>OZ004348.1:25019229-26226826 GCA_963924445.1 Philereme transversata
TTCACTTCGTCATCTTCTTTGAATGCTTCTACCACCTTGGTATCCTCTTTGATTGCTTACTCAACTTCAATTTCCGCTTTGATTGTTTCTGCCACTTCGATATCCTATTTGATTGCTTCTTCCACTTCAACATTCTCTTTGATAGTTTCTTCCACTTCGATATCCAATCAACAAATTTATGATTTTTCTTACAAAACTTTAATCGCTCGTATCTTCTAAACGGGAAGAGATAGCACTAGCAAACTTTGACAAAATATTAGTACAAATTTTTGATCATTATCATTTTACAACATACATTTATATTATGCAACGTCAATCCTGATCATTTTGGAACGTCTAGATTTTTTTATGCAACGTTCATCATGATCTTTTTTGCAACGTTAAATGTTTTTTATACAACTATTATCATGATCATTTTCGAACATCCAATTTTTTTCTCTTTGATTGCTTGTTCCACTTCGATATCCTCTTTGATTGCTTCTTCCACATTGATATCCTATTTGATTGCTTCTTTAACTTTGATATCCTCTACGATTGCTTGTTCCACTTCGATATCCTCTTTTATTCCTTCTTCATCTTCAATATCCATTGGATTGCTTCTTCATCTTTGATATCCTCTTTGATGGCATTTTCACTTCGGTATCCTCTGTAAGGGCTCCTTCCTCTTTGATTTCCGTTTGATTGCTTCTTGCACTGCAATATTTTCTTTGATTGCGTCTTCATATTCGATATCGTTTTTGATTGCATTTTTACTTCGATATCCTGTGATGGCTTCTTCCACTTTGACATCCTCTTTGATTGCTTCTTCCACTTCGATATCCGCTTTGATTGCTTGTTCCATTTTGATATCGTCTTTGACTATTTCTTTCACTTCGATATCGTCTTTGATTGCTTTTTTCACTTCGTCATCCTCTTTGAATACTTCTACCAACTCGGTATCCCCTTTGATTCCTTAGTCAACTTCAATTTCTTCTTTGATTGTTTTTGCTACTTCGATATCCTATTTGATTGCTTCTCCCACTTCAATATCCTCTTTGTTTACTCCTTCCACTTCGATATCATCTTCGATTTCCTTTTGATTGTTTCTTGCACTGCATTATTCTCTTTGATTGCGTCTTCATCTTCGATATCGTCTTTGATAGCATTTTCACTTCGATATCCTCTGTGATGGCTTCTTCCACTTCGATACCCTCTTTGATTGCTTTTTCCACTTCGATACCCTCTTTGATTGCTTCTTCCACTTCGATATCCTCTTTGATTGTTTCTTCCGCCTCGACATCTTCTATTTTTGCATGTTCCACTTCGTTATCCCTTTAAAATGCTTCTTCTACTTTCATATCCTCTTTAATTGCTTCAGTTACTTCATTATGCTCTCTACAAAATTGTGGTCTTTCATACAAAACTTCAATCGCTCGTACCTTCTAAACGGGAAGAGATAGCCCTAGCAAACTTGTACAAAATATGGGTATAAATTTTTGGTGGAACTGTTTTTTTATTGTCATCCTTGACATCCTTTTTGAATGCTTCTCTCACTTCGTCATCTTCTTTGAATGTTTTTTCCACTTCGACATCATCTTTGACTGCTTCTTTAACTTCGATATCCTCTTTGATTGCTTCTCCCACTTCGATATCGTCTTTGACTGCTTCTTCCATTTCGATATCGTCTTTGATTGCTTTTTCACTTCGTCATCTTCTTTGAATGCTTCTACCACCTTGGTATCCTCTTTGATTGCTTACTCAACTTCAATTTCCGCTTTGATTGTTTCTGCCACTTCGATATCCTATTTGATTGCTTCTTCCACTTCAACATTCTCTTTGATAGTTTCTTCCACTTCGATATCCAATCAACAAATTTATGATTTTTCTTACAAAACTTTAATCGCTCGTATCTTCTAAACGGGAAGAGATAGCACTAGCAAACTTTGACAAAATATTAGTACAAATTTTTGATCATTATCATTTTACAACATACATTTATATTATGCAACGTCAATCCTGATCATTTTGGAACGTCCAGATTTTTTTTATGCAACGTTCATCATGATCTTTTTTGCAACGTTAAATTTTTTTTATACAACTATAATCATGATCATTTTAGAACATCCAATTTTTTTCTCTTTGATTGCTTGTTCCACTTCGATATCCTCTTTGATTGCTTCTTCCACATTGGTATCCTCTTTGATTGCTTCTTTAACTTTGATATCCTCTACGATTGCTTGTTCCGCTTCGATATCCTCTTTTATTCCTTCTTCATCTTCAATATCCATTGGATTGCTTCTTCCACTTCGATATCGTCTTTGATTGCTTTTTTTACTTCGTCATCCTCTTAGAATGCTTCTACCACCTTGGTATCCTCTTTGATTTCTTCCTCAACTTTAATTTCCTCTTTGATTGTTTCTGCTACTTCGATATCCTATTTGATTGCTTCTTTCACTTCAATATCCTTTTTGATTGCTTCTTCCACTTCGATATCATCTTTGATTGCTGCTTCCACTTGGAAATCCTCTTTGATTTGATTGCTTCTTCCATTTCGATATCGTCTTTGACTGCTTCTTACACATGGATATCCTCTTTGATGGCTTTTAACAGCTCGATATCCTCTTTAATTACTTCTTCGACTAAAAGAAAAACACGCGAGCTGCGAGCAGCTCGCGCACAACGCAACCTCTAGTCTACCTTTATATTTATTATGAAGATCGAACATAAACGGGTTTTTAACGAATTCACATTCACTCGATTATGTTTCCCTTCCCTAGTACCTAGTGGACTCGTGGTACATGCAGCAACGTTATACGTTTTGTCAAACATGAAGCAGTACTTATAGTCTTTGCTAAGAACCTGGGGGCAAATTCACAAAATATTTTTTTAAATCATTACGGCATTGACCCAAACAAGATTCGATTATGAATTAAATATAGTTTGGTATTCTGCTCCACTAATATTACAATATCATATAATTTAAATCTATAATGACATGTCAATCAACCATTGTATTGTCACCGCATTAGACATTTAACATATCAAGACTAGATCGAAGCTTGAATTTGACTATTCACGTAGGATTTGCTTCTGACGAGCGTCTGGTTTAATTATGTTAGGTAACGTGTCTTGAGTTCATAATTTCTTGATTCCATATAGTTCTTGCGATTTAAATAATACCTATATATTAGTCTATTTATAAGTATTTTAAGTATTAGGATTAAAACTTTATCATATTTTTTAATATACCTAAGAATATTTGTGTAAATGTATCCTACAAAGTACACCGCACTCCGTATTGTAAATTTCGGTCCATCCAAAGGTTGCCTGGAAGAGTTCGCATTCAGCGATAAGGCCGCCCATTGTATTGCCTTATTTATTCTAGCCTCATACTTATTTTTGTATTATTTCTGTTTGTGTGGTAATTCAATAAAGAGTTGTCTATCTATCTATCTATAATAGGGCGACTTGCGCACGATGCCTAAACGTATTTAGTGGCTAAATATAATTTAAGGAGTTATCAAATTAAAGAAATACGTTAAATTTAAACATGTTCTGACGCTAAATACTTTTAGGGATCGTTATGCAAGCCAGCCTTAGTGATTATGTAGTGGCTGGCCAGCACGCTGCGCTTTCCAGTGTGTGATCTCCACTCTAGTACCTTTCTACTCCAACGGCCGTCAGTTCTTCGAGCTATGCCCCCCCCCCCTGCTACGTCAGCTTGCTAGCCTCTTGGCTATATCAGTTACCTTGGTTTGTCTACGGAACTCGAATCTCGAACTTGAAAACGAGCCCCCCCATCACCAGATTGAAAGACCACCTGATCCAGGTTGCTGGGAGCCGTTGGGTGCAAGCCGCACAAGATCGTTCGCTAGATAGGGGAGGCCAACGTTCAGCTGTGGATGTCCTATGGCTGTTATGATGATGATTTAGTGATTCATTCCGTCCAATTATTTAACACTAAGTGACGTAGTGAATTATCAATTCTTATTATTACAGCTTTATGTAGCTTTATAAATACAGAAATCAGATAAGTACCACGTAATAGTACCTCACATTCCTCTGACGGCACTCTGTTATTATTTACTAGCTGATCCACCCCGGCTTGGCATGGATTATTAATAAATGTATGGAGTCAGTTATGGTTTGTATGACTTTTGAATTTGCGATCTAGAAGGTGCTAGGTATAATGTAAATGCTCCTAATCTTATAGTCAATTAAATAATAGTTTGGGGAAAAAGTATTTTCGCATGTGTGTACTTGTAATAAAATTTCATTGGCTATACTATTTGTATCTGGCTGGTTTTGGTATCATTCAAAGTTTAAATTTTAAAGAAGATAATTCCAAATTCAAATTAGGAAAATGTGTGATTTTTATTTGTTTTTCGTACTGTAAAGATGAGTGAATCTAATGAAGAAATTCGATACATTTTAAAATTTTACTACAAAAAAGGTAAAAATGCAACGCAAGCCGCGAAAAAAATTTGCGATGTTTATGGATCTTGTGCAGTGTCTGTGAGAATAACACAAATTTGGTTTAAGCGTTTTCAATCCGGAAATTTTGATGTCAAAAGTGCACGTCGCTCTGGTCGCCCTATTACGGATAAATTTGATGCCATTTTTGAAACAGACGAGCAAGATCGGCATATCAGTAGTTACGACATAGCTGAAGAACTGGAAATTGACCACAAAACAGTTTTGGCGCATTTGAAAAAAACTGGGTACACAAAAAAGCTCAATATTTGGGTACCCCACGAGCTCACTGAAAGACTGAAAAAAAAACCTAATGAACCGTGTACTCATTTGTGATTCTTTATTACGACGTAATGAAACCGAACCATTTTTTAAGAAGCTGATTACTGGTGATGAAAAGTGGATCACGTACGACAAGAACGTGCGAAGAAGGTCGTGGTCAAAGGCCGGTCAGGCTTCACAGACTGTGGCGAAACCCGGGATAACTCGCAACAAGGTGATGCTGTATGTGTGGTGGGATTGGAAGGGAATTATTCATTATGAGCTGTTACCACCAGGCAGGACCATCGATTCTGAACTCTACTGCGAACAACTGATGAGATTAAAGCAAGAAGTTGAGAGAAAGCGGTCGGAATTAATCAACAGAAGGAGTGTGGTTTTTCATCATGATAACGCTAGAGCTCACACATCTTTAGCCACTCAGCAAAAATTAAGAGAGTTTGGCTGGGAGGTGTTAATGCATCCGTCGTATAGTCCTGACCTTGCACCCGATTTCCACCTGTTTCGGTCTCTTCAGAATTATTTAGGCAGTGTCAGGTTAACATCACGAGAGGACTGCCAAAACCACTTTTCGCGGTATTTTGATCAGAAGCCCCAAAATTTCTATTGCAATGGGATCATGTCCCTACCTACAGATGATATAGATGGCAAAAAGTTATCGAACAAAATGGTACCTACATACTTTAGATAAATGTAAATAAACTATATTAAAAAATGTTTTGAATTTTCTTAAAAAATACGAAGAAGCTTTTTCCCCAACCTAATATGTTAGTGTGTCCGTGAGGTCAACACTGGCCTCAGCAGAAAACCAGCGCTGCAGTATGGCAACATGCTGTAGTTAATGCTGAGCTGAGGATCCTTTCACCACCATACTTATAATGTATGGTTAGTTTATAATTTTAGTAAGTTTAATAATAGTTTTTTCTTTTGTGTCATTTGTTTCTGTGTCCATTTGTGGTGGTCAGAATAAATATTTGTCTTTCTTTCTTTCTTTTAATAATCCATAAGAAAATAAATATAATTTACTTTTATTAAGGAACGTAGGCTGTAAGTTCAAAGGTATCAAGGCATTAAACTTTTGTTTGGCATTGTCTGGATGTGCAAAAATATTCCAATGCAATATTGTTTTCTAGAGTTCACAGCATTAATATCTACCATAACTAAAGTTGTTCAGACTGATTAGTAAATATGTACTTACGGCCATCAAAACGCGAATTTGTATGCCTTTTTGAAACCTATTTATATGTATTTAATTACTTTATTGCTATATTTAATGAGTGTAGGTATAGATTGGATACTTCTAGCATTTTTTTTATATGGTAAGTAGATTTTATTGTGTCTAACCCAGTTTATTTTTTGGGTCCAGACGAAACCAATTGACCAAAAAAAACCAAACCCAAATAACCGCAAATAGGTATAATAATGTTGTCTTGTCTAGATATCCACTTGGTATGTACAATATTATTAAATTTCAGTGCCAAAGTTTTGATTCTAAAACTCAAAACTTTGACATAGACTCTATAACTAACAAAAAGCAGTTTTTTCTTTTTTTTATGCTACATGGGGTTGGAACAAATATATTATGCCCTACTTGATGTTAAGTTGTAACCATCCCTTATAGCAAAGCAAAATAAGTGGTAGGTCCAACTGGAACCGGGACGAACGAACTGTAGAAATATTTGATGTATGTAAAATGAAAAAAAAAACATCACAATATAAGTGCATACTGGGTTCCGTAGTATTTCGATAGTTTAGTGCAATTTTTAAGTGTTTTAACTCAAATGAAAAATGAAAAATGAAATGAAAACATTTATTTGACATGACACACTACAAAATATAACACAAAAGAAGAAAAAAAAATCGCATTTTTATTAGTCTTTGCCATTTATTTTAGTATTTATTTTAAAACTGAGACGCTATACCTGGACATACCGGGGCTGTGACCAACGAGAAAGAGGCCTGTTTACATAAGTCATAAGTACCTATAACCTTCTCTATGATATTTTATGAATATGCAAGATGGAGGTGAGACTGATGGTAGAGTAATGCTTATAGAATAAATGCTGGGCTATGGGAGAGATGGGATCCGGCACCTGCCATTTTCGCAATATCAAGAACGATTGAGACAGGTCACCCACCACACGGGCCTCCATAAGTGCCGCCAATAGAAGGCAGCGTAGGGGGCAACGGTTGGTGTGAACGGTTAAAGCGTTTTGAGAGATGTGCTACAGTTTCACTAAGCGTGACTGCCGGCTTTATGCCTTTAACACTTTAACCCTTGGAGCATAGGTTTCACTCTTACCTTCTCCACCCTCGACCGATTTACTCAGGCAAGCCAAGAGTCAGGGGTCTCTGTCACCCCATGGAGTAATGGGCTCCGCGGTGTCGCCACGCACCGAACGCTCGCCCCAAGCGTGCCCTGCAGGGCTTGTTATTGTTATTATGAGCCCATTGGATTCCACTGCAGGGAAAAGGCCTCTCTTCTTTTTTTCCACTCCTCGCGGTCCAAGGCTGTTTACCAGTCACTACAATAAGAACGTGACCGCGACGATGTCTAATGATTATTATTTAGAGATGCGGAATTAATGGTATAAAAAATATGACAACTCCGTCTGAGTGTCAAACTGAGCATTTTGTATTTTTGCATAATGTATATAAAGTCTCCACTGAGGAGACCATCAAATCCTTTTGCTGTAATATTACATATTATTATTATTATTCTTCTCTCGCTTAATCAAAAGAGATTATGAGAATATTTAATAAAAATTACAAATAAGGACATTGAAAATCATTGCATAGATAGATAGATAGATAATTCCTTTATTGCACACCATTTAAATACAATCATTTATAAGAAAATACACTCTTAAACAATAGGTACAATGGGCGGCCTTATCGCTAAAAGCGATCTCTTCCAGGCAACCTTTGGATGGACAGGATCTATGTGAACAAAATAAGGACGGCGGCGTAAATCCGATATTAATAGTACACGTATATATATAAAAAATATAGATAATATAAAATAAAATGCATAATTATAATGTATAATATAATCATAAAATTACATAAATATTAATATTATAATACATAAAATATATATTGTCATACCTACATATATAAATTATAAAAATGTAAAATTAATAAGTGGCCTAGTGAGCGATGGATGACAGATAGTGTTGTCTGACCAAGTTTTTAAAGATAGGGAGAGATTTAGCGTGACGAATTGAGACTGGTAAGGCATTCCAGAGCCTGGTAGCCTGCAAAGTAAAAGAGGAACTATAAAATACTGAGGTATGATGGGGAGGTATGATGCATAGTTGACTAGAAGAGTATAAAAGCCATTGCCTCTAAAGCTAAATACAGGCGTAATTCATAATTATTTTAAAGTGTTTGATGGTTTTCTCAATAGTGACTTAATATACATTATGTAAAACTCCCAAATGGCCTTTTGGGCGGTTATCGTAGCCTATGGACGTTTGTAGCACCAAAGGCATCCTGCGCGCGTTGTCACTCTGAGACATACATCACGTTTCACTAAAAGTATTTTTCTCTTTCTTTGCTTCGAAAAACCGTGTGGTGCCCTCCAATTCACGGAAGAGCTCACACATCTAAATCAACGTATTTACGTACCAACTGCAAACTTTTGCGATCACTGTACATAATTACTGATTAAAACGGGTAAACGGTGTGTCGTAATATGAACGAGGATATTTCTAATTCTGAAGACCAAGTAAAGGTAGTTGCTGCAGCTGCCGTCACTTCTCGATGGTAGCTCCAAGAACTCCAGTTAGCCCGCGACCCCGACTGTTGCAACATAATCGAAACGTCACGATAACAAATAAAAAAGGTACATACGCGATAAATACCCGTTTTAATGAGTAATTATGAACTGAGCAATCTTCGATCGCCCACATGCAATTAATCAGAAACAAACCATGAAATACTAGTTTTTAAAAAAGCAGACTGACTGAGCAGAACCCCTAAAAAAAATGACATGACACTTTTTGCGGGGGCTTAACGATCATGGCGCGGTTGTCGTTAAATCAAGGGGTATCGCGCCATGAATATGCAAATACGGCATTCGTGACGATTAATGTCGATTTGCCGTCACGGATAAAAGATTCGATGCCAGTTTTTACTAGCATACCTGTTGGCATTTTATTCATACCCTCATTAAAGTATTGATCGAGCGATTACGTACGTCAGTAGCTTTAGTTTGCCTACGGACGAAAGTTCAAACAAACCAGTTATGAGAAATAATTTCTGATCTCACAAAGAAACACTACAAGTATAGTATTTATATATTTCCTGGGAGTTGCGGCAATAGAGTTACCAGCACTTTACTCAAGAACTGAACTATGAATTGGCCAAGCTGAGTGCGTTTAAAATATTCAGCGCCCCAAAAAGCACCATTTCACTTCATTGCGTATTCGTAACACTCCAGAACCCCTGGTAATACTTACAAGAATTATTTTGTAGTCTTTCCTCGACAAAGAATTAATCTTTATTTTGTTTTTCGTGTACGTTCGCGTGTTGTAACTTGCTACCAAGGATTGCATAATCCTTACAGTTACCAACCCTGGTGTTGGTGTTATGAGGCTGCCCAAAGACCTCTGAGAGGTTCTAGTCCTTAAAAGAGTTCTTTAAAAAACTTTCTAACTAGTGGTTCGTCACGAACAGAGATCTCGCGATTCTCCCATAAAAACATAATATTATTATTATTCGTAATCTTTGACTATTAACTTAGTGCCACGAAATGTAAAGAAAGAACTTGACCTACAGTTTCATTCAAATTATAGATAACGGGAGTTCATGTAAATTGGTTACTCTGTTTTGGGGTACAAATTGCAGTTATTCCAATTATCAGACTGTTGCCTATATTTGTGATTCTTAAGCTACACGCATACCAAATTACAGTACTGTGGGGTCACTGGTGTACCCTGTGAGTTTTGTCAAAGTTTCGTTTTTGTTATATATGGCTAAAAAACTACAAAAACTTTACTAAAAATAAAAACGGGATCGAAATGTACTACTCCTTTCATTTGACGTCTCACTTGACCTAACAGTCTCATTTTCATTTTCTTTTTACCCCTCTTGAACCCCAATATCTCAACAACCCCCAAAATTGTTAGCTCATTGAGTCACACCAAAATTGTGCCATCATTACCTACCTATATACCAAATTTCACGATTTTCACGAAACGCTTCGAAAGTTATCCTCGGACAAACAAATATACATACATACATACATACAACGCCAATTTGCCCAAGTTGATTTGAAGATCTCGCTTCGCTCGATCAATTATATTATCCTAGTAGAAAATTGAGTACCTACGATTAATTTCAAATAATCAAATACTGATATTATTTTAGACGGTAGGCAGTTCTAATTTGATGAAGGCCCATAAATACCAAAGTTTTGTTTAATTAGTTTAATCCAATCAAGCTGAGCACTTGGCAATGTTTATTTAAAAATCAGAGTTGAAAACAACACTAACCATTCAGTCGTCGCAAAAAAGTGCTACGGCAGCGTAGCACACCGTTTTTTTTTCAAGATTATTTTTCATGTTAAGAGGGTTAATGAAAGAAGGGAGGGGAAAAATAAGTTTGATCGTAGCACGTGACCTGGTCTTTACCTATAGGAGAACGGTGTACATAGTGAAAAGTTCTTTAGGCGCGTTGAGCATTTTTTGAGATGGGAAAAGAAAAATTGAACTCGCGACACTGTTACCGACACCTGTCACTGACTACTTACACTGACTGTTACTGACACCTCTGTATATAGGTACCTGTAGTGTAGTCTACTTATATTCAAGTTTTCACTTTTGTCGGCATTCACGAAGTGGCACTTTTATTTAGAATCTATTCCTAGGGCTATGTAGTATCTACCTATTTCTGCCGCCAAGCAGCCAAGCCAAGTGCTGGCATTACTGTGTTCCGGGTGCAGTGTAATAATAATCATAGGTACATGATACTATTTACCTGTCTTCGTATGTAGTAGGTATTATTTCTATACGCAATAAGGTTGCCATCCGGTAATATTATTAAAAAAATAGATTTACCGTGGGCGTTTTAACTTAAATCTTATTTCATAAGCCTTGTAAATAGACTGTGAGTAAGACTGTTAATGTATCAGTTCCTAAGACTTGCATAAGGATCCCTAAATGTAATTGGGAAATAAACATAGAAGGTACAAGATATTTATTTCCATAAAGAAGTGTACAATGAGGTCTTCAGAATTAGGTAACGGCACATGTTTAAATTTTATGTATTTGTATGATTTGACAACTCTCTTAAACACATTTAGATGCTAAATACGATAAGCCATCGTTTCGCAAGTTGCCCATACTAAATGCACACAGCAGATTTCATAGTTCCTATGTACAACTCAGATTGAGACCCGGGTTGTTTGAGATACAAAGGAATACAAGACTACAGTTCAAACCACGACACCTAATTAATTTGCTGAATTTATCACATATTCGAACGTCGGACTAGTTGGAGCATACTCTGTAAACAGCTAGGGTTACTACGTGACACCAATGACTTAGCAGACATTAGAAGCTATCTTTGCACGAAACCAATCAGTCACTTGGCATTATGGTTTAAAATCGTGCATATTTTCTCAGAGCTATATGTAACGAAAGTTAAATATTTTTTATTAGAGATTAACTTGTCACACGTGACACAATACCATAGAATATTTGTAATACGTTGTCGTAGTTAATAAATAAAAAGGTATAATGGTCAGCCATGTTGTTTCTCAGTCTTGACTATGTTTGATATCGTCGCAGTAGTTGGCCGATATCAACCGAAGCTGATGAGAAAAAATATAAAATCAGCCTAAAAAATCACGCCAAAATGGTGGTAACATTCGTTACTACTGATGAGTTTTACACGTCTCTCTGCTTCTATTTGTTGAATTTCAAGGGCGTGTCATGAAAGTCTGTAAAAGAAGCTGAATCTAGTTTACTACACTGCACTGGCCCTGCTAGTTTATCGTTATGTTTATCTCCTTTACTGTAGTTTATATATATAGGTATTATATTTGTATATATTTAGTTTATTAGTAAGTATAGGTAGGTTATGTAGGTTTATGAATATAGATACACCGCCGTCTTTTTGATTTTGTTTTGTCCTGTCCATCCAAAGGTTGTCTGAAAGAGATCGCTTTTAGCAATAAGACCGCCTATTGTACTTTCCTTTATTTTTATGTATTTCTTTGTACGTTTAATTTTGTTTGGTGTGCAATAAAGATTATTCTATTTAATTCTATTCTAAGCTATAAGAACTATTTCTTTATTCAGTTCCTTACTACTGCGACTCCTTATATTGTATCTAGCTTTATTTATGAAGTCTCTTGATACTCCTGTGTTTGCAAAGTGCGATGTGACTATGCTAAATACCCTCGGTTAAGACAGTCACGGCTACGACTTGTTGTATGGTATTAGCTTGTTTGGTTGTATACTGCATGCATGATTCACTGCTAGATTGAATTATTTTGGGGCGGTCGCTCCAGGATGACTATCTTGGAAGTTTAATTGACTCCGGGCGCACTGAATATGGAGAATAATTGCTTAATACATTTTGCATCTAAACGTGTATATGGTTGTGAAACTCGTGTAAGAACGCACAAAGTTAAAAATAAACATTATTATATGCCTCATGTGTCTCGCTGCAACCAATTTTATTGCGATGCAGTTCGAAAAATATTCAGTTATGCTTTCTCCACTTATTTTTTTATTTATATGTTATGATTTATTATTATCATTATTGTTAACCATTATTGTGCCACTGAATGGCAAAGACCTTCCTCTCTTCTTTCCAGTTTTATAACTTTTTATAAAAAGGGCTTTGTCGCTGAGCGACCACATCGCCCTATAGACATCAAATCTAATAGAAACCACAATATACAATACATTAGTTCAATGGTTAGAAATTTGCAAAACAAATGCAAATTTAACCCTATTTACTTTAGTTAGCGATTGAAGCTACACCTTAGTGTCTATTCAGTTGGTAGGTTTGATTGGGGTTTTTTAATAAGTTACAGGTACTTCAAAAGTAGCCAATCATATTTTTTATAAACTAGCTGACCCGCCCGTGGCTTTGCAAGCTTGAAATTTCCCGTTTCGGTGATAACTTCGGCATAAAAACTATATAAAACACTCTTGTCAAAGTGACGCGACACTTCATGCAAATGACTTCACGTCAATGAACGACGGTTAAATTATATGGATATTGTTCATACAAAATACTAAAGTCGAGGGCAGGAGGGTGAAAATTACTGTACGACCAATTCTTATACCTGCCAAATATATAAGTCATTAAAATCGGTCGACCCGTTTCAGAGGAGTGCGGCGACAAACACCGTGACACGAGATTTTTATATAATAGAAAGATGAGCCAAGCCCTTCCGCATTTCACTATTTTTCTTAAAGAAATTAATATTTTTGTGAACATACATTAGATTTTCATAGATGTATTGACAAGAGAATGTCAATATTTATTTCATTAAACTTATATTCTGTTAGTGTGAGACCAAAACAAATATACTGCAGCTTCCGTGACTAAAGCCTTATGTCAACGTCAACAGATAAACGTACTGTCATTAGATTACATCCAATAAGGTTATCATAGCACTTGTATACGATTTCGATGCGATGATCACAAGCCTATAGGTTGTTGGTTTTTGCACATCAAATCTCTAAAGGAGCGTCGCTAAAATCTTATCAAATATTTATTTGGCCACCTTTGACAGGTATTTAATTAACTATGCCAATCTTAAGGACGACTTCCGCAACGAAGCCTAATCGTATTTACTGCCTAAATAATGTTCAAAAAAGTTGCCAATTATAAAAATACGTCAAATTTAAACATGTTTAGTCGCTAATTACGTTTAGGGATCGTTGTTCAAAGCAGGTTAAGTCTAAGTTTGAGACAAAAAATTCACAGTAAAAAATTAAACTCGTAATTCCAATCTAAGTATTATATCGTTTCTTTTAAGGACTATGTACCATAAAAGCTGCGTAGCATAGAGACTTAGAACCAGGCCTACGCCATAGGCTCTGTTTATATCACATAATAGAGAACATAATCTCTAAAAAAATAAAATTTGTCAAATAAAGGTTTTAAATGGTGGCGATTTAAACAGTGCCACTTGTTATGGACCTCCTTTAAAACTGGCACTGTTTAACTTGTTTTCTGAAATATTTTTTCGTATAATTTTTTTATTGAATCGAGTGGTATACTCGTATCTTATGCAAATCAAGTAAATAAAAAAATGTATACCCAAAAAACAATTAAGAAAAAGCACAAATTTTTAATTAGAATCAGTTTCAATTAATTTAAAATTAATACATACAAACAGGTCAACATTGAAAGTGTTTAGTCGCTAAGTGCCTTTGGGGTCGTTATGCAAGCCGGCCTAAATAAAAATGTTTTCCGTTATTTTGTACTTATCTTTTATTTTTCTGATTAATAATATCTGTAAATACCTTAAAGAATACCTTAAATACCTGAAAAATTCTGTCGCGCCACGGCACACCCCGTCACAGTAATGTGAATCTGGCGTTATAATAAGACACTTACCTTGTAGACTCTTCAATCGTCACGACACAGTTCTTACGAGTAACAGAGTACATACCTGAAAGAAATAAGGTGTTACATTTAGTAAATAAAGCATTTATAGTGGCGCAGTGGAGGGAATAGCCGGCTGAGAGATGCAGGAGTTTGCGGGTTCGATTTCCGCCGTGGAACAATTTTGTGCATTATCTACAGACGACCTAGGCTACTCGCGATTCCGAGGGAACTACTAGTCTACTGAGCGAAGCTCCATTTACGCGAGCCCTTCGGGTTATCAACAGCCAAAGATATTGATATTTTCAATATTACCGGCGAAATTCACGGTTTTTCGTTTTCTCAGTAGGACCTATCTAGTCTGTGTAAAGAAGTAGTTTATAAGTACTAGATATTAAAGCTTTTCAATGTCGCTTTGGTGTCAGTGAATTAGCTGCATATAAATTTAAATAAATAACTAATAAAAAAAATGTAGTGAATGCAGAATGACAAAGTGGTAAAATTTGTGAGTTTTTTTGTGTGAAATGAGTAATCGCAGGATCTACGAAACCGATTTTGCAAATTCTTTCACTGATGTAATGCTAAACTATCCTTGAGTGATAAAAGTTGTGCAGTCTGAGCTTGACGGCAAGTGTATTTAAAAATAAAATGTGTATTAAAAGTTTACCTATTCATCAGTTATCTGGTACTCGTAGCTTTGCTTTGCTTTGTTTGGGGCTAGATAGCGCTGTGTGTCCAACATTATATATTATCCCTGAGTAATATAGGCTACTTTTTACTCGACTGCGAAGAAGGAGGGTAATGTTTTTACTAACAAACTAAGCGTACAAAGCCGGAGGCAGGTCAGCTAGTATGATATAATTGTATATTAATTTATTATAAGGAGTTGGGGGAGGCATTTGTCCAGTAGTGGGATACGTTGTGCAAAAATTAAAAATTATAAGCATCAAACTATTTATGGAGACTTGTAAATGAATGACTGAATGAATGACCAAAATGTTTTTTATATATTTGTTATATACCTACTTCTAGATAATGGTTTTTGGCGAAGTTTGAGCATAGTCAAAAGTTTAGCTCTATTTTCAACATTAGCCCCTCCTTCTCCGTAATAACTTTAATTACAGGAAATCTCAGACTCCACCGTCCAAGTTATAAGCTTAAAAAAGGATGTAGAGTTCTCTCTTTACTTATTTACATAACATAGAAATACCTATATTATATAGTATTAAAAGCTAAATCGTACAAATCTGTTAATTTTAATTGAATACAAAATATAATAGCGTTAATTATCTAGGGTTACAAAAGAGCATTTCATTTAAATTGTCAGTGACTGAAGAAGTCAGCCATTTCATTTGCATATTTTGTACCTTACCTACCATGGCGGTGTTTTTATTCGTGTGCTTTTTTAGATACACTCTTAATTAGGGTTTGTTCTTCATAGGGCGCAAACCCTTTTAATAATGAGGTTTTACATCTATATGCCTTAAGTTGATGGACGCAGGGTAGTGTTTTGTAGGGCACGTTACTAAAGCCAGCTTGTACAACGATCTCTAAACGTATTAAACTTATTTAACTTTGACGTATTTGTATGATTTGATTAAATAATATTTAGCTACTAAATACGTTTAGATCTCGATGCGCAAGTCTTAGGTGCGTTATCTACGAGGCAATGCCTTATCATAGATGATGTTTGTTTTTCACTTAACATAAGATGGGTCATTTGCTTATTCCATCGCCAAGTTGTATAAATAAAAACGAAGTCGCTCTTTCTATCTGTCTATCTCTCACAGGGGTATATCACTTTTGTGTTATTTCTAAGGTCATCATCATAACATAAGACTTGGTAGGGGTTAAACAAACCTCAAAAAGTAGTAAATCGGTATATAAAAGGGGAATGGAAAGTAGATGTAATAGTTATATTAAAGAAGAGAAAAAAACATGATTTCAAATAAACTTTAATTTTTTTTTCGATTTGTTCATGATTACTATTTATTCTTAGAGCTATTTGATTATTTCAAGTTGATGCAAAAGTTAATAAACCAATTGAATACTATTGCTATTTCAGAAAAGCTCTTCGAGATAATGGCATTATCTACAGCTGATCAATATACAAAATAAATTGACTGTTCCTGATTTTACTTCAAGTGGCAGCACTGTCTCGCTCATTATTTGTTAGTGCTCTTGTTTTTAGTAAAAGGTTTTGCATAGTCTCGCAATAAAAATTGAAGAACACAAATAGTGTAAGTTTTGATAATTTTGATCATCAAGCAATTTTATAATTAGCATCTCTAAGTACTTATAGGTATAATGATCTGAGATCTCAGGCAGTCCAGTCCATCCATTAAACCCAACTACCAAAATCCATTAAAACATTAACATTACCAAGTTCAACTTAAACATATATGACTTAAGAAAACAGAGTTAAACGTAAAAGGCCCTACCAGTAAAAGATCTTCCATTACAGACCCTTTGCACCAAAAGGGTCGGCCCTTGAGCACTGTCTTATAATTAAAATATACAGAGAACAATGATACGTTTCGCTTTGCACAATGTTTATTGACGGCCTACGCAACCCTTTGTGTTCCAATTTGCAAAGGGCCTGTTGAGAACTTCGCACTGCGAGAGGAAGGGAAAGGTACACAAACACGGGGAAACTCAAGTGCCGAGGCGTACTAACCAAACTTACAAAAACCACCGCACATTTCATAAATAGCAATATAACAGGAACAGTAAACAAAAGAATAACGCGGAATGGCAGTTTCCGGAGCAAACATAACGGCATATTATTGCCCAATAAATTGTAATAAAGAAAACCCAAAATGACCGCAACTCTCTAATATAGGTGACGGCACACAACAATGATCCCGTGGGATAGCTGCTGGTTTGCTCAAATTTCATCTCCCGAGCGATGAGAAATAGCAGTTATGGCGAAAGTTTTCAGAATTGGAGCAGTTACAAATCTGAGAGAGCGAAGCCGCGGGCCATCCCTAGTTTCTAAATTATTTAGTGGAAGTTTAGCTTTCTGTAACCGAGGCGCTCTTCCCAAACTATCAATTTATATAGCATTTGTAGAGTTTGTAGACATCTACGAGAATATCTGCTGCGTAGCAGTGCTACGCGTAGACATGACCCCTACAACAAATTATAAGTGAAATTACTTGTTTTAATTATACTGTGTAGTCTGATACTGACAGTACTGAGTCTACTTTAATTAGACTATCCACATTTTTTTTTAGTTTTTGGAGGGGCTTAATGCAATTTTCTTAGTAAACTTTCATGCTTATGCGTCATCATAATCATTTTGCAACAACCTAATTTTTTTTTAATTGAGAACTTCTTTAAGCGCGTTGGGCATTTTTTGAAATGGGAAAAAACAATTGAACTCGCGACACTGTTACCGACATTTCTATATAAATATCTGTAGTGTAGTCTGTTCAAGTTTTCACTTCTGTCGGCGCTCCTGGAGTGCCATACTTTTTATACAAGCAGACTGGCAAAAGCTACGAGACAATTTTTTTCCACAAAACATTTTTTCCATAACTAATTTTAAGGTATGTTCGTCAGTATAAGTGATATGTCTTACAAGTGTGTACTTTTCATCACTAGTAGTTTATAGTGCATTCCGAGTGATTCAGTGCCAAGCCAAGGAGCTACGTGTTCAAACCCCGAGTGTAAACAAATATTTGCATACGTGGCTGACACAAGCATTTGTTTGGTTTTGTTCGTTCTGTTGACACTGAACGATTTTGTGGGGGGTGTTTGTGACACTTTTGTGTCATTGGGACTAGGTGTAAATCAACTAAATACTTAACATTGCAAACGTTTGAGTCATCTAAAATCAAATACGGCAAAATCCAGTCTTGGTCAAAATTAAACAATACATGACATATTATTAATATGTGGACGAAGTTTTTTTTCATCTATGAGTAGTAGAATTTTATTAGACATAAGATATGGTGATATCCCGTAAAAACAGTAAAATAAATATGGAGTTTGTAACAAACACGGCATTGTCCCTTGCAATTCAAATCAAATGTATTATGTATCATGTATTTAAATGGTATGCAATAAAGGAATTATCTATCTATCTATCTATCAAATCTGGCAAAATCCATGTCAACCAATCAGAGCGCGGAATTTAGTATGACACCAGTACATCTAATTGGTATGACACCCCATGCTAAACATGGTTTTCTCCACGCTCGTCTAAATCAAATCCGGCAATATCAACGATTTTACGTAAATTTCTAGCCTAATTGATGATAAATATTTAAGGAATCTATTTAAAATGTTAAGAATGTTGTTATTATATGCTTTAATTAGTCTCCAAGCAGTAACATATATAATTGCCGACTTTGATATTAGATCACTCGTTTATATAGGGTGTTTAGTAATATACGCACAATAGTTAAAGGGGTTATTTTATGTTTTGAGAAACCGTCACTTGAATATCGTCAGTATATTACCAAACACCCTGTATAATGCCTTTTATTTGTGAATAGAGGTAACTTGTTTAATGTTTATGTTCACAATTATTTATGGGGATTTGAAGACAAATAGCAAATATAAAGGCATCCGGTTTACACATATTTGAGACATAACATATGTATGTTTGGTAGTTTCTTTAAGTCGGGTTTATTAGCCTCAAATATTTGAGTTTCTACCCTTTATATTTTTTTCTAGTATATCAGAAACACAAAGAAATTTGAACAAAATTGAATTCCCTTGATAATGGCCCCGGCTATTCCCGCAAATCCTAATAGGAAGTTTCGGAGTAGTGTAATACAATTTTATCAAAAATTACCTCTGTACAGTGCACGTGCAATAGTCGTAAAGGTGTCTGCCCCCACTGCCCCACTCCTATGGCTCTCCCTCGCTGTGAGTGACCTTACATTACACGGTAGAGATGAGCTAAAGCTTAAACTTCATTAAAAAGACGGACTGTTGAAAAAAACCCGGCAAGTGCGAGTCGGACTCGCCTACCAAGAGTTCCGTACAAATTTATAGCGACAGTTTCGATGATTGATTACGTACTTTAAATAAATACTATATTTTTTATGATTTAATATTAAAAATGTTTTCACATTTTTACCTATACTTGTAGTATTAGACGATATTACTTGCCAAATTTCATAGTTCTAGGTTAACGGAAAGTATCCTATAAATTTTGTTTCCCTCGAGAGTGTTGAGATATACGTTTTTTGCGGCATAAACGGCCGTATCTTTGTTTACGTTAACTTAAAAGTTAGATTTTTTCTCAGCTTCAAGGAACTGTAAACCTGAGTATATGGTATTAATTTCAACTTGATACCTCCACGCGTTCCCGAGATTAAGGGTATTGACCATCAGACAGACAGACGGACACCAAAATTATCCTATAAGGGTTCTTTTTTCCTTTTGAAGTACGGAACCCTAAAATTCGACTCAATTTGACACGTTACTCTTTTTATACTTTTGATTTTGATAAAAACCTTTGCATTTCATCTATGAAACAAAATAAAGGTTAAACGATTTCATCAACTGTTAAACCAGTTAATCCGGGTACAGGCACCATCCGGCTTAGCAAGTATCTGGTAAACATTTCCAGTTTTTTCACAAAATAATATGGTACCATCTCTCTGTTCAAGTTATGAAGCACCACTGCTCCGCCGCAGACTTGTAGAATATTTAACAGATTTTATTAAAAAAACCTTGTTTACAGGCCACTGAATTCTCGTAAATCAACTTTATTTTGGTAATCTCTAACCTCGAGACATGCGCCGTTCTCTTTATTATTCGTGCAAAAGTTTTTTAAACATGAATTTAATATTATGAATGTTTTTAGACATTGTCTGCAAAATGTAACACAGTTTTCATACTCGTTCAGTTACATACACATACTCATACAGGCATCATCGTTTGAAACTGTACACATTATTTTTTATTTGTTTTTTCTCAATAAATGGTTCTAACATGGGTCTAATATTGCTTAGAAAAACATCTCCCGCACGTTGCACATTTAATAATTTCACGCGGTAAAAATTGTTCTTCTTTAAAGTCACAACTACAACTAAACAATATCAGTACTAAACCAATTTCACAATAAATTCTAACTTGACAGCAATAACATTAAATAACAGAGCAATCCTGTTTAAACTAATCCACTTTAAAACAACAGATTGAATACAATAAACGGCAAAGTTTTGATCTCTTAACTAGCGCGAATTGCAGTAATGCACAAACTGGCGTGATTCATAGGAATTCCCAAATGGGAGTTGGAAAAAAATAGAAAAACGAACGGTAATTAACAGGCGAGCCAGTCAACTAAGCCCGGCATTGTCTGAACGAAACGAGACGAAATAAAACAGTGGTCAACGACAGAGATGGAGCTAGAGAATTCTGCCCATTGTATCATTCGCATAGCACATACATTTTCAAAATCACTCAGACACTCAGATTAGGTGACTAGTGTGTTTATATAGCATAGGTAGCAGGTCAAGATTAGAGTTTTTGAATGAAATAAAAGTGTAGTTCGGATGTTATATATTATAATTATGTTATATCCGATATATAATATATTAAATACTATGTTTGTAATTTTGACGGGGACGAGGTAAACAAATGTACATAGAACATAAAAAATAATGTGTATGGTTGCGTCTCTTGCCCCGGTTTGGTGGGAACTTGCGACGTCACTGGACAACGGCATTGTTCGTGACCGAACCGTCGCGAAAGTTCGTGGACAATATTGCAATACAAACGAGTCTGTGAAATAAACGGGCTCCAACATAAATCATAAGTTAGCATAGCGATTCATGTTTGGGAAATAAATAAATAAAACGGCACGGTCGAAAGGGCGCTCGGGGCTTCATTTGAATTTCATGAAAATGTATTAAAACAATCGCTGCGTAAGAAATCTTCAAAAGGAAACCCATCTTCGGAGCAACTTCCTATTCTATCATGCTTTATGTACTCACAAAGCTATTGGCTATCAATCGTACTTTACGACTTCGATTTTTCGAATGGACTAATTGAAAAGAGATAGTGCGCAGTAACTCTGATTTACCTGTTCACGTAGATTTTTACGATTCCGTAGAGACAACATTTTTTATGCTATCTGCGAATTTGAGTTTTACTTTAGGTTTTTTTATTGTGAAATGTAATATATATATCTGCGCTGGTAAATAAACACTAACATTAAGATTTCCTGAAGGTTAACTAACCGTAGGAATTTGTTGAACTAACAAGCTTTTCTCTCAGCCATAGGATCAATAAGGATATTTACATAATGCAGGAGGTATGTTCTCATTTATTTATAAAAATCAATGACCGTATTTTATTCCAAAGGTAACGTAAAGCGATCTTTCTTTTTGACAACTTTCCATCTTTCGTTCTATTGATATTTCACAAACAGCTATTCGCATATTCCTTCCCTTAGAATGACTACGGGAAACGAAACGTGATTTCAATTTTTCCTAACATTCATCATAAACTGGGGAGGAGGCAATTTGAACCACTTGATGCGGATTTGACGCGGAGTGCTTTCACGTGCCTACTAAACTGTTGACTCTCTGAATAACCCGTCATTTGCTTTTGATGAGGCCAAATTAATGTTATTGAAGACGTTCGGCTTATCTGACTGTTTAGTAGGTACTAACCATTTAGATTTCCTGTCATGTACTGCTCAAAGAACATATTATTATCGGGGGACCTTAACTTAATGAGGAATCGCAAACTTATTTCACTGCATAAATAAAGCGATTCGTTCCGCACTGTTGCCGCTCGAATTGTAAATTTTAATTAAAACTACGAGTATTGCTTTGCATAGAGCTAAGAACAAATGTTAACTAAGCAAAGTTAACGGCGCTAAAATAAAGTTTTATGGTTGAAGTTCCTGCGTGGAGAACAATAAATGAACAATGTATAAGATTGTGATTATTAGCGCAGTAAGTCATAGTGGATCCTGAGGCAATATCATCATTGTGCAATTTGTGCATTGGTTCATTCTCCGTAGCAAGTATTTCCTGTTGGAAATTGTGCTTTATTTTACTACGCATTTTATGAAAGACTGACTTTGCACAAATAAACATCCACGGACCCACCCGGCAAGTAATAAACAAGACTTAAAAACTGTAAAATAAAGTAAAGGAAATAGTGGGAACCTTTTTGAAGAGTGCTTGATGGCGATTCACCTAAAGCACGGTTAGTGCTGCGTGAAATGTTGGCTTATTGACGTTTCCACAGTTTCAAGCTTCACTAATTCCTCTAATATTGACGACCTCACCACCAAGGTCGTCAATATTAGAGGAATTGATGAGCGAATAATCGACTGAGACGCAGGAGGTAGCGGTTTCGATTCTCGCTAGGAACAAATGTTTGCATGATCTACAGATATCTGTTCCGGGTCTGGATGTGTTTCTATATATTATAAGTATGTATTTACAAAAAAATTATTTAAGTATTCTATGAGTTATCTGAATCCCATAGTACAAGCTCTGCTTAGTTTGGGGCTAGATAGCGCTGTGTGAAATTTCCAGCAATATTTATTTATTTAATACTAATATAGCATGGCTAGATAATCATTGAATGAATGAAAATGCATGATATAAAAAGTAAATTCATGGCGGGCAGGCAACGTGAAGATTAGAAACAGCACATCGTTCCACCCTTTGCAATCTTTATAGCCTGAACAAGTGATAATAGAATATTTAGTTTATTTTACCATCAAATTTTCTAACACAAATAATTAAAGTGAATACGGAAACTAAATTTTAGCGTATAATTTTAAGCTTGCTGCATAAATGAAGTATTATGAACGTAATGTAAGTTAATGTCGAGATATAGGAAACGTTGTCGTGAAAGCGAGACAGGCGAGTTAATAAAGTCTTAAATAATTCGGTCATTGGAAAATTACACAGAATATCGTTATATTCAATGACATTAGAGTCTAAACTTGTCGAGCATATACCATTCCACGCCAAAAGCCTGTCGAACCTTTGTCATTTTAATCGTGCTTCCGATCTTTCAAAATAATATTATTGAAATATGTTCAATTTCCTACGTTGCTGTAGAACTTGTCTGCGTGCTTCCAGTTAATTTAAGGTAGTGTAATGTAAATTTTTGATATTTCGGAAATAATTCAGTAAATCATATTTGTTGTTTTTGAACAGACGTGCCGGAGGAAGTGGATTGCAAAATTCTCTCTATTTTGCAAATGATTGGCGTTTGTTTGATTTTCATCGCCCAATTCTTACAGACGCATGCTTCACTGCTTCTTTATTAAATATTGCCATAATGATGTCGTTTTAGATCGAGCGAAGCGAGATCTCCAAATCAACTTGGGCAAATCGGCGTTGTATATATGTATGTATGTATGTTTGTTTGTCCGAGGATAACTTTCGATGCGTTTATCCGATCATTATGAAATTTTATATATATACTCGTAGGTAGGTAGTGATGGCACAATTTTGGTGTGACTCAATGAGTTAAAAATGTGGGGGGGTTGTTGAGATATTGGGGTTCAAGAGGGGTAAAAAAATCCAAAATGGGACTATCTGATTAAATGGCACGTCTAATAAAAGGTCTTTGTAAGTACATTTTGATCCCGTTTTTATTTTTAGTTCAAACTTTGTTGTTTTTATGTTATTAGTCATAATGAAAACTGAATTTTGACAAAATTCACAGGTTACAACACTGTCCCCACAGTGCTGAAATTTGGCATGCGTGTAGCTTTAGTGACACAAATATAGGCAACAGTCTGAAATCCAGAACAACTGCAATTTCTACCCCAAAAGACGGTTACCAACCTACATGAACTCCTGGTACATGTAATTTGAATGAAACTGAAGCTCAAGTAAATTGGTTAATCATATCGTGGCACAATTTTGATATTCAAAGATGACGATTTTTTTTCTGTTTATTCGAGACTCGCGAGATCTCAGTTTGGGGGGAACCACTAGTTTTATCAAATTCAAAAATGTAGTTAAACGGAAGTAAAAAAATTATTGTGGGTGTAAAATCTTAAAAATTGATTTTTGAGGAATCATTTGTCGCAGGAATCATAAGCAAACTGTTTTATACGATATTATATTTATCTATTTTATAGCTACTAGTAGCCAAGTACAGACGTCGAAACGTAACCATATTTTTTAAAATGTTAGTTTTTGCTTCATAAGTTTCCCTTCTCCACATAAACATTCAAATTTCATACTCCTCCGTAGATACATGCAATAAGCTTAAAAAGGCTTGCAAAGTTTTGTTTACGGAGGAGACTTTGCCCAGCAGTGGGAAAGTATAGGTTAAAAAAAAAATATTTTGTAGTAGGTTATTTGACTATTTCAAATTAATACCTGTATAAAAAAGTGGCACTCCGGGAGTGCAGACAGAAGTGAAAACTTGAACAATTACGACATACTTATATATTGATGTGTCGGTAACGGTAACTGTGTCGCGAGTTCAATGGTTTTTTCCCATCTCAAAATATACCCAGCGAGCCTAAAGAAGTTTTCACTTCATTAACAGAGGTGTCGGTAACCGTAACGGTATTAGTACCGCGAGTTCAATGGTTTTTCCAATCTCAAAAAAATGCCCAACGCGCCAAGTTTTCACTTCAAAAATCTTTGAGCACGCAACCCTAAAAATAGTCATTATACAATAAGGATGGCGAAAAAATGGCGCTGAATTGTCCTCATAAGATTGGTATACATTGGTACCGAAAATAAATGTTACCTTTGTCGCTTAGCAACAGTACATACACATTGCAAGCTACGATTGATGAACTATTCTTTATGGACGAAAGTTACGAAGCGTACCATTACCTTTCATTGTTAGTGGACAATCATTTACCATGCGATTAGTGCATATTAGGTAAATTGCGAAAAGATTTAAGATTCATTTTAATCATCATCATCATCATTCCACATTATTCCACGCACCACTGAGCCCGGTCTTCAGTTCTTCTCATCCACTTTCTGCCTGCCGCCTTTTTTAAGTCATCGCTCCATCTAGCCGTGGTTCTTGTATTTTTGGTGGCATTCTATTTTCAGGGAGCGATGGTCGCGTAAGTTGTTACCCATACTTTGTGAATAAATTGAAGATTTATCTCTAGCTGGATAAAGGTCGTTAATGCTGTGGTGATTGAAATAATATTTAAGATGAAGTAGGCTTACCCATAATCTACGCTATCCTCAGAATAGACTTTTGACCTTATCTTGTGTTGGCAAGTAGAAATAAAAGCCACGGGGGCGTACTTATTTTTTTAATAGAATGTTCCCTTAATGTCATTTATACCCACAACCTCTAAAACGATTTTGTGAATCCATACTTATATTATAAATAATTCGAAGGTAGCACTGTCTTTGTGTCTGCGTGTTACGTTGTCACGACTGACCGATTTCTTCATTGGTTGACCGATTTCGATGAAATTTGGTGTAAAGATAAATTGTGACCAGAATTAATAATTAAACTACTTTATTGACGCGGACGAGGGCGGACGCTAGTAGGTAATAATACTAGAGTAATGTTGCATTATGAAGTTACATGACTTATACTTACGACTTTCTTCATGCGTTATTAGTAGCATGTTTGGTATATAGGTCACACTAAAAGTTTCCGGAATTGGCCACTTACATAAACAATATTTGAAAAGTTATTACTACATTTGAAAATGGAACTCTTTAGCCGTAGAATAAAGTTTGTTTCACCTGATTGTGAATTGTTTTCTGATTGTGGCGTCATTTTAAAAAATGCGTGATTATAATAAAATGGATTTAACCCGGGAAAATTTTCGTTGCATGATTTTTTACGATTTTAAGTGTAATTTGACAGCTCAGCAGAGCGTTGTTCGGCTTCAATCTGCTTTTAGCGAAGTAAAGCCATGCAAGGCGACTATTCATAGCTGGTTTGCAGAATTCAAACGCGGTCGTGTTAATCTCCATGATGAAATTCGTGAATGTCGCCCGTGCACCACTGTGAACAACAAAAACATTGATGCTGAGCGCCGTATGATTGAAACAGACAGGCATGTGACCTACCATGAGATCCGAACATTTTTGGACATAGGCATGAGTCAAATATAGTCAATCCTACACAAACATTTGGGTGTGAGAAAGCTGTGTTCTCGATGGATCCCACACAATTTGACTGATGCTCAAAAAACGGACCGCATCACTTGGTGCCATGCTATGCTTGCCAGATACAACGAATGGGGCTTCTAATTTGGTGTGAGATATAGTAATAGGTGACGAAACATGGATTTATAACTATGATCTCAAAAAGAAGCAGCAATCGAGCGTATGGGTCTTTCGAGATGAGCCGAAACCAACCAAAGTGGCGCGCGTGAAAAGTGCCACGAAGCGGATGATTGCCTCTTTTTTTAATAAAACTGGACACGTGACTACTGTTGCTTTAGAAAATCGTTGTACCGTGAATAGTGACTGGTACAAGACTATTTGTTTACCGGAAATTATTGACAAACTCCGTGAAAACACCGGTAAACGCCGTATCATCTTGGACCACGACAATGCAAGTTCCCACACGGCCAGACAGTGAAATGAGTTTTTGAAGGCGAAAAACGTACAAATTATAAGTTATCCAGCATAGAGTCCTAACCTGGCACCGTGTGACTTTTTTCTGTTCCCAAAAATCAAGAACCAGTTACGCGATCAACGATTTTCATCACCAGAAGTGACTGTCGAAGAGTATGAAAAACATGTATGTGACGTCACCACGGAGGAGTGGCACAAATGTTTTCAAAATTAATTCAATCGTATGAAAAAGTGCATTGACACAGAGGGAGAATATTTTGAGAAAAATAAATTCATTTTTGACATTAATAGTATTTTTTTATTATTGATTCCGGAAACTTTTAGTGTGCCCCTCGTACAACACATGGATTTCGATGTTAGGGGTGGGGAGTGCAAGTGATCGAAAACAGATACTTAAATAATTTTTGTAACATACGATGATCAATTTTTCATGGCGATGACATGTAGGGAAAACAGTTAAACAGAATTTCTGCATATAACAAATAAATAAATATCTCTGGACATTTTACACAGCGCTATCTAGCCCCAAACTAAGCAGAGCTATGGGAACCAGATAACTGATAGAATACTTATATACTTTTTTTTTGTAAATACATACTTATAATATATAGAAAAACACCCAGACACGGAACAAATATCTGTAGATCATGCATACATTTGTTCCGCGGCGGGAATCGGACACGCTACCTCCTGCGTCTCAGCTGGCTATACGCCCACTGCGCCACAGATGCAGTCAATATGATGGGGTGATGTCAGCTATTTCTATCGTTGAGATTCTGCCAATCTTAACCTGTGACCTTCTGATTCAAAGTTACGGTAACTACTCGTATGCGTTATAAATAAGGAATTGTATTGTAGGTACCTATTTACTTAAATTGTTGGCCACGCAACTTTACTCTGGATGTACGTTACTTTGTTACAAGATGTTCAAGGCGATTCTAATAATATCTAAATAGTAGGGTATGATTTCTTCAGAAAAGAGAACATAAAATCTATCAACTTCTTATTATTGTCTCTTTATTCGTTATTTCAAAATTTTGCAACAATTAATATTGGTAAGAGGAATGGATGTTCGATGGATGGATTGAATGCTCGTAGACCAAGAATCACATTGAAAGCATAGCTGGGTGTCAATGGATGAGACTCGCGAGGAACCGGAAAGAATGGCGTATTAAAGAGGAGGCCTATACACAACAGTGGGTGCAGACGGGCTGAGATGATGAATATTGGTAAGCACTGCATAATTCTCCAACAGATTTTTTTCCAGCAGTACTCTAATATTGCTCATACTTTGAGGCAATAAAAATGCCTCCCGTCAAATCTGTTCCGCAATTATTCATTCGAAATGCCATTGGGGCGTATTCGTCTGGTCCCCCCGCCCTAGAGCACATTTACAATGAGGACTTTTCAGACCCACATATTAAAAAAATCCTTGGTCAAAATGTCAGTGTCAGATGTCACAATAAAAGTATTTCGTTCATTCACTACCTTAAAATTTTGTCTTGCTCCTGTGTGTGCGCAGATTTAGTGGTGTACTCTACAAATGTTCCTATTGAACTACATTTGCCAGCCAACGGACTTCTACCGATTACAATTTTCTTTTATTTCTTCTCTTTAGCGACACATTTGGAATTACTCAAAAGAGTAAAAGAGTTCGTCGCAGCTACGTAACACATGGCTAGTAATGTTTGTATGAATAATGATTATTTTAGATAATTAATTCTGGCTACCGATGCTTTTCAACTTTAAGATATGGCCTACTGTAGGCATAGCAGACAACCAGCGTCAACCTGTTTTACCTATAAATATGCCCTAATACGTTTCGCCCGGCTCACCCTGCCTAATACGTAATTGCGCCATGCAAATTAAGCAAGCCGTTTGAATTATAGGCAATCTATATTATCGAGTTTCGATTTATTTACGGCTATTATATACTTAGTTACAAATTTGGTTGAGAAATGTACATATTTCAAGGAAGCAGAAAATAAGGTTCGAACTAATTATAACAATAAGAAGTTTACCTCTAATAATAATACTGAAAACGTACGGGAAGCTTTTTTTTATTTTACTATGGAAACAAACAAGCATACGGCCCTCCTGATGGTAAGCGGTTACCGTAGCTTATGGACGAATGTAACACCAAAGGCATCAATCGCGCGTTCCCAACCATTTAAAATTTTTAAAACGCCTTTCTTGAAGAACCCCATGCTCTAGTCCCCGAAGAATACTTTGGCGGGATACCATTCCACAAGCTAAATCTTCACGGGAGAAAATTCCTCTGGATGGATTCCCTGCCAATGGTGAGTGGTTCGATGATAAAAGGAACTTGCAGGCAACATGTCGAACAACTCCTTGGAACACAACTTATTATTATACAAGCCGTAGAACACACACAGGGAGGTAAAATTTCTCCTGAAACTTAAGGACTCAATACCGCTTGTGAGAATTGGATCGTCATGCAATGTGAAATGGAGATGGCTAAACCATTTGCCATGGTGTTAAATGAGAATCATCATTGTACTACAGCAAACCCCGAAAAGCTAATAATAATGATCAGTTAAATTACAACCACTTAATAATGTTCAATTTCGGCAACGCGACGCCAAAATCGATCACTTCGAACTAAACGAAATTCTGCCCAAACATCAATAGACTGGCATTACATTTTCCGTCACACTACATATTGAAATGTACATACCTCACCTCACTCCCCACACATATTTCTGTGCCTAACATACCTGACGCATAAATAATACAACATTTCAGCCAGGCAAACCCTTTGCTTAATTTAATTAGAATTCCGATTGCAGGTGGATATTAAAAGGGCTGTCAGCTTAGATAACGATGGGACGGGCACGCAGAACCGAAATCAAGTACCCAATTCTGTTTATAAGATACATATTGTAGAGTTTGATTTCAAACATGTTTTTGTGAGGTTGATTTGACGAAAGTTTTGGGACAAGAAATAAGCTCCTCTAGCCTTTTTATAACTCCTCGAAATTATATCCAGCAAAAATATTTGTATGAGCTTTTATACTTTTCTTCTTGAACAAGATGATATTAATTACATTTTGGCTGCTACCATCGAGGCTGACGTAGCCTGCCTGCTTAGGGTGTGGTTGGCCTTTTACAGGATCATGGTTGTATCTGATGTGTACGTTTCAGAAGGGACAACATGACGACCTCCGTGGCACAGTGGGTGTATGGCTGAGACGCAGGAGGTAGCGGGTTCGATTACCGCCACGGAACAAATGTATCTATGATCTACAGATATTTGTTCCGTGTTTGGGTGTTTTTCCATATATTATAAATATGTATTTAAAAAAAGTATATAAGTATTCTATCAGTTATCTGGTTTCCATAGTACATGCTCTGCTTAGTTTGGGGCTAGATAGCGCTGTGTGAAATGTCCAGCAATATTTATATATTTATTTAGTGTTGAAATCAAAAAATAAAAAGTTTACACTGATTTGCATTACATATCGCGTGTTTTCCGACTTTGAACTCGGTACCAACGACGTCAGTCATGTCAAAGACCGTCAAGCCGTCATGGCGGCGGCACGAAATAATATTTTAGAGCGGATGAGCTATCTTCGTAAAGTATTCATGGTTTTCCTGCGTAGTAAATAATGTACAACGAAGGGTAGGTTTATGCTTGGGTAAGTCTCAATATTTATTTGTCAGGCTAGTATATTGTTTGATGACGGTCTGTATCCCTATTCTCGTAACTTTTATTATTTATTCCGAAAAACGTTGCATTGACATGCATCGAGTTAAGATCGATTTTGAATTCTACAAAATGTATTTAATTATGAGAAGTGGCCTTTTGCAGGTTAAAAACTCGGTAAAGTAATATAGCTAAAAGCTACTTTCACATAATTGGAAAGTAGGACTTTTCTCTACTTATTAAAATGTAGAGTCGATTCACATTACCGCTAAGTGCTACATTGAAATGCCATAAAACCAGCCAAATACATAGATATTACATTTTTATCTTTATTACCAAGTACCTAGAACATTTATTTGAAAGTCGTTATGTAAGTTCTCGATCATACGTCGTCATAACCCCAAATTTATCGTAAGAGATACGGATGAGCTGGAAAATTCATTATTAGATTAATACATTATTTCATTTTTAATAGATTCAATTGTATCTACTGTTTCTTATAAATGGTTTTATGTGTCATTTTGTGTGTACCAAATAAATGAAAAATCTATTCTATTTTGTAAATAACTTTAATGTGTTTTGTATAAATCTTGAATCGTTCATTTGCTAAGTTAAAAAATTTGATAATAATTATTCTCAGATGTATCTTAATAAAATCATAAATATTGTTAAACAGTCGTTAAGGTTAATAAACTGCGTTAAATTTAAACAGCGCCCGAGAATAATGTATCAGATTTTATAAATGACAATACATGATGTGGATTTATGAGCACAATATCACGTCATTTATTAACGTTACTTTAACGGTTACTTGTTACAAAAACTGATATTTAAGTTAAATTAAATGACAAGCGCAGATTTTTGTATATTTTGTAATATATTGGTGCCATACGTTATAAATGAACTTGTCATTTGTAAGTGTGGCAAAATACCAACTCACCTATCACGCCGGATTACTGTAGTCGTTAGGGAGGTAGGTTTACGCTTCTATAAATCTTGTATGAAAGAGACGCCACGTCTTCGCTTTCACTCTGAATGTACAAAGATTTTTTGAAAGGTAGAGAAATCCAAGATTTCAAAAACCATCTCAAAAATTTCAAGCCTAGACGGGACTTAAACCCGCAACCTTCCTCTTGATACGAGAATGCACTATCCATTTGTGCCACCAGGCCATCTCACGTCAGGGTTGAAATTAGTGAGATGATTCTTTGATTGATGATTGATAAAATCTTCGAATTTTCCGTATGTGTTCAGATAACACTATAAAAAATAAAAATACTAAAAGGTAGAGAAGTTAAATTTGGATGCAGACTAAACGTTATGTATTTATCTGCCATAAATGTTGAATATTATAGACATTTATATATATTCAAGGAAGAAAAGTCAAAGCTAAGCTCAAGCCTAAATCGGTAATAATAATCCATATTAATATTATAAATTATCCTAAAGACTCATTTCAGTTGCTAGTCCTAATACATAGCAGAACTCTGACGTAATACATATACCTACTACTCAATATCCGGTTTCCCATCAGACAACTTTCAAACACTCCACAGGTGATTCATTCTATCATTGAACAATATATTCTGATATTCTTGAATAATTACCGGCTGCTTTCGCATGGCGGAAATGACGCACAGAATTGACAATAATCCGCCGGAGACAATGTTTCGCTTACAACGCAATTTCCGGCGCACTTGGATCAAGAGCTCCGATCCACCACAGTTCCGCGTCGTAATGTTTCCGAATAAATATTTATACAAATTTTAAATCCTTACAAATTTTATAACTTTGTTGTATTATCTTAAGAAATATAAAATAACATAAGGCGTGATTTTTTTAGATGTCTTTGTGATTGTTAATGCCTAGGCATAAAGCTATTGCCATTTAACTTTTTCAAAATTTAATCAAAAATATAATTTCCTTAGCTATATTAACCCCTTTACTGTCTACTTAAATAATTCATATTTGTACGTACCTATAAGCTACTTAACTTACACAAACATAGTTAAATCTATACAAGCTTCCGCCGGCGACTTTGTATGCTTAGTTTTTCCTTAAAAACATAACTCTCCTTCTGCGCAATCGGGCAAAAAGTCAAAGTCAAAGGCAAAAATTTGTATTCGTTAAAATCACAAGGATCGCTTTGAAACGTCAATTTTACTGCCTGTTCCTTCGCGACCAAGCCAGGAAAGAAAGCCAAGAAACAAGGCTGGTTGTTTTTTTTTTATGATCATGTAATACATAACAATACAGATAATAAATTACGTCTAAATTGTAACATTTTGAACTGGTTGGAGCAATTTCAATCCCAAGCTTCTCTACCTTCTAAATAATGCGATATTTTATAGTAGGCTTTTTAATAAAGATTTTGTTTAATTACGTTTTAAATTTGTTTATTGTCTAGTTTTGTACATCACTTGGGAGTTTGTTATAAAATCGTACACGATTTATTAATTTTATGGAGTCTAAAAGTTGCAACAGTGAGTTTATCTTTAATTCTAGTATTAAAATTATGATTATCGCTATTTTTCTAAAAGAAGCCTAAGGTCTCAATCCCGGTCATAATCTATTTATATACCAAATTTCATCGAAATAGATCGAGCAGTTTAATTGTGAAAACGTAGTAAACAGAGAAGCAGAAAGGCAAATTTATAAAACAAGTATGCATGTACATTATGTGACCATCTTTGACTAAGCTTACTGTTCTGCATCTGTTAACGATAAAAACATAGCGTTATTAAATCATATTTAGTACTATTCTAGCAAACTTGAAATTCCCGATGCAGTTAGTAACTATTCAGTTAATACATTGTTGTTGCCAGCCGATTCGAACATAACAGCTTTAATTTTCGACCTTATTCACAAACTTAAATACATCCTTATGCAGCTGGGTTACTTCTACATCAAATTGAGCATGAGTTTTTATCTCAGATGGGTACTATGCAGCGCGATTGATCAAAACAAAGTAGACAATTAAAGATATTATAAATTTGCATAATTTAGCAACTAAAAGCTTGGCGCAAGACATATATAATTCCTTGGGAAACAGACATCAAACACTCAAATAGTTTTCATGACATACTCGTAGAAGCCTTGCTTCAAACAGGCCACTGCCATCGGTAACTTAGTATGCGGCCGCTAATCAGACAAATATAATAAATAAATATAAATGATGATAAGGATGTTTGTTTATTTATTTATTTGTTTGTTTGTTACTCAATCACGTAGGCTGAACCGATTTCGATAAAATTTGGTATATACGTAGATTGTAGCCTGGATTACGACATAGGTTACCTTTTATCCCATAAATTAGTTTCCGTGGGATAAAAAAGGGGTGTCAAGTCAGGTTGCAATAGCGAGTTTAGCTTTATTTCTTAGGTTACCTACACATTTAGTAGTGTAACGCGTACTAAGTCGCGGGCAAAAGCTAGTTAGGCATAAGACTTCATTGGACTAGGCCTACAAAACAATTAAGATTTTTTTTACTGCCGCAGATGATTAAGTAACGCACATTCTGCCATAGCGTAAACCAATCCCGGTCACAATCCATCTATATACCCACGGTACATAGGGCATCTGAAGAATACCTCATAATTTTAAACCCTTACTTTATGCCCCCCCCCCCTTAGGGATGATTTTCCAAAAAAGTTGAAACACGTATTTCTTTATTTTTTACCAAAAGCCTAAATATGAATTTTCAGATTCCTAACTTAGGGAATTATGGATTGTCCCTACAAACTTTCAACCCCTATTGCACCCCTTTCAAGATTATTTTTTGAGACAAAAGCTAGCCTATGTCCTTCTCGAGGATATAATCTATCTCCTTGCCAAACTTACAAAAAAACTAACAAACAAACAGAGTTACTTTCGCATTTATAATATTAGCATGGATGGATAGTATGGAAGTATGGATATCTTTATTAAAAACCATTAAAAATAAAAAATAACAAAGAAAATGCACTTTTAAATCATAAGTACACTGGTTGTTTTTATCGCTTAAAGCGATTTCTTCCAGGTAACCTTTGACCTAAAATGAGTATATTAATGATAAAAAAGTATTATTAACTAGCTGCATCTGAAGATCTGCAGCAGAGTCCTACTTGGCAGGAATTCAGAGCCACCGTGCTAATAAATGTGCGACCGTGCCACCTAATTGTGCTCCCAGACAAGCACAATAAAAATGTAGTGTTTATTCCATGAAGTAAAATGCTTACTCGAAATACGTCACTTCTTTGTAATACAGGGATTATAGCTTGTAATTTACCATGGCTCTGTATTTTCTGACTACTGCGTGGGATATTTTTCATGCTCGTATTCTTCTAACCGTTCCTATAGAAAAATTATAATCGCTCTTTTCGCTTGTAAATACAGGGTAAAAAATTAGTTTTTGACGATATTGGAAAAGTGGAATTGCTGACTTTAGAAACTGAAACAATCTTACATTATAGCCAGTGGCCTATTCTTGTATCGGAGTTTTTACTTCGTCTAAAGGTCTCGGACCGACATGACATATCGACTTTGATAACTGGAAACAACATCAATGAATAGAATAGGATTTCATGCCAACCATCCGATCCAATCCAAATACCATTTTAAACTTGTATTGGTTACATATCGGTCCAATAAATAAAACCGACAAATTCTTCACTGAACGTGTACCAAGTGGCATGTATCTACCAAGCTGAGTCCAATATCGGTTCAAGATCTAATCTCGTTTGAAAGCTCCGACCAAGATTCGGTTAATTTTCTAACCTTATAAATATACGACGACGGCGGAATAGTGGCTTCTTTTGAATCGAAAACGCTTTTGAGAAGATTAAAGGATTTTGATGTTAGAATAGAAGAGTACACCATACTTTTATGAAGATTCTGACTTCATGGAAGCCATCTTAAAATCAAAATCCCCTTAAAAATATGTATGATTTATATCTTAGATTAGACAATCAAACATTACACATATGAAACTAAAGCGCAATTATTATTGTAACTGTAAAACTGTAGTATTGTGATTATAACAGGAATGTGATTATTAATCTCCTTGACTTGCTTAAGAATATAAATCCTGATCTGCTAAATAAGGAATTTCATTCCCTGATACGCATAAATTTCGCCGTTTTGACTTTAGTGTTACAAGTTCAATGACACAACGCAATTAGAAATAATTTGATCATAGCTTCTCTGCACGTTGAAAGCATTTTCTTTTGATAAAATAAAAGGCATTTATTTGATGACGCTAACAAAATGTGTAGAGTGCAGCGTGCAACTGAACCCTCTACTTTTATTATTCAATCACGGTCCGCCAAAGGCCTTTGATGTCGAATTTCTTGAAGTAACTCGTAGAAAGAATAATTCTCGATATAAGCAAATAAAAATACGAAAAATACAGGTAGACACACACAAGACCCTTCGTGTCATTCCCCAAATATAAGCTCCTTTCTTTAATGCGCATACATAAATTCGAATTAAAAGCAAAAGAGGGCCCGAATAAATAATGTTGGGTCGTTTTTCAGTGGTCTTAAGTCCCTGGTTTTCTTTACACGCGCATGTTTTATTTTGCCTTTTAAAAAACTTTGGAAATGGTAATTATGAGTAAGCAGACTCCGAGTATTCGTGCCCCCGCTTTTATATTAAGTTGGTTTATTATGCAACATCTGAGTGGAAAATTAATATTCAGTCCATAGTATTAAGTTTAAATGACAGCTATTATCAATTTGCTAATGAACAGTTTGTGCAAACATTTAGTGTCTCATTTACAGATTTTATTTCAAAGCATACCTGCCTGATTTATTAAGCCCGAATGGTGTTTGCTTTTGTTTTTCCTTTTGTTTTGGCAAACGACTGGCTGGAGAAAGATAATCCCAAGTTTTGTGTGCGTAATTAATAGTGGCCTATCTATTATTTGTAAAAAGGTCACTTTATTATGGTTGTAGTTACCGAATAATTGGTTATTAGAGAAAGTATAAAAATTAAATGATGTTTAAATTAAACTTTCGAACCGCAGGTTGATATTGCTCTTAGCGCTACATTTTGCTCATAGTACAAATTGTGAACTAGCTATTTGGCTCATAGGGCGTTCAAACCGACTTCAAAACAAGAGGAGGTTTTAATTTTGGCTGTATATTTTTAATTTTTTAACTCGATAACTCCGATAATTGTTATCCGATTTCGATGATACTTTTTTATTCTGTAGGATGAATCTTCAGAATTTGTTGAGGATGTGATGATAGAGTTGGCACCATATGATAGCACCATATGGCGATTGTGTTATTGGTTTGGAAATCGCAAAGGAATATCTGTATGGGGAGGTCCCTAAAACCATGATCAAGTCATGGTTTGTTGAAAAAAAACCTACCGAACTCCTCAACAACAAACAGGTCTTGTTTCGCAATTAGTATATTGTATTGAGGATCACAGCCAATAGATTTTTAGGTAAAGTCAAAGCCAAAAGTTTTTATTAATTAAAATCACAAGGATCACTTTGAAACGTCCATTTTACTGCCTGTTCTTTCGCGATCAAGCCAGGAAAGAAAGGCAAGAAACAAGGCTCGTTGTTTTTTTAATGATTCTTTTAGAATACATAACAATACAGAAAGTAAATTACGTCTAAATTGTAACATTTTGAACGGGTTGGAGCAATTTGAATCCCAAGCTTAACATAAAAAAGCTTACTCTAAAATATTGGATTATTTAATCCAATATTTTATAGTAAGCTTTTTTATAAAAATTTCAGTCTTATTTTAGTAGGTGCTAGTCAGTTAGTTAGACTATGGGCTGTAAAGATAAGCCCTATAATTCTTCAACGCTAACAGCTCATGTATTCAGGTATTGTATGGGATCCCAGATAATAGCTGTTGAGCCTATAAGTGTCTATCAATCTTGCAATAAAAATAAACCCAAATTTCAATCCGAAGCTCGGGTACTTAAATATTAAATTCTATTACAAAAAATGTGTGCTCTTAATTTCTGAGTTTTCAGTGAAAATATTCAGAGTAACTTCAAAGCCGGGTTTAAGTTTTTACGGTTTTTTTAAAAATAAGATAATATACGTTACCACAGGGCCGTATTTTGTAATCGAAAGGATTAACATGGTTTGGTCCAACTATATTGACTAAAATGGTCTAGTGGTAATGCTCTAAGATAATATAAGAGCAATAACTTGATTCTAAACAGTTCTTCGATAACGGAAAATATGAACGACAAAAAAATTTGATAGAGTTTCGTATGAATCTGTTTGTCTGTTATTTGCCTGATAAAAGTCTGTTTTATAGCTGCGGAGCTGTAAGGGGGAACATTTGGAATGCGGAGTCTTTTCTGAAGTTTAAATGAATTGAAATTTATATTCAATCTATTGCTTGTCGCGGACAACGGTTTTCCTTGACTGATACAATGTCGCTTCATACAGAAAGAAGATATTTCCACATTTTATGCAAAAAGACGGGCAATTCAAATTAATTGCGATTCTCGTGTTGAGTGGACTGCGGTCGAGTTTGCGGTTATGTGTTGCCAATAGCAGGTTAAACACTGAATAGAGTGAATTAATCTGTACGATCGTACGATACCTATATTGAATATATATTTTTCTTTTTTTTATCTAGCCTATGCTGTCCCACTGCTGGGCGAAGGCCTCCCCCTTATCTCTCCACTTATCTTGATCTTGTACCAAATCCCACCAGTTCCTATAAAAAGCGTCCAAATCATCGCATCGCCGCTTCTTATGCCTTCCACGGTGTCACTTTCCATCCACAGGGACCCATCCAGTTACGATCTTAGCGCACCTTTTGGTTGGAAGCGGGAGAGATGCCCCACCCAATCCCACTTTAACTTGGCAGCCTTAATACCGACGGTATATTGAAAATATACTATATATTGAAAATATACCGTCTATATTTTCAAATAGTCTTGTTTTTATGTTATTTTGTGTTCTTTAACACCCTGTACAGGTGCACCTTGTTTCGAGTTTTCATAAATATTTCGAGGCATCCTGTATTAAATTGGTATTCGGTGATAAGTATCTCATTTGCCTTGTAATATTTCATTAAAACTGAGTTTGCTTGAACAGTTTAAGTATTCAAATAATTTTGAAAAGCTTAAACGTCAAGGAGCTATGCTCAAAATGGCGCTGGGAGTTTACGTTGGGGTGGATGGCGCAATCTTATATTGCATTCTTAGAACTATAGTATCAGCAACTCGCAGTAATTTTCTACTATGTAATGAGTTTCAGATACATTGTTTGAAGGTTTTGTTATTCTGTTCTTATGTATTTTTTCATAAATGGGGTTCTGACGGAACACTCCTGCTTGGTTTCATTTCGATCGACCATTTACCAGAATACAAAATCCCTTAGGTACATTATTCAGATCTGTATTGAACAAAGATAAATGTTTCTACCCAAGTGTAGGTAGAAGCAGGGAATCGATATGCAACACATGCGGGCAGGACAAAGCATGCCAAGAGCAACATTATGATAATGCGTCGCTCAATACCAAACCAATGGCCATTCTGTAATAATTATGTCAATGATTGTTTTGCCATCCACGGATACAACCGTATACGCTGTTTTTGGTAATAGGGTCGTAATTTGATGCACATTTGAAGACTTATTAGTTGAAATCAACCTACTTACTTGATTTGTATAATGTCATATTGTATCCCTATTTTCTAGTACTTAAGTGTATATTTAATATATTATATATAGAAGGAACCCAGCAGTAAAATTGACGTTTCAAAATGATCTTTGTGATTTTAATGAATAAAAATAATTGACTTTTTTTTCCTTTTATTTATTGTACTTATTCCCATAAACAATACTGTACTCTTAGACTCTCTAACAGCTCCTTATTTGTAACATATATTTGTTTTAATATGTGGATAACATTAGTAGGCTACAATCAAACATCAAAACTAAAAAAATCAAACAATATCAATTACCTATTCTATCACAAATTTACCTACATGGATTGTATTTAAACTATATAATGTAGTTGTTTGTTGTTCCTTAATAAATAAATAAAATAAAATAAGCTCGCATGACGTCTCAGCGAAAACAATACGATCGCAAAGTATTGTTTCCATTACAGTCTAGTATTCGTATATTTTGTCAGTGATGAGACAATGGCCGGGTTCTCGCTTGCACCATTCAATTACTTTACCGTTGCATTTTTTGCTAGCTTAAGGCTGCCTGTCCATTGACGCGGAGATAGGCGGCGGAGCGGAGAAACGAGGAAATATTAACCAATAGGATTGCATGAAATTCTATTCACGCAATCCTATTGGTTAATATTTCCTCGTTTCTCCGCTCCGCCGCCTCTCTCCGCGTCAATGGACAGGCAGCCTTAAGACTTACTGCGTGAATATATGAAGTTTTGTTTACATGGCAGTATTTTTGTTTCAAAATAAGTCTGGAGGCCCGACCAGCGGTAATGCCATCTGCTTTGTTAAGTAGAGTCCTTTATAGGTGATGGTTACTACTTTTTAACAGATGGTTCATTTGTATATCCGATATACATGTTATACAAAAAAATCTTCAGATTTCTTACGCAGTAACGTAAGTACACAGAAAAATATATCAGACTTGGAGTTATTCAGAGACAAGAGTCCAAACATTACGCAGACGCAATTCATAAATATCATAATTATGTATACAGAATACATACAGGGTGTTTGGTAATAAACTGATGATATTCAAGTGACGGTTTCTCAGAACATAAAAAAATACTTTTATAAAAAAACTACTAGTTATATTATCAAATTTTAAAGAAAATCGACAAAGTTTAGGTGATTAATTAATTCCATATAAAACTTACTGCCTACTCTTGCAATCGACATCCAAAAATAAATGCCGATTTGATATCTCCTTCGGTAATGGCTGTGGGTCTTGGGTTAGAAAGGGACAACAAGACATATCTCGAGACGTCACCAATACAGTATCTGTGGTTATATGGCAAGCATTATGCAATAGCACAACATAAGCTTAATAAAGTGTTTGTTTTTACATGCCAAAATAAATTTCCCATTTCTATGGTAAACATTTCACAAATTTATTTACTATGCTCATCACACAAACCCCTTTCATTTTTGTGCGTATTATTATCAAACACCCTATATATACATTTAAATTAGAATTCCGTCGTTCCTCTAAAATAAATGATGGGTTTTACATTTAAAATAATACAAAGGACGAAAAAATTGAACCTTCACCTGTGCATTAGTATTCTGCTCTTCATCCGTTCAAATAAAAATCGTTCAAATAGGAGCCGTCCGAAGTTGAATGTGCAATATGTCTGCCCCTTTGTGAACCGTACGAATAGACCATTGACTGCAATCTTCAATATCAGTAATGTCACGTTCAAAAACTTCAATATTAGTTCAATTCTGTAAAACTTTTTTAACCGCAGGAAGTCCTGTTATATATATACATATTTATTATTATTATTTATTTTATGAAAAACCAACAGCTATATAAACTTAACAAATAACTAGTACAAAACAGAAATATATATGGATTTATAGAAAACTATTTTAATATGATTTCAATATAGATTAACTCTAAATTATTCCTGTAGTTTTGCTTTGTCAATATTTGGCAAAGGTATTTTGCAGTAAATTCGTATGAGCAAGTAGTCAGTTTTGAAGTTTTTAGGCCTCTCAAATAGCTTCTTAATGACTAATTAAATGTTTTTTTTTTGCCAAGACCGACTTTTAAACGCCCTACCAAACGCCTTTGTTAACTGTCATTTTCAAATTATAATATTATATGAGTACCCAAGGCATAACTACCTTGACCCGTAGCCCAATTACATTCGCCACGAATCTATTCGATTTCTACATACATTTGTTGTCGCTGAATCACGTGGTATTTCTATAGAATGTGTCAAATCCCATACATTTTCGGCCGTATCGACTAGCGTCATCGCTAATCGACTGTAACTTGGCTAAGCCCTCTTGTCTAAATATCGCAATCCATTTCACAATCAGCATTGTTGTTGACTTTAGTAATAAAGCTGACACGTGCATTTCAGTCACTACCGGTTGTTTGAGTGAACATCAAAGGAATTAGCCCTACAGACATAGCAGCGTGGCACACAAAGTATTCGGGCAGATATCAAAGCGCTGACGTACACCATGTTAAGGAGATTAAAATGGTGCGGGAATTAAGCCTCGTCAGAGGACGCACTGCCATCTATATGAACTCATGTAAATAACTTTAAAATATGTGTAAATGTGATATTTGATCGAGCGAAGCGAAATCTCCAAATCAACTTGGGCAAATCGACGTTGTATATATGTATGTATGTATGTTTGTTTGTCCGAGGATAACTTTCGAAGCGTTGATCCGATCATCGTAAAATTTTATACATAGATAGGTAATGATGGCACAATTTTGGTGTGACTAAATGAGCCAAACATGTTCGGGGGTTGTTGAGATATTAGGGTTTAAGTGGCATAAAAAATAAATATGAAAATAAGACTATTAGGTCAAGTAGAACGTCAAATGAAAGATCTTCATTCAAAGAGATTGTACCCTTTGAATTTTATCAAAGTTCAGTTTTCATTAAGACTGATAACTTAAAAACCACAAGGTTTTTGTTTTTTTTTACCCCTCTTGAACCCCAATTTCTCAACCCCCCCCCCCCCCACATTTTAACTCATTTAGTCACACGAAAATTGTGCCATCACTCCCTATATACCAAATTTCACGATGATGGGATAAACGCTTCGAAAGTTATCCTCGGACAAATATTCATACATACAACGGCGATTTTCCCAAGTTGATTTAGAGATTTCGCTTCTCTCAATAGATAAAAATAGCGACCGTATTAAGAACTGCAAAAATCTTCGGAATAAACAAGAAATAAGTATCATCGAACTCACACGGTCAAGCTGTGTGTGACGCCATCGGATTGCGATCGCCAGTGCGAAGCCAGCTACCGAATTCACTACAAAAACTATATTTACGGGATTCCTGGAGGACTATCCATTGCAGCCCTCGCCGGTCATCGAACAGAATCGAGCCGCAGCACTGGCCAATGCAACTGGCCAATGCAGATAAGTGCCCATCCATGTCCCGCCATTTTGTCCATTTATCCAAACTTACAACGTAAGATTCCCTACCTTGATCAGATTTATACATATCCATTAGTGTATTTTGTCCATTACTTGTGGTAATTATTTTTCAATCGTGTTTCAAACATTCGTTCAATCTTTCATATCAAGATGCACTGTTCCAAAACCCTTTATCCAAAAGACGCTGTAATAAGGACATTATACACCTAAATTCAGTGTTCGGAAGTTTCATTTGCGACCCCTGTGCGCAAACATCTGGCTATATACAGAGAATTGACGAGATTGTTGTTATTTTCGTAAAAATTGGAAGAAGTTTTTAGTTTCAATGTCGGAAATCGGAATATTGTCTTATGTTTCAACTGAAACAGTCAGGTCAGACAGTCAATAATATAATCTGAACTGTGACAAAATTTACAGGGTACACCAGTGACCCTACAGGGTACACCAGTGGCCCTACAGGGTACAGCAGTGACCCCATCATGCTGAAATTTGGTATGCGTGTAGTTTTAGAGACACAAATAAAGGGAAAAGTCTAAATTCCAGAATAACTGCAATTTCTACCCCTAAATAATTTAACCAGATCACATGAGTTCCCGTTAGCTAGAATTTTAATGAAACTGTAGGTCAAGTTGGTTATGAATTTCGTGGCACCATTTTGATGGTCAAAGAGTGCAAATATTTTTTTGCTTTATGGGAGACTCGCGAGATCTCAGTTTGGAGCGAACCACTAGTTTAAATTGCAACACATTATATATTAGACAAATCTCTTACTCAGTAACCAGAACCTATTTAGAAGATATCCCATTAGGGGAGAGTCAAAGGCAATTCCTTACGTTACGTTAGATATATACCCATGCTTAGTAGTTAGCACTAAACACGTGAGCATTATTGTTACGTGACAGGTTGCAAGCGCATCGCCATGAATACTAATCGATGCTTTGCGCCTTTGAATCTTTCATCATCATCATCATAACAGCCAAAAACATCCACAGCTGAACGTAGATTTCCAGAGTGACCCATCTTGTGCAGCCTGCACCCAACTGCTCCCAGCAACCTTTATCAGGTTTTTTTTCCATCTAGTGGAGGGCCGTTCTAAGCTTCGCTTTCCAGTACGTGGTCTCCACTCGAGAACCTTTCTGTCCCAACGGTCATCAATTTTTCGAGCTACGTGCCCAAGTTTCCGTTGTACTATTGTTTAATAGTTACTACATTGAAAAACCTGGTTTTACGTAGATAATATTCACAGCGGAAACTCGAAGAAACGGAGTTAAAGCTATTTTTATGCCGAACAATTTCAAGTTTTCAAACTGTTTGTTCTTGTTCCTTTGGAGAACATATTTTTTCGTCTTTTGTAATCGACCTATTTATTTGTGTTTAGTCATTCGGCGTTGGCTTAGATACTGTTTATTTTGGGAACAGGATAACTTTTATAACTTAAAAATAATGACAGCAACGCATAGCAATTAATTAAACGCTTGCGGGTCGATCAGTGGTCAAAATGGGCGCGTGGGAACTTTTAGCTATCTGTGCTGCATATTTAGTGCAATGAAAACACGCAAAAACCGAGAATCAGAATGAAAGCTTATTTGGTGAAACGGAACAACAATCTTCCGCCATTTTGCCCCGTAAAACGCTCGGTATGTTGCACGCCAATCCATTCGGTGCCGGATCGGCGTGCGCTAAGGGCATGTGCTGTTGTCGAACCATACGGTATTGCATGCACTATGGCGCTTTATGCATACGTCAGAGGAAGACGCAAGATGAACATGAAAGCGCTCTGGTGTAGACATAGCATAAAGGCAAGTAGCGATCTTGGTCTTCCTATCTATCCGGTCACAGTCTATGGTATATCCGGTCTCGGTCTGAACACTGAAGGTCTACTCCGTTATTAAATTCAAGTTTCAAAGTGACATGAAAAACACGACCGGCCTTAAACATGAAATGTCATACTGCCTACAGATCGACCGGAAGTCGACTGAGATTAAAATTTTATAATTACAGTTCTGGTGGCAATTAGGAGAATAATGCTATTTAAATGCATACCTACGGCGTTAAGGACCTACTTAAACAAGTACATAACTATAGAATATTTATAACAAAAAGTAGAGCATCATTTTAACTATTATCATTACGAAAAGCCAAACCACAGTTTGCTCTCTGATCTCCACATCTACCCTCTATGTGCCTAAGTTCATCATAGATTCAGATTGGTCAACAGAAGCGCCGATCCATTATATATGCAGACTGGTCAGAAACCACACACAGAGTATTCCAGAATATGCATAACCCGAAAGGTGGTTATTCTGCAAGTTCATTATTTTGTTGTACAAAAGAAGTTTTAATCTTTAATATTAATTAATAAAACCAAGTCGGGTTTGTTCGAACACTTATAACTCGAGAACGGCAGGACCAATTTTCATGGTCTTTGATTTGTTGTATTTGTCTCTCCCCGAATAGCAGGATAACTATTAAAATAGCGGAAAAATTCACACAAAAAGAAATTGTGAAGAAAATTCATTTACTCATACATAGATGCAGCTAATGATGAATTATACCGGTGTGACATACATTGACAGCCCGTGTCATATGCATGTCAAGGCGGTACGAAGTTCGGCGGGTCAGCTAGTACTTAAAAAAAACTCGTTCAGAAAATCAGCAGTAATCGGCAGGAAACCCAAAGTTAACATCCAAACATTTGAGTTGGTTAGAGGCCCATTACTGACATTGATAAAATATCAGTATGGTCATATGATATAATTGATAAGTCTTTATTATTTGTCTTAGTGCTAATAGTAACATTACGGGAAGTACTAACAAAAGATATAAAAAATATTGTACTAACAACACCCCAGTAAAACATGCTTTTACATCCAGACTTTTTATGGTCCTAGAGCCATACCTGCACAACAGACTCAATCGTAAATTGAGCATTCGCTCGATGAATTTCACAAATTGTAAAAGAGCCCTACAGTCTGTTCTATCCAATCTATCTTACGAGGAAACTGAGCAGTTACTAACTGTATTAAAGTAAGATTTAAGAGTTGTTTATTATGTAAACTTATACCTGCCTATGTTAGCAATTAGTAACACACTTGTGTACACATTGTCATGAAAAAACAGCTTAGCTGTCATCTTATTATTTACATAATATTTATATTACATAATTGTCTCCTTTTACATTTTAAAATGTGTATGTACTGCTGGTACTTATGTATTTTATATATCACTAAATGATGTTGAAGTGAAAGTTCAACATCATCATTCATCAAGTCAAACATAAATCATACCTATTTAAATACATAACTACCTATACTCTTCTTGTATGTATGTGTATATAGTATACCTTCACTGTATATTAATTTCCATATCACCTATTTATTTATCTGATGCTACATCGAGGTTCTGCGTTCGTGAAGTCACCCACTCTGGTCCTGTCTGAAAACCAACGCTGCTACACATCCATTCATGTGTACAGCATTATTCTGAGACAGGACCATTTGGGTCATGCACGCGGTGACTACAGATAAACCTACATGTACATTCTACATGTTCTTGCCTACATGTACCTTTCTTTGTATCCATTATATTTAAAACCTTTGTGTTTATATTGTGTTGTGTTTTATATTGTGTTATCACCGTGTTATTTAGTAAGTAGCATTATCTGTAAGAACCTGTGTACGTCCAATAAATAATTTTACTGGCTTTCTTTCAATTAGTTCGTTTTTAGGGTTCCGTACCTCAAAAGGTAAAAAAAAGGAACAGGTAGATCTAGCAAGTTGAAATTTATACCAGATACTGAGTTCTATAGTCCCTATTAGGTGTATAAAAATCAAGGCCCTGAGTCAAAACGATAAAAAGATATGGGCAGATTTAGATTTTCGTGAAAATTTGTAAGTAACAAATTTACCTTCATATTATTATTTTTTTAAATTTCTTAATTTTCCCTTTACTTGTACTGTACGAAGACCTTGCTTTTAACCAAAATTGACAATTCTAGGTCAATCGGAAGTACCCTATAGGTTGTGGGTCAAAATCCCTATATGGTAGTTCCCGTTGACCTATAATCACGAAATTTGGCAAAAAGCAAGGATTTACAGCAAATACTAATATATAAAAAATAATTAATAAGCAGCTTGAATAATATTAATAATAAATTTTAAAAAGCAGGTCAGTAATGAAGTAAAATTAATAATAAACAATTTGAACAATAAAATAAAAATAAAACATGTCAATAATTAAAATTGGGTCATTTAGATATCCGAGATTTACATAAAACGTATATATATAAATATAATATGTATATACTATATAAAATATATATATACTTAAATATTTCCCTATCTGATAATGCTTAGCTTGTTATAATAACTTTTATTGATCAAATGATTTCTTAAACAACTCTTAAAGCTACAGTCACTCATGTTTCTAATTACCAGAGGAATCTTATTATAGATTTTGATGGATGGACAATAGTAGCTATTCGAGATTTTGGCTAGTTGAGTTTTGCGAATAGCTAGGCTACGAGTATCCTTATGTCTAGTGTTATAATGGTGGGTTTCTTTTACAAGCGTCATATTATTAATGTTTTCCCCGGGAATTCATTTATCAAAAATATCAAAATTTGATTTACGTTAATCAAATTTTGATATTTTTGATAAATGAATTCCCCTGGTATTATCCCGTTTTTAGAGAATATAGTGTTCATAATTAATAGTTTCAAAAGTTATAGGCTTGTTCTGTCCAAACTTCACTTCAAAATTAAATGACTTTAATCATGCTTAAAAAAGAATGTCAATAATTAAGTAAGAACTGAATTAACAGATAGGTCAGATTTGGCTGTGGACCATGATGAGGGGAGGGGAGATGGGGAGACCTTTATTCAGCAGTGGGACAATATAGGTTGGTAAAAAAAATCATGCTTAAAATTTTATCTGAATTTCAAACTATTTAATATAAAATTATAAAAAAATCTTTAACCTCTTTCTAAGAAGTCGGGTATCAAAGGGAAATTTTAAACTGTATCAAAATAAATTTATACATTCGTTATTTCATTCTAACGTTCAAAAAATCTAATGAGTGAATTCATTTCATTTTGCGGGTCTTTCGCAGTTCGTGGAATGGCGTATTTTCGAGTCAATGATAAAACTACAGCTTCTGTGCTCAAAGGACTTGACTCTGCAAAGAGTTCCTTTGAATCTAAATTACGAGTATGTATTGAATAATGCTATTTTAATTGAAGTTATCTTATATATGTTTCTAATCATACATATAATAAAACTGTGACTGGGCCAAATAAGTACAATTTTTTTTTTTTTAATTTGGTTTTTTAATTCGGATTTCATTCAATAATTCGGTACTAACGGGCTGATCTGATCATGGATAAGATATGATCATGGTGGATAGTGGAGCTCATTGACAGCTTTGGTGAGCCCTTTGAGTTTAGGCTCATTTAGTTCGTTTTCATATTTATAATACTACAATTGGTTACGATGACGGAGCAGGGAGGCATCAGGCATCAGCTCCTTTGGATTGTTTCGATGAGTAATTAATAAGTCTAATTCTATTACTTAATTCTCGATTGAGAGAAGTGTTTTTATTACAAGTTTTTATTTAAAACTAGCTGACCCGCCGAACTTCGTACCGCCTTGGCATGCATATAACGCAGGCTGTCAATGTACGTCACCCTGGTAGAATTGAAAATCTGCCACCTACGAGCGCGTATGTATGGGAAAATGTTTATTCTTTTTTTTATTTTTTCGTCAATTTCCAATGTTTTTAATTTATTCTGCTATTCGGGACGGAGACAAATACAACAAAAATATGAAAATCAGTCCAGCCGTTCTCGAGTTAAGTGAAGAGCACAGTCATGTCTTTGCTTCGTGAGCTTCGTGCAAATCCTACTAATATTTGTACGTGAAAGTTTGTATGTATTGATGTATGGATGTTTGTTCCTCTTTATCGCAAAAACTACCCATTGGATTTTAATGAAAGTTTGAAATAATATAGCTTATACATTAAAATAACACATAGGCTGTAATTTTTAAAGATATTGTGTAAATTGTCCAAAATATAACGATTATTGTCAAGTAAGTCAGAAAAAATCTGCCATCTGCGAGCTATTCTGGCGTACGCTGCAAAAACTGTAGTTTACACGTATATAATGTATAAGAAAAATGTTCATCTTAATTAGTCTTACAAAAAAATCTGCAACAGTAGCATATCTATCTTTTATGAGTAAGCCATTATCACCAAAACAGTGAACCATAAATACAATAAAAATTGATAATATATTTCTAATGCACATTTGGTAGTAACAAATTGATGTTTATGTCAAAATAAATACTTTTATTAAACGTAGTCTTTTACACTACATCATGTAGACGATAATTAATATTTTAATAGATACGACGATTTTATTACTCGAGTGCGCGTTACTATGGCGGCGGGCAAGGTGGGGGAAGAAGTCGCTTACGCCTGAGTGCGCGACCCGAACGTGGGCAGACGCGTGAGGGTAGACATCATTGACGGTCATGACCGTTCTGCGATGAGATCATGAGATCATTATCGAAAATACTTAGTTTTAATGTACATATATTACTTAATATAGAACAAGGGTATCTCAAAGTAATTCTGTCTGTCTATTACGCGTTCACAAGTAATCAGCAGTACCAATTTTGATGAATTTTGCTATAAATATAGCTATTGAGAAGATCATAAGCTACTCGAAGTACTTACTAATCCTGCGCAGACGAAGTCGCGGGTACCAGCTAGTGTATTATAACTATTATAAGTCTAGGTAACAATAGCATTTAGCTTGCAATGTTTGTTTGTTATTTAGTTGGTTTGGGTCAAACCTTGCTAGCTGAATTAGAACAACTTCCTCATAGCCTACGGAGTTGAAATTAGACATGGTGGTTCAGCTCCGACGACAATTCATTTTTATAGTAAGCATGACCTGATTATATACACTGGATTGGCTCCAGACAAAGGAACTCTTCAACGGACAACAGCACAGACACGAAATTTAGCCTACGCATATAAATTTGGAATACATAATGTAACTTTGATGGCAATCAAATAATATGGTTCCACGGAGGTGGTCTCCTGTTGGAGATGGATGCTAAACAATGCAACTACTGAATGCATTATAGTGGGCTACTAGTGTTTGGGTTCATTTGAATCTTGCTGTTCTGATTATGAATTTTATAAAAGCTTGTTTTGAAAAAGTAATTTTTCAACGAAAAACTTAATTCGGTTTGTTTGAAGTGAAATTTCTTTAGGTGCGTTGAGTATTTTTAGAGATGGGAAAAAACCATTGAACTCGCGACACTGTTACCGTACATGTCACTGACTACTGACACTGACTGTTACTGACACCTCTGTATTTAAGTTCTATCTGTAGTGTAGTCTGCTTTCACTTCTACCGGCACTCCCGGAGTGCCACTTTTTATAACTACATTTTGATTAATAAATAAAAAAAGAATATGCAGTATACTAACAAAATAAAATAATTATTATTTTATTTACGCGGGCCAAGTATCAGCAAACCAAGGGAGCACATATTGCCCAATCGCTTAGTGGACACTTGGAATCGGTTACCAGCGTCAGTGATTAGTGCCCCCTCAGTGAACGCTTTCAAAAACAGACTGGACAAATATTTAAAGCGCACTGACAATAAATAAGATATTAACACATCAGCTCTAAGAGCCGCCTGTGTATTACAAATAAGAATAATAATTATTATTATTTTATCACTTTTATCTAAGACACTAACTCTCCACGAGCATTATCGTTATCATAAATATGATATTTGAAAATAATGTTTGATATCGAAAAGTTTATTACTCATGTTAGCGAAAAACCTGCACTTAACGATGTGCAGTTGCCAGATTACCGAAACCGGGAAATAAAAGAACATATAACAAATCCAATATCAAAAATAAAAAACCAGTCATTGCGAGCACGCAGCGATACGTTGCAAGTCGCGACGCTGGCAGAATAATCGTCGTCTCGTGGAGATTACCCGACGATAGAAGAGCGGACTCGTCACGATTCACTAGCTCAGGACTTCGCAACCGGTAGGGCATGCCCCTCTTGGGGGCGTAGATAGATCCTAAGGGGGCATAACGTGTTCGGACTTTTTAATCTACCTATTCATTAATGTTCATGATTAACAAGGCCACACAGATTTAGTCGCGCCACCTAGTTCCAATAAGGCGAACTAACTAATATACCACTATTTGTTCGATCACTCATTGTACCTACTAATATTATTACTGGTTCGCCCCGAACTAAAATCTCTAACTCTAAGATTAAAACAAATAAATATTATTTGTAATCTTTGACTATCAAAATAGTGCCACGAAATAAATCCAATTAACTTGACCTGCAGTTTCATTCAAATTACAGGTAACTGGAGTTCATGTTAATTGGTTACTCTTTTTGGGATAAAAATTGCAGTTATTCTGGATTTCAGACTTTTTCCTATATTCGCATACCAAATTACAGCACTGTGGGGTCACTGGTGCACCCTGTGATTTTTGTCAAAGTTTTGTTTTTATTAAGGCTAATAGTTCAAAAACTACAAAAATCTACCTACTTACACGAATCAATATGATTTGTTTGCCTATTTTATACAAGCTGTTGTATTTTAGGATTTGAAATAAAGATGGATTGGAAATAAAAAAAAAATCATGGAAATGTATTAAAAAAAACTATTTTACAATAATACTAGGCATCAGCCCTACCCGTGTTTTAAATTAATGTCGTAAATGCTGTGATACGCAGCATACTCTAAAAACCCTCTCTAAATAAAAAAAAACTTTAATAAAAACACTCTAAATTATAAAAAAAAACAACTTCTGTTTCTATTCTGACACCTTAAGAAGATCTTAACCTAATGATAAAAACCAATAACTGACAGTCGTGTTATAAAGAAAACCCCCCCTAATGAATGGTGTTTAGTGTATCGCTAAGCCTACAGTAAGCGGTTACACCTTTTAGACATTTCCCGAACGTCCATTAAAGGATTTGTGAGATTAGCTAGTTCCCAAACGACAGCTTTTGCGTTTCGTTTTTGCACTACGTACCTATTATAGTATCGCCCTACTTAGCGGGGTTTACGTTTGGTTTTCAGGTGGGTTTGGCAGCTGATGGAATTTAATGTGGTAATTACTAATGTAGGCTTAGTGCTTGATTCCTTTCAACAAAGCTTCTCTACTGGAATGATCCAAACTAAATTAATTAATTAATGTTAAATGTGTAAAAAATACGAATCTCTTTTTATGAAATGCGTTTAGTGTAAGGTCTTTTCACCCCAGAAATTTTTACCTCATGCTGCGAAAAAAAACTTCCACAGCTTAATACAACATATAGTACAAAACAGACCAAACCAATTTGCGTCGCCATTCTTTTTTTTCGTGAAACAAATATCGGAATCGATCACACAGTCAATTTGAGCTAGATTTGTTTTCGATGCTATTCAAACATGAAAAGTAGAGAAGAGACAATATTCAGAAAAAATATATGCCTAAAATCTGTCAAATAAATATCGTTTATTTAATGATATGTTTTATCTTATTCAATTTATAAATTTGTTCTATTTTTTAACTTGTCGTAATATGTATAAATAAATAAAATAAATAAATATTGCTGGACATTTCACACAGCGCTATCTAGCCCCAAACTAAGCAGAGCTTGTACTATGGAACCAGATAACTGACAGAATACATTTTTTTTTGTTGATACATACTTATAATAAATTATATAGATAAACATCCAGACCCGGAACAAATATGTATCTGTAGATCATGCAAACATTTGTTCCGCGACGGGAATCGAACCCGCTACCTCCTGCGTCTCAGCCTGGCCCACTGCACCACGGAGGTGTAAAAAAAATAAATGTTGTTTGATGAGCGTGCCCAAAAGTACTTGTCTTAATTAACAGTAAATTAAGGTTTTACTGCTTCTTGATAAAAGTCTAACCGATTTTTCTTAGAATCTCAACTAGAAATAGCATACGAAGGTATGTTACCAGTTTCTGCCAGGGGCTTCGCTTGCGTGGTTAGTCCATTAAAAACACTCTAATGCGCAAGTGAGTTTATTTGTTTGTAACGCTTTGACGAAGTAACGCCTAAATCGATTTGGATGAGTGTCCCTAAGACACCGGTTGCATTGCCCCGCTGATTTACAATTCGTATCTCTACCATTGCACTTTTTGCTCTGTGTTATTCTTTTTTTTATGCAAGTTTTTCTATGTATGTATTTATGAGTTCACTCTCTTTGAAACAGGTGTTAGTTGATGCAAGAGTGTATATAATAACAGGTCAGAGAGAAAGTCAATTCGTATTTTTAACCGACATCAAAAAAAGGAGGAGTTTTCAATTCATCGAAATCTTTTTTTATATAAATCGAGCGCGACCCTCAAATTTTAGAGCGAAGCATAATGTGTTTTATATAAAGGTATTCTCTATAAATAAAAAACTATTCTAAAGTTGGTTATATTTTGTTTATTGCTTATATTGGTTAAAAAGTTACTCGTGTACGTATGAAGTTGTAATCAAAGCTCATGTGGCACCCAAATATCGAGCTTTTTTTATTGATCGAGCAAAGTGAGATCTCTAAGTCAACTTGGGCAAATCGGCGTTGTATGTATGTATGTATGTATGTTTGTTTGTCCGAGGATAACTTTCGAAGCGTTTATCCGATCATCGTGAAATTTGGTATATAGGTAGATAGTATTGGCATAATTTGTGTAATTGGTGTGACTAAATGAACTAAAAATATTGAGGGCTTGTTGAGATATTGGGGTTCAAGAGGGGTAAAATAAATGAAAATAAGACTTTTACGTCAAATGAGACGTCAAATGAAAGGTATTCAATAGTGCATTTCAACCCTGTTTTTATTTTTAGTTTATTATTTGTTGTTTTTGAGTTATTAGCCATAATAAAAACAAAATTATGACAAAATTCACAGGGTACACCAGTGACCCCACAGTGCTGTAATTTGGTGTGCCTGTAGCTTAAGTGACACAAATATAGGCAAAAGTCTGAAATCCAGAATAACTGCAATTTGTACCCCAAAAAAGCAGTGCCAGAGAACATGAACTCCCGTTACCTGTAATTTGAATGAAACTGTAGATCAAGTTATTTGGTTATTTATTTCGTGGCATTATTTTGATAGTCAAAGATTACAAATAATATTTCTTTATTTTAATCGAAGACTCACGAGATCTCCGTTCGGGGCGAACCACTAGTACCCAGGTTTTTTCAAAAACGTCAAAACTGCATATAATATTATTTTGCATATGCTTATCCAATCCCTAGTGAAAGAAAAGAACGATTGCATTAGATTTTTCATCCGACTTACTGATGACAAATTATGAACTCTATGAAACATGTGCCTATTGACGATGTGATTGATGACTCCTGATAAATCATTATTAATATTATTAAATTATAACTTTGACCAAATCAAATAAAATGAAAAAAAAAATCATCATCATGATCAGGATCCACAGCCTGATTTCACTAATTCTTGGGTATAGGCCTCCCTGAGTTTGTGCCATCCACCAAAATCCTGCGTTCCAAACAACATATTCCAAAATTTACTTCTGTACCAGAAAATCATATTCGTACCCTAATTTTTGAAGTTATTGTCCAGAGAAGTAAAAGCTTTGGCAAGCGCACAGGCACAGATAACCTAGCAGTTTCAGGAGACATGTTATAGACAGTGTGCTGATGACAGCTACTTGGCAATATACCCACTTCGGTAGCTTAATGACTCATGTTCAAAATATACATGCTGAGAAATCAAAAATTTGAAGATGGTTCATTGTTTTGTTGTTTTGCTCTCACAAAGGTCTTCTTGGTCATCCAATAGTTTCTATGCTTCGATATTTCCCACGATACTCTTATAAAGGTGACAAAATTATCCCACGATCTTTTTATGTACCTATCTTCATTTTATTTATTTACAAACACGCACTGAAAAGCGATGTAGGAGGTCTATGATAATAATTATGATGATATGAAATGAGACGTTTATTTTGGAAGCTTAAATTCTTGTAATTCAAAGTATGCCTGTGACCTAAATCACCCCCCCCCCCCCCCCCCACCCCTATGCCGGAATGAGTACCCCGAAACTATGAGATAAGACAATGTGAGACGCGTATTTTATTTCTCAAAGCTTCTAAATCCACTTTGATCTTCACCCCTGCCGATGATATCGTAATTTCTCTACCTCAAAAATTACAACTTTTATTCTAAGCATTTAATTTGAACACACACAACACAAAAAATTGCGATCACAAATATCAAAGTTACTCAACTGTTTCTAATTCTTAACCATAGATGGCAATAGTTGTTATAAGTTACGTATAATAAGAATAACCTAAAAAAGTCAATACTTTCAAAAATAATACGGGGTACCGAAACACCAAAGGATATCAATCACAAAAACGCGATAAAACCTATTCTATTACTCGCGTTATCGCGTACGTGACACCGTGTTAAGGTGCGGCCACACGTGAATGCGGTTCCGAAGTAGGGTTAACAGAGGAGATATCACTGTTCTCGAGATATCAGATAGCCGGATTTATCTGGAAACAAGGAAGAAGAGCCGATTTTTTAATAAAGACGGTCGTGTTTGTAACATGAAGGCTTTTAAACTATGGACACTCATTATTGACGGAACTAATATAAGAGTGTTTTAAAGTGAAACTTTTATTACATCGTCTCAAACTTTTTCGTCTGTGTATTGCATGTCGCGTGACGGTTGGCCGCGGAGTAGGGATACAGTGAAAGGCGCTCGTCAGAGCAGCCGAGGCCAATATGGCGGCGCCTATAGTTCGCATCAGCTGACCGTGTAGTGTATAGACTGTTACTCATTTGTGCCAACGAAAATTTTTAGTTAAATGTCTATAATGTGAAACAAAGTTTCACTTTTACCGTGGTTTCATAAAACCACACAATCCTTTTTTTTAAATACACTTGTTTTGTTTTAATATACGCATAAGTCATATTTTCTACCAAAAAAAATCTGTCAAGTCATTTGCTAGGACCTTTATGTACAGGTTTTGGTATACGTCCGTTGTCGGTAAGCTCGAAGTTAACCTTTAAAATATACTAGTTGAGTTGCCCATGCGCAGTGGCACTAAATTTTCTCTCATCCATGTAAAACTTCAGTATATTATTTGTCAGAATTTTTCTTATTCAGGCAGTTTTTCAAATAAAATACTTTTCCACTTCAGTTGACCGATTTGAAAATTATACTGTTATGAGAGTTTTTTGATGTTTAATTTGTCGAAACGTTATCTATTTTATCTGTTCGAGTATTAGTCAAAAACAAACACTCACAGCAAGAAAATATAGTTTATTATCAACTATTTAGAGAACGTTTTGTAAGACTGATTAATAATCGTTTAATAAATACAATTACCTTTTACATTGATGAGACATGTACTTGACTCAGCAAGTTCCGAAATAGATGTGCAAAACTTCAACTCAATCTCTAACAGGCACTGCGTTAAGATCGTCCAAAAGATATGGAACCAAATCAAAAACAATTAAAAGCTTGTAGAGAGGGACTTATACGGAAGCCACGTAAAACTCTTTACAATTAAGAATAAGATAGACAGGTGTTTGGAAATATATAGGATAAAAAAGACCGGATGTTTAACAAACCTGTATAGAAGGTTCCTTTTAAATTATACACGCGATTTTAAGTAACTAGGGATCACATCCCAGTCCCTCGATTTCGCTTATCTGCGTGATTTCGCTCGGATACCCTTTCGGGGTAAATTGATTGAATAATGTTTTGATTCGCAAAGGTTCTTACATTACAATAAGGTATAGTTTTGCAATAATTTCGTATTTCTTTCGATAACAGTTTATGCAGACAGTTTTATAAAACTACAGAGTAAGCTCTATGCTGTTAAGTTTCTCTGTAAACCTTTGTAGTCTTTCGGTAAAAGCTTAATGTTTTCCGTTTTTATTTTCAAAGTAAAGCAGATGCCAGAAATAACATGCAGAAATTGATGGCAGACTTAGTAATAAAATGAGTAATTTTTTTATAGTTAACTTTATAGCTATCTTTGTTTTGCTATATATTTTTACTAGCTCTTGCCCGCGACTTTGGATGCGTTACACGCCTAAATGTGTTACCTATACATTTACCTAGAAATAAAACTAATCTCGGTGTTGCAACTTAACTTGATGCCCCATTTTTATCCCATGGGAACTGATTAAAAGGTAGCCTATGTGGTAATCCAGGTTATAATATATGTATATACCAAATTTCATCGAAATTGGTTCAGCCGTTACGACGTGATTGGGTAACAAACAAATAAATAAACAAACATCCAAACTTTGACAACATGTGATAACGAGCTATAAAGCTTACTTTTACTTTTAGCGTACATTTTGAAGCAATATTGGCAACACCTATTTTATCTGACTTTAGGGCTTATACAGATATACCTTAAAGTGAGATGACAATGCACGTCATCAGACAATATTGACGTAAAAAAATAGCCTATATATATTAAATCACCTATATAAACAATGAAAATACAAAAACCTAACATACAATCACGAACAATATTTATCTATAACTACAGCGAACAAGCGAAGAATCCGCGATTCAGCTAAAAGTGACCATATTGCTAACGTATTCGGCCTCACGCGCGCTCGTTATCTTAACCTTACACTCGGGTGTAGTAACTGAATCGTATACTGTGTCACTAACCCATAGGATGTATAATGTTTACTTCAAAGTATAATCTTTGGGGATATTTTTAACCTACCTCAAAAATGATGCGTATGTTCTAATGGTATTTCAAGTTTTTGCTTGTTAGTTTACTGGTAACACGGGTATTAAGTTTTGTAAGCCAAAGGCTTTATCCGATTAGGTATATTTACTATATAATAAAAAATAACAGGACATTATATATTCTAAGTTATTAAGTTGGTAGAGATTTATTTTATCAAAGGTACACTCATCTATTATTTTATCTAATTGACATTAAAATGAACAACTACACATCCCAAGTAAAGAATACGTCTTATATTTTTAGGTAACTTTCTTGTTTATTGTAATATCACTTTTTATCTAGATTTTGATCGTGATATTCACGTTATCTAATGTAAGTGCTTACATGGGGAGATTCTGTGTTTCCTTCTACCATACTTTAACATTTTCACCATAATTTTGGTCACAAACTCTCATTTCATTCTCAAACTCTTAAAATACCCATTATTACATTTTTATGTGGGTGGAAAGAGCAGAATTTTCTCGTCATATACTCCATAGGTATATGAAGCTATATTTAAACTTTTAGGACTAGAAACACAAAAATAAACACACCTGACATGGGTACTGACATGATATTTTAGACATATATTTCTTTACACACATATATTCACGGTAAAACGTCGTAATTCACGTAAGGTTTTACTTGGAATTTACATAGAACCTCTGATTTTGATGGCTGAATTAGCGGCTAACTATAATATTCTAAATTTTTAATTACGGAACAGGCCTGAATGACATTGGGAGCAACCTTCAAAAAAGACAGTCTGCACTCGAGAACAGCCGGGGAAAGATCTCAGAGAGAGACGCTTTAAACAGTCTCATTTTATCAATTAGTCATCGCAGCCCGGTAACAGTTTGTTCTTGACGGCGAAGCCCTACTGGCTTGAGCCTGGGTGCCTGGCCCCCTTGAGGTTGAAGTCCTCACGTCTCCCTCTTGGACCCTCGAGGCCGGAGACCTTTACTCAATACAGACCTGGAGGTCTAGCCTGCTACATCGACCGAGGTCTGATGGCCTAACCTCGGAATCGTCCACCGCATTTACTACTATACTAACATCTTGATCTTACTCCAACCAGAACACGGTGGAGCTACTTCGTCCTCTCGGCCTCTCGTCGACGAGGCTCCACTAGCTTTCAACCAGCGCGCATTCTACCGGTCCTGCAGACTACCGGATTTATCGATTGTGCACACCATAGTGGTACAATAAGAGTTTTTGATAAGTATCGTATTCATAGTCATTGTATAAATCATCGTATTAAATCATAAGTCGTTGTAAAATCCCTCTTTCTTTTCAAACCGTTAGGTAGGTCTAAATTCAACTTGGCTTACAGCTCTCTTCTTATAAAGGAGAGAGTTGTAACGCTACATTATTAAAAAGTTGAGTATTTTTCACAGTGATAAATATTCCTTTAAAATGGTTAGAAATCTGATGCGACTAATAAAATAGTAGTTTGCCCCGAACTATGAATAAACTGCGAGTGCGAGTGTGAATAAAAATCACAATCGATTAGAAGTTTCGCTATTATAAATATACTGGTAGCTTACATGTACGTACATTTTATATTTTCTTACAATTTAGAAGGAAATACATGTACCTTGTTTGGGACTGCAACGGGGTCCGAGCGCTACTATCTCTGATAGTAACTAAATTCTTACACTAACTAGTAAGTACTTTTTGAGTTAATGCTTTTTAATCGGTTGCCAAATAAGTTGGAATCCTTAAACATCGTGGGGGTTATTATTTGAATGGTCTTATTTTAAATAATACCTTCGCCGAACGATACATAAATAATCAGTTACTTTTATTTAAATGCCTATAAATTCTTACAAAAAGTATCCATAATATATGACTATTTATTTCATCATCATCATCATCTCAGCCCAGATCCACCCACAGCTGGGGTTAGACGTCCTCGTTATCACGCCACTCTCTCCGGTCCTGTGCCAAGCGCATCCATTGCCTTCCCGCAACTCTTGCGATGTTGGCCGGCCACCATCATTTATTTCATGTATAATATTTATTTATTTTGCTGATAGGTACATATAAATGTTTTACTGCTTAGATAGTAAGTAGCTTATGGAGTAAGTATATGTACCCTTATACGGGAATTCAGTAAAAGTCCGATGAGAAAGCGGAAATTTGGTTTAATCCGTTTTGCGTTTCGCGTCCCTATGAACTCCGCAATTCCTTTATCCATAGGCTGATGTGGTTGATGAGAGATGTATGTCGTTATCTTCAGGGATGGGGCACGCGCGAGAACTACCACTTAGCTGCATGCAATGAGGGAAGCGCAAGAGAACTGGTCGGTCCGTAGAGAAGCGTTGACAGTTGCCTTGGTATTGTCACTTCGCTCAGCCAATGAGGATATATGCAGAAAATGAGGTGTTGATGTACCCTCAATTGTGGTACCTCTTGCTTCCAATCAATTCCGATACGGAACAACCCTGTAAGAGCACTGCAAGTTGGCCGATTCAAAATGTAAAAACAATTTAACAAATTTTAATAAAATTAATGATGTGGGAGACAAAACCGCGAAGCTAAAGTGAGATTGGGCTGAGCACGTAAGTCAATGTTTCCGGAGAAATGGGCCAACATCGTAACACCCTGGGTACCTTAGGGTGGACAGCGACGTCGGGGTTGGCCGCGAAAGCGTTGGCGCGACGTCAGTGGATTCGAGAAGGAATGGTGGGAATCTATCAAGGATCGCGATTGGTGGATGGAGTTGGGAGAGTCCTTTGCCCAGCAGTGGATAATATAGGCCCGTTAAAAAAAAATTAACATATCAAACCAAACAAATTAAAATTAATTTTTGCGGCATATGTCTAGTAATACAATAGATTTAAATAGTGCTTGTATCAGTTACAGTGTTATATTGTATCCATGAAATGCGACACCAACATAACTTGACTACAGCTTCACCACAGTAATGAATACCTTTTTTAGGGGTAGAAATTGAAGTTATTCTGAAATTCTGATTTTTCTCTATATGTATGTCACTATAGCTACAAGCATACTAAATTTAAGCCATGTGAGATTGCTGGAGTACCCTTTGAATTTCTGTTTATTTTACAAGGGCAATCTGTATTATCAATGACTTAAATATTTTTAAAACATATTGTAAATCTTGAAATTTTCCGTATGTGTTCAGATATAAAATAAAAATACTATCAATTACTTTTTATTAAACATGTATTAGGCCCACATGACTTGCGTCTCATTTTAATTTTTATCACCGATCTTAATCTCCAATATCTCAACAACCTTCTGCCCCCATTTTTTTGGTTGATTTAGTTACACCATAATAATATCATCACTACCTAAGCATATACCGAATTTCCCTAAGATCGAATTGACTCTTCGAAAGTTATGCGTGGACAAACAAACATACTATATATGTATATATACAAACAAACGACGATCCACCAATTTTGAGATCTTGTTTTGCTCGATCAATAAATATGGATAAGCATTTGTCATAAATGAGCTGGAGCCTGAACTTTAAAACGGTTCCAAATCTCAGCCGAAGTCGTTCAATCGAAGGAAGTTCGTACACTGAATAATTTAATATGACCCAAATATTTACGACTTTCAATCAAATCGAGAATTAGAACTGACTTTTAATGAGCTTCAGTGATTTAGCTACTAAATTGAATCGTAAATTTTAGAATTATATTAACTAGTGGTTCGACCTGAACTGAGATCTCGCGAGTGTCCCATAAAAACAAAACTATATTATTCGTAATCTTTGACTACTAAAATAGTGCCACGAAATAAATATCCATTTTACATGACCCACAGTTTCATTAAAATTACAGAAAACGGGAGTTCATGTTAATTGGAAATGGTTTTTGGGGTACAAATTGCAGTTATTCTAGATTTCAGACTTTCGTCTATATTTGTGTCACTAAAGCTACACGTATACCAAATTTCAGCACTGTGGGGTCACTGGTGTAGATACCCTGTGAATTTTGTCAAAGTTCAGTTGTTATAATCGGTATTACGAGTAACTCAAAAACTGCCAGCAGTAAACTAACAATAAAACCGGAGTCGAAATAAATACTGAAGACCTTTCATTTGACTATTTGACACAATAATCTCATTTTAATTTTTTTTTACCCAACTTGGACCCCAATATCTCAACAACACCCCCATATTTTTAGCTAATTTAGTCACACAAAAATTGTGCCATCTCTACCTACCTATATACCCAATCTCACGATAATCGAATAAACGCTTCGCTATAGTTGATTTGGAGATCCAAGGTCTGATCAATTGACTGACATAAAATAAATCCGACGACCTCCGTGGCGCAATAGGCGTATAGCCGGCTGTGACGCAGGAGGTAGCGGGTTCAATTTCCGCAGCAGGACAAATGTTTGCATGATCCACTATAGGTGATACACTTTGAAGATAAGATAGAAGTCATTTATTTAACCATGTGCTTTATTTTGACCAACTATTAATGTTAGAAATCTTGAGGAGCCGCGTCGTGTCTAACGGTAAGTTCGCAACTACCACTCCCTCTGTGTAAAACAATTATCAAGCCGGTCTGCATCCTTCAAACTTGTCTCTATTAACAAAACATATAAAAATCGCCAACAGATGGCGTGACATGTATCGGAATGCAACAAAATAAAATACAATAACAGCGTGTGTCGTCTACAATCCACCCTCTTAGTGCTGAACTGAGCCGACAAACATATTAGAAATCAAATGAATACAAAAAGTGTCAGATCAGCACTAACATTCCGTTGGTGCAAGTAGTGCGACACGCGTTACCGGGCGGCGCACCAAACCAGTGCGGGTGCGCACGTCCACCATTCGCACGCGACCATCATCACCCGCATGGGTCGCACTCACCACTCCGTGCCGCCAACATCCACGATCTAAATTAGGTTCCATTATTAGAACATAGTCCCCATCTCGCAATGCTCTCTGATCCCTAAACCATTTCTGCCTCGGAATTAAAGTAGGGAGATATTCTTTAACCCATCGCGCCCAAAACATATCGGTCAACCTTTGCGCTAGGCGCCATTGTTTTCGCAGACATAGATCGTCGTTATCATACCTACCAAACACGGGACCGTTCGATGACTTACCTAACAAAAAGTGATTAGGCGTTAAAGCTTCAGGGTAATTAGCGTCACATGAAACATGTGTAATAGGGCGACTATTAACTAGGGCTTCTACTTCAGCGAATAAAGTAGACAGCGTCTCAGGGTGTGGAGCGCGTTCCTTAAGAACGACTTTCAAGGCCGTTTTCACCGTGCGTATCATACGTCTGAGCGCCATGATGGTGGAGTCTGTACTCAGACTCTCACTAATTTCCAAATGAATGGCGCGTACCGTTAGGCACGTAAACATTACGCCGTACCTTTTTACTCTTTTTCGTCCGATAGTGACCTCCATCGGTCCGAAAAAATCCACCCCCGTGAACGTGAATGGGTGTCGATTGTGCTGCAGACGAGCAGCTGGCAGGTCCGCCATACGCTGTGGCTGCGGTGTCGCGCGCCGGTATCGGCAGAACAGGCAGCGCGCTGCGACCGTGCGTACGGTAGGACGCAGCTTCAAAATCCAGTAGCGTTGTCTTAACTCGTTAACTACAAGTTCGTGGGCACCATGCATAGCTTTCTTATGATAGTATTCGACTAATAGACGAGTTATTTTGTGACGACCATCGAGTATGGTGGGTCTCATAGTCAAGTGGGATACACCTTCGACTTTATCGATTCGACCGGCTACTCGTAACACATTAGTGTCGTCTAAATAGGGTGTCAATGTTAACAAACGACTGTTTGATAACAAAGGCTTATTTTGCTTGATAAGCTCAATGTCTTGTGCGAACGAATCCTGTTGAGATTTACTCAGCAAAAGAAGTTCAGCTTCGTTCATGAGTTCAACATTCAAACAAGTATCAATTCGTCGACATCGTCTGATAAACAATAAAATTCGAGCGGTTACTCGGACGAGTCGTAACCAAGACGAGTAGTCATTTTCGTTAGGTAAGGAATATTCAACGACCTGAGTCGTGACCACATTCAAGCTCCTTTGTTCGAAGACTACATCTGGTGATGGCTTCTTTGTGGACTTACAATCCTTAGGCCATGCATCTTCAGGTTGCCGTAAGAATTGTGGTCCTAGAAACCATACGCTATCGTATGTCAGAGGCGGCGTGTCGTCTTTGGTAGCTATGTCAGCTACATTCAACTTAGTTGGGACGTATCGCCACTCTGATAACGTCGTGAGCTCATCAATTTCACCTAAGCGATGAGCTACGTACGGCTTATAGCTTCTTGGATCGCTACGGATCCATTGTAAAACCGTTTGTGAATCAGTCCAAAAGTACCGTTTATCAGCCTTCATATTTTTATGTTCCCGCTGCAGTGAGTTCGCGAGGCGTGCGGCTATGAGCACGCCTTGCAGCTCCAGTCGAGGAACTGACACAGGCCGCAGTGGGGTCACTCGGCTCTTACTGGCGGCTAGACAAACCAATACATTCCCGTCTGCTCGAGTAAAACGCCAATAAATAACTGCGGCGTAAGCTTTAATAGAAGCGTCACAAAATATGTGCAGTTGTTTATTTACAATAGACTCGGCACTTCTATCTATACCTATCTCTAACTGATAGCACTGAGTCCAACTATCAGTATTGTTATACCACCTAGGTATACGTAGGGATTCTAAAAGTTTTAATTCATCGAGCCACTTCACCCATTTGGTGTGCTCATCAGAATGGATGCGGCATTTCCAATCAACTTTAGATCTGTGCACGTCTTGAAAAATGATTTTACTTTTTATAACAAATGGCGACAAAAATCCGTGTATGTCGTAAAGAGACATAATAATGCTAAGCATGTTAGCTTTCGTAGGTGGCGTAGAACCATTTAAAATATCACTAGGAATTCTGTCAAGCGAAATCAGAAACCCAAATGAGTCGTCCGCAGGATGCCATATCAAACCTAAAGTGCGCTCACTCGTATTCATGGCTCCATGCTTAAACTGCACAGCTGTGTGCGCGAGCGCTTCCGTAGGAATTGAATCTAAAACCGGTTTGCTATTACTCGACCAACCTCTTATTTCAAAGCCACCTTTAGCGTGAATAAAAGTTATGTCTTTTATTAATTGAATAGCCGTACTCTCATCACACGTAGAATAACAACAATCATCCATGTAGTGGCTATTCACAATTACATCTACAGCCTCAGGATTTATATCCTCGTATTTCAAGGCATTTTTATTTTTGACATATTGGGCAATGAAAGGCGAGCATGTTGCACCGAAAATTAAACTTTGCATAAGACAAACTTTAATCGGACCATTCGATTCTTGCCACAAGAACCGAAGAACATGCTGGTCTTCAGGGCGAATTTTAATTCTGAGAAACATATCACGAATATCCCCAATAATTACAATTTTATTCTCCCGAAATCTTAGCATAATTCCGTATAATGAATTATACAAGTCCGGTCCGGTTAATAAATAATCATTTAGGCACACACCGTCTACCTTAGCGGCGGCGTCAAACACTAACCGTAACTTATCTGGTTTATTAGGATTCTGAACACCAAAATGTGGCAAATACCAAACATGATCAGCTGAGAGGCTGTTATCAGTTAGTTCTCGAGCGTAACCATTATCTATCAATTTAGATATTTCTTTCTTATACCTATCAGCGTAGTCAGCATTCTTATGGAATTTCCGTAACAATAACTGCTGACGCGAGTAGGCATTGTTGTATGAGTCAGGCATCATAAAATCATCCTTTTTGAACGGTAAACCTACTTCCCATTGATTACCTACCTGACGGGCTGTGCTATCTAAAATATCAATAGCGCGAATATGATCTGTATTTTCACGAGATACGGGTGAAATACCAGTCAAATCAAAATTAAAGGAATTCTTAATCAGGTCATTAAGTTCGCTGAGTTCAGACATATCATTATCACGAGAGTGTGCGAGATGAAACACATTTTGTTCACTTACTCTGGACTTGGTGGAGGAGTGAGTGCGGCCACGGTGGAAACCGTGGATGGTCCATCCCAACCGACATCGTGATGCGTACAGCGAGTCCCTGTCTCCATGTATAACCTCGAGAGGAGCTATTAGGAAATAATTATCCTCACCAATTAACATTTTTGGCTTTGCACTTGCATTGGTGCAAATCATATGTTTGATATGCGATAAGTGCGTGCTATTTACACTATTCAAGATAGACAAATTTTGTGAACACAATTTTAACTGAGCACATCTACGTAACTTACAGTCATAACTAATATTGTCCTGTCCCGTTATTTTTACTCTTACACTAGGCACTTCTGATTGGTACACTGACAAACCGAATGCATCAGTAAACTTTATAGGACGCGCACTAACACACTCTAAGCCTAGGGTATCTGCCAGCTCGGCATCGATCACTGACACTTCAGCACCATCGTCCAGAAGTGCGTAGGTATTCACTACACCTTTAGGGCCACGTAATTGAACCGCGATCACTTTCAACAGTGCGAATTCATCCGGGGCGATGCTCGCGTCGTCACTATCTCGAGCGAAATGCATCATAGACGCATCGGGTGCAGTTACAGGTACAGGTTCCGGGTTTACGGTCATCTTATCAGTCGATTGTGACGTCATCTCGGGTTTCGTCCAGTGTAGCAGGCGGTGGTGTGCCATGCCACAGTTATCGACGTCACACATTGGTGCGGGGCACGTATCTTTATTGTGTCGAGTTAGTAGACAACAATAACATAGGCCGCGCGTTTTTACAAATCGCCATTTATCTCTTCGCATTGCTCGTTTGAATATGCGACACTCTGGTAGGGTATGAGTGCCCTTCTGGCAGAATCTACATACATTATTATCAGCTGTTGCAGCGACAGAAGATGTGTAGACAGTACGATGACGATACTTGTCTTCAGTGCGCTTTGTAGGAGCGTCCATCGGCTTCTTGTCTCGCGGAGGTATACATCCGACGACTGATAACATTTCAGCTTCTATCTTTAAGAACATAGCTAGTAGTTCGAGCTTCGATCTGCCTTCGCGTAGACGATTGTAGGCAAACTCCGTCCATCTACCTATCAGGGTGCTCGGCAATTTTGATATTATGGCTGCAGCGAGCTCTGGACTTCGTAGGTAGTCATTCTGGTGTAGTGCGCGTATTGTAGCCACGCAATTGTTGACTTTGACGGACAAGTTTATCAAGTCATGTTGATAACAAGTAGGTAACGAAGGTAGCTTTTTCAATTGCATCGTTATGTTGCTAATAATAATATCAGCTCGGCCAAACCTTAGTTCAAGTGCTTCTATAACTGCTGACGGCAGAGTGTTGCCGATCAGCAAGTCAGTCACTGCTTCCTTGGCTTCACCTCGTAGAGATTTACGGAGTCTCCACAGGTTCTCACTATCACTGAATCTACACACTCGTGACGAATCATCATAGGCACTTTTAAAATGTAGCCACTCAATACAGTCACCACTGAAGATAGGTAGCTCTCGTGGCGTGGCAAGGCGGCTCAAAAGTTTATCTTCGTGCTTTGATGAAGACTGGGTCATCAGATCCTTCAACGTGTTAGCTAGTTGTTGGATACTGTTGTTGTGCTGGACTGGTGATGCACAGTTCGTGTCCAGCCATTTCTCCACGTTATCGTGCACTTCATTCTCGCTGGGGAGGGATGAACAATAGGTACCAACTTTTTCATCTGGAGCTACATCAGTGCCGACATGATGAGCTTTTTCACTCTCCTGGTCGACTTTGGCAAGGTCAGCTTGTAACTTCTTGTCAATTAACTCCATCTGAATCTTGGCTTTTGCTTCCGCAGCTTCTAACTCGAGTTGTTTACGACGTGCAACTGATGACGTAGTAGATTTCTTAGTCTGAATAGTCGTTTTTGAAGCACATTTCGAATGCTGCTCAGTGTCACGCGCTGACATCTTGCACGGTACTGGCGTCGATACGTGTCCTTCCCGCGACGATAAGAGATCATTGGTGCCGCTAGGAAGAATCAACTTCTTCAACTCTTTCTTCATAGGTGTGCCTTCCAACTTGTTGGTTTTCATATGTTCCTGGCGTTGACGGCGAGTAAGAACCTTCGATAATGGCGTCACGCCCGACATGATGGTATTTCGCAGTTCACTGATTTTAAATCTGGCTCTGAAGGACCATATTATAGGTGATACACTTTGAAGATAAGATAGAAGTCATTTATTTAACCATGTGCTTTATTTTGACTAACTATTAATGTTAGAAATCTTGAGGAGCCGCGTCGTGTCTAACGGTAAGTTCGCAACTACCACTCCCTCTGTGTAAAACAATTATCAAGCCGGTCTGCATCCTTCAAACTTGTCTCTATTAACAAAACATATAAAAATCGCCAACAGATGGCGTGACATGTATCGGAATGCAACAAAATAAAATACAATAACAGCGTGTGTCGTCTACATCCACAAATATTTGTTCTGGGTTTGGATGTTTTGTATATATTATTAGTAGGTATGTATTTATAAAAAAAAGGATTTAAGTATTCTATCTGGTTCCCATAGTACAAGCTCTGCTTAGTTTGGGGCTAGATAGCGCTGTGTGAAATGTCCAGCAATATTTATCCACCAATAATAAATATTGAACCCTGTGATCTCCAATACACGATAGTACTCTAATTGTGATACATGAGATTTTTGTCGCCTAAGAGTTTTGAAAGGGATTTCAAAATATATATTTTCTTGGGATTTGGAGAACAATAACTGAACCTTACCTTTGTAACAAATAACGTAGGTTATTAAATTAGTATAACGTAGGTAATCCTTGCGGTTGGCTCCCGTACTATGAACTGCTTTATACCTTTATATATTATATACCTTTACTCGCGGCTCATTAAACTTCTTGAGCTGTTATTTGTGTAACACCTTCTAATTCGTATATTCCCCTTGACACAACTGCTTGGCTCAACCATTATAGGTTATAGGAATAGCTGGTGCTTGAGTCCATTCATAAAAATACTCCGTGAACTTGGTAATTTACCGTGACAGTGATTGATGAGATTCAAAATTTAAAAAATAATGTAATTATTGTGAAGCTCAATATTTGTTAATGCCACAAAATCAAAAGTGTATATTAAGGTAATTTCTTTATTTATGAACATATACTTTTTTTAATAGTGTCTATAGATATTACACTGATTTTTTACAATAACAATTTCTATATTGTATTGATAAAATTAAATGCTTTGTTGTTTTTTTTATGTAAGTATGTGATTTATGTTCCTGTGTTTGGTTTTTATGTGTTCGTAGTGGTTTATTTTAATTTTATTTGGGGGTGTATTTGTTATATATTTATTTATTACACAGAATCCAACACAATAATAACAGTGCTACGTGCGTAGCCTGTAGGTGTAGATCGTAGCGGTACAGCTACGTGCGTAGCGGTAGCATGTAGCATGTAAAATACAATACAAGTATACCCACCTCTCTAGCTACCTGCTACAAATATTTTCGTAGCAGTGCCGCGACACGCCACGGGCTACGAACGTAGCAGTGTTACGCATTATCAGATAACATCATATAAGATGTTTAATGGTGAACATAGAGTTCTCCATAGCTTTCCAGAGCGATTGGTCTTGAACGGCCTTCACTCAGCGGCCCCCAGCTCTCTTTATCAGTTTGTCATTCCATCGATTGTCCTACGTTGCACTTTCTACTGCGTGGTCTCTACTTGAGAATATTTCTGCCCCAAAGACCGTCAGTTCTATGAGCTCTGTGCCCTGTCCACTTTAGCTTGCAATTCTATATCACTATATCAGTGACCTTGGTTTGTGTAAGAATCTCCTCATTTATACTATGTACTACAAATTACCGCCAACGTCTAGAGATGTATAGCATCACCACGCAAACCCTGTGTACAAAACCATCTACGCAAACCTTATGTAATTTTCTTATACCTACCTATTGTAAAAAGATGTTTAAAATGATTAACCAACTTTGTTGTTGTCTGAATCTTTCCTATTTTGGTTGCGGAAGTACAGGCGGATTTATACTTCATTTTTGTTAATATTTAATTGGAAAATATCTCTCACTCTTGACCGCTTATAAGAGTATTAATCGTAATACGTTGCCGATTCTCTTTGGCCGTTAAATAGACATCAGCCCTAATGAAAAAGGGTTCTGGACGTGGATTTCAAGCTTAATAATTAATATTTTTTCGGAAATAGTAATGAGAGAAATAAGGTCTTATGCGAAGGGGTGTGGAGAAATAGAGTATCAGCTGATCTTAATTGTATCTCGTATGCTTCATTCAAGAACTGGAAACAACCCTTTATATAGCTAGGAGGACGTAGGACAAATTCTTACGTTTGTGAATGGGGAGCCACTTAAGCCGCTCGCAAGTTTTGATCAGGTTACTGAGAATTTTATAATAGGCCGTTCTGATGTTTCTGGCGCCATCGTTAAGATTTAAAATACAGATAACTTTAAGTATTTTTTTTACTGATAAAGTTATGTATAGTAGAAATAAGTAAGAAAATATGGTATTATCAAAACAAACCAAATGAACCCGAACTCAAGGGGTTTACTAGTACTAAATAGTTTGACTTTTCTTTCCCGGCTCCATCATCAGACACTCGTCACGAATTGTTATGTATTGGACTTCAATCTCGCCTGATGGTAAGCGATGACACAGTCTACGATAGAACATGGTTTTTTTATTTATTTTCTTATTAATTTTTGCGTCTTCAATTTCACTGCAGCCACGAGGCATATTGTCATCGCCTCTTGTGTTTATATCGCCCATAGTTCATGGGGGCGGGGTTCAAAGTTCACCACTAAGCCTTACAGCTGTTAGAAACTGTAGCATATTCGTAGTGATAACTGTTAGCTCCTCCGGGCTAAGAATTTATTCGCCCAGATGAATGCTACGTTTGCGATCAGTGGATCACACTCGTTTAAAAGATGTAGGATCAATTCTGCCGCCTCATTACAGAATCTGCAAGCGTGAGTATTGCAAAGCTTTCGCGAGAACATGCTTACCTAAACCACAGAAAAAATATATTAACGAAACCTGTTGACTCGCAACTTGACGGCCCCATGATGTAATTGACGACCTCCGTGGCGCAGTGGGCGAACAACCGGCTGAGACGCAGGAGGTAGCGGGTTCGATTCCCGCTGCGGAACAAATGTTTGCATGATCTACATATATTTGTTTCGGGTCTGGATGTTTTTCTATATATTATAAGCATGTATTTACAAACAAAAAAGTGTATAAGTATTCTATCAGTTATCGGTTTCCCATAGTACAAGTTCTGCTTAGTTTGGGGCTAGATAGCGCTGTGTGAAATGCCCAGTAATATTTATTTATTATTATTATTAATTACCGGGAAATAGTATCATGGAAGGCGTTTCGTTCGATTGTTACTTGTACCTTCTACCATGCAGCCTAAAACATTCAGTGTCATTTGTATGTACGTATCCGCTACATCGGATGCTCCTACCGGTGCGCAGAAAGTTTTGTAGTTTCAACTAAAATAAATAAAAGTTCGACTACCGCGCTGCACCGCGATGTCGTTGATCGTTTAGTCAGGCCGCGCTGTGAAACCGCTATTAAGGTTTTTTAACCTAGATACTTCAAAAGGAGTAGGTTCACAATTCAGCTGCAATTTTATTTGTATATTTGTTACACGATATCTCCGTCAATTATCAACCGATTTCAACGATTTTTATTATAGGGTAAGGATATGATTATAGAGTACAAGAAAGTGACCAGGAACTCCTTAACAAACGCCAGTAATTGCATCCAGATTCGCAATCGCATAGAAATCGCAAAATTTTATTATATAAATTATTGGACATGTCGGTGGTCACTTAAAATAAAATAACGTTTATTTAAAGTTTAAAGTTTGAAAGTTTATTGAAACATTAACAATCAATACAATAATATGTTACATACAGTTAGCAGATATCTTAACGAAGGAATACCTACAATACAAGATCACTAGCTCCCACCGTAGGTAAAACCTGTGTTGTGGGAGATAGTCTCTTTCGTCCTGTTTGAGAGTGTGAGTGTGTGTCTGTGTATTTGTGTGTTTGTGTGTGTGGGTATGGTGTGTGGTGTGTGGGTGTGTGTATGTAAGTGCGCGTGTGTGCTTGATGTGTAGTATGTACCTGTGGTAGTGAGAGAGAAGGAAAGCGATGTCTTGTGATCTATTTTACTAGTGCTACATAATTCTCTTGATATAGGGTTCTGAATCGTGTGTAGGGAGGAAGGGGGGGGGGGGAACTTTGGTCTGATTTATCTTGTATCTTATAAATTATTACATATTTTTGTTTTTATGCTTAAGTTCGTTTTCATTTATTCATGTGTGACTATCACGTTGGTGTGATAAGAAGGGATTCCGTTTCATGGTAGTTTAATGTTAATAGCCAGGCTAGTAATTTTTTCTTACACTTTTTAGTCGCGAGATCCATTATATCTATTGATTTATTTATTTTGGTGTAGAGTGTAGGACCTACAAAGTTATAATTTCTTTTGCCAAAACTTGTTTTGACTTTCAGGGCGCTCCATACTGTCCGTCTGTTGGAATAAGTAGAGGCGACTGTAATAAGTGAGGTTTTATGGAACTATGGATTTGCAGCTGACCATGGCATTTGAAAACGATTTAAACTCCTCAATTATAAACAACTAATGTATTTCGATAGAGTTTAGAGTGTTGGAGATCCCAGGCAACAGTTTTTAGGTCCTTTTCTGATGATCAGACCATGGACTTTGGAGATACCCAACGGAACACCTTAACGACAAATAACTCATGTATTGCAATTGGGGAAATAAAGAAGAAATGATAAACTAGACTTCTCCTAAAATTTCAATTTGCTCTTTTGTAGTAGACGTTACACTTTTACGAAGTTTACTGCTCGCATCTTCAGTGTGCGGCTTCCACGCGTCTACAAAGTTACACGAAAAATGGTTCGATATTTCACGATATTTTTATAGTCGAGTAGACAAAGTTGATGCATTTTTAATGATTATGAATTGGTGGATTCCAATCTTGATTTATATTGTAACTGCGGGTTTTATAATCACTTGGCTAGTACATAATAGGTTTATTTACGTGTATTGATCCTATTATAACTTTAAATATTAGTATTTGTTGGTAAACTTGTATTTGCCCGAATTTATAACTGTCTTAAAACACAGCCATATGTTAAGATTTCCGGTATCATAGGTACCTACCAGGATATACTACCATGTTACTACAACCAACTACTGGATCCAGAACAAATATAAGCTAGCACTCAAAACAATGTTTGATAGAAATCGAACCCTATTGCGTCTTAAATAGGTTTGAATTTTATAGCACAAACTATATTTGAACCTTAGCAACTAGCATATATTAATCTTTACCTTGCTCAAAAATGGTTTCAATATTCTTTTAAATGAACATATGAAACAAAATCGGGTTAGTTACACCATTTATAGATTTTGATGATCTTTGATTTGTTGGATTTGTCTCCGCCCTGAATAGCAGAATAATTATTAATATAGGTATCGGAAAAATACACGCAAAAAAAAATGATGAAGAAAATTCATTTTCTCATACATATAGATGAAGCTAATTATAGCCAATTGACAATTCTACTGGTGACATACATTGGCAGTCCACATCATATGCATGTCAAGGCGGTACGAAGTTCGCCGGGTCTACTAGTTATATATAAACAATAAAATTATCCCTCGGTAGGTATAGATTTTCCAATTGAGGTCATTGGTATTTGTCTAAAAGATATCTAAAGTATATTTCTATGTTAAATGTGTGTATTTTAACCATTCTATGTTTTAGGTATGTGGGTGTATTTTAGGCTAGAACAATGAAAAATCCTTCTCTACGTACGTTCAACAATTTGTCCAAGTGCTGAACCATTTCTCATTCCGCTCTATTTCCCCTCTTACTTTTACACCCTACACAACACGTTCCGACACGCAAAAAAATCGCAAATGTTTCCGACTGTCATGTCACAGCTACTGTAAACACGTTAGTTCGAGAGCGGCAGGAATTTTAAACGCTTTTGCAAAACCCGCTCGTACCGTACTGCTTGCTTAGTCGTTTATCAGATCAGCTAGGAGCAAAGTTTGTAGTCACCACGTAAACGCTCCTAGAGATATTTAAAAACTAAAATTGAGCGCCCCTCAACCTCCACTTGAAATTTCCTCCACGTGAGATCATTGTAAATTAGCCTTTATGATTATATGGCTAAGAATGTATTTAATGTACCTAACTAGTGGTTCGCCCCGAACTGAGATCTCTAGTCTCCCATAAAAACAAAAAGATATTATTCGTAATCTTTGACTATCAAAATAGTGCAACGAAATGTATAACCAACATACTTGAGCTACAATTTCATTCAAATTAAAGGTAACGGGAGTTCATGTATATTGGATATACTTTTTTTGGGGTAGAAATTGCTGTTATTCTTGATTTCAGACTTTTGCCTATATTTGTGACACTAAAGCTACACGCATACTAAATTTCAGCGTTTTCATCATATGTGACTGGTGTACCCTGTAAACATTGTCAAAGTTCACTTTATATTATGGCAAATAACTTAAAAACTACAAAGTTTAAAATAAAATTAAAAACGGGATCGAAATTTATTCACAAAGACCTTTTATTAAACTTGCCACTTGACCGGATAGTCCCGTTTTGTTTTTTTTACCCCTCTTGAACCCCAATATCTCAGCAACCACTCAACATTTTTAGCTCATTGAGTCACACCAAAATTGTGCCATCACTACCTATAATTGTACCTATATACCAAATTTCACGTTGATCGCATAAACGTTTCGAAAGTTATCTTCGGACAAACAAACATACATACATACATACATACTTACATACATACATTTATACATACAACGCCGATTTGCCCAAGTTGATTTGGAGATCTTGCTTTGCTCGATCAATAAAGTAGCAAAGCTATCTATATGTACATATATATAAAGACAGGATATCTAGCGAGCTGAGTCATTTCAAAATTATTAAAAACATATGTGACTAACTCAATCGTTAATTTCTTAATAGCATTTGACGATTCTTGATAGTGACTTTGGCCAGTTCATAAGCATTTTAGTTGTGAAACATTGATCACGTTGTGATTCCAAGATGCACAATAGGGGAACTGACAAGCTTTCCGCGCGGCCATTATTTCTCACTAACTGCTAGTGACGTTTTTAAATTAGCGTCGTAGATGCAAGTAAAGTTATTGTTCTTGCCTTTAAAAGACGTCGGTTGGCCTGACACCACAAACATCAACACAGTAATTAGCTACTTTATATTGAAACTCAAAATTACGTTATTTTAACTTTTTGTATTTTCTTGTATCGAGGAAGTTTTCACTAGCGCTTCGACGACATTCAAGTTTCATCTATATGACGTAATATTATTATCACAACCTCCCACGCTAAGCGCCCGTCGGAACTCCGACAGGATACAGCTACGATGTAAAGCGCGTACCCAAAAGGTAAATGGGTCATAAAACGGCATATCAATATTGACCGAGGGGCGTACATCATTCCCGCTATACCCACCATATCTCTATGAATACGTTCACACGAAAAACAGGGTGACACTGACTGTTACCTGATAAAACATTATTGTACAGAAACGTAGAAAACACCAACATTAGCAACGTGGTCGCACCAGTACTAACGTTAGCCAACTGTAGTTTGTTTGATTCTCTTAGTAAGTCTTAATAAAAATATTGAGAATCAACCAGCGCAATTTATGGTTTGCCTATGCCCTCTTCGTAATTCGATAATAATAATAATATATATAAACTAGTGGTTCGCTCCGAACTGAGATCTCACGAGACTCACATAAAAACAAAAAAAAAAAATCTTTGACTATAAAAATAGTGCCACGAAATATATAACCAACTAACTTGACCTACAGTTTCATTCAAATTACAGGTAACGGAAGTTCATATAAAGTGGTACTCTTTTTTGGGGTACAAAATGCAGTTATTCGGGATTTCAGACTTTTACCTATATTTGTGTCACTAAAGCTATACGCATATCAAATTTCAGTACTGTGGGGTGACTGGTGTACCAGTGTCCTTGTGAATTTTGTCAAAGTTCAGTTTTGATTATGGCTAATAACTCAAAAACTATAAAAAACTTTACCAAAAATTAAAACGGGGTTCAAATGTACTAATAAAGACCTTTCATTTGACGTCCGATTTGACCTAATAGCCTCATTTTTTTTTACCCTTCTTGAACCCCAATATCTCAACAACCCCCCAATATTTTTAACTCATTGAGACACACCAAAATTGTGCTATCACTACTATATACCATATTTCATAATGATCGGAGAAACGCTACGAAAGTTATCCTCGGACAAACAAACATACATACATTCATACATACATGTATGTATGTAATACAACGCCGACTTGCCCAAGTTGATTTGGAGATCTTGCTTCGCTCGATCAATAATAAATAATGCTACCATTTTGTACATAAAAAAACTTGAGTTTGTACCTTTCTGTACGCTAAATTATAAACTCAGAATAGCAGTATGGAATTGCCCCTGGATTTTACTTGCAAATGCAGATAATTAAATAAATACAAAATTCAGTATCCGGCATTGTGATTTCCGTCAAAATGTATTGCTATTTACTAGTGCAACGGACAAATTGATAACTTCGTGTTGAATTGCCTAGGACCAAAAAAGGAGTAAAATAATATAATTAGGGTTCATAATATATCACTGTTTCCTGTATGAGGATTTTTATTTCACGATAACGTATAATCCCAAGATTTTTAAAATCATCACAAAAATTTCAAGTCTAGACGGAACTTGAACCCGCAACCTTCCTCTTGATACGAGGACGCACTTCCAACTGTGCTACCAGGCAATTCACGTCAGGGTCGAAATTAGTGAGACGATTCAAATTACGACTAAAGCGCCATTAGCTCCATCTACATCTTAGAATTTTCCGTTCGGATAACACTATAAAAAAAATACTATAACGTATAATGCTTAGGCAGTATCAGATGTCTATTGTATATGTATCAAAGTCAAGTCAAATATTTTTATTCATTAAAATCACAATGATCACTTTGAAAAACGTCAATTTTACTGCCTATTCCTTCGCGACCAAGCCTGAAAAGAAAGGCAAAAAACAAGGCTAGTTGTTTTTTTTAATGATCCTTTTACAATACCTAACAATACAGAAAATAAATTACGTCTAAATTGTAACATTTTGAACGAGTTGGAGCAATTTCAATCCCAAGCTTCTCTATCATCTAAATAATCCGATATTTTATAGTAGGCTTTCATATTATTATCAAAAATTAAAATTAGTGTACCATTTAAGCCTAAGAGATTTAATCCTCCTATCCATATACCTGTAGTTGGTACCAATTACAGGCAAAATTCATTTCTGTGGCGAGCAAGCGACAACTTTAATAAGCTGAGTAAGCGATTAGATCTAGATCTATTCTGTACGACTGTCAGTTCAGCCAGACTGCGGCTGAACAGAGAATTTTTTGGCGATACAAGTATACTTTAAGTACTATTTAAGTAGCTTTTACATTAACTTCCTTATTTATCTATTTATAACCACTTTGTTTAGACTTTTTATTGTTCACTTCACATTTTGTTTTTATTATGTTGTTTAGTCGTGAAAACCTTTTATTGGCGTTCTTTTATTTATTTTGTTTCATATTGTGTTTAATTAGCTGTTGGTTTTCCAAATAAATAAATAAATATAAAGGTATGTATAGTGATATGTATGGAATCATTAGAACCATTTCGATACCATAGGTAACATGTTCTACAGCCCTATTGTCACGACCTCCGTGGCGCAGTGGGCGTATAGCCGGCTGAGATGCAAGAGGTAGCGGGTTTGATTCCTGCCGTGGAACAAATTTTTGCATGATATACAGATAGTTGTTCCGGGTCTGGATCTTTTTCTATAATATTATATATGTATTTACAAAAAGTTATTATATTAGTGATCTGGTTCCCATAGTACAAGCTCTGCTTAGTTTGGGGCTAGATAGCGCTGTGTGAAATGTGCAGCAATATTAATTTATTTATTGTTCTTACAACCTCGTCAGCATGAAATTTTTTTTCAGGTCGTTAAAAGGCGCTAGCAACCTGTTTTACACGTGACTACGGCCTATGCCGACGCCACTAATTTATGTATCGAATTTTTATTTTAAACCCTTTTTCGAAATCTGATGTTTGGGTAAGCGGTGGATGAATGGTTGGAACGTTCCAAATCATTTGAGCAATATTTTAGGTAAAAAATGATTGGAAGTTATATTTCCAATAGTATTTTATTACTGGAAGGTGGATGATACTGTTCTTTGCTCATTGATACTTGGTATACAAAAAATGGGGTATGGCTGTGTCATGAACACGGCCGTGTGTTGTACCTGACTACGTGTATGTAACAGTTAAATATATTGTTTTTATTTTAACACCATATATATTCACTGTAACTATATTATACTAACGTCTTAAATATGCAATCGATAGATTTTGATGAAAGCTGACGATTTAAACGTAAACGAACGTCATAACCTCTCCGAGTCAAAAGTTATACTGAATGGAAATCTCGAAACGCAGCATAATGACCTCAAAATGGCGGCACTTCCTCACCCACCGCATGCAATGCGTTACAGTTCTTGGACCGAATTCTTTGATCCTGTAGCTATCCAGTAGTGTAATTAAATTTTGTATGGAGATGATAGATATGCAGCTGCAACACCAAACTGTATCCACCGATTTTGTTATCATTCGTTTTTTTAATTACCGCCCACTATAGAACCAACGATAAAGACGTATTCACGTCAAATGTCACATTAAAACTAATATCAGTTTAAAACTACGATTTCCTATTTTTAATGATGATGATTAAGAATATCTAGTATTCGGTGGGCAACTAATTTTTATATATCATGTAGGCCAAATAATTTACGTTCGTCTCGCTGACAAGTCAAAGTGAAATCAAAATAAAAGAAATATTTATTCATTAAAATCACAAGAATCACTTTGAAATGTCCATTCTACTACCTGATCCTTCGCACCCAAGCCAGAAAAGAATGGCAAGAAACAAGGCTGGTTGTTTTTTAATGATCTTTTTAGAATACATAATAATAAAGAAAAAAAACTACGTCTAAGTTGTAAAATTTTTGACCGAGTTGGAGCAATTTCAATCCCAAAGTTCTGTATCATCTTATTGCAAATTTTTGGCCAAATACGAAAATTTGTATTAGAAATTTAAGTTTAGCTCAGTGTAAACTAGATAAACAAGCTGTAGTACAATTCCCAAAGACAAAAAGCCGTATACAATTAGTGCGAGTAACTTCAGTGGAGCACCTTGAGGTATACAGCGAAAGTTTTAACAGGTTTTAATGTACTTCTTACATTTTTACCGAGTCTAGAAAGAACTTTTTGTTTTTCTGATTGTTCCTGCTTGTTTAAACGTAGTGGTGCCTTGATAGAACGTGGTTTTTGTCGAGTGCTTCTTCATATTCGTTCAGAGTTCTAGTTTCAGAACGGATAATTAATTTTTAAAGAGTTTGTAACATAAAGGCTGCCGTTGACGTTGAAAATACTACATATTTTTTGCACTAATACTAACAATATCTACGTAGCAATATAATCTTTCATATCTAATTCGCGGAGATAATATTGATCAGAAGATAATACCATACTCAATGTTAGGTAAGGAATAAAGTAAATTATTAATTATTGACTCATGTATATTTAATTGGTCATTCAGGTGAGAGGATCAGTTGACCACTACGTCAAACGCTGGATTATTTTGAATAAAAAACCAATATTTGACCATACCACAAAAAACAGCAATACCCGACTGCAAAAAAAACTTAAAGAAGTAAAAAAGCTTGCATATTTTGTCTAATACGTCTGGTGTTTAGTCTACAGGATGCGCCAAATTAACCGACATATAAACTTAGAACCTAAAAACATAACCCAACTTATGCGCAGTCATGTAAAATAGAATTACTATGATTTTCACTACCTACTTGTATCCATAACCTGTACCCAAACCGTTTCATGGCCGATACCGAGCCCCTAAAACACTACCATACCATCGAAAAATAGAGGTAAATTGCTTTCATTGAATAAATGTCATTGCGACCGAATAGGGGTGTTTTCCTACGAGCAGAACGGCCCCAAGTGAAGGTGTCGACTCATAAAATAAATTGAAATGCTCCGTCGATCAAGAACGCGCCAGGACGCAGCGGTCGCTCGCTGCTCAGACAATAAATCAACTCCAAGCTTTTATATAAAAGAAAAGACCGGGAAAGTCGTTTATTTGTTTTCAAACTATATTCGAACGGTTGCTGAGCTCCGATACTTAAAGACTTTAGGCACTGTAGATCATTTAACCTAATCAAGTACTATCATAACATGAAAAAACAAGACCGGTCAAATTCATAAAGGACTCGTGCACCGAGATTTCCGAGCCTAGATAGGTTTATTTATTTTAATTAAGCGACGCCATCTAGTTAAGTGACTGGTAAATCAAGAAAACTTTTGAGATAGATATCTAAAACCTGTTCTAAATAGAGACTTTGTTACAATTTTCCTGTAATCCTTGCGTATGTGTCAATCATATTAATTTCAGTATCTTATAGACTAACAAAATGCTAGTGAAGGATTTTAGCTTCTGTAAATAAACATCAAACAAATAAATACCTTTTCACACTACCTGCTCGACAATGTCAAATTAAATGTCATGTAAACCTCACCGAAAGCAGGTGATTAAATCCCTACGACTGAGCTGGGAGTAAAGTTTTACTAAATTTCATTATGCCCTCGCGAGCATAATGTGAGTTGAATTTGGAACCTCATCTGTATTAAAATTTGAACCAAAGAGACCCACAAAATAAGAACTTATTCGTAAATCGAACTAACTTCTGCACAGAATGCACCAACCTAGATTTGTTTTTTATTGTCTCGCAAAAAAGAGTAAAAAGTAGAGTATTTTCCTCATGGATAAAGCTGTCTGCATCTTGGACGTGCTTATATCGATCTCTGCACTCAGGGTTCTAGTAAATCCCTCGCTCCGCTCGTGAGTCAACTCTAGCATCCTTCGTTACGTTCGGGATCCAATATAGCGCCCATGACGCAAGCCACTGCTTTATCCCTTCATTTAATAATACACTATTACTTTAAACATGTTTACAATTGTTGTATTTGTATGGGTTGACAACTCTCAAACATACATATTTAGGCACTAAATATGATTAGGTACCGTTGCGCAAGTCGCCTTTAAATACAATTATTGATAGTGACATTTGTTTGTTCTCAAAGTAGGTATTAATTTTCAGTAATTTCTTATTACTTTTGGGGTCTGGGATGCAAAGATCTGTTAAAAATGACTTATTATCTATTAGCTTTTAACCTACTAAATCACGTCCACAGACGTTCAACGTGGTTTTGTTGCATCATGAAGTACGTTTGTTTTGGAAGTCGCCGATCGAGCAGTTTTTTGTGGCCGAGTTGAATATATTTTGGTTGACGCGGGTACAAGATGACGTATGAGTTTTTCAGTTCTCAGATGGTCTATTTAATAAAAACTTGCCCAAATTCAAACACATTTTGTCGCACCGGTTTCCGCGGTAGGCAAATGAGAGTGGGAACGGGAAAAACGGATAACTGCAAAACTTTCTGGGTCGGACCTTTAATTAGGTAGAAAATGTGTCAGCTTAGATTTAAAAATAAATGTTATTTGCAGAAGACCGTTTAATTAGATTCAGATTGTGCGGATTCAAGTACTTGAGTCGGGTTTTTGCCGCGTCGAAGAAAATAGATGGTTATCAGCGAAGTTGGAGGTTTCAGGTAACTGTCTTCTCATATTCTCTGATTTTTAGAAATTTCTTACTAAAATATTATAGAATGATTAAGAATTTACCGTGAGACGCAACGACTCTATTCATAGTGAAAATTATTTTACAATTGAATACTGGGCCATTTTCATGATGCTATGAAAGTTACTAACCCGACGCAAAGTTTTCACAAATAAACAAGTAATATGATTTACGCGTTGTTGTTTCTAATTGGTTTCCTAAACTGCGTTAAGCTCACTAACAATCCTTTTGATAAAATTGATGTTGATCTCACCTTCTGTTTGAACTTTACAGGCTGCACTCAAAGATTCTAAATAATAATGCCCAATTTTTTTGCACCCCACTATAATTGGTACCGTTTTGGCATTAGATTCGTTACCTTTCTGTCTGTCCGCGGTGAACCCTTGTTCTTTCGTTCATTCGAAAATAATTTATCGAGATTAAAATTTATGAAAATGAAATTTCACTTTGTGGCGTAACCGTTTCCGTCTTTGTTCGCGGAGTTGGAAGAAAAAATGGATTAGGTATGTAGTTACTGTTATAGAAATTTCTACAATGTTTTAATTAAAAATGTTTTATCGAAAGTGTTGAAAGTTTTTGTTTACCCACGCCAGATATTATTTTATTTTACGAAACTATTCTCTATATTGATAAAGGGATAATGGTAGTTGGCACTAAAGAATACAAACTCATCATCATAACATTTAATTTACTTCCGAAACCATCTATCAGATGTCATTTCACTACTCACTTCTTTCCTACTCGTATCATTTTTCACGCAAACCGCAACAAGTTTTGCTGGACGCTAAGTAGTGTTTGAAGTTTTTCCCCATAGCTCTCAGACACTCTTAAAACTAATCCTAGAATCCAAGTCAGTTTACAAGCAAACTTCCAATTGCAAGCGCGCGGCTAATATGTGTTTACACCCAAAGGCAAATGCACATGGTATGATATATGAAAGTTAGTGAAACTGCCTGTTTCACTTTGGATCTGTTTGAATAACAAACTGAACTTAAAGACTGATTTAAGATTCAAATAGTTCGGAACAAAACTTGACAACGCTGCATTTTGAGTTATATGTATCCCCTTAGCCATTTTATTTATTTGTCTTCCTTAAAGGTTCTCTTTGCGTGAGTCAATATACTCACTTACGGCGTATGTTTTTCCAGACCAGTATAATTTTGGAGTCATCATGTCCAGATGAATAGGTTTTTTGTAGGCAAGCGTGTTTTATCTTCGATCTCACCATCACTTACGGGTGAGGTAGTGGTAAAGCGACTTATTATTGACCATTATACATTGGCTCCGTCGCTGCCTAAATTTGGATAATACCACGTTTATTCAATTCAATTCAATAAATTTATTTCAGATTATGTCCATGTGTGGTTAGTGCTAAATTTGTTTATATCTATGTTCGTAATAAAAAAATATAATAAACAAAGATCAATGACAAGCAAATTGTAAAGGGGAGTCAAATGTTCTTATCTTGTCATTTATACATACTACCTAATAAGGGTCAGATGGAGTATGAGCTACCTTACACTTAGCTTTTGCGTGCCTTTGGAAGTAGAAGTTGCTATCTGTATTAAACAACTGTTTTGATAATTACGGCATTAATTTAAAACACACATCAACTGATTTTATAGCTTGAATATTTATCTAGTAATCGATTTCATTAATAAACAATTTTTAACGTAAATCGGCGGTGCCTTAGCGACGATGCCGCTTAGTTAGTTTAACAGATACCTACATACATGATGAATGAATATGATTTGTTTACGTATTCTATGAAGGTTATTGTATTGATATTTTAGGACTTGATCTTATGGTTGTTTGAAATTTTAAAGTTTTCTATGGTTATGAATTTGAATGTCTATGTAGATATTAGCTCTACCCACTTTTCATTTAATGTCGTATAACAAACACGTACTATAAGCCCGGAGAGTGGACGATAGGTATAGAGGTCGCAGAAGATGAGAAAATATGAATAGCAGGATCCGTTGGGGTTGCGTTTTAGGGAGCAGGCTTACACAGCTGTAACCAGCAGTACCCAATAGTTACCCAGCAGATTATATGATGATAATTAGTCCGGAACATTGCAAGACAAAGGATTATTTTTACTTATTACATTGCTTTCTTATGCTAATGTTAATATAACCGTTGCTCTATCTTCGTTGTCGCGTTATTTAAAGTTAGTGACTCCTGAAAGTGTTCAGTGGTAGTACGATCAAAACAATACGTCTTGCAAATGGTAGACATGGCCAGCCCAGTTAGTTAAATATACAATTTTTTTGACTAGGCTAGGCCGTGCGGACCGCTAGAAAATGGAAGTGAAAATTATAATATTTAAAGCTATGATTCTTACTGTGGTAAGACTTTGTATTTAGTCAGTGCCTTATGGCTGCAGCCACAAAGTTTTGGTTCAAAGTTTGCACTACGCTGTTAGTATTAAATCTGTAGTACAAAATCATAGAGTTGTGTTGTAAGTGAAACTGCACTTTTGTTTGCCGGTAAATGGCAAAACTTCACACTTCAGACACTATTTATGAGTCACAATAATATAATGTCTCATCTCACTTCTTAACTTCTTAATAGGAACTGTGTTATGAAAACCAGTTTCCTTTTAGTTATGAAATGTAATAAAGTTTTGTGAATGTAGTCCTTCACAAATACTTAAATACCCCTAAATAAATGCAGGTGGACCCCTCCCAACTTGCACCACTCAGCACCCACTTTCCAGCACCCCCCACCTAACACCCACCCCCCAAGACCCACTTCCCAGAAATAATATTTCCTTTTATCCCTACTCATTTTCCCCTTACCACCATCACACCATGTCTAAGAAAGCGTAAATTGTCTACTTCCCAGTATTTACCACCCTCTACCACCCAGCATCCACCACTACCCACCACCCTCCACTCCCTAATACAACATGGTAGACAGGTGTCAAGCAACTCCCTTAACCCCCTTATTACTCCTCCGATATACCCCCACACCCCTCCCCTTCTTAAGCCAAACCATGGGTCAGCCATATTGGTTGAGGGGTTGAGGTCTGATTAAGAACCGGGAGAGCAGGTGGTAAGCTTCTGCATACACCTTACATCCCCCTCCGTCCCCTCCCTTATACTCCTTCCACTAGCTGCTAATTTATTGCAAGCCACACCCATAAATCATGGCAGTTCAATTACATTGCATCTCGGTAAGCCTGCATACACCTGTAACCCCCTCTTTTCTCTTTTAACTACATCCTGTCACACCCTAACTCTACACCAAACCAGACCAAATTTAGTTTACCCTCTTTTTTTACCTCTGCGTTGTTCTTTAACGTTTATTTCATAAATAAAAAAAATAAAAATAATTAAATAAATAATATATAAAAAAATTTATATAAAAAAAATAAAAAAAATAATATATATTTAGGTTTATTTATAATAATATTCTTTGCATGCTTACCAGATTCCGATTAAGTTAAACTCTAATTGTAAACCGGCCTTCCGCGATACAGGCAAGTCCTAGTGCCACCAGTAAAATTTAATGTAATTATGTAATTTTTCGGTCAATAAATATTTTGTTGTTTGTTGTTGTTCTTCCCTTTCTATCTCATTTTTAAATTTTAATTAAATCTATTATTAGTAATCATCATTACATGATTGTTAATTTTTGATTAAAGTAGCACTAAAATTTATAAAGAGTAAAATAATGGCTATTAGTGCTACTATAATAAAAAATGACAGACTGCATGCATTTATATTTTATGCCGAGCAAGTATTTGATTGTTATAGTAAAATGAATTAACATGCTCTTCTAGCTAATATAGCCCGCACCTCAACGATTTCTTGGCGCAACCCATAAGCAAGCATAGAATTTTTAAGAAATATCTTCCCACAGAAGCCTGCTCAAAAGCCTAGAAATTATAACAAATTCTTCCCGTCAAGGCCCTCCGAAAAGAAATCGTTAAAGTTTGTGGGGCACAAGACAATGTAAAAATTGAAACAGTTCATTAAAAACTCATTACAAAATTAAAATAACATAAATAATTCGATATTTACAAATGAATTCTTATTAAATTATTTATAAAAGTTTGTATTTATCTGTATTAGTAGCTTTGAAATACCTTTTTTCCTGTGTCACGCCTTACCTTCTTTTAGCACGCCCAGGATGACTGGTAGATAATGCTATTAGCATTAAGTTCTCCTAGCACTATTCTGTTTTGTATGAAAGTATTAAATAAATAAATAAATTATTAAGAATTTTGTTATAGACGAATTTTCAGATCAACCTACAGGTCACGCGATGATGCGCGAAACATGTGAACCCATGGTAACCTTTCTTATGAATGTGTTTTATAAAACCATATACTCGTACCTGTATTGAAAATCTGCTCGCTTGAATTTCTCATCAATGGTTGCCCGTAGTGTAGGTACATCTATTTCTTTGTGGTTCTTTTAGTGTGGAATACAAGTTTATAATTCTGACATAATAAACCACAGCAGCTGCACGGTATACGGGATTTCCTCATATAGACAAAGTCAAATAAGGTCAAATATTTTTATTCATTAAAATCACAAGGGTCACTTTGAAACGTCAATTTTACTGCCTTTTCCTTCGCGACCAAGCCAGGAAATAAAGGCAAGAAACAAGGCTGGTTGTTTTTTTAATGATCCTTTTAGAATACATAACAATACAGAAAATAACTTACGTCTAAATTGTAATATTTTGAACGAGTTGGAGCAATTTGAATCCCAAGCTTCTCTATCATCTAAATAATCCGACATTTTATAGTAGGCTTTTTTATAAAGATTTTGTTTAATTACGTTTTTAAATTTGTTAATTGTCAATTTTTATACATCACTTGGGAAGCATACAAAAGCGTCATAAATTCATAAGATAGCCACTTTGGTGGTTTACTCCCAGGTATTCATCTATGTTTATGGTCATATTCTATACCTATTGACTTCTGGCACCAATTTTTATTCGGTCAAAGAGGTCAAAGATAAAAATGTACAGTTTTAAAAAGAGGTTTCATACATAACTTTCCTGATAATTAAAAAAAATATATTATAAAACATTGGACTCTGAAGCTTAATGTAAAACTCTCGTACATTGATTTATTGTAACTATGGATTTCGCACCACCTACCCAGCCGCGGCTTACCTAACTATCCAAACCCCTCCAAAACGCATCGGTGCATCAGCCACTCGATAGCTGTTGAGGTGTCAACATGACAAAGTGTGCATCAATAAATTATTTTAAACGTTTTAGTATCGAGCTCTACCGAGTCTTTTATCATCATCAAAATAATCCATATGAATTGATAAATATATATTTTTTTACCAAAGTTATAATAACACATTTATACAAAATAATTTCAGTTTAAGAAAATTATATTCTTTCCATTATAATAATTAATTAACTACTGCTTTTTAAGGTACCTACTGCGAAATTGTATCAATATCTCATTTACTCATTTTGAATTGCTGATTCTGCAGTTAGAAGATTGCGCTAATTGAATTTTGATTTGACTTTATCAAGGGGAAGACACAATCTGTTGTACTGAAATACTCAGTGTTTAAACTCGTATTCCTTTGGCATAATTTATGTCTTAAATAATAACTGCAATGGCATTTAATACTTTGGTTTTATATATTTATAAACTTTGAGAGTTTATTTTATCTTAATTTTTTTGTTTAAGTTGGTGATTTTAGGGTGCTGAGTTTTTATTTTCCAAAGTCATGTTGATATTTTTTCAAAATTATTTTAGGTATTTTTTTTATTCAATTCAATTCATTTATTAAATTTTCAGATCCATATTTGTTATTAAAAAACTTAATTCAAATATGTCACATGGGTTATAAGATTAAATACACAATTCCTCCGTCGAAAAAAACAGCATCAACTTAGATATTGCTTAAATATCTAAGCGCCCAAACTGGTATATTATTTATAATTATGAAACTAAACCGCAAATGGTTCCGGACTCTCTCTTTATTCTATGATAAAACAGGCAAGAAAAAACAGCATGTTTGATATTGTCTAGAACCTTATCCAACCTTATTTTATTCCTAAAAACCTTTTTTTTTCCGGAAAATATTTTTTTAACTGTAATTGGATAAAACTGCCTTAACTCCAACATTATTTCAAACACAAACTTCTTTATAACATAATAACCGAAACCACAATATTTTAGGCATGCAGTTTAGACGAAACCAGCATATAAAAAATACATAATAAAAAACAGTGTCTCCGATATCTCAAAAATTCAAAACTATCTTCCTTAGTGTATCTTTTAAGAGAAAAGAAAAAAATAATTAATAAAAAATTTCAACGAAGCCGAACCCGGCAAACCTCCATTGAAAAGCACCTCAGTCCTTTCCTCCAAAATTCCGGGATCGCTGAAATTTTAATTTTTTTCACGTACCTTTTTAATTCACCACAGCTCCAGATTCAGCTCGAAACGAATGATCACATAAAAAAATCACCATTGTTCATCACGGCCGACAGTCACCGCACAAACTGTTTGAATAGTGGGAACCGCTTCCACCGCGCGTCACTAGTTATCCAGGTTTGGAGGACCGGAGGGCAAGAGAGCCACGTCTGCCGGCTTCAGGCGTGGATCTGAGTTCCAAGCGCGTCTGTTCCTTCATTTATGGCTAACGGGTGGGGAGAGGGCCAAAACGCGCACGCGTCCGGCACCCTGTTGCTTCATTGTGAGGGGAAAGGTATCGATGAAATTAAAGTTTATTTTTTTTGATTATTTTATGAGGGTGCCAACATTTTTTTTAGTAATTATTTCCTGGGTGCTGCAGTTTTGAGTCGCACAAAGGCTCCCAAGCTATTGACGGATTGAAAGCATATTAACAGTAACGCACCTAGATGACGAAATACCATTTTTAAGTGATTATTGATCGAGCGAAGCGAGATCTCTGAATCAACTTGGGCAAATCGGCTTTGTATGTATGTATGTTTGTCCAAGGATAACTTTCGAAGCGTTGATCCGATCATCGTGAAATTTAATACATAAGTAAGTAGTGTTGGCACAATTTTGGTGTGACTAAATCAGCTAAAAATATTGAGGGGTTGTTAAGATATTGGGATTCAAGAGGGATAAAAACAAATGAAATTGAGACTATTAGGTCAAATAAGACGTCAAATGAAAGGTCTTTATTAGTACATTTCGACACCATTTTTATTTTTATTAAAGTTATTGTAGTTTTTGAGTTATTAGCCATAATAAAAACTAAACTTTGACAAAATTCACAGGGTACACAAGGGACCCAACAGTGCCGTAATTTGGAATGCGTGTAGCTTAAGTATCACAAATATAGACGAAAGTCTGAAATACAGAAAAACTGAATTTTGTACCCCAAAAAAGTAACCAATTTACATGAACTCCCGTTACCTCTAATTTGAATGAAAATGTAGGTTAAGTTAGTTGGTTATTTATTTCAGGGCACTATTTTGATAGTCAAAGATTACGAATAATATATATTTTTTTTTTATGGTAGACTCGCGAGATCTTGTTCTAGGCGAACCACTAGTTATGGAAAGTCTGCGAAATGTACAGAAGCATATCTCAGTTCTTAAAAACAAGAAAGACATTTAAAAGCTATTTCTTAATAATTACGTTTCATTACCTACAATACTAATTTCAAAATCAGTAAAATTCCATTAAACGAGATTATGGCATTTGGCTTACTCGTACGAGAAATTTTGGTCACTTTTGAGGACTCTAAAATATATTTGACACTTCATCTATCCTAATCCACACAGTTCTTTTGGTGCGTCAAGGTAAGAGTATTAGGTACCGATAGAATCACATACCATAAACAAATGAATAGATACAAAAAACATAACCCTCTTCTCCTCATCAGTAGATCAAAACATCGTATCGGTAGACGAGTACGCACGTCACTAGACTCCTGAACAGGACACTCCATACTAGCAGACTTATTTATTTGCCTACACCACTCCATCCACACAGTAGCCGATACACATTTGTACGCGAGTAATAATTGTAATTGTACGGTAATTACGTGCGAACGTATCAGAAAATATGCTTTATATACCCATTACCACATAATACTTAATAATATAATAACAGAACTCACTTTGCATAGACATTTAAATGGCGACTCTCGATACGACGCAATAAAGTGCCATTCAGCTCGCACAGCGCTGTCTTAATAAAACTATATTCACCCACAAGAAACATCCCTTTCTATCGCGTATCTCTGTTAAAACATTAAATGAGATTTTACATACAATAGTGCGTATAATAGCCGCCCCTCGCCCCTCAAGGAGGGTAAAACGTCAGTGCAGATCTTAATGCCCCCCCCCCCCCCCCGAATTAGAATAAGCGAGTTAAATTTGAGAAGAGATGAGATGAGTCCCTTCTTCACAAAGTAGCATTAACTATTCTTTGATGAAACTCCACTCCCTAGCAACCTGTAACACCCTTACCCGATCGTCGTTTAAATACTGACTTATCAAAAACCTTATGGTTAGGGAAGATACTAATATAGTTAGGCAATAGAGAAGATAGATGAGAAGACGTATAGAGAGAACTATTCACTTAATACCTTGATTTAGAGAACTAGAATTATCTCAATAATTTTGAGGTTGGTTATCTATATCGATACCAATAATTGATTATAAATTCTAAAGTAACGTAATGATGGAAATTTGGTTATAGATAAAGGTATAATTATATACGACCTGGATTGAGATATAAGCAACCTTTATTGACAAACCGCAGACGTTAGCTTGATAACGTCTTGTACATATGAGATAAGGTGCAGTCAGCACACGCGTAAAGCCCACCTGATGTTAAGCCGTTACTATCTATCTGTGAGGTAATGCAGTTCTGAGATTTCTATTCTAAGACTGCAAAATATCATGTGTATATTATTCACCCGCATCCATACCCACGCCCTTCGATTAAAAAAATAAGTTGTCTTAATTTAATCACCAAGACAGGTTAAAATGATAAACATATAAATTTTTCGTACGTTTGTTGGAAATCCTTTTGTGAGAAATCATTAACTTATGCAAATTATTGTGATAGAGCCCAACGAGGGGTCGAATCGAGAACGCTTTTGTTTGAATTATCTGTTTTTATTGTGAGATTTGGCGTACGCTAGATATTAAAATTCGATGCAAATAATGCGGAATACAAAGGTTATTTTATTTATTCAGATGCAAAGGAGCCTGGCTTTGGTTCGGACTGAAACCCCGTGAAATTGTAAATGCCGCTGCCGCCATTATAACCGCGCCTAGCTTGAAGTTGAGCCTCGGTTGAGCGATGAAAAATATATTTTGATCGGTGAAAACATATTAAATGACTGCGGAGCCAGATCGCATCGGATACAAGATCGGAGCAGATAGGAAACCATACATTCTGCATAACACGTTCAAATACTCTTTATAACTCATGCTCTGAAAGTTGGTCACTGTTAAATCGATTCCTGATTTGTAAATGCGATTTACGACCTTAGCACCGTAAGTAAATTTTAAAATAGAATGAGGCTCATTTCGTTCATCTTCTGTTCTTCTTAACACATAAGTATAAAAAACAAAGTCGGGATTGTTCGAACACTGATAACTCAGAACGGCGGGACCGATTTTCATGGTTTTTGATTTGTTGTATTTTTCTCCGTCGCGAATAGCAGAATAACTATTAAAAACATTGGAAAATTCACAAAAAATAAATAAAAGAAAAAACAATTTCCCATACAAAATGTTCATGGGTTTCATAACTGTCAAACATTCAATGTTCATCCCGTCGATACGGTAAACTCTCCCCTCAAACTAAAGAACGTATTTAAATAAAGGTTTCCAATCGACAAGATATATCCACAATATTCGGATAATGGCGTAGTTTAGATTTTAAAAATGTAGAATTATGTCAGTAACGAAAATCGTTTACATATTATATTGGTTGTCAAATATTTATGCGTGCGTTCAGAAATTTATTTCGTGTAATCTAAGGAAAATATATCAATGTCAGTAATGAAAAACGTTTGACATATATATTGGTTGTCAAATATTTATGCGTGCAGTCAGAAATTTATTTTGTGTAAGCTAAGGAAAATACATCAAGCTAATTAAATACACAACAAGTAATAAATGACAAAATTAAAAGCAATACGTCGAATCGATTGGTCAAAGAGCACTTTGACGACTCTCACAGCGTCGAATGCTGCTCAACGTTCTGAAACACCTCCTGCGACAACATTAACCAGTTTCTTTACGACTTGCCAAAGTGATCCGTTCGCACGAACGCTTTACTCGGAGATGCCACGTTATTACATTTGGAACGCTTCATCGAAGAAATTTCTGCATCGGAGGCAAGGCGATGCGGTTCCTGATCATCCGGATATGCGTTCTAATGATGCTCTTGGTCGTATTTACACAGTTCATCCAAAGAATGATGAATGTTTCTATTTGCGGTTGTTGCTGGTAAATGTTCATGGGCCAACAACATTTGAATCACTGCGAACTGTTAATGGTATGCTAAAAGCTAATTTTGCTTGAAAACGATACTCAATGGGACACGACAACCGCTGAAGCAATTATTTCTGCATCTCCAAGTCAGATACGCACATTATTTGCTATCATCATTTCTACATGCTTCCCATCTAATCCACGTGACATGTGGAACAAGTACAAAGATAACATGTCAGAAGACATTTTACATCAAATTCGTGTCAGTTCAAGAAATCCTGATCTTGAGGCCAATGAGGAGATGCATAACCAGGCTTTGCTCTTTATCTAAGATACGTGTTACCTCATGTGCAGCAGTTTGTTAGTCAGGTTAGGAATGCCAGCACCAGATCGCGGAGTGAATGACGCATTAAATAGGGAATTGGAACGTGAACGTGAATATGATCGATATGAATTAGACTAATCAGTTCAAACGAATGTACTCCTGTTGAGCCCAAAACAGAAGAAAGTCTATGATACATTAATTAATGCAATTGATGATGGAAATAGTGGCTTATTTTTCTTGGATGCCCCTGGTAGAACAGGAAAGACATTCCTCATGTCATTGATTTTGGCCACTATTCGTGCGAGATCCGAAATTGCGGTAGCAGTTGCTTCTTAGCAGTTAGAAAGATGCCGTATGGCTCATTCAGCGTTAAAATTGCCATCAAATTTTCAAACTACTGAACAACCGACATATAACATTGCAAAACACTTTGCAATGATAAAAGTTTTAGTAGCCTCAAAAATCATCATCTTGGACGAATGCACAATGACGCACAAAAGCGCATTGGAAGCTCTTGATCGAACCTTAAAAGATCTGCGGATTTACTCAAGAATTTTTGATGGCGCAATGATTTTACTATCTGGCGATTTCCGCCAAACACTGCCAGTCATTCCAAGAACGACTGTTGCCGATGAAATAAGCGCTTGCCTCAAATCATCAAATCTGTGGTGCTATCTGAAGAAACTTCAACTGGCAGCAAATATAAGAGTTGCATTGTTGAACGACCCATTTGCTGAAGATTTCTCCGAGCAATTGCTGATTATCGGTAATGGCCGTGTTCCTGTCGACGAATCGAGCAGATTGATTTAATTTCCTCCGAGTTTTTGCCATTTCGTCTCATCGAAACACGAGCTCATCAGCAAAGTATACCCGAACATCACTGTTAACCACAAAAATAACAAATGGTTATGCGAGTAAGCAATTTCGGCGGCTAAGAATATAGATGTGACTTGAACTTTATAATTCAGAATCGAATCGTTGGTACTCTGCATTCAAATCTATTGATTGTGTAACAAACGAAGATGAAGCCACTGAATTTTTAAACTCCTTGGATGCGCCTGGTTTACCATCGCACAATTTACAACTGAAGACAGGCTCGGTAGTTATCATGCTATGCAATGGAACGCACTTGGTGATAAGAAAACTGATTCGTCTTGCCTTCGCCATGACGATTAACAAATCACAAAACCAATCCTTGACTGTTTGTGGTCTCAACTTAGAAAATCCATGTTTTTCTCATGGCACGTTCGCGTGTCGGAAATCATCCGCTTTATTTGTGCTTGCGCCTGATAAAAAAACAAAAAATGGCGTACATCACAAGGTCCTTCAATGAAGATGTACATAGTTTAATTCCATCATGTCTTGCTGACACGCGATTGATATACTTAATTTTTGTACGTTTTTATTTCGTTTGTCTTATTATCTTAATAAAGTAGTGAACTTAATATTTATTTTGTATTTATTGTATTAATTTCATAAAATCATAAATTAAGAATCTGTAACACGACATTCATTGACTGTTAGGCGATACGAAGTTCGCCGGGTTAGCTTATTACATAAAATAAAACCTCCATGTCAAATCCTTATTTCTATTTAAATAAAAGAAGTTACATTTATAAATGCTAAAATTGAATACGACCATGACAAATCCTTATTTCTATTTAAAAATGAAAGAGGCCACATTTTATTATGCTTTAGTCAAATACAATCTCCAAATAAAAGAGGTCATAATTTAGTTGTAAAAAAAACCATTGACACCGGGCAGTGATTTTTTTTGCAACACGTTATTATTAAAGGCTTTTAATTTTCCTGGCATTCGTGATAAAAAGTTATGTGTTATTTTCGGGTGTAAGCGATCAATACAGCAATTGATTGCTTACGCCCCTTGTATAATAATGTACGAATACTTATTAATACCACCGCACCGGTATCAAAGTGATAGAAGTAGGTATAGGCCTATTTATAGTTTTCCAAAAAACTATAAATAGGCCTATTTTTCTAACACTTTTTTTGATAAAAGGTTTCCCAATTGCATATTTTAAGGCGTCAGAATATTTTCCTTCAGTAAAAGACAGATTGATAAAATGCGTTATGATATGGTATATGGAAATTGCAGAAATGTTTACGTATTTGATACTACAGATGTTAGCTATTTCCTAGATCTCTGTACTGAGATACCAATATACCTTTCCAATGCCATCCATTAGAAGGATTTCTAATTAATACGGCAACTGACGTGACCGCAATTAGCTAGATCCATTACCCAGTTAAACAATCATACGCTATATCGGACAGATAATTATCCAAATAGGTGGTTAGCGGTATTCAAGTTTCAATCATGCAAATACCGATTGTGTCATAGTATTTAATACTATTGTAATGAAGTAAAATTTTATATTTAAAACATCGTGTTAAACCACGTAAAACTGATATAGCTAAGAACCACTCCAGTTAAAAGCTTTCTATTTAGGAAAACCGCATCTGAGTCTATCCGTTTGGAGACTATGATGCCACAGAAAGATATATATATATATTATAAGTATGTATTTACAAAAAAAGTATATAAGTATTCTAGCAGTTATCTGGTTCCCATAGTACAAGCTCCACTTAGTTTGGGGCTAGATAGCGCTGTGTGAAATGTCCACCAATATTTATTTATTTATTTTATTTTATATATATACCGACATACCTACAGACAGACATAGACGTCAAACTTATAGACCCCGCTTTTTACGTTGGGGGTTAAAATAAAGAAAAAATATGTATCCTCGTTTTGTCATAAAGGGATCGTTTATAGGTGTTGCTACAGGATTTAGAATTTGATCCACTAATTACTACGGCTACCCTTGAAATTTTACTTATACCTTAAACTGCAGCGAGGCCTGCCACTGATTGGCATCTGAATTGGTTTTAAAAACGATAAGGTGTTTTTCATAGTTTTTCCAAGCCTTCTACCAGTTCACTGTAGAAGACCTGTAAGTGAACGATGTAATGTTTGTTCGATCAAACGCGCGAGCCTCTATTAATACAATATGAAACAAAAACCCTGTCGGATTTTTAAGGGTGTGATATAGTATCGATATTTGGTTACAATCATGTAATTCTATTACAAAAAAAAAAATACCCGTCTAAATTTCATTATTTGGCGCTCAATAATTAAAACTTACATCTGGCAACACCGGCGGCCTACGCGGCGCGCCGGAGACGGTAACCGCACTTTAGACGACGAACCTAGGCGAAAGACACGTGCCTGTGCACGTGTCTTTTGTTTTTTTTTGTTGACGATTGTAGTCAAGAAACAATAAGTTTATTGCAGCTCTGAAAATAACTTGGGTTTAGCTCTGAAAAGAACTTGGAGTTAGCTCTAACAAGAGCTTAGGTAGGTATTGCTAGTTATGTAGAAGCACGTCAACTTGATCAAGACTTCGGCGGTCGTGTTCCACGTGTCGACCTCCAACTTCAATGCACCTTCGACACCGTTTTATAACGTTGGCACGCACTTTTCGCAGCACACTTGTATCAGATTTTATTGACTCAAAAGCCGCGACGATTCGAGTTCGAATTTCCGCTTCCGAGTCACACAGCTTATTAAACACAACTTGTTTGACGTGCCCCCACAAATAAAAGTCTAATGGCGTGAGGTCGGGAGATCGTGAAGGCCATGGAATAGTTCCCCCCCTGTCTATCCATTGCTGTGGAAACTGTTCATTTAAGTAATCCCGAACTGCACGCAAAAAATGAGGCGGGGCGCCATCGTGCTGGAACCACATTGAACGATGGAAAGCCACGTTTAAATCGTCCAACTCTTCACTAAGCTCTTCGCTCAAAAACGCCAAGTAGTTCGTACCGCTCATAAAACGATTTAAAAAATACGGACCAATGATTCGATCTCCGAGTATACCGGCCCACACGTTAATACGCCAACGATGTTGGAAATGGCTTGGTTTAATAGCAAACGGATTTTCCATTGCCCAAACGTGTTCATTGTGCGAGTTAAAAACACCGTTTCTCTTTGTGACGTACAGGCGCTTGGCCTGGATCATACTGGGTCGATCACTTTTGATATGTAAATAGCAATCGCCGTGTAGTCTTATGTATGATAAAAAGTATCCTCCAGGTAACAATAGAATGCGTACATACCTAGAAGACCAACAGAAGATCACCTTCCCCAACGCGCTTGCTTGCTGTCGTCTGTTGCTGGGCGATGCTGGCGGCACTTATCACATGCTCACCGGCCGGTGGAACTTGATTGTTTGTTAATAGATTTGCACAAAGATAGTCTGGATAAATCCACACACGATACACGAATTTGGAATGCTTTTGATCGATTTTGGATGAGTTGTTTCGGTATTGATGTTGCGTTGTCACTCGTTCGAGGTGAGGCAGCCGAATGTCTTCATCAGACCGTTGTAGGTCTGCTCAATTTTATGAGGGTGACTGTTGTAAATCTACCGCACGCATAGGACAAAAAAACTGTTGCCCATGTTACAGGAAAACAACCTTAATACCAAAACATAAGACACACGTTTACTGACGATAACTATGTGAACGAAACACTCTTCTCTTGCAAACATAGTAAGTCGGCGGCGGCAATCATAATTACAAGAGTTATAAATTTTTATAGATAGGTAGTTTTAATTTCGTAGTTTAGTTCAAAAAGAAAGAAACGGTACAATAATCCTCAATGCATACCGAACGCAAAGACAATGCACATTGCACGTGTCATAAAGCTAGTTATCAACTACTTACTTTTGTTCATTCTCTAACTGTTTACTACAGTTACTATAACTGTTTACTTCATTCTCGCTCGGTCCACAGCTGAATATCGAGAGTTGACAACTCGGTAAAATTTGCCTATTTGGGGGGTAAAATTCAGATAATTCTTGAAATTAAAAATGAAATAACTTTCAAGTTATTTGATACATATGTTTTTTATACATCTGCCCGAGTTTAATTTTTATGACGGAATACGCTCTTCATGGATCCGACGGGGTTTTTGTTACATATTGTATAATTCTAAACTATTTATCTGCGCGTCGTACTAAAATTCCAATAAAGCACTTCCCGCGCAGACACTGATTGGATGGGTGACCGTGGGTTGCCTGCTTCTAGTAGTCAGAGCCTTTAAAACCCCGATACCAATGTTGGTATCATCGCACGATAGTACGGGGGATAATTACTAAAAATTAGCAATAGCCACGCGACAGCAACGGTCGCGAAACGTCAATTTGCTCATAGAAACTAGCGCCACCAGCAAAGCAACGGCATAGTTATTAATTTTCGTATTGTTATTTGATTGCTGTCGAGTTGCTATTGCTAATTACGATACGTAATTAGGTGAACGATCGCTGGCCAATAAGGACGACACCATTTTTAGTGCACCGGAGAAAACAGAACCAAAAAAATATCGTGTCTATCTCACGTTCAAAAGATTATTGTTTTGCAGATCGAAGCCTTTGGCCTAAAAGCAACATCTCGCTGAATATTTGAGACTGTAGTTCACTGATTGAATTACCCAGCTCTCGTCTTCTGGATCGTCTAGACAACACCTGCAGTATAAATAAAATGAATGTTTGATAAGTTGAACGATTCTTGATATTCTTAGGAAATAACCATAAAATTTAAGAATTACTTCCGATGTACTGTAGTCAGAAAATATAGGTTCACTGCGAATCGTTAACTGAGTTAAAAATAAATTTAATAAGAACATTACTGTATAAATACAATTTGAATTTGAATTTGCCCTAACGGCTGTCAGTTCAGCAACTAAGCCTTTTAAAATATATACAGGGTTACAGGAAAAATCGTGCTAGATCCGTTAAGGGCGTGGAGTACCCATCATTTCTGACTTATTTCACTATGAAACACCCTACCCTAAACTTAACCCTTTTCGAGATATTCGACTTTTAATTTTTTTATTGAAAATTGCCGATTTTTAGGCTACTAAATTTATTTTTGTTTATTTTGTGTATCTTATTATTATTATTATTGCATTTTTACATGTGTAATAAGATGCTTTAGGACGTCAATCATTAAAATAGTGCATAAGTTAATTGAATAGACCGTAGTAGACAAGTGAAAGTTAAGAAATAAAAAAAAATATTAGAAAGTTTATTTTTCTCTAAGGGATATCTAAAAAAAATATTATGGCAATGGTTCGGCAGATGTTTTTTAAAATATCTACGTTTCATCAGCTATCTAACGAGGTATAACAATCTAGGGTTTGTATTACATTTCGTGGAAAAAAAGTAGTTGGGACGCTCTTTTGCAGATTTATGCTAAATGCTGACGTAGAAGACCCAGATTTTCTAAGAAATATCTTGTGGACGAATGAGTCCAAATTTGATAAAGATGGCATAACTAACTATCACAACGCCCATTACTGACAATAGACAATAGACAATAATTTATTTGCTAAATAGCACACATAATACATTTACAAAACATGATTTAAAATGTAAAAGATGAAAACATGTAAGACATAAACAAACAATAGGTGTACCTAATAAATAATTAATTTTAAATATGAGGTAGGTATGTTGTGTGCTATAGCAGCAAAAGAGCCTCGACTCAGCATTATGTCAACTGGGTTAGTAGTTGACGCTGTTATTCTGCCTAGACCGCTTAATCACCCACCAGACCCTGTGAGAGCAAAATTATAATTGTGTGATGTCAATGATGAAATATGTGATGTCAATGATGAAATTATGTGATGTGTATGATAAATAAAAATATAATAATACCAGATGAATTAATTATAAAAATTACATACTTACCTAAATAAATTACAAAAAAAAAGTATTAAAATAAAAATTAAATAATTAGAATTGGATTAGAATAATAAAAATAATGAAAAAATAGCGTTTTATCGTTTTGAATGTTTTTTAAACGTGTATTTGGATTTCAAAAGTCGTAGTGGTGGTGGAAGATTGTTCCAACACTTGGTTGCAAGGTATCGGAAGCTGCCCCTAAACGCTACTGTCTTGAACTTGCTGTAGTGCAGCAGTTTTTTCGTTGGTCTTGAGCTATACTTGCTCTGCGACCCGTCGAGTTTAGAATAGAGATACTTTGGCAACCCTGACGTCATTACGCTGTGGACTAAGACAGCCATATGCAGATCCCTTCGCGAAGCCATATTTAATGTGGACGACTTATTTAAGTAGGGTGTGATATGTGTGTCCGCGGCGGGATATCAAAACAGAATCTACAGCATGCGTTCTGAATTCGTTGCACAAGACGTGCTGTTTTAGCCATCAGACGGGGGCCATATACCAGGTCTCCATAGTTAAGTTTTGATAGAATGAGTGCATCACAGACTTTAATACGGATTTCCTCTTTAAGATAATTTCTAACTTTGTAGAGAAGTTTTAACCTAAAGAAACAGGACTTGATTAGGTTCATTACGTGATTTTCGAAGCGGAGTTGGCTATCAAATAGTATACCGAGGTTTCTAGCCTCATGGACCCGCTCTACCCCATGACCAAGTATATTAACGTCAAGAGAGTGCGTAGAAATATCAGCTATTTGACGCTTTGAACCCAGTACCATAAACTTGGATTTTGAGGGATTCAATACAAGGGCATTATTATTTGACCATGCAGCTATACTTCCAAGATCATTGTTTAGCTTCTCTAATTCATCCGGAACTTCTTTAGAACGCATGGGTAAGTACAACTGTACGTCATCAGCATATAGATGAAACTTGCAGTGCTTAATGCCCCAGCAGAGGTCAGCACTGTAGATTATAAAAAGTAATGGTCCCAAGATTGATCCCTGTGGCACGCCACGGTTTACTTCAGCTACCGGGGATTTAAGATGCGAGCCATTCTCCCGATTGATCTGTACAAACTGAGATCGATTACTCAAGTAACTGTTAAACCATTTAATGGAAGCTGTGTCAACCCCATAATACTCGTAAGCCAGCTTTGAGAGCAGCAGTGATATATTTATTGAATCGAACGCACGAGAGAAGTCAAGTAACACAAGCACCGTACCGAGTCCCTGGTCTTGCGCGGCAAGGATGTTGTTAGCGACATCCAACAAGGCCGTCGTGGTTCCCCTGCCCTTACGAAACCCCGATTGAACGTCAGGTAGGATATTATTCCGTTCGACATATCTACTAAGTTGATTGTAGACAACTTTTTCAATGACCTTAGACAACACTGGTAGAATACTTATTGGCCTTAGATCCTTAATGTCGGCTGGATTAGCAACTTTAGGTATCGGGTTCACTAAGGCTATTTTCCATTGGTTTGGGAAAGTAGATGTCAAGAGCGACCTATTAATGATGGCGGTTATTAGAGGTAAGGTAAGCGGCAGAGTGAGCAATACCATGTCCATGGACAGACCGTCTATACCTCTTGCGTTTGTTTTGATTGCCAAGAGGATTTTAGCAACTTCTTCTTCGTCAACTGGTTGTAAGGAAAATATAATGTTATCGTTAAATCTATTAAATTCAAAAAATGTTAGGTTAGAAATCGGGATGCAATTTACACCAGAAACGTTTAAAAAATGTTTATTGATGTCATCAGGGTTGTAGTAACTGTCAGGTAGACAATTATCACTTTTTGTGCTGGGCAATACATCCTTCTTAATATTTTTCCAGAGTTGTTTCTCATTTCTTAATTCTGAGTTGATTCGGTAGTCATAATAGGCACGAGTTTCATTATAAATACTCTGAGTGACTAATGGTTTTAGCTCCTTATAATAGCGCTTATGACTCTCTAATTTTGTGCAACGGTATCGATCGTGGGCTTGATTACGACAAGTCATCATCACTTTCACAGTATCTGTTATCCAGGGCGCAGGCTTACCTATGATTTTAACTGTCTTAAAGGGTGCATGTTTATCAAATAAACCTGTGATAACACTAGTAAAATTGACCACCATTTCATTTACAGATGTCGCTTCTGTGACTTTGTTCCAGTTTACACCTGACAGATCATCATTAAAGTTTTTAAGACTTATGTCTTTGAGAGGCCTGTATGTTATCGACTTTGGGGGGACGATTTCCTTTTTTATGTTGAGTGTCGCGGAGACAAAGGCATGCCCCAGAGAGGCGGTGATATTAGAAACTGTAACGTTACGAACCCTGCAGTCAGTACAAATAAGATCAATTAAGGTCTCACTGGTATCGGTAAAATGGGTTGGCGACACGACTACTTGGGACAGCCCCGTATATGTTAAGAACTGGTTAAATTTATTTGTCATAATATTATTTGGCTCCAGTACATTGATATTAAAGTCTCCCATAATAACTATACCACCGAAGCTGGAGAAATGAGCAACCGATGCAGTGAGTGCGTCGATGAAAACATCTATATTGATCCATTCGGGGCGGTAAGCTGTGCCGATTACTATACTTAATCCATTTATCCTGACTGACAACCACATTTGTTCTATTTCCGGATCTGGATGGATAATAGTACGCGCACAGATACCTCGTTTTATGTAAAATCCTACACCTCCTCCTTTACCGCGCTTCATGTGAAGCGGGCGCGGGGTGTTACGGAATTTATAACCGGGAATGATCGGCGCACGCGCTTCTTCATCTCTCTTTATCCACGTCTCATTGATTGCTACAATATCATAATTGCCGGTGGTGGCACGGACTCGCCATAATATCATTTCAACAAAGGTAAATACGGAAATAGGATTATAATTAAATGTCAACAGCCACGTTATAATAAATTGTAACGTATTTTGTATACTAAAATGTAAAATAATGTTTATAATAATTTGTAAAATTGATTGTATACTAATATAATATAAAATAAATGTCGGAACAATGTGTAAAATAATTTGTAAAATTGATTGTAAGATATGAGGTATAAATAATTGCAGTTTATGTCGAATAGTCAGGAATAAAATAAATGTTTGAACAATGTGTAAAGAGATTTGTAAAATAGATTGTAAAATACGTGATTTTATTAATAATAGAATAAGTTGATTAAGCAGGAATAAAAATAATGTCAAAATAATTGTAAATACTATTAAAATAAAATGTCCCCGGTAGATAAAAATTTGTAAAGTTGATTTTGCTATAGCATCACAACATACACACACCTTTTGGTAAACTACCGTTACAGTAAGAAAAAAACTATTTAAAAACATCACAGAGCACTTTAGAAAAACACAATAAAAATTCCAGAATAATACCATCACCATAAACATGCTAAATCTTATAACAAACAGGCAAAGAGACATAACATCAACAAGCTTTACAGGAGGCTTATAAAAAACTAATTGCCCTCGACAATGTTGCCGATTTTCCATTCTAGGAGCCGACCGCGGCGGCCCCAAAAACCCGCACAAGGTCGGCCTCCGAGCGCAGCCGGTGACGCGGAGAGTCCTCGCTTTGGTGCTGACGAGCGTATACCCGCCCGTCCTTTGACCAGACAAACCTCCATTTCAAACGGGCTCCCATCTCTCGGGCCCTCATAAAGAGCTGCCTGTTCTCCCGTGTCAGACGCTCGTTGACGTAGAAACGGCGCGGCTCGCCGGTCAGCCCAGCATCAGCGGTAGTAACGCCGCGGCGTACCCGTGCGGCCCGCAGTAGGTCGTCACGCAGAGCGCGGCGCACAAGTCGCACGGCGATAGGCCGCGCACTCGCACGTCCTGTCGTCTCGTCGCGCGCCACGCCTACTCGATCGGCACTCACGACGTCAGACTCACTCACCGACACCCCCAGCTTACGCGCAAGAGTTAGCACAACGTGGACGATGGCTTCTCCTTTAGCTTCCGGGACTCCAACAATATCAACGTCGTTTGACAGGGATAGCTGCTCTGATTGGCGAATTTGATCTTCGAGTCGTTGTACGCTCTCTCGGAGGTGGCCATTTTCCTTTTTTAGGGCGTTTATAGTGTTGGTCTTCTCACTAAGTGCCGTTTTTAGGCTTTCGAGCTGCGCATCGATCGACGTCAACGAGCCCCGAAATCCACCTAAGATTTCATTCATGGACTGCAGCTGCTCCTTAACTATTTGACCCACAGATTCAGTTATAGCCTTTTTGATTTCGGCATTGATAAGTGACCGTAGATTTTCAGTGGTCAGGTTGCACTCTTTATCTGACTCGATCTGTGGTGGACTTGATTTCGGCTTCCGTCTGGTAATATTACTGGCGCCGCTGTCATCTTCACACACTTGCAGGGACTGCTGGGTAGCTGAGCGAACGGGGGTGTTCGAATTATCGCCCTTGCGTTCTTTATTGCGACATGCCTGACATTTCCATTGGTCCTTCAGGTTCTGCTTCATCGCATTGTAAGCACGCTGCGTTACATTGCCACATTCCAGATCGTAGTGGTTACAGCAAAAAGAACATTTAAGGAATTCCTTTCCAGGTATTGACTTAAGACAGCCGGTGCAGGTCAGCTTTTTATACTCCATTATCCCTTTACAACCGGATACATTCACAAAAAAAATGTTGACATTAAGTTCACTAGCAGATTTTAGTTGAGGGTAACACGCACAATGAATTTCACTTTTTAACGTTTAACTTTTGAGTTGTTTCACTTATTCAGCACAAATTAAAGTATTTATGTATTTCCCTTTACACGAATCGATAGATCGTGTTATTACGCGTATTTCAGTATAAGTTCCACTTCGAAAAACTGACTTTTTACCAATATTTTGAATAAAATTGGAAGAGCAAAATCGTACGTGTCTTCGTCTCACAAGGTCCAACGACCGACCTGGACTGGCCCCAAAAGAGCTAAGGAATCCCAATAAGAAAAGAGTGAAGGGGTCCCAACGAAGATTCAGCGTGAATGTGTGGATGGGCATTATCTCCAATCATTTGATTGGACCTTACTTTCTCCCGGATAATCTAAATGGGGAAAGCTACGAAAATTTCCTGAGAGCAGACTTAAGTGATTTGCTGGATGATCTGCCACTCAACCTGATCAGGGACATGTGGTTCCAACACGATGGCTGCCCTGCCCATTTCAGGAGAAGTGTCAGAGACTGGCTGGACACAAATTATCCAAACAAATGGATAGGACGAGGTGGACCGTTGCCATGGCCAGCAAGAAGTCCGGACCTAACCCCCATGGATTTTCACGTGTGGGGGTGCATGAAAAGTCTTGTGTACAGCGAGTCGAATCCAGTTTCGTCTGTGGAAGACTTACGAGAAAGGATTGTGGATGCAGCCAATAAAATGAGGACCACGTTAACCACTGGAGTAGTAAAGACTGGTCTCCGTAGAAGGATGCGACAATGTATCAGAAATAGAGGCGGCCATGTTGAACATGAACTGTAGAATAAGAAAAAGTTGTGTGAAAATCTTTAATAAATGACATTTCATGCTTACCTATTATTTTATTTTACTTTTTAGGGCTAAGTATAAATTTTCTTCTCCACTGTCGCCTATAAAACTAAATTTTTTTCAATGCATTTGAATAAAACCCTAGATTATTATACCTCGTTAGATAGCTGATGAAACGTAGATATTTTAAAAAACATCTGCCGAACAATTGCCATAATATTTTTTTTAGATATCCCTTAGAGAAAAATAAACTTTCTAATATTTTTTTTTATTTCTTAATTTTCACTTGTCTACTACGGTCTATTCAATTAACTTATGCACTATTTTAATGATAGACGTCCTAAAGCATCTTATTACACATGTAAAAATGCAATAATAATAATAATAAGATACACAAAATAAACAAAAATAAATTTAGTAGCCTAAAAATCGGCAATTTTCAATAAAAAATTAAAAGTCGAATATCTCGAAAAGGGTTAAGTTTAGGGTAGGGTGTTTCATAGTGAAATAAGTCAGAAATGATGGGTAGTACTCCACGCCCTTAACGGATCTAGCACGATTTTTCCTGTAACCCTGTATATATTTTAAAAGGCTTAGTTGCTGAACTGACAGCCGTTAGGGCAAATTCAAATTCAAATTGTATTTATTGCGTAATATGGGTAACAAACAAGGTGTAGGTACAGTTTTTGTGTAGGTACAGCCATATTCAACGCTGACGCATGCAATGTCAAAGCTTTACATGTTAGTTATTTATTTATAATAATCATAATTTACGCAGCTCTTACCTCATATAAAATTTAAAAGATGAAAAAGTATTAATAAAATTAGTCAAACTTAAAATTAAAACAAAAAAAAAAAAAAATTATGATGGGTCATACAAAATTGTCATCGGATAGGTAATCATTAACACTATAATATGCTTTTTCTATTAATAGCTTTTTCAATTTCAACTTAAATAAATTTAAACTAGGAGCATCTAGCACACTCTTTGGGAGATGATTGTACAAACGCACAGCCATGCAGAATACACTTTTATTGTATAAAGCCGTCTTGCTTCGGGGGAAACAAATTTTATTGTTGTGTCTTTTACTTATACGGGTTTTAAAAAGATCCATATTGTTTTTAACAAATGTCGTTGTCTCACAAATATAAAGGCAGGGAAGCGTAAGTATATTAAGTTCAGTGAAGTAAGGTTTGCAGCTATCAGTTTTCTTGAGCTTGCATATAGCTCTGATACATCGTTTTTGACTTATAAATACTTGGTCTTTTAATGTGGAATTCCCCCAGAATATAATTCCATACCTTAGTGCGGACTCTGCATATCCGTGGTATGCAGTTGCTAACCGTGGTTGGCAGAAAAGTTTTACGGTGCCTATGCTTCGCAGTGGACGCCCTAGAGCTGATATGATGATATTATAGTGGTTCACAATTTAAAACTACAAATGGTACCCTAAAATATACTGCCAACATTTCCGTTGCTGTTTTCTTAGTTGTTTTTATAGAGAAGATAATATCTTGCGTATGGCACATTTTTAAGGTGCGTCACTTACGAGGCATATACCTAAACAATACTTTGTTTTAGGCGATAGTTATGCCCAATGCTTGTTCCATCTTAAGGTCACATAAAAAATCTTCCTCAATGACATTAATTTCATTAAAAGTTCAAACAAGAAGAAACTGACGGCTTAACCTGTAAATTACAGCTAGTAATGAACCCTAACGACTGTTCATAACCAAGTTTTAAAACCGTGATTGTTTACTTTCCGCAGTAAAAGCTCATAATCCTATTAAAATAAAAATAAAATAGGGTATTGAGAAACTAAGTTTAAAGTAGGTCTCGGCACCGCATCGTCCGAAATGCGAACTTTTCTAATATATTAAAAATTTTCCGTACAATAATGCTGCATTACAGTAGGTGAATGTAGGTTTGCATAACGCGGATGGCCGCTGAGGAACCCGCTTTTTTGAACTAGTCATCATCATCATCGGCATTTTTAACCGATTTCAAAAAAAGGAGGGGGTTCTCAATTGGGTCGTCGGAATCTTTTTTTTTTAATGTATTTTGCCCGATTACTCGAAGACGCCTGGACCTATTCGAGAAATTATTTTTTTGTTTAAATGGATATACGTACCAGGTGGTCCCATTGACACTAGCACTGTACACTTTGGATCTGAAGACCTCCACGGAGGAAACATATTATTCATATATTCTTTATTAGCGATACGAAATCAGTTACAAACATCTTATGATTAAAATGTTGTGTCGAATTGTGTAGAAGTGTACATACCGGAACTCTTGAAGAAAATACTCCATAGTCGGATAGCAATGATGTTGAATGAATTGAAATAGCAAGCTATATTGTGCTGGGAGTCATGAGTTTAAGGTGTTGCGAGGAAAGCACAAGACGGCCCTCAGCATACAAGGGAGTGAATCGTTCTTTGAGGCAGTTGGGTGATTGAGGATCGTGTTAGTATAAATGGTCTAAGAGCCGGTGAAGATCGACCTTCACCGATCTGATAACCAGATGAGACATATTTTTTATCAAATATAATTTATAAACAAATATGCCTATAATTGCTTGCCTATCTAAAAGTGCTATCTAAAAGTTTTTAGCTAGGCAACAGTAATATAAGTATGATTTTTTGCAGGCAATGATTTTGAAATATGACTGATTTTATAATAAGGTAATCTAAATTTTGATATAACTTTCGATAAGTTAGCAGAACGATGGAGTCACCTATATTGACTTACCTGTTCACATCGGCTTGCCAGGTATCTATACACAGAAATGAGTAGGCAAGCCTACTGAGGCATATTCTGTGTGTTAAAAACTAACAGTGAAATAAAATTCATTTGGTTATCAAAAGAATGAAAGTGATGAAAAAAAATCGATTAAAGTTAATTTAATTAAAAATAGCCATATGCACTTTTAGATTGGCAAGTAATTATAGGCATATTTATTTATAAATTATATTTGATAAAAAATACGTCTCATCTGGTTATCAGATCGGTGAAGGTCGATCTTCACGGTCTCCTCTACTAAAAGGAGACATAGTAGATGGACATCTCGACGCTTTCGAGAATATTCCAGAAGAACAGCTAAGTATGTACTTACAGGTAAGTAGTGACGCTGACCAAAATCCTATACATTTTGCTATGGTCACGACGACGTTGTCGCAAATTGCTCGTAATAGGCCTAAATTTATTAGGGTACTCAAGGCTTCAAATTCAATAAATCTATGAGTTTGTACAGTAATATTATTAGTGTGTAATATGTCTGGCACGAGACGCCTATATTGATGCTCGCAATCGCTTTATTCGTATATTTTAATTTTGAGACGGTTAGAACACATTCTATTTTCTTCAAAAAAATATTCCGAGCTGAATTCGATTTCCTGTCGAGACTAGGTAACAATATTATCATAATGGAATGATCTCAGGATGGGGTTTTCCCAAAGAAAAAAATAATATAAATGTTGAAATTATTTCACAAGATATAATAAACGATAAATCTCCGATAATAGAGTATCTTTCGCTCACACTTCGTTGACATTGAGGAAGTCATTCAACCTCCTCACTAACTATAGATTTTTTCATTAAATTACGTTTAACTATCCAGCTAGTAACTTGTTTATGGTTGGAAACGTGGAACTGCATCAGAACCAGTGCGATATGACAGTCAAACAGCTTGGTCACGATAGATTACCGTGCACTAGTGTACTGGGGCCGCTGGTACGCTAATCCTAGTGATATCATACGCCGGGCTTTTTGCAGCGTCAAGGTTCCAGCCGTTCTCAAACCGAACGGTCTAACGTGACAACGGTTGCCCTTTGGTGTGGGACACCACATGCGTCAATACCCTTGCGCCATCTCATCTGTCTGGGGCAGCAGTTAGGGCCGGTGCGGCGGCAAATTCAGCCGAAGATCTCAAGCGGTGTAAATAAATTACTAACTAGATAAATAAGCACCAAGTCAGCATTAAATTCAATTGTATGTAATAAATATGTCCAGCATTGGGTCGACACGAGCTGAAACTGATGATGATGATGATAAGTCAAAAAGAAAACAATATTAGAAAGAAAATATAAGTAGAAATATATAATTTAAACAAAATCATATAATATATTATTTCATATCATATAATAATTCATAAATCATATAATAATTCGAAATAAATATTTTTTTATTACAAACTTTTATTTAGCTTGCAATGTTTGCATGTTAGTTTGTTAGATGGTTATGGTCAAAACTTGCGAGCTGAATCAGAACCACTTCCTCTTGTCCTATGGAGTTGAAATTTGACATGTTGGTTCAGTTTTGATGAAAATGCATTTTTATGGTAAGCATGACCTGATTCTACACCCTGGATTGGCTCCAGACGAAGAAACTCCTCAACGGTCAACAGCACAGACATGACATTTTGTGTACCTATTTAATTATAATATGCCAAATCACAACAGGTACTTGGTAAATAATATGAGGATTATTTACCAAGTATAAATGGGGTAGGTAATCTATACATATAAAATGCTTTGTCCTGAATGACTGACTGACGGATCAACGCACAGCCTAAACCGCTGATCTTAAAGACCTGAAACTTGGAGGGTGTGTTTTTTGTATGACGTAGGCATCCGATAAGAAAGGATTTTCCGAAATTCTACCCCTAAGAGGGTGAAAAAGGGGGCCAAAGTTTGTATGGGACAACGTGATTCCTTGGTCCAATCTACTTCAAATTTTGCATAAACCTTGTTTAACAGAATTGATGAAAAACGTGTTTCGTATTTTATTGAAATTCATCGCCTAACGAGGTTAAAAAGTGGTAGAAAGTTATTTTGGCGGTGATTTGCTTCGAAGTTAACATCAATACTCCTTAGTGCTTTTGATTTAAATAACATTTTGTTTTGACACATGTCTGAAAACTCAATCCGATTTTATTCAAAAAGGTTGAACTCACTTAAAAACATAAGCAAATACTCTTTAAAATATGAATGTCTCGAAAGTCATCATATCAGTACCTCAGTTAAAGGTTTCTAAGCTTAAAGAGGTCATGGACTTTTAGGACAGGCCTCATAGGAACGTAGAGTTCGAAATTTGAAATGGTAAGGATGTTTGTTTATTTGTTTGTTTGTTACTCAATCACGTCGTAACGGCCCAACCGATTTCGATGAAATTTGGTTTATACGTAGATTATAACCTGGATTAACACATATGCTACTTTTTATCCCATAAATCAGGTCCCATTGGATAAAGATGGGGTGTGAAGTCAAGTTACAACAGCGAGTTTAGCTTTATTTCTAGGTTACCTACCTACACATTTAGTAGTCTAACGCGTACGAAGTCATGGGCGTTCAGCTAGTTAAGAATAAATGAGATCTGTATTTCTGATGACAGCTGTCCAACTTCAAACAGCCGAATCTCAAAACTAGACGTTCTAGCCTAGCGGCGTCGTGGGACAAATGGTAGGTATCAATGAGATCTGCATTCCTGATGACAGCTATCAAACTTCATACAGCCGTATCTCGAAAACTTGACGTCTAGGTTAGCAATGTCTTGGAGCAAATCGTTGCGGGTTTCATGACATGCTTCCTTGAATCCAATTGCGATTCTGATTATAAATTTAATAAAAGGTTGTTTTGAAAATAACATTTTTCACCAAAAAACTTATTTAATGATATTTTTATCGAGTAAAAACGCTGAATGTTGATATTTATGAATGAAAAAGTGCAATTTTATTGATTTTGCGACTATAATAAGACGAAAGTAATTCTATACGCATATGTTTAGACATTTCTGCTATACCTATATATACATATATATATATATATGGTTTATACAGGAATCGAACCACATTAACGTAATCATAAAAATTAATTCAAAATTACAAGTTTTGTCAGAGCTTTCGTATTTGAGCTGTTTGTGATCCGAGACTTGGCGCTTATGTGGCTCAACTCATTGCAATTTAGCGAGTACCGCAGCTAATGTCTTGAGTACTTCAACGTTCTTTAGATGTTTTAAATAGTACACTTGTATAGAGATACATAAATAACTAGCTGTTGCTAGCGGCTTTGATCGCGTTGTTTTGGGATGCAAATATATATATATATATAAACGTTGACATCCCATTTTTATCGCATGGGAATTGATTTATGATATTAAAAGTAGACTATGTATATCTACGTACATAGCAAATCTCATCGAAATCGGTTCAGCCGTTTTACGTGATTGAGTAACAAACAAACAAATAAATAAATAACTAAACATACAAACTTTCGCATTTATAATAATAGTGTGATTGAATTTTTAGAATGTCGGAAAAAACAAGAAATCTCATCCCTAAAATCTGATCCTAAAAGAAAAAATTCTTGTTCAAATTCCTATCCAGCTACTAAAGTTCGGTTTATTTCTGCACGATTCACCACTGATTAGGTGTGAGTACAACCCCCACCTATTGAATTCCGGAGAAGCGAAAAAAGAAAATTCAAGATTTTTAACACCCTAAAGGTACTATTTGTATAATAGCGACTGTGACTGACGGGTGCGACAAATCGCGCTTATGATGTAAGGCATACAAGATCACATTTGCACATTTAGGGCAATTTGCACAACGATGCCTAATCGTACTGAGTGTCTAAATATGTTTAAGAGAGTTGTCTAATCGTACAAATACATCAAATTTAAACATGTTTAGTCTCTAACTACATTTAGGGATCGTTATGCAAGCCGCGCTTAGTTATAAATTAGCTAATTCTTAGCTTAAAATAATTAAAAACCCACTAGAATGTCACTAAAAATAACACTCCTCAAATTATCAGAGTTCGATGAAGATGCTTTAAAAAATAAAACTAATATCTCGCCAGCAGTCACAGGATTCCAAGTTGCAACTCGGAATACGATATTGTCGCGTTGAGGGGCGTAGGGTTGCAGGGTTGTAGAGTCGCCTGGCCGCATGGTCGCATGTTCTCTCGCTGACACTTACTTTGGAACCTTGTCGTATATTTTTGTTAGACTTGTATTTTTTTGGGCTCAATTAATTTAGTTTTCTTTAGATTACGTTTTTCTACGTCAATAAAAAGATAAAAAAGGATAAATAATAATTATCTTGTCCACAAAGTACTATAAATTGAAAGTCATTCTGTAAAATATATTATAGGCAAATTTAACATTTATTAGTATTTATTTTGCAACAAAGTGTAAAGTTTAAAGCATGAAAATTGCCAGTACACTTTAATTAAGAAACCCTCACGTTACTTATTTTACCTACACTGACCAGCCAATGCTTCATAAGTTTTTTTTTAATTTGAATATAGCATGTAGTTGCAATATAACAGCGTTGGTCTGCACTTAGCGCCTAAGCGTGGACAAAGCAGAGACTGATCCTTTTTGGAACACCACACATCACATAACCTTTTGGCGCCCACGTTTTTATGTAGCTCTTGTTAGGTACCTGCCTATAATTATCTAATCTGTTGTTTTTATATCTGTCTTTCTGTGTTTTTATAGGTACCTACCATTTTCATAATCAGTGTTGTTTTTAATATCTTTTTCAATGTATGTCTTATTTAATGTTATTACCTTCTGTTTTGTCTGTGCTGTGCCGCTGTTCTGAATAAATGTATTTTTTTTTACTTTACTTATGTACTCAAGGCTTAACTTAAGCTTTTTAACAGTGTAATATTTTACAACATCGCGTTCTGAAATTACCACCGACAAACAACAAAATATATCTGATTATATCATTATTACTTTTAGATTGATTATGTAAGGTGGAGCAATTTAAACTAATTATATTGAAAGGACGGATAATAAACACAAAAAATACTTACTTGTCGCTGCTTCGTTAGTTTTGGGCTAAATAGCTGTGTGAAATGTCCAGATATAATAGAATCCATAAAAAAATATTATTATCATATTCTCGAGAAAATCGATAAAATGCTGCTCGACGAAATGTTACAGAACTAGCGGATACTACAATTACTAAAAAGTTACTAAAAGTTTGTGTTTATTATCCGTCTTTTCAATATAATTAGTTTAAAATATAATCAATCTACGTATATAGGTACTAATGATATAATCAGATATATTTTATTGTTTGTCGGGGGTAATCTCAGAACGCGATGTTTTTATATGTTCGTGAACGCGTTTACGAACATATAAAAAAATGACCAAGTCTGTCTAGCCGTTCTCAAGTTATGCGGTTACCAACGAACATCATTTCGTTTTTATTGATCGAGCAATGCTGGATCTGCAAATCAACTTGTTCAAATCGGCGTTGTGTGTATGTATATATATATGTATGATTGTTTGTCCGAAGATAACTTTCGAAGCGTTGATCCGATCATCGTGAAATTTGGTATATATGATGGCACAATTCTGGTGTGACTAAATGTGCTAAAAATGGGGGAGGGGTGGGGGGGGGGGTTGTTGAGATATTCACGTCTGCTGCTTGTGTACAGTTTATGTGAATAAATGCGTTCTTTCTTTTTTATTTCTTGCTATTCATTACAAAAATAATCCGCAGACAAGTCGTACTACGAGTACTCCTGTCAAACTTACTTTTAATCCGTATTATCTCGTATTTGGCCCAATTTTACCTCCTCTGTTACTACAATCTTGTAACCAGTCCCATTCGTTCTTGCCCAGGGCATCCTTAGGGAGTACAAACAATTCTACACATAACATAACACGAGAAGCATGCGTCACACTAATTTGAGTCGGGACGTCGGTATCGTTTCGACATGTGTTTTATCTATAGTAAATAATAAATAAATAATGTTTTTTTTTTAATCCAAAAAACTTTTATTTTAAGTTTTTGTGTCTGATATTTTTAGCTCATTTAGTCACACCAGAATTGTGCCATCTAAAAATACCAAATTTCACGATTAACGCTTCTAAAGTTACCTTCGGACAAACAAACATACTTATATATATTGAATAGAATAGAATAATCATTTATTTGGTACACACAAAATGACACATGAAACAATTATTAGGAACAGTAGATACAATTGAATCCAATGAAATAGTTCGACTCATGTGTCTGCACCAAAATGGCGTTCAGCTCAGCATAATGTTGGATGTTAAGCACTCAACGCTGATATATACATACAACGCCGATTTGAGCAAGTTGATTTGCAGATCTCGCTTCGCTCGATCAATAAAAATGAAATGGTGTTCGTTGGTAACCGCATCACTTGAGAACGGCTAGACAGACTTGGTCATTTTTGTTTATATGTTCCTAAACATCCGAATAAGGTTTTCAGGGAAACAAAATTGTAAAAGTTGCCCAGAAAATAGAATAACTGCAAGTGCTTTTTTCTATGAGATTTTTGTGTGAACATAATTAGCAAGACATTTTTTTAAGTCCTTGTGAAGCTGGCTCGTGTCAGCTAGTTTAGGATATTTTTTATCCCGAAAAAAGCGGAAGGTCGAAAATTGTATGGAAAAATTATTAAAATGCGTTGATCTACTTGAAATAACAAATAATTAGATGCACAGCGAATTTTTTGTCGTTGTTGATCTGGGTGTAAGTTTGTGTGTAATGGGAATCTCCGGAACTATTGAACCGATTTTGAAAATTGATTCTCTGATAGAAAGCTTAACTATCCTTAAGTGGTATTGGCAATATTTTATTTTGATTACAATCTATGAGAATCCAGTGCGGCTTAGCTAGTTTATAAAATGAGTATGGATCATAGTCATAGGGTTGAACACATACCTCCCCCATAGGTTTTAGACCGATCTTGTACGACCTGCACCCAACAGCATTATTCGTACTTAGATTTATACATTACAAATAAACATTACCATCCTTATGCGCAGGAGAGTAAAAAGGTAAATCACACTAATATTATAAATGTTACTCAATGACGTTGTAATGGCTTATCCGATTTCGATGATATTTGGTGTGTTGATAGATTATGACCTGGATTCGAACATATGGTACACATATTTTTGTTGACAAACAACGTGTGCGAAGCCGCTGGCGGAAGCTAGAACACCATAAATAGCATAAAGAACTTTTCTATCTATTCAATTAGTTGGCTCAACTGCTCTAGATCCCTACCAGGCGGAAGTGTCCTCAAGATACTGACTGCATTGCCCCGCTGAATTGCAATGTTTATGCGTTGACTCAGATAAGCGTCAGGGACATTGGTAGTGTTCTGGAGCAGTTGAGCTATCTGTAGATCGTTTGCAACGGTCTTGATTGATTGATGATGAGATGATTCAACTGTTTCTTCTGTATTTAAGTCATGTAAAGAATTATTTCTGTTAATAAAGGCATTTTGCCCTCATTTCATTAGTTGGTAAGATTGTTTGTTAAAAGGAACACCGAGGTACAGAGAACCGTTGTTACCCTAATCCTATATTATCTATGCAGAAAAACTATGCAACGGGGCTGTGTTTAATTTCCGCCCTGGAAGCATATCGGAATAAAGTCAAAAGCTTTTTTGATACAATCTATAAAGCCATAAATATTTTTACCCAGTGTTTCGCTCTTGTAATAAAAATAGGAACAAATTGGAACGCTGGTTTTAGTAGGATATATGCTAAAGGATAAATTTTAATTTACATGCAATTAGTTATTCTATCCTAGATTATATCCTAGATTATATCCTAGATTAAATAGGTACCTATTTATTTATCGTATAGGCCCATGTTATGCCAAAACTTGTAATGTAAAAAATAAACTCTAACATATTATAAAAAATACAAGCTTCTGCCGCGGCTTGGTTGTTAAATAATAGATAGTCCACAATCTATGTATATACCGAATTTCATCGTAATCGGTTAAGTCGTGAAAACATAACAACTAGACAGAGAACTGGAGTACTATTCTCACCTCTGGGACGGATCAGCGAAATACCAGCTAGAGGCTCTAGATTCAATTGAGAGAAGAGCCTCGCTCATTTGCAATGACGAGTTAGCAAATGCAAGGCTCCACAGCCTCGAGCATCGTCGAAAGGTTGCAAGCCTCTCGGTTTTTATTGGATACATTTCGGAGAGTGTGGTGCGGAGCTTTTCAACCTGATCCCACCATCCCCTTTCTATCATCGGACAACCAGACGCTCCACGATGCGCCACCGCTACATGGTAAACATACCTCCCATACGCACAAAGCGGTACTCTTCCACTTTTATTATGCGCACCGTCAAGGAGTGGAACGCCTTGCCTGAGACTGTGTTTCCTGATAACTACAACCTAGGGATCTTCAAGTCGCGAGTGAATAGGTTTTTTTTAGGCAAGCGTGTACCATCGTAGACTGCATCATCGCTTACCACAAGGCGAGATCGTGGTCAAATTATAATTTATAAAAAAAAATAAAGAGTTTCTTCCATATTTCTAATAGACTAGCTGACTCGACCTGATTATTTAAAATGCATGTTCTACGATTTCCGTGGCGCAGTGGGCGAATAGCCGCCTGAGACACAGGAGGTAGCGGGTTCGATTTCCGCTGCGGAACAAATGTTTTCATGATCTAAAGATATTTGTTCCGGGTCTGGATGTTTTTCTGTATATTATAAGTAGGTATTTAAAATAAAAAAATATATAAGTATTCTATCAGTTATCTGGTTCCCATGGTACAAGCTCTGCTTAGTTTGGGGCTAGATAGCGTTGTGCGAAATGTCCAGTAATATTTATTATTTATTTATTAGAAAATGTTAGTGTTCTATGTTACTGTTAGGCATGTACAACACTAGGCTAGATTATACTAGGTATGTATTCATTTATATCTAATAATTGCAATACATTATGTACATACTCAATCCCCGAGAGCAGTGCAGGCTTCTGGAGTTTGTGACGATACCATCATCATTTGGAATACCAGCGTAGAATAGATACGTTTCTAACCTACCTACTTAGCACATGCTGAGCTGGCGCCATTTTGGCGCGACTTTTTAATTTGAGTTACAGCTTAGTTGAAAGTTGTGTGGGATGGTTCTTTTATCTAAGTAATTACATTTTAGTCGAAACACCGGTACGTGATAAATCCCGTATTTATAATAATGATTGAAATCAATTACGAAAATTTTCTAAGTAAAATATATATTTTTTTTTTATCATTTGTCTTAATTTATATACAAATTAACGTAATTATCCAGAAGTCTAGGTACCCACTATCTGTTATTGTGTTTCCTGTGTATATCATGTCGTATCAAATAAATATTTTCATTGTCTTTTTAAAACAAAATTTAACCTATAGCGATTAGGAATAGCTTTAAATCTTATAGAATTTTTATAATAGGTGCCGCAGTTTCAGGGAGTACAAACTTACCAACCTTAAAACCCTATCAAAAAAGATTAAAAATAGAAGCTAGGCATATAGAAGGAAGCTACACAACAAACTCTTTAAACCTAATACCATCATTATTATGATTAACATCACATTAAATAATCAAATTTTATTTATTTGGTGTGATCACAAAAAACATCACAGAAAATAAACAAACACGCTATCGACGCCACTTGTGGTGAAATTATATCCATAAGTACAATGGTAGTGGGGTATTTTATTTATCCCAAAATTTCAATAATATTATTGCCCTCAGCTGTAAGCAATATGTTTTCGGCTATGAGATTATACGGGAGATTAAAGTGTCGGTCATTCCATCGACTATGGCATTAATATGTGGAACGGCATCATTTGAACATTTATTATTGCACCCTCGCGAGGGAGTGTTTTTTTGTTGGTTTTGCGACAAGTTCGTATTTGGGATGTATGTAATTGTATACTATATTAATAGTATTATATTGGAGTGAGTTTCTTTATAACAAGCGGTCTACCCACGACTTCGTTCACGTGGACTTAAATTGTAAATTACATTAGCACCAATATACAGCGTGTCATTTTAAATCAAAACACGGTTAGTTCTAATGGCTAGTATTATTATAAAACATGTTTTTAAACTCGTTACAACAGAAAATTTAAAAATTTCAAATAAATATTAACCCGGCGTGCGTATGGTCCAAATTCGTAACACCGAGCGTTAGGTTGGGTTTTTTGAACCCGAAATGGTTACTTAAGTAAATCTATTAGTTTATTATTTACTAGCTGTTGCCCGCGACTTCGTACGCGTTATACTTCTAAATGTGTAGGTATAATAGAATTAAGGCTAATATTTCAAAGTTTGTTCTTGTTTTATGCTGTAATAAACATTTTTATTTTTTTTAACCTAGAAATAAAGCTAAGCCTGCTGTGGCAACTTGACTTGACACCTCATTTTTATCCGTTGGAATAAAAATATTAATACTAATACTTTTTATGGGATAAAAAGTAACTTATGTGGTAATCCAGGTTATAATCTACGTATACACCAAAGTTCATCGAAATCGGTTCCGCCGTTACGACGTGATTAAGTAACAAACAAACAAATAAACAAACATCCAAAATTTCACATTTATCATGTACCTAAGTGTAATGTAAAAAAAATTGCACAAAACAATACACACTAAATTAAACTTCTAAGACAAACTAAAAGAAAACTATTTTCTTCTGACCAAAATAAATACACATTGATGGACATTTCAAACAGCGCTATCTACCCCCAAACTAAGCAGAGCTTGTACGATGGGAACCAGATAATTGATAGAATATTTAAATACTTTTTTTTTATAAATACATACTTATAATATATAGAAAAACATCCAGACTCGGAACAAATATCTGTAGATCATGCAAACATTTGTTCCGCAGTGGGAATCGAACACGCTACCCGCTGCGTCTCAGCCGGCTATTCACCCACTGCGCCAGGAGATCGTCAAAATGTTCTACTCGTAGTCCTTACAATTTCAAATTTCGAACTCTACGTCCCTATGAGGCCGTGTCCTAAAAGTGCATAACCTCCTTAAGTGCAGAAACCTTCAAATGAGGTACTAATATAGTACGGTGACTTTCGAGACATTCCAATTTTAAAGAGTATTTTCTTATGTTTTAAGTGCGTTCAACCTTTTTTGAATAAAATCGGATTGAGTTTTCAAACATGTGTCAAAATAAAATGTAATTTAAATCAAAAGTACTAAGGAGTATTGATATCAACTTAAAAGCAAATCACCGCCAAAATAACTTTCTACCCCTTTTTAACCCTGTTGGGGGATGAATTTCAATAAAATACGAAACACGTCTTCCATCAATTCTGTTAAAAAAGGTTTATGCATAATTTGAACTAGATTGGACCAAGGAATCACGTTGTCCCCCTTTTTCACCCCATTACGGGTAGAATTTCGGAAAATTCTTTCTTATCGAATGCCTACGTTATACAAAAACACACCCTCCAAGTTTCAGGTCTCTACGATCAGTGGGTTAGACTGTGCGTTGATCCATTAATCAGTCATTCAGGACAAAGTATTTTAGCATTTTATATGTATAGATTACTAATTTATATTTAGTCTGTTTTTCATTAGTTAACAAAATCTAGAGACAAAACAAATATTATCAGTTATTCTGCTTATATAATCATTAATCAACATGTTTTTTTTTCAGGGCTTTAATTAACCTCTTTTCATTATAAAGTAAATCAATTCAGTTTAGTCTAAAATTATAAAAACAAACTAAAATACAGTTAAAAAAGAACAATAACTTGTGCGAAAGAGTAACACCGAGCGCTAGGTGGGTCAAACTCACCCGCCGACCACATTGACACCTTCTAACTTCCTAGCCGCGTGACGCTACTCGCTAGCCGCTGTGCCTTTGACTAACTACTCAAAGGCACAGCACACCTACTCTACTCATAGGTAAACAAATCATTTTCATTCATAATTTAAGTAGGTACCTGACTAAACGGCTCGCATAGGCACCGCCTTTTACAAATTTAAACATATGAATAATTGTTTTTGGAAATGTCTCTATTACTGTATAATATTCAATGCTTGACAAAACGTTATCAATATAAATCAATATCTAATAAATCAATGTCATAAGACTTATCTAACGAGTTTTTAAGTTATCACTACGTAAAAAATATGAATATACGTCACAAATGGTTTTGATATGTTAGTAAGATCTTTATAATGCTAAGGGTTCTTGGGTAATAGTTTTTCCAAACGAATCTTTTTACTCTCCCTATATTTGTGACTGTTGTGCGAGAAACATCCCCTTTTATCCAAGCTCAATCATTGAAATGCCCCCGCTCGGTGCAATTGCTAATGTTTTATTTTGCAATAAAAACTGGTGAATGCAGCTGCGCAACGTTAGTCATGCTACTTATAACTTACAATAAGTTTTGATGGCATATTTGATTTTAAGTTCGATCACTAGGACTCAAGTTAGCGGTTTCAGGTTTAGGTGGTGTCTATTAAGTAGGCCAATCAATTTTGTACTAGCCTACTCATTTAGACACCTATGAAATGGAGCCGATCAAAAATAATGCAAGATTTTAGCCACTCCCCTTCCGGGGTTAGTCACATGTAAGAAAAATTGTACCCACCTGACCGCCAATTATGCAATTTTTTTAACCTAATCCTAATATAATTTTTAATGTTGAGTTTATCCGTATCCTTTTGGTTTAGGTATTATGCTATGAACTGAACCTTCTTCTCCTTGAATCGATGCCCTAACTGCTGAGGGTGGATCTACATGTTTCAGTATCTTGGTTTTAACGATGTAACTGCATCAGGCTCTGTCCTCTGCAGACCGGATAACGTCACTCACGGTGATTTCCACAAGTGTCCAGTGCTGAGCGAATCTGGTCGCTCTAAATGAGCTGAGAAGTAGAAAATAAACTTAGTAATACGTACACTGTTTCCGCTCGCTAGCCAAACTTACGCGATAACGTAATTTATTAAAATCTCTCATAAGTTTTCAGCGCTAGGTATGTACCTACGTTGAAAGTTTTCTAGATCTAGCGAGGCATAAACGTTGCATAAGGCACTTGACCCACCGCTGGCGAGGAAACGACTAGCTATAGACTATTTTATTGCTTAAGAAACGTACAATTGATATAATACGTGTTAATGTACGACAATAGATAAAAATACAGGTAGGGCTAACGGCTACTATTGTTGATAATAGGTTTTTTTTAATTCATTACCATAAAAAAACAATTTTCAAACAATCAAGCCCTAGAATATCAATAAAATTATAGGTATAAAATAGGTAAACAAAGCATATTAATTTATCGTGTAAGTAGGTACCTGTTAAACTGGCTTTGCGGCATCGTCGTCTCAAAGGAGCCGCCGATTTAAGTTAAAAATTATTTAATAATATGTACCTCTAAAATCAGTTAATACGATTTCAGATGTGTGTTTTTAATTAATGTCGTACATATCAAAATAGGTCGTATATGATAAACTCGTATATATATATGATTCCGTGTCTATAAAAGAGATATTAATAGTCCATCGCTATCTGTTCAAATATCGGCTAGAGCTCTCGCTTCACTAGTTTGTCGCAGCGACACTAGAGAAATTAATAGACAAATTAATTTGAATTTGAATTTTCAACCGACGCTCGTTTGTCAGCCGAAACACTTGCTAATGGAGTTTCACTTGATTGACTTGGTACATACGCTTACCAGCAGCAAGTAATCGCCCGTCACACTCACTAATAGCACAGTATCTCATATCTCAGCAAACAAACTATCATCAGACTCGCTTCTAGTTGTTCGCCAGCTCGCTACTAGCTTCTAGCTCAACTCGCTTCTCGCTAATCGCCGGCGGCCGGACAAGTGCCTGAGTTAAAGGATTCTTTGGAATATTATTTTATGTTTATCTCCGTATTAATAAGTTATTGAACGATAAGTTACTAGGAAGGTCCTTTAGTATGTAACTAAATTAGTAAAATAAAATAATGAATTTTACTGCTCACTACATCTTAATAACAAGTATAATCTAAGGACTAGACTTGACGATGACTAAACGTGTTTAGTGCCTAAATATGATTTAGAGATTTGTCAAGTTATACAAATATGTCGATTTTAAACCTGTTTAGTCTCTAAATACGCTTAGGGATCGTTGTGCAAGCCGGGTTAAGTATTTAATTGTATATCTCAATAAGTGATTTATCGTGTAAATATATTGAAAAATAAAGAATTTTATAACGTAAGTCGATTACGTGTGTAAATATTGTTTTCTTTCACGACTTTTCGACATGAGAAATATGATGACGAATCGAATTCTGTATTACCTATAGTGTGTGTATATTCACAATATGAAAACATTTTTTACAATTTTTGTCGCAAACTGCTTACTCGCCGGCTACTGTACACGTATTGTACATTAAGTCACGGGTTGGAACTACAAAGGATTTTTTTTTATAATTATTGCACCGCTTGACAATATTTTTCTAGAACTCTTCAACACACTTCGAAGGGTGGAGTTCTATGGAGTCTAATAATAGATTTGGATGCCTATTGAGTCGCGGTTTCACAAGTGTTTATTGATACACACTTGTCCACCTGTCTAATTATTTAATACTAGAGTAGAATTTGGCCAACTGTTCAATTCGCGATCTTAGATTGGAATACAAAGCGTAATGACAACAAAGTTCAAAATAATAGAACGTAAAGAGCATGGTTAAAATGGCGAGAAGTAACCGGTGTCACCTGAGACAAAAGAATGCCGGTAAAGCTTAAAGGTCTTATCTAAAAGACTATCGACCAGTCTTAATGTATGGAAGCGAAACGTGGGCCGTAACGCATAAAAACGTATATGCCATCCAAGTCGCCGAAATGAAGATACTAAGGTGGATGTGCGGCGTCACCAGGCTCGATAAAATCCGTAACGAGTATGTGCGAGAAAGCCTGGGTGTGTGCGACAATGCTGAAAAGATGCAGGAGAGTCGGCTGTGATGGTACGGTCACGTGAAGAGGAGGCCACCTGACAACGTAGGGAATTTGGCACCATAACTTTCCATCCGCGGTCGAAGATCTGGAGGTAGACCCAAGAGAAGGTTGAGAGATGTAGTGAAATGAGAGAGTGCCAAGTTTTTGATGACGACGTCGAGGATAGGGCCAAGTGGAGAAGAACGACCAGGAAAGCTGACCCCACCACCATGTGGGATGCATAGCTGAGAAGAGAGAGTGAGAGATATAACCTAGGTTTAGTAGGTACTCAGCCGATTTTTATAATATTAATTCAGAATAGATATGTAATGTACTTTAAAATAATATAAAGAGAAGTAGTATTAACTTGGGTAATTAAACTTCCTGTCTCGTCCAAATACCATTTCTTATAAGCAGCATGGCGATGTATGATGCTGTCTCTATCACACTTCATATCCAAATTGATAAAATACAAGGATCTATCTCCATCTCTCGTCTCACTCTTCCGCTCGGCGTAAGTCAGCTGTATTTATCTCCAGCCGGCCTGCAGCTTTGTCGGTTATTACGCGTTTTTGCGTTTTCGAATACAAATAATTTTATTTACTCTTGAAGATGTGGTTTTTAGGTTATTTTAGGATGGAAAACTAAAGTGAAAGTTCCAGAAATATAAAAGAGCAAGTAGTTTATCATCATTGGAATCGGACTCCTCTCACAGTGAAGTAGGTAAGATTAAATGTTAAGTTTAAATCCTTTTTGACTATTGCAATTGCTACTCAAATTTGAATCACACAGCGCTACGAGTAATAAATACCGCTTCCGAATCTTCCTTATACTCCACTCACTTTTATTTGATCCCACAAACCTAAATAAGTATAAACAAAATACAAAACTAGGTAGCAAGAGAACATAGATATATTAAAACTGGATTAAAATATACTCATTATATATATTAATTGCGGCCCATCCCGGCTTCGCACGGGTGGACATTTATGTTTTAAACATTTTGTATGGGTAATTTTTTTACACCATAGGTTACATTATTGAAGTGTTAGTAAGGATTCATATTTTTTTTCTACTAATTATTATAACCTATGTTACTTAAGGAGAATGTAGCATCCTAAAGGTGAAACATTTTTTTAAATCGGACCCGTAGCTTTGGAGTTAAGAGTTATATACATACAAAAATACAAATCTTTCCTCTTTATAATATTAAAGTTTTGATTATTATAAATATTATGTCCTATTTTTTTAATAACCTATACCGTCCCACTGCTGGGCAAAGGTCACCCCCATTTCCTTCCATTCCTTGCGTTCTCCAGAAATATCCTTGCTGTCAGAGTGGAATCCATCCAGATCGTCGCGCCAACATTTTCGTTTTTTTTTATGTATTAATACAATATTTTAATTTATTGTGTATCCTTCAACGCTAAAATGAACATTCCTGAGCCAACGCGTTCTGTCGTATATTGCTTCTTATCTATAATCGTATTTGCTTATATTCAGACCTAAAGCAGTTACCTCCGAGGTCAGGATAATTAAATTCAGCTATAGCCATACCAGTCTATCGCCTACGGCCGCTTAACCTCATTATCTGACGTTACCATCGCATTTGATCCATCGCATACGACCCATTTGACCTGATTGTCTCATTTTGTTTTTTTACCCCTCTTGAACCTCATTATCTCAACAACCCCCCCCCCCCCCATTATTAGCTCATTTAGTCACACCAAAATTGTGCCATCACAAATATACTAAATTTCACAATGCTAGGATAAACACTTCAAAAGTTATTCTCGAACAAACAAACATACATACATACATAAAACGCCGATTTTCCCAAGTTGATTTAGAGATCTCGCTTCGCTCGATCAATCACATCAGGCTCGATTACCACTGACTGACTGATACTGACTGATATATGTAGGTATGACAATATATATTTTATTTATTATAATATTAATATTTATGTAATTTTATGATTATATTATACATTATAATTATGCATTTTATTTTATATCATCTATATTTTTTATATATATACGTGTACTAATAATATCGGATTTACGCCGCCGTCCTTACTTTGTTCACATAGATCCTGTCCATCCAAAGGTTCCCTGGAAGATATCGCTTTTAGCGATAAGGCCGCTCATTGTACCTATTATTTAAGAGTGTATTTTCTTATAAATGTTTGTATTTAAATGGTGTGCAATAAAGGATTTATCTATCTATCTACATATTCCAAATTTTTTTTATATTTTGTATTTTGTGTACAGTTAAGGATTAAAAAAAATACCTTCCCAGGCAAAGATTCAAAAAAAAATTATAACGAAAGTATATTAAAAGGTATTGCTCGTATTAGCTTTATTAAGGAAGGTAACTGCTTTCTTGTGATAACGCTTAGCTAATGATATCTTATCTTATCATTTTGTTCTAAAATTAGCAAATTCGTAGGTATCATTTATTTATTTTTCTAGCTTGGTTGGTGGATGTATATATAAACACCTCTTTGCACACTTAGTTGATCCAGCCACGACCCCATACATTGCTGACTCCGCCTTTTGCACCGAATAACTTGAATCCAGTTGCGTATTTCTCTGGCGAAATGGCAACGTAGCATTCTATTATGCGATGTTGCCAAATGTATTCGTCGATAGTACCTATACTCGATATATATTTTTTCAACAATTTCATGCAATAGTGGATCCGTAACGGCTAATTTTTTTAAACGCACGATGACTTTTTGGCTCTGAATATATTTCAAAAATCAATTACTTGTGTTGATCCATTTATATACTCGTACTTCCAGTAATACTTGTTTTGATCCGAATAGGTACCGATACCGTAACGGTGGATCAATTATGAATTTGTTATACCTAATCTAGATATTTTATATTCGCAATGCTCCATACATTGTAAGATCCGCCTCGGTGGTAACGGTGGAGGCACGGGGCGAGCACCGTACACCGCACCCCGCGCCCTTTAGACCTGGTCTCTGCTGCGCCGTTTTGTATCTCAATTTGAATGTGCTTGTTGAACTGTGCGAACGTCGACATTATTTTAAAGTGTTCATTTGAATTTGTTTTTGATTGAAAAATGAATGAAGACAAAAATGAAGATCAAGGTATGTGGTTTACATTTAGTACCTAGTTAAGCGATTTTTTCTATCTGAAGTCCTTAATAATCCTTAATAGTTTTTAGATAAATGTCAATTACGAAAATCTTTGTGAGGTTACAATTGCACATATTATACTTTTAGATCCCAAACGAAGTGATGATGTTGCCGAAGCAGAGCTTCGATATTATCTTAACCGAAAGACAGACGATATTCCACCACAAGTTCTGGAAATTCTGGACAAAAAACAAAAACAAGCTATATCAGATTTAGACATTTTCCAAATTCCGGGTAAACGAGGTAGGTCTGTACCCGTGCTACAGACAAAAGTGATGAGAAGAAATATTGATGCGCTAATAGCTTGTCGATCAATTCTGAAAATTTCGTCCAATTACTTGTTTGCACATACACTCACGGATAAACCATTTGATGGAGGGAGATGTCTTAATACAATAAAAAACATGTGCAACTTAAAAAAACCGGAAATGTTGACCTCGACTGGATTGAGACACCATATTGCCACGATTTCTCAAGTTCATGGTAAAACTGACGATAAATATACCCAACATTTAGCTACATTTCTCGGTCATGATATGTAAGTGCATGCCAGTAACTATCGATTACCCATACAAGCTATTCAAAAGGGACTTGTTGGCAGCAGACTTTTAGAAATTGAAAATCATTCAATAAACAAAGAAAATCCTATAGAAAAAGAGTCTGAAAGTGAAATAACTGATTCATATGTTAACGAAATTGAGAAAAGAAATAATGAAACTGACAGTGATACAGATAGCAAAGAAAATGAAACCAGTAAACGTGATTATATTAAGGACAAAAATCAAAACTTTCAAAAAGAAAGAGAAACAAATAGAATCAGAAATAAACTATTATATAATTGAAGATAATGAAAGCGACAACAGTATAATCAATGAAGACAATAATAAAGAGAATGAGAATGAAATAAAAGCGCTATATGTGAAGAAAGAAGTGAGAAAATAAGAAACAATAAGAAGAGTAAGTATGTTAAAGAAAAACAACTAAAGAAAAAAACAAGAAAGACAAAAAAAAATACTTACCGATAAAAAAGTTACTGAACAAAAGGACAAAGAAATAATAAACAAACTAACAATTGACCAAACCAAAAAAAATATGATAAGTGAACAAAAAAGTGCTCCAAAGCAGGTGCAGTCATCGGATACCGAAAGTTCTATTGACATTGCACTCAAACGTACAAAGTATTCAAAAAAGAAAAAAGAAATACTTACCGATGAATCTCATGAAGAAATAACTGTACCAAAACCAATAAGACGAAAGAAAACTCATAACAAATGGAGTAGCGATGAGGTTGAAGCAGTAATGCGACATCTACGAGTAAAACAATTTATAAAAATTAAAAAAAATCCAGGAAAAGCCTTATGCGAACAAGTATTGCGCAAAGAGCCAATTCTGCATAAACGAACTTGGATGCAAATTAATACTTATATCAACAATATTTACAAAAAGAATTTAAAATAAAAATATAAAATCTAAGAACTGCCTCTTTGCGCAATATTTCCTTTGAATTAAGTGTACAATTTCATTTTATTGGGCTTCACGGAAAGGTTTGTTTCAGCTGAAAAGAGCTCGAAATACTCAAGATAACAATTATTTTTAATTTTTTTATTAATGCTAGCCACAATTCTTGTTTCTCTTTTTTTTTATTTCAAATAAAATACCTACTGGGTCTGTCTATTGGTCTATGTCATATCTCGTCGTTCATCTCGTAGGGCGTATGTAGGCACGGACATTTAGTTCCGGGATTTGTTCTGTTAAAAAAATATTTCTATATTTTTGTTAAAACTCAGACAAGAAAAAATGCATAAGACTGCATTGAATTTAATATTGTGTTAAAATATAAGAGAAACAATGGTTTATTTATATAAGTGTTATATTTTAAGTAACAATGTTTTCCGATGTAACCGTTTGTTTTTTGAAATAGATAAATAAATTTTCTTATAATTAATACCACTGCACCAACACTCCGATCGTGCAAAAAATATTAGGTGTTTCATTAATTTTTAATGAAAATGATGGATGAACAACAGTGAAATAGCTGAAGTTTTACTATTTTAGGGTTGATTAGATATTATGAAAAGCCCCTTTCGTCTAGCATCTACTTACATTTATGAGATGATTATGAATGACTCTTTGCGAGTTACCATTGTCTTTTTTCTATTGTAAACATCAACACTATAATAATATCTTTATTATTTTTTGAAAACTAAAATAAAACCTCTTTCGATCAACATAAAGTTTTTTATTCGAAATCAACAAAATAAACACAAGCACTTTCATGCAAATGAGTAATGAGCAAATGAGTAGGCACTGCGTAGTCGTCGTATGCTGTCCATTATTTCACTCCTTTGTAATTGTTGGTTCTTCATTCATTCTAGTTCATTGTAACCGCTGCGTCGTCGTCCGCTGATTCACTATTTGCTGCACTCCCCTGTAACCGCTGCGTCTCCGCCTGGTGATTTACTATTTGCTGCACTTCGCTGTAACCGCTGCGTCGTCGTCCGCTGATTCACTATTTGCTGCACTCCCCTGTAACCGCTGCGTCCCCGCCTGGTGATTCACTATTTGCTGCACTCCCCTGTAACCGCTGCGTCTCCGCCTGGTGATTTACTATTTGCTGCACTTCGCTGTAACCGCTGCGTCGTCGTCCGCTGATTCACTATTTGCTGCACTCCCCTGTAACCGCTGCGTCCCCGCCTGGTGATTTACTATTTGGTGCACTCCACTGTAACCGCTGCATCGTCGTCCGCTGATTCAATATTTGCTGCACTCCCCTGTAACCGCTGCGTCGTCGTCCGCTGATTCACTATTTGCTGCACTCCCCTGTAACCGCTGCATCGTCGTCCGGTGATTCACTATTTGCTGCACTCCTCCGTAACCTCTGCGTTGTCGTCTGGTGATTCACTATTTGCTGCACTCCGCTGTAACCTCTGCGTCGTCGTCCGATGATTCACTATTTGCTGCACTCCACTGTAACCGCTGCGTCGTCGTCCGCTGTTTGACTTTTTGTTGCATTCCACTGTAACCGCTGCGTCGTCGTCCGCTGATTCAGTATTTGCTGCACTCCGCTGTAACCGCTGCGTTGTCGTCCACTGGTTCACCACTTACTTTACTCTTCTGCAGCTGTTGCGTTGTTATTCAGTGTATCATGTCTTTCAGAGAATGCCAATGCAACAGCAAATGGAGAAGAGAGATAAGTAAACCAATGGAGGACGATGCAGCGACTACAGCAAAGTGCTGTGAGTGAAGAACAACTGAATGGCAAAGCAACAGCTACAACGGAGTGGAGCAAGTGAAAAAGCAGTACATGACAACGCAACAGCTAAAGCGGAGTGGAGTGAGTGATGAACCAGTTTTCACTCGTTGTACTTCGCTGTAGTCGTTATTTTGTCCCTTAGTTTACCAATCGCTCCATTCACAGCAGAATGGAGCGAGAAAAGAACCAGAGGATGGTGACGCAATAACCACAAGGTTATTGCGTCACCATCCTCTGGTTCTTGGTTAATGGCATTTTCTGTAAACGATGCGTCTTCCACTGGTAATTCGCTCGCTGCACTCCACTCTAGTCGAGCGCTGCCTCGTATACAAGTATACAGTAACGTTGTTACAAAAGGAAAGAGTCTCGTCCAAAAAATAACAAGTATTGAGGTTTGATCTGGAGTCACGTTACTCCAGACTGATTTCTTGTGAGTTTTCCTTTTTTTAAGACAAGATTCTCTACTACTTGAGGAGAATTTGAAATACTAGCTAGGCATTATTAAGTTACTGTAGCCAGTACTATAGTAGCCCAAACGTGCCAATGAGGAAGCCCTTGGCAAATGCTGCGCCCTGATTGGCCCATTTGAATTGGATCAACAACTGCTCATACGCCAAAAAGGTAGATTTGTATAAAAATCCCTTAATTATTATTATTACTCATCGTGACACTTGTGGCTCCGAACGGAGCTACATATTTATGGTCAGCTGGCATTGGATCAACAAAAGACACCCGGATCAACAAGTGAAAATGGATCAACAAATTACTACCTATACGGCACGTTGGAGCCACAAAGTGCCCAAAGGGATATCTATATATATATATATATATATATATATATTTATATACCACTAAGGTAGCATACAAGCATACGGCCCACCTGATGGTAAGCGGTCATCGTAGCCTAATGGACGTTTGTAACACCAAAGGTTACTTGTGCATTACCGACCCTTTAAAATTTTCAAAACGCTCTTTTCGAAGAACCCATACTGTAGTCCCTGGGGAAAACCTCGGTAGGGAGACCATTCAACAAGCGAAGTGTTCGCGGGAGGAAATTCTTCTGGAACCTCACGGTACGCGACCACATGGTCTCCAAAGTATGTGGATGGATTCCCTGCCGAAGGCAAGCGGTGCGATGATAAAAGGAACCTGATACCATACCAAACAACTCCAGAATACCATCCATTATACAAGCGGTATAACACATGATGCGTTACATATGCTTTTAATATGACATTATTTATGGACCATATCGCTGCTTTACATTTATTGCTGCCTTGAGAGGTACACACCCATCGCTCCTGCCTTCCATCATCATTCCGGTATGGCATTATTTCGAATCATCATTGCATTACCACGTCTTGTAAATCAGAATTGTGGAGGTCCTTTATTTTCTTCGTTTTTCGATATTGTTCCTGAGTTCGCGGTGACCAACTCATTGTTGTTCATTTTTTTATCCATTTTTTTCATTTTTATCTCTTTCTTAACTTCCAGCGTCTGTTTCTGTCGCGTGACTGGTCCTGTTTTGTACACACTTGAATTGTTTGAATTAAATGAGCTGCGTGGGACCGCGGGCTAGAGAACCAATGAGATAAAAGGATTCGTTGAACCTCTTAGGTTGTAGTTATTTAATTTTAACTTATTTATTTTATTTATGAGACATAACACTGATTTTATACTCATACACACAAATAATAAAAATAAAATACAATTGTCATAAAATTATCATAAGTCATATTATGTCAGGGCACTCACAATTGGTTCCCAGATTAAAAAATCGAAATTTCGGAGTAAATTCCTGACTTTTGATGAATATTCCTGACTTTCTTTTAAATATAACATTAATGTCCTTGGCATAGCGCGCTCGAAAGTTAGAGAATTTGCTTCGTTCATTCAACGAAGCAAATTCTCTAACTTTCGGGCGCGCGCGGACCCTGTGAACAAAATTGTGAAAGGCTTTATGTTTTATTTTACTCGTTACCTACTTAAATTGTAGAAATTCCGGACGGTGTAGGATTCCCCATGCATTCCGGACTAAGACCTATATCCTGGACGTATGGCAACTCTACTCACAATGCTCTTTGGAATGCCTTGTGTGGTACATGGAGCTTACAGCAGTGGTTCAGATAGGGGCAGACGAGGCAGTCTGCAATCACGCTGAGGAGGACATTGGTACTCGCTTGCACCGGCTGCACCAGGGATGCACAGCGCAGACATTGTCTCGTACAAACAATAGACGTGCGCCTCCACGAACATTCCCGAAGCACTGCAGAAGCAGGGTAGCCCCAACATTATCATTAGTGCGTTGTTGTACTGGACTCTGAGGGCTGTGTACAATCTCTGAGTATAGTTTCCCCACAGGCTGCAAGTACAAAATGCTCTAAAGATAGATATGTTAATATTTCCTCTGACTGACTAAGCCATCCTCTCCCGTTCAATGTCAGCATCGTCCTTCAGGTAATTATGGTTGCTAATAGCTGCTGAAGTGTTGATTCGCCTGCTAGTAGTATTCTTGCCGACATCGTGCCACCTGCGCGCCCGCACGCTGTCTCACCGTTGGTCGCCTTATAAGCAAGATCACTCACTGATGTTAGCAAACCAGTCTGCGAGCCGGAATCCAAGCCATTAGCACGTGGACAGCAAGCTATCAACTATAATATGGCATCCAGGTCTCTCCGATCCTGCGAATCCGGACCATGTCCCGGTTGCTTCCAGGTAAAAATCGGAGTCGGATGGCGTCGAATCTTGTGTAGTCGATGCAGGAAAAATTCAAATGTTGATTTTTGCGACGGATTGGTCAGGGGCCGTTAAAAAACGGTCGCTAACGAGCCCGGACGCCATATAGTCCTAGCCTAAGTCGTGGTGGTTCCAGGCAATTGCTGTGCCAGGCGGGTTATAGTGATTGATTGCCTTATTATCTCCAATTATTAATATTGTAAATAACTTTACGATCGTGAAATAGAAACAAGAAAATATGCCAAATATACATTCTAACCACAAAACTCAACTTGATTAAATTTTAAGCAAAAAAAAACAATTATCCAAAAGTTTGAAACGATTAATTTGACAAAGGCGAGCGATATGCGCCGGCTGACATGTCGGGCTAACGATCCTGCCGTGAATTGCTCACCCGGGAAATCACTTAACTCGTGTTCGTTTCCAGAACCCATACCTGTGTGACACTAGTGAGAGAATCACTGGATCCAGTGCATTCAGTAATGAGTCTCGTTCCACTTTCCTCAATGTGAGTTCGTATAAAAGTCTACTCAGGTCGGAGTTGGCCGCTTGATGAGAGACCTTGTCACACTAAAAACCTTTTTTTCGCTACTAAATAGGTAATTTTACTAAGCACACGTGCACTAGATAATATCAGTAAAAACTCTCACATCGTATAAAAAAGTGGAACCGGCTACTTATGTATACAATACGAGCTTCCGTCCGTGACTTTGCACGCGTGGTTTGCTTATAAAAAGTAGGAAGCATGTCTTAATCCAGATCAGAAATCGATTCAGCCATTCAGTCGTATAATATAAACGTTACAAATACACATAGTGACAGAGTAACTTTCATATTTGTAATACTATTTAGTATGGATAACTTAATGCAAAAATAAATATTACCTGATTGATATCAATCACACACCTTCAAAAATGAACTTCATTACTATTAGCACAGTATAAAGTTATTAGCTTTTCCCTATATTCGTGTCGTTTGTCAAAATTTGTCCAGCCGTTTAGCCTACACGATGCGCCAAATGAATGCTACATAAGTACATAGGTACACCCTAAAAACATTACCGTTATCCTTCGTAGTCGGGTAAAAATAAAAGTCGAGCAGATCACACTAATATTATAAATCCGAAAGTTTGGATGTTTGTTCATTTATTTGTTTGTTACTTACTCAATCACGTCGTAACAGCTGAACCGATTTCGATGCAATTTTGTATATACGTAGATTATAACCTGAATCGCCACATTGGTATCCCATTAATCAGTTCCCATGGAATAAACTGTACATTTAACCTAAGTTTAAATCTATTGTTTCCCATGAAGTGAAATGTATATTACTTTTCAGAATAAATTCTTTAACAACAACCTTAAAAATGGGGTGTCAAGTCAAGTTGCAACATCGAGTTTAGCTTTATTTCTAAATCACCTACACATTTAGTAGTGTAACGAGTACGAAGTCACCGGCAACAGCTAGTAAAACAATAAACAGTCTATTAATTACTCGTGGTTCGCCCGAACTGAGATCTCGCGAGAAAATGAAAATTATTTTATTAACAGCGGAGTCACTTGTTAGATCAGCGATCCTCACACTAAGCCAAGCCTGTATAGTGAGGATCATGCATAATGATTACCAAGAATATTCGGATTGAGGTTTCTAAACAAATATTATTTGTAATCTTTGACTATTAAAATAGTGCCACAAAATGCACAACCAATTTGTTACGTTACTTGTAATTTGTATGAAATTGTATGTCAAGCACATACAGTTTCGTTCAAATTACAAATAACGGGAGTTCACGTTAATTTGTTACACTTTTTTGGGCACAAATTGCAGTTATTCTAGATTTCAGACTTTTCCCTATATTTGTGTCACTACACGAATACCAAATTACAGCACTGTGGGGTCGGCAGTTTTTATTGTGGCTAATAACTCAAAAACTACAAGGTTTAAACTGAAACTAAAAACGGTATATTAAAGTACTGATGATACGTTTTATTGGACGACCCATTTGACCTGATTGTCTCATTTTGTTTTATTTTGCCCCTCTTAAACCCCGATATCTCAACAACCCCCTCCCCCCATATTCTTTGCTCATTTAATCACACCAGGATTGTGCCATCACCGTTGGCATTGTATGTATGTATAGGTATACATTATATACATACAATGCCGATTCGTCCAAGTTGATTTGGAGATCTAGATTCGCGCAATCAATTTTCTATTTTGTTTTATTTACTTTATGTTTTACACACAAAACAAAATTTAATTTATTTATATTTATTTATTTAAAAGTACACCAACAGTTCACATATTTTATCACTTTATAGTTAATCGCTATAATATACTTTACCAGATTTATGACGATATTCGTAAACACATTTCTGATACATGCACCAATTACAGTATACAACATTCGCCAGCGACGGCTAGACGAATTTTAATCAATACTAGACAATATTTACAGAATTGAGACGTTCCTATTTTACAAGCACTAACTATGCAATAATTAAAGCATTATAATAATATCTTAATAGATAATTAAAACCCGAAAATAGCCACTAACAAATGTAATGTAAAACTTTATCTTGCATCACTAAGCTATTTTAATATTTAGACACAACTAGGTGAAACACTTGATCAGGAGTGTCTTTGCCCCAAATAAAGTCAGTGTGGCTAATCTCACGCTTCTTAATTACATGGTGTACGGCACATCTGGCAACAGAAGCAACAATCTCAATACATTCGTTTTCGTCAACAGCCAGTCATCATAAGAGATCATTAAAACTATAGGTATTACTAAGATAGAAGTCTGGTGGGAAATTGTATTTATATTTGATCAGTGTGCTCAAAGTACCGTAGTCACTAAGTATTAGAAAATGTCCACTAATTATTCTTCTTCTTATCGAGTCAAACTTATATTGTGTTATATAGGTACTTGGCCACATTGATGGCGTCAGGAGAAGCCATTTAAGCAACGAATTATTAGCTGCACGTAATGCAAAACCGTTTTCATCGACGCACCTTCTGGCAAATCACTCAAAATTGTATCTAGAACATTTTTATTTCGAATTTCATCACCTCCGTTTGCAATCAGTCGCAAAGGATTGAGGCATAGCCTGGCGTCGTCGCCTCGACAATATTTTTCTATTACTAGCTGCAGAAAAGCCCCGATTGGCATAAACTCATTTACTCCCAGGAAATTACGAGAATTGCCCGCGTTCGCCTCCTGGAATTCCAATAACAGTTTAAGTGGACCTTTGATTTCATAGATTAATGCGAGAGGCGCTAGTAAAGTTGACGATTTCAAAATATGGCAAATAAATTTATTTAATTCACTTAGAACAATGAACCTAAAACCAAAAACCTTAAAAAATATACAATAATAACTAAAATATATTATTAAAAGGAGTCCCTTTAGGCAAGGTTCCGAAGATACTCGCAGCGTTCCCCCTTTTAATAGCTAGACTAATTCTTTGTCCAGCTCTTCGGTCTCCTGTGATGTCGACTAACCTTTTTGCTATTTCCTTAAAAAGCCTTATAGCGCTAAGACCCCACGGACCAAGGGTCTCGACACTGAATGGGACAAAATCATATGCGAAGCCTAGACCCCTGTATTTGCATGCTTTAGCTTTTTCAGCCACTTCACAAGCCGCACCAGCTCTGTTGTTGGTTCCGTGTAGATCGTAAGGGACCAGCGAGGCCGTTTTTAAATATGGTTATACTGGGGCAGGGTGGACAGTAGGACAAGAAGCTCCGTGGCTTCCATCGAAAAAATGACAAAGTTAATTTTTGAATCACTTACTGAGTTCTATTTGTACTAAAAACCGGATATTTACCATGATTTGTGAGTTATTGATTATCCCGATATTTCGACGCAGTTGCATGTGCCATGATCACGAGTAAACTTACTGATTCTTAACGTAATTGATGACCACGAATACGGTTGAGTTCTCAGTTCGTGGAAAGAAAAATCCCAAAAATCGTTTGAATTATTGGAGCGCGTTTAACAGCCAAACATCATTGCAACCAAACAGTTGGTTAGTAAATAAGGAAGTCCTTTTTTTGGTCCAAGGTATTGCCAGTCAGTCGTCGGTACAGCCCATTAAACATGGTGAAGAATTACTGTATTATTCCTCCCTTCGGTGAAATTTCCTGACGAAGACATTATTCTAACAATCTTAGCATGTAACCGTCTCGTGTCTGAACATTGTGAATCTTTGTTTGATAGCTGTGGTTAAGGATTAGTTTATCGGCAGATATCTGAGGCTCCATTGGTTCATCACTGAAATCAGCAACGAGGCATCTGTTAGAGTCACAAGTTGTAGACTTATCGTAAAACACTATGGCAATGAAATTGTGGAGACTTTTCTTAATTTTCCTTCGTGTCTTTTCACGTTCGATCGCCAGTGGGTTTGTTATTTATTAATAGCGTTGCCCGTGACTTCGTACGCGTTACACTGCTAAATGTGTAGGTAACCTAAAAATAAAGCTAAACTCGCTGTTGCGATTTTATCCAAACATTTTTGTGCATTTTTGCATGCATGCATTTTTATCCCAAGGGACCTGATTTATGGTATAAAGAGTAGCATATGTGTTAATCCAGGTTATAATCTACATACATACTAAATTTCATCGAAATCGGTTCAGCCGTTACGACGTGAAAGAGTAACAAACATCCACACATACACATACATACAAACTTTCGCGTTTATAATATTAGTGGGAAGTGGGATTCTGAAGAAGTGTCCTAAGCTTTTTTTTAACGGGCTCGACCATGTCCATTGCTTTATCATCGCTAGATCCATTTGAGCTTTGCCGCCGACGACGGTATGCTTAGAATATTTTCCATGACAATGCACAAACTTAAAGCGATAAATATAAGTTGGGGAATACAATAGAACTATTCAATTGGCAAAGTATTTGTTATGTATTTAAATATTATTATTCGAAGCACGATAGTATGAAGATCAATTGTTAAATCTAAATCTAATGGCGATCTGCGCATAGATGCCTATTCGTATTTAGTGCCTAATTTGTGAAGTGAAAACTTATTTAGGCGCGTTGGACATTTTTTAAGATGACTAAACAAAGGTATTGGCAGCTTTATCTTGTTTAATGGAAATTCAGATATTTTATAGTTATACAAATGAAATTTTCCTGTTTTCACCAGTTGCATAAAGTGTAAAATAGTATTCACGACCCTCCAGGTGGTACGTAGTACAGAAGTCTCGCGATGAAACTTGAATTCAATAACTTGTGTTCGTTGAAGCCAGCCAAAAACAATAACGGATTACTACAAAAAGTCTTCGGACCTGTACAGTACTTATCAGCAAGCAAAATTGGTACTTTTCTAGAGGGTACGAACTCATCATCTCCTAGCATCGCAATTGTTTTATCAGATGCCGAAGACTATAACTCCAGCGGCCCTTTAGTGTTACTCATAAAGGCTAGTGGCGCGAGCAAAATACCCATTCTAAAATATTCATTGTAATGTGGAGCCATAGACAATAACACTAAAAGTGCCGTGGCACCCATCGAGTGGCCAATGAAATTAATAGCATCAGTTGTATTTTTTTCTCGTCTGGTGGTAGATCAAGCTGGCCTATTTCCTGCCAGCTGAAATTTCAATACTCTGGATAATCTGCGGGCGTCGATCTATGTCCTTGAGAATAATAGTTGCCTCATGCATTGGTGATCCACACGTCATAGCCGGCATCAGATAAGATGTTGAGAGCCAAGCAGTATCCAGTCCGTCGAGCTTCCTAGTAACGTGATGAAGAAGAACGGTTCGGTTACGTATTAGATAGTCCATTCTTAGACGATGCAACTTCAAAAAATATTCATTATTCGTTTGAACAACGTGAGACTCCATTTTTCATCCGTGCATAAAAGCCAGTTCAGGAGTATCTGACTGGATCATTGAATCTGATTTGATATCGAGTAATGTAGGATTTTCAACATCACTTCATTTGTGGTTGTGATCAAGCTTACTGAATATTTCCGCATCATGCATCGGCACGTGCTCCGATCATGCAGGCTTCGCTGGATAAAACCAACCACTAACAAGGTCTGCTATTTTTGTTATAAAGTCACTTCAATAACTGTATACCTACATCTTCTGCATCTTTACAAAACTTCTAGCAAAATCTTGCAAAGTATAAGCGCAGATAGCATTTGGATAAAGTGACACAAATAATACATACAATTGATGAATAGTATTTCATGCAATCCTATTGGTTAATATTTCCTCGTTTCTCCGCTCCGCCGCCTCTCTCCGCGTCAATGGACAGGCAGCCTTAACAGTTGGTCACTTCTAGAGCAGTGGCCGAAGAATTGAAATACCAAAGACAAGCAGGCGTACTGTCGGCATTGATTATTTTCAGAGACTGTATTGAGCTGACTTGATTCCAGAACTTATTAATGGACTTCAATCGTTGGTGTTTTCGCTGGTGTCTAAACACCTTTAGAAACATCTTCGTTAATAAGATAAGATAAGATCTGGCAATAACAGTTTGCCACTTTCCACAATTTGGCATAATGACTTGTTTTCTTGAAATTGACTGTTCTCATTTCTTCTTAAATGAATTCATTTGGTTTGTAAAGTATTACACTAACATTATAAATGCGAAAGTTTGGATGTTTATTTAATTATTTGTTGGTTACTCAATCACGTTGTAACGGCTGACCAATTTTGATGAAATTTAGTATTTACGTAGATTATAACCTGGATTAACACATAGGCTACTTTTTATTGGCAAACCTCGGCCGGAAGTTAGTTTCTAATAATTATATGATCAATTGATTCTATAATCAACAAAGAGAAGAAGTGTTTTACATGAGAATGCCATTATTTTGTCATACAAAGCTATGTAAAACTGCTTTAATTTTTTATGGTGGTATAAATATTATTTCTCTGTGATAATACTACCAAGCAACTTGCCATTCCACCTCCAAATTCGTCCTTGAACTGAGTTTTAAAAGTTGTCGATCACATAAAATGGGTCAAAATAATCTAAACTGGGTTCACCATTATGCGAGAACTGTATAGGTACCTAAGTATAGCGAACGGTGAAAAGTTTCATGACTCTCGCTTAGTTCGCTAGAACTTTTTCTTAACGACGTAAACAATTTAAATCTAATGCAATATGCAGACCGCTCCAGCAACTAGGGAGCCCGTCTCCCTGCCACCGACCAACCTGCGTCTTTATAAAAAATTCACCGTATTTCTACACCCCGATATTACGTTCCTTAAGTTTCTTATACAAAATTGTTTCTTATTCGACTGTTATTTAGCCCGGCTTGCACAACGATCCCTAAACATGTTTAGCGACTAAAAACGTTTTAATGTGACGTATTTCTATGATTTGACAACTCTCTAAATTATATTTAGCCACTAAATACACGTCGTTGCACAAGTTGCCCTTAGTGTATAACGAGTACGCTTAGAATTTCCCCTACTGTTTTAAATTAAAAATTAAATATCTGGATACAATACAATACAATTCTTTATTTATAACGCCAACTTACAAGTCAAATACAAAAATAATAAATTTAATATTGAGCATTAATATATATATCTAATGGAAACATAATTAACTAATTGTACTTATAATAAATTCATTGATAACAAAATATACTGCAATACTTGATAAAAAAGATAGACTTTGATGTATTGTAGTTATTTTTAGAGAAAATGAAACCGTACCGACCACCCAACGTACGGACGGACATACAGACAAACGGTAGCATATCTACCTACAACAAGGTAAAAATAAAATTAATAAATAAATAAATATTGCTGGACATTTCACACAGCGCTGTCTAGCCCCATACTAAGCAGAACTTGTACTATAGGAACCAGATAACTGATAGAATATTTATATACTATTTATTTTTAAATACATACTTATAATATATAGAAAAACACTCAGACCCAGGAACAAATATCTGTAGATCATGCAAACATTTGATCCGTGGCGAGAATCGAACCCACTAACTCCTGCGTCTCAGCCGGTTATACGCCCACTGCGCCACGGAGGTCGTCAAATAAGTAGTGTTTGTCTCCTTTACTTACTACCTTTGCTAAACCGGGGGTAACTACACAATTTTATTTCTAAATCATTGGTGTAAAATACGTAATAAGTAATATCTTGTTACTTAACCACATTACTTACTATATTGTCAGCTAGATAGATAAATATATTTTTTTAATTACCTCACAAACAGAAACAACGCGAAATAATATTAAGAACAAAGCTAAAACTAGTTTAATTTTAATAGTTAATTTTAGTTTAATTTTAATATAATTTTGATTTAGTTTTAAATTAACTTTAATTTTAATATCATTATAATTTAATGTAATTTTTCATTTTAATTTACTAACATAGTTTATAAGAACCTTTATACTATTAACATATGGATCATGGATATCTGAAATAAATGACTATTTAATTTAATTTAATTTAAAACAAAGAGGCAATACGATGGGTGGCCTTTTTTCTAAAAGAGATATCTTCGCTAGGTAAAAAAAGTTATTGATAAGGTAAATTTATTAAAAATTTAAATGGAACCATTGTCCACAGTGTTGTTTTGTTCTTAACTAAACACAATTTTGTTTATAGAATACGTAGAGCACGCGCATAAAAAACCATTCTAAAAAGTGCGAGTTTCTGCCGTATACGATACGAACCAATAAAGTTATCTATGATTCGGATAGAGCAGGGATTCCCAAACTATTATGGGCAAACGACCCCTTTTCTAAAATGTACTGATACCTAAAGCCCCTATAGTCAAATTACTTTAAAAATCCTATCTCTAGTTTTTTTTCTATTGATACAAAATACTTACCAATTTCAACACATTCCGGTTGGTTAAGTGAGTAAACTTGCACATCATTTTCTCATCAAAATTCAACAAAATAAATAGCCATAAAATTCAATAAATATCAAGTGTAATTAACAATTATTAATACAAATTACGTAAAAATACATATATTATTATTAATACGTATTTATTTTTTGAAAACTCCATTAAAAGTGCAAAGTAATGATATAAAAATAATTATGTCGACCCCTGGGAAATCGATATCTGCCCCTTGGGGTCGATAACTGTTTGGGATGGACCACTTTGGGAATCCCTGGGATAGAGCAACCAACATGGATCTCATGCAAAATACAGCAGCGCACCTTTCCCCTACCACCCTCTGTCTCCCTGTTTATAAATGATTCTGGCTCAATTTTGCAGGCCCAGGCTCCATGTTGTTTGACTTGTGGACGTACCCTTACTAGATGGCAGTTTTTGCCTTACTCTGTACCCTGTCGTTCAGAAACTATATAACCGTAAATATACCAATAATAAAATTAAGTCTGTCTGTGATGTCAAAATAAATGCTAAAATGTAAATGAAAACGACTATTTATACGATGCCTAATCATAAATAATCGATAATACATATATAATAAAAATCCCCAATAGATGATAGTACTTCAGGAGACGATGTACTCCGATTCGTGAGGGAGAGGATCCAGGGCCGGATTACAGGCACGTGCCGAATATCTCTCCAGCGACTGGAGTCCAGTAGGACTACTAACTTCAAGTCCTACACTCTCCAGATTCTGGCAAAATAGGTATAAGGATGTTGTCTAGAATAGGCTACGAAACGGCGGATTTCAATTAAAATTTTAGGGATTAAAACAGGAATAAAATAAATAAAATAAAAACTAATTATTACAAATATCGTGAACCAACTCATGTTTCACTTTAAAATATGTTTTGATCATGATCAAAAAATATTTGATATTGTATATTTCTGAGAATTCTGACGATCGGCACACTAAAAGTTCCTATTTCACCACCTCTATGTAACGCTGTTTCTACCTATATATTATAGAGACATCAAAGTTTCGTGTTCATTAGCAAGTCTACGGTAAAAGACTGGACAGTAAAAAGTTCGTCGGACGGTTTGACATTAATCCGATACTTGCTAGAAATAAAGACTTCGTCTTGACTTCGTCTGTCAGCAACAGTTCTCCACCTGTCAATAAACTTGATTAAATCTGCGAAATTTGAAATAAAAGTTAGAAAAATGTAAACAATTTACGAAATATCATCGACAGAATCTGGGTAATATCACGATTTATTACCTATTAATGTGAGCATTGGAAAATTTAAATGTATTTTTGGATTATGGAAGCGTATGCAAAACGGTCGCGGGTCATATTGACTTTTAATTTTTGAAGAGTATAAATTTGTATGTGGGAAGTACTTCACACTTCTGTTTTTATAATGGAGACCTGAAATCTAAAATTGAGAACATTTTCCCTCCAGAAAAGTCAAAGAATTCCAAAACTGTTTTTAGGGTTCGGGATCAAAATGTTAAAAATGGAACCCGGTGCTACTTTGTCTGTCCGTCCATCCGTATGTCAGCAGATTATCTCAGCGAATACTGAACCTATCGGCTTGAAATTTGAAATAGTTATAAATAATACTGAAAAATTATAATCATTTTGATGGCCAAAAGAGTCAAAACGGTGGGGGTCAAAATTTCAAAATAGGGTTACTAGTTCAAGTGATGTACCATATGAAGAGAGTGATTTACACTTTTCAAAACGATTTTTTTTGTACAGTTTGCAGTGATGATGGAAAATGACGAAAAAATAACGTTTCCGTATACTACTACCCTATCTCCAAAATTTGCAAAGTCAAATCAAATCAAAATCATTTATTGCCAGAATATAGGTTATACAGAAAGATGTAAAATTGAATATAAAATAGTTTCACTCTACTCTACCCCACTCAGGGGCGTGCAATAAGCTTGTAAAGCTTTCATATTTATATTGTTATAAATATATTGTTAGTAACATTACACTATTTATGTCAAACATTTAGTATTCAATTATAATTATTCAAATTAATCATGTCATTATTTATTAAAGTATTCCTGTAATGTATAAAAGGTGTTATCTAAAAGCCATAATTTCAATTTGTGCCTAAATTTAAAAAGTGGCAGCTCTTGAATGTTCTTTGGTAAATTATTAAATATTTTTACAGCCATTACATATACATTCTTTTTATAAATATCAAGTTTACAATGTGGTAGATAAAGTCTACTATGATGCCTTGTATGCCTTTGCATTTTGTCAGAGTGTTTTAGAAATCGTTCTGAATTTTCTTTAACTAAGTTACATATACCATTTATATACATACAGGCAATAGGCATGATTTTAAGTTCCTTAAAAATAGGACGACAGCTTTCAGTAAACCAGGCTCCACATAATGCGCGAACACATTTTTTTTGTGCTATAAAAGCTTTATTAATGTCTGTCGAGTTTCCCCAAAGAATAAGACCATAAGAGAGAATGGAGGAAACATAGCCATGATAGGCACTTAGCGCAGCTTGTTTTGATATATTCAATCGTAGTTTTCTGAGTGCAAATACAAACCGATCCAATTTATTACATACAGAGTCAATGTGAGCCTTCCAGTTGCAGTTCTTGTCAACTATTAATCCTAAGAATTTTGTTGTACTTACTTCTTCTATTATTTCATTTTTAAAATTAATATTTAATGTCAAGTGCTTTAAAGTAAATAATCTGAAATTAATATGAATGTATGATTCAACAAAAAAAATCAAAATCTTTTTATTAATTAAATAACATGGATCACTTTGAAACGAAAGTTTAATGCCTCTTCCTTCGCGACCAAGCCAGGAAAGAAAAGCAAGAAACAAGGCTGGTTGTTCTTTTTAATGATCCTTTTAGAATAATACAATAAAGAAAATAAAATACGTCAAAAATGTAACATTTTTGAACGAGTTGGAGCAATTTCAATCTCAAGTTTTTCTATCACCTAAATAATCCGATATGTTAAGTAGACTTTTTTATAAAGATTTTGTTTAATTATATTTTTTAATTTGTTGATTGGCAATTTTTGTACATTACTTAAACGCATAAAAAATTCTCCATCTAGAACAGTTTTTTAGATATCTATCTTAAAAGTTTTATCAAAAGGTCACATTACTAGATGGCGCTGCTTAATTAACCATAATACACCTAGGCTCGGAACCCTAAGTGTGCTCGCACTTGACCAGTCTTTTTTTTTCAAAAACGGTCGAAAATTTAGGTGACTTTATAAAACAATATATTTTCCCCCTGCTTTAAATAATAAGATGACTACTCATTGCAATTGCCATGAAGTCGATTCTTTAGCCAAGGGGTGAATATCAAAATTATAAATAGGGGAATCATAATTGGATCAACAGGAGACACCTAAATTAGTTGGTAAAATATGCACAACATTATTAGAGGCCGGCTATTCTTCCAGCGCCATTTTTTTTTAATTAAGTATTTATAATAGTACAAAAGGGGCGAGAGCGACCTCATATTCAGACTCAAAAATAAGGCAAAATTCTTAATAGCAAAGTCTGCAGGTCCATTTTACTTTATTATAAATTTAATCAGTGAAGTGCCGAGCGGAGCGTAACTGACGAAGGCTTCCGCGACATAATATCGTTCAAAGGTAATGAAAAACGTACGCTTAATAATATCAATTTGTGTAAATAAATAAAACTATTAATCGCGCTCGCTTCACGTTATGACTTTGTAGGGTTCTGGACCAAAATTGTAAAAACGGATCCCTTGTTGTGCGAGTTTGTCGGTCCATCCGTCTGTCACAGCTGATTATCGCTGCAATTACTGAGGCTGTTGGCTTGAATTTTAAAATAGTAACTAATAATAATTGCCCGTCACTTTTATGGCTGATTCAAATAAAAAATAAAAAAGTATTAAAATAGGGTTACAAGTTCAAAGACGTATCATATAAAAGAGCTTATGTGGTATATGTCACAAATATTTTACAGTTTTGAAGTTATAATGAAAAACAATAAAAAAGAAGTATTACTATTATTCAAACTTTCGCGATCACTGTACATAACTACTGATTAAAACGGGTATTTATCGCGTATGTACCTTTTTTATTGTAATTATATGGCAATATTAAATTTAATAATATCCTCTCTTTCTCTTATCTAAAAAGTTTGCAAAACGCAATGATATTTTTGCAAACTAACAATTATCAATGATCATTGTTAGCAATAAAACTATGCAAAGACTACAGGGAAAATAATACAAAGTCTTGAATTTTTTTAAATCTTGAAATACTTAGACGTATTTTTTTTATTATTTATAATAGTTTTTTAGAAATCTGCACTAAAAGATTACTTCATTTCTGAGTTTCCTGCTTACATAACCTGATGGCGTTGCACATTTTCTATACATTTACATTATCTAAGTGATACGGGACCCTCGGTAGGTGAGTCTCGCTTTCACTTGACCGGTATTGTATTAACATTTACATAATGACTAAACAATTTTTTCATCAAGTTTTAAACTAGGTTGTGGTAGGGTAACCATCTAATCACACTCAAACGCTCATGGACGCGAATTTTTACAAATATTTAAAACCCCTAACCCCCTCTCTTTACGCCGGGGGATAAAAACTGGCATAGCTAAGAACCACCTCAGTTAATTTTACTTATAAATCTTTCGTGATTGATTTCAATCATTATTATAAATACGGGATTTATCACGTACCGTCTTATTCGGAGCGGATCGCACTCACCCTGATGAAGGTTCACGAATTGAACCGAAATATGACGGTCGAAACACCGATAAGACGGTACGTGATAAATCCCGTATTTATAATAACCACCTCAGTTAAATTAGCTTTTTATGGACAAAGTGCCTTTAATAACAGAAACAATATACATTAAATATTTAAAAGACTAATATAGAAGAAACAGTTGAATCATCTAAAGACCGTTGCAAACGATCTATAGATAGCTCATCTGCTCCAGTCACTACCAGGCGAAAGTGTCCCCAAGACATTGCCCCGCTTTTTATTAAAAACCCGCTTTTGCATTGGTCCATCCGTTTGAGAGCTACTATGCTATTAAGCTATACATATTTAGTAGTCCTGTGCAAATTTGCATTAGTTTTTTTCTGTGCGTTACCTTCACATCTTTATCTACAATACCCAAAGAGTATCTGGAAGAGAATGCTCATTCATGAAGTTCGCCTTTGTACTAATTTTGTAAGTGCAATAAAGTATTTTTAATCAATCAATTAAGACTTACCTGCATACCCATTTAAAGAAAAAAATACGTTTACAATCGTAGAGTTCCCAGTATTGCAATCGAATGCACCTTTTGGCCACATGGGTTTTTTGCGGGGTCCGTCTCCCCTACTACATTGTACCAAATAACCATAAAAGTATTACACAGGGGTCGACTGTATCTGTTTTTTTATTAAAACTATGTTACAGTGCGGGAAGCTTTTATTGGCACTTTTAATTCAGCCCATTTTATTTTTACAACCATCAGTTTCTGAAAACTCACCCTGCTCCATTAAACCGATTGTAGATCATGATCCTAAATAAATAAATAAATAAATCTGAACAACGTTTCTTCTGGAAAGTCATGATAGCGTTTTAAAAGTTTTTTAGGATTCCTAAACTCAAAATGAATAAATTTGACAATACAGGATCACTTTTTTGTCCGTCTGTCTTTCAAGACCCTATTTTGGTAAGAACGCGTTGAGGTATCAAGTTAAAGTTAATATTAGGTCTTTACCTATGAAATTGGCGTTTTGTATGGAATTGTTTATTTTTTTTTTATTTCAGTTATTCAAAGTAATCACCCATGCAATCGACGCATCTTTGCCAGTGCATTAACAGTTTATTGATGCCCTTCTTGTAAAAATCAGCTGGACGGATAGCAACAAACTCTTCAAAGGCATTTTGTACTGCCTCTCGGGAATTGAATTCTTTACCCTCTAAAAAGTTGTCTAAATTATGGAAAAGTAATAGTCGGTAGGTGCAAGGTCTGGTAAGTATGGCGGATGAGGGAGAGCTTCCAACCCCAGCTCTTGCAACTTGGAGACTGTCTGTTGTGCAGTATGGGGTCGCGCGTTGTCGTGAAGGAGCAGTGGGGACGACCGATTGACCAAAACTGGTTGCCGATGTGCAAGCTTCTCCATCATTGTCTCCAGTTCTTCACAGTACACATCTGTGGTAATGCTCATGCCGTTTTGTAAAAAGCTGTGGTGAATCACACCCGCACTAGAACACCAAACAGTGACCATCACCTTTTTAAGGGTCATTTTTGGTTTAAGGCATTGCTTTGGTGCTGAACCAGGATCTAACCAACTTGCTGAGCACTTTCGACTTTCGAACAGAATCTATTTTTCATCGCACGTAACAATTCGGTTCAAAATTCCTTAATTTCTTTGCCTATTGAGCAGCGCGAGGCAGGTCTCGACGCGTACGTTGCGCTGGCGATCGTTAAGTTCGTGGGGCACCCATCTATCAAGTTTTTTTACCTTGTCTATTTGTCGCAAATGGATCAAAATTGTTTTAATGCTAACATCAAAAGCTGCTGCTAGCTCAGCTATAGATTGAGTTTCGTCAGCTTCCACAATCGCCTTTAACTCATCATTGTTTACCAAAGTCTCCGGACGACCACGAGCTTCATTTTTCAAGTCAAAATTTCCAGAACAGAACCGGGAAAACCAATAACGGGTTATGCGTTCGTTTGTACAGTTTTCTCCGTAAAGGTTTTTGATGTTACGTGCCGTATGTGTCGCATTGGTGCCACGACGGAACTCATATTTCATAATTACACGAATTTTTAAAGTATCCATTATGACGAAAAATGTTAAAATGTAATGAAAATACAACGCTAATCAATAAACAAAAGACTGAATTTGTAAAAAGAATGTCATGTTTTTAAAACAAAATTAATTTCAATTCAGAATACAAAGCCATTCCAAACTTTTTTTCTATTTGAAATGACCAGTACCGAAGAACGGTAATTTCATAGGTTTTACCTATTGTCTAATACCTACATCACTTGGATCTGTAATAAAATCAAGGGTCTAAGTCAACGCAATCAAAAAATACGGCCTTAATATGTCGCATATTTCGCGACACTCGGTAATAAATCAAAACCTATGGGGTATTTCCCGTTGCACTAGAATCATGAAATTTGGCAAATAGCAAGGTCTCAAAGCACAAGTATAGGAAAATATCCGCAAATACAAGAGGTAATGAAATAAAATAAAAAAAATGCACGGTACCTTCGGTGCGTGAATCAGACTCGCACTTGTCTGGTTTTATATAGTGATATTGAATTTCATGAAGGACTCTTTTTATTGCTTATGTTATTTATTTCTTACGCTTTCACGTAACGACTAAATCAATTTTGATGATATATGGTTACTAGTTTAATTATTATAAAAATCAGTCAATACGAAAGCCAATACAGGGTGAATTTTGATTACCAATGACTAACCACTCCATATTCTACATTCCTTGAACACAGAAAAAACTTAGTAAACATATTTAAATTTGACGAATTTGTATGATTTGACAACTCTCTAATATTTAGCCACTATAAGTTTAGGCATCGCGAATTTCGTCTTTACCAATAATAATCAAAAGCTATTAGAGAAATCGTACAAAGAATACGAGGAGGAACTTATTTTTTCGATCAAAACATTGCATACCTGGAGCTCGTTAAGTAAAATTAACCAAACCTATAAAGTTATTGTAAATTTTAGTACGATTGAATAATAATGTAAAACGTGCAGCTTCAGTTCTAACACAGATTTCTGGAATTTGCGGCATCCCTTTTTATCAGTAAACACGTTACCCCAATGAAAAACTAGTGGTGATCATAAGAGGCCTCGTAGCCACAATTAAAATAAAACCGCAAAGGCTAATCAAAAAAATACCCCAGTGCCATAGAAAGTGCTCCGCACTGTATTAAACTCCCTGCATGTATTAGTTATGTTTTTCGTTAAAATAATATATTGTTAGATTATATCTGCAAATAACATACAAGAGATTTAAGATGTAGCTTACAAAATTTATTTATTTTTCTAAAGGTTATTACAAAACTTATATTAAGTACCTAGTTACACTTTTTTAACGTCGTCACAAAACGACGTGTTATAAATAAATAAATAATGCTGGAAATTTCACACAGTGCCATCTAGCCCCAAACTAAGCAAAGCTTGTACAATGGGAACCATTTAACCGATAGAGTAGAATATTTGATCGAGCTAAGCGAGATCTCCAAATCAACTAAACCACTATAAAACTATATAAACTATATGACGGTTTAATGAGTTTATTCTCATAAGAACAAATTACAGTTCACCTAAAATGAGTTTAATTATAGAACAGTAAGTTTAGGCAAGTGTACATGCATTAATTAAGTAGGTATTTAACTTAAAATATTACATTGTAGAAACTTGTTTAAATAAATCAAAGGTTTTCCAAAATTAGGTACCAACACACTCAAACAATAACGAGTTTAGGTAGGTAATTTGTTGCTACCCATTAACTATCATTTTTTTTTTGTTATTTTTGAGTGAAATGGTGTGACAAGATGAATTGCATTCTAGTCGGTAGGTAGGTATGTTTGTGTGCGCAGCGTAAGCAGAATACTGACTAAGTGTATTGAGTGGCATTCGTTTGTGTGCGTAAACTATCGTCCGGAAGACAACCTAAGTTGTAGATCATCATAAGACCCGGAACAAAAATCTGTAGATCAAGCAAACATTTATTCCGCGGTGGGAATTAAACCAGCAACCTGCGTCCCAGCCGGCTATTCGCCCACTGCGCCACGGAGCTACAAGGTTTACTAAATTTATACAGTGCATTTCAACGATTTGTAAGAGAAAGGTTGCAGATAGTACAATGTGGGTGTATATACTGTTACGCCGAGGCTGTTAAACAATGAGTAATAATCGAAGCTTCTCGAACGCTTTTGTCTTGCTGTGTTATTGTTGTTATTGTTTGCGGTTGCGCACAATGGGGATTGGTCGTTCTGTCGAAACACCGACCCCTTTCCTGGAACGATCGAGATCCTTCTCGAACAATCGAAATGTGCGCGATATAAATAGGCCGGAGAGATGGCCGGGAGTCAGTCTCAGCGAGGCCCTGGAGGACTGACGTAGAGAAGGGTCTCGCGTGAACAGTAGTTGCTCGCGAGTCAGTCTGGATTTTGCTATACGTGCGAACATTTCGGTGACTTTAAGTGGTGCAACAGTGGTGTGAATAGTGTGTTGTGATTACGTGTAACCAAGTTCGTGTATTCTTCGTTCTAGTGTTGAATAAAAGTGTTATTTTGGTGAGATCGATTCCCATTATTTTATCCCGAACCCTCAGCTCTTAACAATACGAAGAAGAGCAAATCAAATGACGGCACAAGACCCTGATGTTAGGACTGATGACCACTAAGACTTAGCGTACATGGTGTGGCGAATAAACGCGCCACAATATAATATTGCCACCTGACAATACGAGTGGAGGAAACAGAACTCAATCGTTCATTCGACCACCTCTCTGGTATATTCTGTGACCTCATTCACTCACTCACCGGGACAACTCACGCCAGCCCGTCGCGCGTGCATCTCTCGTTTTATTTTATTTATTGTAATAATTTTGGATTGTAACTGGTGCTCTTATAATGGTTGTTAAATGCTGTCATATTGAATTGGAGTTTGGATTCTACACCACCCATCAACCAAAATGGCATTGCATTGGGTCCGTCACCCAGGGACACACAGGTGGAAAGTCTCATGCCGGTAATTTCACTAACACTTATACTACGTGTTTTGTTATTTACGACATTAAATGAAAACACGGGTAGGGCTAATTGCTAGTATTGTTGTAAAACAGGTTTTTTTTCAAATTCATTTAAATAGGAAATTTAATATATGTATATATAAAAACGTGTGTAAACTTATGTACGCACGTAAGAAATTATACTTCTTTGGCGTAACAGCGCAAAAATAGCTAAAGATTTCATCCCGAATGCCACAAGTATTTGTTTGTAAAAGAAATTATAAATGAATAAAAAAAATTATAACGTAAACAAATAAAAAGAATACATACCGGCGATTAACCTCAAATCTATAAATGCACTTAAAAAGTTTTTTAAGATAAAAATTCACTATTATCACGAATTTTTACATGGGCCTATCATTCACCACCATACTTATATAATTTAAAATCACACACACACATGTATAAATATATTTTATTTATCTCCACTGATATAAAACACGTTTTGCAGATTTATGAATATTTGAGAAACTATTTTGAATATAGTTATGAGTTTTCACGGAAACTTGAGAGACAGTTAACAGATAGCTTCATCATGTCACTTTTTGGCTGTCGGTGTGCGCGCGCATCGATAAAAATTTAACCTCGAATTTTTTTCCAAATGCGCCAAAAGAAGTATTACTTCAATATTGAGGTATATTATGGTAAATCATATTCATTCATTAAGTAGGGTACCTGTTAAACTGACTAAGCGGCATCGTCGAAAAGGTACCGCTGATATAAGTTAAAAATGTTTTTTTTGGAAATGTATCGTTTACTGGATAATATTCAAGCTACCGGTATTAAACCCACCTCTAAAATCAGGTTACATGATTGCGGATGTGTGTTCCAAATTAATGTCATACATAGCAAAACAGGTTGTTTATGTACCTTTCAAACAAGAACACGGAATTGCAGCAGAGCGATCATTACTGCATTGCGGCAGAACTAGGTACGGTGGTAGTACTTTCCCTAACTCATGCATAAGGAGCTATACTGATGTTCTGGAAAAGATCGAGTCCAGCAATAAGACCGCCCATTATACTAAATCAATTTGTAAAACATCATGTTCTGTATTTTATTTTGGTGTAAATTAATGAATTATCTAATTTAATATTCCTTTAATGTTTTTATTGATACTTTTTTGTCTGTATGTCTGTCATAGATCAGTAGATCAATGACTTTCAAAATGTCAAATAAAAATCAAAAACAATTTTCGATCCGGCGTGTTTTAAAATCAATATTGTATTATTTTCGCCTCAAGCTTGCACTTAAATATTGGTATTTGAAATCAAATAATGCCGATATGGAAGCGGATGAAGGATCTACCTTCAGACTCTTTAGCAGCGAAAGGACTGCTGTACCATGACTGGTCTGCGTTGACTCCGTGCCAAAAGGAATGCAATACGAGGCTCGGAATGACAATACAGGTCGAGGAGGAAGTTTATTTGTCCCAACATCCAGAGGTACTCTTGAAACCTTTCTGTTATAGCCGTGTTAAAAAAACATATAAAGAAAAAACAATGCATCCAGATGGCGAGACGATCTGAATGCGTTTGAGCTCAGTTTCAGCCACAATTCCCGGTGTAATGCCAAACATTAGAGCGTCAAATATGGAAGGAAAAGCAAAAAACTTTTACCCAAAATTAAGACATAACAAAACAATCTGTAACTAACACCATCGGCACCTTAGGTATTTTTCTTTGCCCGCTAGCTGAGAGAAAATGGAAGAGACAAGACTATCTCTGTAAATGGTGGGTAAGTGACTGAATAGACGTACAAGTTTAGTTTAAATAATCTTTATTTCTCATTAAAAAACATTGTCATTTACAATGACAAAGAAATAATAACATAATTACATTTGTAGCGGTAGATATCGCTACATCTAGTCAAAAGTAACCTTAGAGCCCTCTGGCAACACTGGAACCCACCCACCCCCCAACCTTGCGCTGCAAAAAGTTGGCGACGAAACTTGGTTGTCGCCAACTTTTTACGACACATTGTAACTAACAAAATTTCTACTCAAGTATACATAGAGTGTGTATTTCCAATTTGGCGGAAGACAAGGTAGATAGCTGTCCGTCATTGAAAAGGGGAGATCTCCCTACCGAGCGACCTTTGACTCGGGATCGTAAGACCAACAGGTCTTGTTGAGAAGTATTATATAATATTTCAGTTCTCAGTATATTGCCTACAATTGCCGTTAGATGTCGTTTCTGTATCCGTATTGACGCTCGCTCTGTAGGTTAGCTTAATGTCGAAGTCGTTTTTCCATGTAGCGGTAGTTCAGTTTAATTCAGTTCAGTTTAATTCAATTCAATAAAAATAGTTAAGGTACAAGACCAATACGTTATAACTAGGTACTACAAAACAAATATAAAAAATGAAACATACAGTTATCCCCACGTACATAAAAACAAATAGAACACGAAAAAAGATATACACACAGGAAAATACAGTAAGAAAATAAAAATTAACAATTAAAATACAATTAAGTAATGAACAAATCATAACACTAAATTACTCAATATACCTATATAAAACTTTACACAATACATATACCACAAATAAACATACAATTGAGGTTGGTATGTATCTCAGTAATAATTACACAAGGTAGATGTCGCTAGGGAGAGATGGCGCTGCCGTCATGTAAACATCGACTCTGAGTAATTTATTTTAAATAACTGACATTAATTCTACTTTGACGTAATTCTACCCCACGGGGACAGAGAGCCATGGAGCGCGCCATGCTCGGCATCACACTCTTAGATCGAGTTCCCAATACCGAAATTAGCAAGCAGACTAAAGTACAAGACGTCAGCAAGCGAATATTGGGGCTCAAGTGGAGTTGGGCAGGATACTTGGCCAGACGTAGTGACGACAGGTGGACTAAGACACTGACAGAGTGGAGGCCGAGAACTGGCCATCGAAATAGGGGACGTCCACTAGCGAGATGGGTCGACGACATCCAAAGACCGTGGGTCGTACGTGGTTCAGACTGGCACAGGATCGGGAAGAGTGGCAGAAACAAGGAGAGGCCTATGCCCAGCAGTGGGTCGATACGGGCTGAGAATGATGATGATGATCATATAGCAATAAGGAGCGTTATGATTCATTGGTGGCTAATGAAATATGTGATTGTCAGCGCTCTGAGAATCCAAAGCCAGTGTGCCCTGCCTCACCCGCTTCCAAGCTGTGTGTCAGTTCCATAACTTTAAATAAAAATGTAAATAAAAATGTTTATAAAACTATTATGTTCAGCGATGAAATCGGAATAAATAGGGGCCAATTATTGACTATGAAATTGGGACATTCACTCATAAATAATTGTCTACCTTATTCTTGCCTGCATGAAATTATGCAAATAATAGCAAAGTACAAATTTGACAATCAATCTAATCTGATTATTTGGCTTGGAAATAGGGGTAATGTGAACAAATCAGAACTTATTAAATACTTTGATACTCTGTGTTCACTACAAATTAATAAAATTGTAATGATCACATTCCCTTATAACAACAGCTTGCCACAGGCAGAAAATGACCTAAGATATAAGCTGAATATGACTTTGCATACAGTATTCATTACACGACTATACATATAATGCAATAATAAATTAATTCATTTAATTGACTCTAATAATGTTGTTAGTAAAAATTATTATTTGACCATAGGTACATACTACCTTTCTAGTTCTTACAAACGACAGGTAGCTGTTTCGCTATCTTATTATTTTAGTATAACAGCCAAAAACTTGGCTAACCAAACTGCTTCTATTGAACAGTGTTTTTCAATTCAAAACAAGACTGGAAATTATTCCAAGTCATGTAAATTGCATGACAAGACTCTAGGAAGGACAAGAAGGAAATCTCTAGCATTCGAAAGTTAAATAATACATCTTTTCAGTATTTTTCACTAAGATGGCGTGTTTTGGGGCTAGTTTTAGTCAGCAGTCAAATTGGTGCTGATTAAAACTGGCCCGCAAACACGCCATCTTAGTAAAAATTACTTAAATTTAGAAATGCCACTTTAAATGTCATTCTAATTTGATCTTTAGCTTAAACAAAATAAGACCGTTCGTATTGTACACAATTTTAGTTAGTCAGTGTAAACAACAGAATCGTCACCAGTATGTATATAGTAAGTTATCTGAGTCTAAATAAGTTGCGGATTCTACTCCCTCTACTGGACCAATGTTTGCATGATGTACAATATTCTGTGATATTAATTTACGGTCAGGGTATGGCGGTACTATCCTACAAGTAGTTTCTGATATTCAATTGAATTCAATATAAATTAATTTATTTTAGCATTGTTAGGCAGCAGCCACGACCTTTGCAAACTATTTTAATAGTGTGTTTTTACCAGGTGTACACCTGACCTGACCTTTACGTGCACTCATTAGAAGCTTCAAAAGACACCCTTTAGCACGCTATTCAGTAAACATCTATCGGAAAATATATTTTTCATGCACCCGCAGAGTTTTTGTATCTTCCCTACCAAGTGTCACTTAGTCTTACCAGTGCAAACCGAGCACGACTAAAAATATTATAACTATTTAGTTGCTCGCCCCGAACTGAGATCTCGCGAATCTCCCAAAATAAATATTATTCTTAAGGCGACTTGCACAACGATGCCTAAACGTATTTAGTGGCTAAATAAGATTTAAGGAGTTGTCAAATCATACAAATACTTTGAATTTAAACATGTTTAGTCGCTAAATACGTTTAGTGATATTTGTGTATGCCGGCTTTAATCTTTGACTAATAAATTGGTGCCACGGAATGAATAACCAAACTACTTGACCTACAATCTCATTCAAATTAGATGTAACGGGGATTCTTGTTAATTGGTTATATTTTGTTGGGGTACAAATGGCCGTTATTAACCAGAATACGAATACCAAATTTCAGCATTGCCACTGGTGTACCCTGTGAATTTTGTCTAAGTTTTGTTTTTATTATGGCTAATATCTCAAAAACTACAAAAAAATAACAGATAATAAAAAATGGGGTTCAAATGTACTAATGAAGACCTTTCATTTGACGTCCCATTTGACCTAATAGTCTCAGTTTCATTTTTTTACTTACCTTGAACCCCAATATCTCAACAACCTCCCAATGTTTTTAGCCCATTGAGTCACACCAAAATTGTGCCATCACTACCTACCTATATACGAAATTTCATGATGATCGGATAAACGCCACGAAAGTTATCCTCGGACAAACAAACATACATACATACAATGCCGATTTGCCCAAGTTGATTTGGAGATCTCGCTTCGCTCGATCAATAAGTCGAAGTGTGCGACTTTATGCTTGGCGCCGGTATTTACACGGTCGGTATCTGTTTTCCACGTGAATGTGGCACTGTTATTGCATTCGAACATAGATTCATTTTTCCGGGATTTAGTTGGGTACGAGTGCAATTCAAGCACTCGCATTGTGCCAATCCCCCTCCCATATGAAAGCACGCGTTCGTCGTCAGCATCCTTTTTCGAGCTTAGCGATTTCCACTCTACAAACACCCCATTCACTATTTTTCAAAGTAAAACGCTCGATATAGCTACTTTGTTTTTTGTAGATAGGTACATAAACCGTCGGTAATTGGTCGGAGATGTGTTTGGCTCGTTTATTGTCAAACAGAAATCGTAGAGATGTAATAAACATTTCTACGTTAAGCAATCTCCAATCGTTGAAAATTCTCATTTCGCTGAACATTGTTCCGTATTCAATCCGTTAATGGACCTGTTGATAATCGACAAGACAGTCTGCAATAAAATCTATTAAGATGGTTGTGGCTACCATATACATAGTACGAACGATGATACGCTGTTGAGACCATGATGAGTTGATGAACGCAGGCAGAGAATCGTAGGGCTCAACCGGCGCGTGACCTACGAGGTAGTTGCTTTGTCATAGGTGACGGTAACCACTTAGCATCAGATGGGTCATTTACTAGTTCCATCGCAACCGATGTATAAAAAAATTAATAGTTAAAAAAACATTTTTGCTTAGTAGGCTATTATTAGTCTATCATAATTAAATGCGTATACAAAATTTCGCGTCTGTGCTGTTGGCCGCTAAGGAGTTCCCTCTCTCGGAAGCCAACCCTCAGTGCAGCAGCCATATCATAGTAGAACTTAGAAAGGGCTACCATAATCAAATTCGTATACAAAATTTCGTGTTTGTGCTGCTAATCTTTGAGGAGTCCCTTCGTCTAGAGCCAATCCAGGGTGTAGAACTGGGTCATGCTTACCATAAAAGTGCATTGTCATCAGAACTGAACCAATATGCCAAACTTCAACTTCGTAGGATAAGAGGAAGTAGTTGTAATTCAGCTTGCAAAATTTGACCTTAACAAACAAACATTGCAAGCTAAATAAAAGCATGTAAAAAAGCAGTTTTCTATTCGGAGCTGTCAGACGGTAAGCTTATACGGTGGCCAATACCTTAGCTACAAAGATGTTAGTAAACACTCAACTGAAGGGCTCGCTGCTAAATGATCTGAATTGCGTTCTCCATTATGCACGAGGGCGTAGAATCGTTCGAATACTCGCCTAACCCTTGATGAGAAGCTCATGCAAAGGAAAATTCAACTTATCTATACATATGAAATGCTTTGTCCTGAAAGACGTCGTCTGCCCATTCGGGTACATAGTCATAGTTAAACCAAAATGTTTTATTTTCCGAACTCTGTGGTTTAACCAAAGCCTGAGCGCCTCCAAACCAAAAACCAGTTGATTTTAATCTATAGCTCAGTCCAAGTTTTTGATTAATTTTCAATATTTTGTGGCAAAAAATATTATTTTTCCCAATAATAACTATCCTAGGTCCTTCATGATATACAGTATTTCCTTGTTAAGTTTCATTAAGATCGGTCGAGCCGCTTAGTCGTGAGAACGTAACAAACAGAGAGACAGAGAGATGGACACAGTTACTTTCAAAATAAATTAGTATGGAAGTATGGATATAAAATATTAAAAATTTTCAGGTGAAAGCAATGCTTGAAATATTTGTTTGCAAAATGGTTCAATCGTCAAAAATAAAGGGAATTTTAAAGAAAACAGCTGAATACTTCACGCGACCTGAGGTGGAGTTAGATAAAGAAATAAGAGATCGCTTAAAAGTACCATATGATGGACCATACACAAAGGTATTCTAATATTAAAAGGTGGGAATATGTACTGACGATCTACATTAGGCTGGTGCACACTGAATGCGTATGCGTAGACGTACCCGTGTACGTTCCACTGCTTTGGGACTGTATGAGACTCTGTAAACCGCTTTACCGTCCCATACATTGCAATGCAGTGGAACTTGGACGTTTACGCGTACACATCCGGTGTGCAGCGCCCTTTATCACATGAATGGTGTGTCCTAATAGAAAGCTACCCGTGTGCGGCGCGACACAATAGCATTCACGTGACTATCGCACGAATAGCAATTAGGACAGCTGTTTGGCATCAGTATGTTTGATCTCGTTTTCGTACAAACAAAATTTGCGCGAACTAGCAATAGTCATGCGATCGCATTCTATTAAGGCACCGCCTAAAGCTGAACGCACCGCAAGAGCTTCAATTCCGTATTTCTGTAGTATACGAAAACGCGCGCGCACGGGATTGCCATCATTGGATCGACACGAGCGCAGGCGCCAGGGATCCCTTATGACGCATCCACTTTAAACAGAAAAATTGTTAAAATATCAGATGCGATTCGGGCGGTACTGAATCAGCGCGCGCGATGCAGATAAGTGCACTTGCAAGAAATTCGATGACTGCGATGACGTGTGCGGCTCTTGCGGTGCGTTTTTAGATGTGTGATTACCTTTATATGGCAGCAACGTGCTGTTTATTAGCAGAGCCTTAGGTATATTGAGCACTACCCCTCTCTTAACCTGGCCGGGTAGGTAGTATTTTTGACGCGGTAAGCTCATTAGTAATGAACCGTGATGGATTCGCGGTATCAACTGACTTCCGATTCAGGTTCGAATCTTGGATTTTATGTAAGAGAGGAAAACTGGCTCGACAAGTGCTTCGTTTAGAGATTTGATAAAGGTTGATTGGTTTTTACTCAAATACAGCTCAAATAATTTAGTTAAGCAGCTGCCTTAAATAGAATAATTGAGTAGAGTTATAAAATCATTACAATAATGAATATTTAATACATTAGAAAATATAGATTGATTATAAACTGATTCAATGAACCGTCAGTTGGATTTTAAAATATTTTAAACTGATTACTTATTATCAGTAACTGAATATTTTTTGTAAGTAGACCTTATTACAAATTAAAACAGAAAATGCAGAATGAGCGGTTTTATCGCTGAATAATAGATCCTGACAACTCTTGGATGGAAATGAAAGTAAAAAAGAAATTGTGATGTTATTTTCAAGCCTAGTTTTTATTTATTTGTACTTTTCAGGAAGTTCAGCGTCCTTTTTTACATGAAGACACCAAGTTAGATCAGGATCTGAAAGATATAACAATGAAACATTATCCAGCCGAGCCTTGGGTCGTACCCACTCCATATGTCAGTGTTCCTAACACTCCGTCATCTTCGTTCCTTTCCATCATTACTTCGGACACCACTTTACCAACACCAGGTAATAATGTATCTGCTTTACAAAAATGATAGGCATACACGGCTCATATGTTTAGGTAGAGTCTGGAAACCGTTGAAGTCATTAATCCATAATATAGGATGATGATGATGATATATATTTAATGAATGAATGAATGAATGAAATACTCTTCACTGCACACCAAACAAAAATACAGTAACAAAGGAAATAAACAATAAATAACGGTACAATGGGCGCTCTTATCGCTAAAACGATCTGTTCCAGACAATCTTTGGATGAACAGGATAAACAAAAATCAAAAGACGGCGGTGTAAAAGTACCTTTAAGCATAAACATACGTAAACAGAACCCATAAAATAATATATACCTACATATTGATTATGTATAAATTTAATACGTTATAGGATTGCGTTTGAAAACGATCATATTTACAATCCACGATCTCACCTGATGGTAAGCGATGAAAATCGGAATTTATCCGAAGAAGTTATTTTCCTATAAAAATAAAGTCTTTTAGAAAAACATTCAACCATATTTATTTTAAAACTCGTTTAAAAAAATACATTTTTCATTACAAAATATCGTACAAAAAACAAACATTATAGTAAAAAATATATTTATAAAAACGGTAAACCACCGACCGCGAAGCAAGGCCCAAACGATCAGTGGCTAAAGCTGCAGAGAGAGGAACCTCCTGCCTATGCGTGCCGAGTCCAGGAGTACCGCCTTCTGTATCTGACCCTTGATCCAACTTCCTAGCGAGAGCCTCTTAAGGTATTGGTCGAGGCTCTTCGCTGTCAGTCCGTTGACCGACACAACTATCGGAACGATAATCGTTGATTCCACATCCCACATGGTGGCAATCTCATGAGCCAAGTCAAGGTACTTGCTTAGCTGGTCCTTCTCGGCTTTTATTATTATTATTATAAGCCTGTTGTGTCCCACTGCAGGGCAAATGCCTCCCTTCCCTCTTTCCACCCGTCTCTGTTGTTCGTAAGTAAGGGCAAATCCTTGAGGAAGGAGTTTAACTCATCCCTCCGCCGAAGGCCTAGGCGAAGAAAAACATTATTAACCTAATATTAAACTGGTTTGAATCATTTTAGTACCTACATTTATTAAAAAACCATGGGGATACAATGGAACACTTGGTCACCTCATAATAAATATGATATAGGAACTTAAATAATTATATAGGCATCTTTTGGGTAACTGGTAGGTAAATGCACAATTTTTGAAGGTGCTAGAAGGAGACAACCATTTTATACACAGTTAATACAGAGTATCTTCTTCACTATTTAGGTAAGTATTAAGAATTGTTGCTGTTGCAAATGAACGTGTTCAAGAAATATGAACCGTTATTAATTTAAATTCTAAATTGATATACATATTAAATCATTATCATTGAATTGATTATGTCAATACTCAATTACCGAGAAATCTCAACAAATAGGAGCTTTAATTTTATTTCAGAACGTACTGTACCCACTGCTGGGTAATTTAGTAACAAATATTGATCGGGTATTTGAGCATATGTACCTACCAATATATTCTGAAGCACCAATGTAAATAATATAAATATTATTATTCTAAAACCATGCGATAAGACCGCATACACATTTTATTTTATTTATTTATTAGGCAAGGCCAACACCACACATCTATATCTATATATGTAGGTATATAAAACAAAATCGGGTTAGTTAGACCATTTATAACTCAACAACGGCTTGACTGATTTTGTTGATCTTTAATTTGTTTGTGTCCGCTCCCAATAGCAGAATAACTATTAAAATATCGAAAAAAATAAAATTTATTTTCTCATACTGCTAATGATAGCCGATTGCCAATTCTACCGGCGCCGTACATTGGCAGCCCGCGTCATATGCTTGTCAAGGCGGTACGAAGTTCGGCGGGTCAGCTAGTAGTAAATACTATATTACAAAGCAATTTTAAAACAATTCTATAAATTATGTACCAATAACAGGCGCGCATGTGCAGCATTTACAATAAAATATCGAACAGACAATAATTAGTTAAGTAAATAATAAAACACAGACAAGATAACAAAATAATAGGTACCTACTTCAGTATAAATTAAAATTAAACACAATTCTAAAACTTAAAAACGAATAACAACTAGTGGTTCGCCCCGAACTGAGATCTCGCGAGTCTCCAATTAAAACAAAAAAATATTATTTGTAATCTTTGACTATGCCACGAAATAAAAAATCAACTTACTTGACCCACAGTTTCATCAAAATTACAGGTAACGCGAGTTCATGTTATGTGGTTACTTTTTTGGGATACAAATTGCAGTTATTCTGGATTTCAGCCTTTTGCCTATATTTGTGTCACTTAAGTTACACGCATACCAGATTACAGCACTGTGGGGTCACTGGTGTACCCTGTGAAATTTGTCAAAGTTCAGTTTTTATTATGGCTAATAACTCAAATACTATAAAGACTTTACTAAAAATAAAAACGGACTCCAAATTTACTAATACTGAAGACATTTCATTTGACGTCCCACTTGACCTAATAGTCTCATTTTCATTTTATTTTACCCCTCTTGATCCCCAATATCTCAACAACCCCCCCCCCCCCCCACATTTTTAGCTCATTTAGTCACACCAAAATTGTGCCATCGCTACCTACCTATGTATCAAATTTCACGATGATCGGATCAACGCTTTGAATCGGACAAACAAACATACATACATACATACAACGCCGATTTGCCCAAGTTGATTTAGAGATCTCGCTTGGTTCGATCAAAATCTACGAGCCTTACAGTGCTCATTGGTCAAATCAAATAGCGCGCGCTTCTCCGGTTCCCTGTTACACATTTCCGTCCCTTTTGCCAAAATCACTCCCACAAACCGAGAGGAAAATGTTACACATTAAAAAAAAAACAAAGACAGAATACTATTTAAGTCTGATGGTTTTGTTAACTACCAAGACCAAGACTTTTTCCCCGTCAATTTTATCTAGCTTTTAAAACAATATTTTATGTTTTCAATTTCTGCTTGTAAAACGAATTTCTAAACAAAAGACTTATCAATAAAAGCGAGTCTAGCCTATACACGTGCCTTTCAACCTGTCAAATGAAATTACACACGGGACACACAAAGGCATCGCTAGCGGCCAAGCTGAAGCTTACGTTACACCATTAATGTTTAGCATTAGACATCCACAATATACACAATGGTGTTGTTGTAATACTGACAGATCTCTTTCAAAGCTGATAACAAAGCAAATGCATTACCTTCTTACGGGTTTTAAGTATAAAACCTGTAAATGGGGTCTTGTGTCTGAGCAAAAGGTTCTAAAAGCATTTTTTTGAAGTGAAAACTTCTTTAGCATCGTTGTGATTTGAAAGTCGATGAATTGAAAAAGCGACAGTATAAAGAGACAGACACATAAACTCATAAGAAAGGTTGAAAGGTGGTTGGATGGAGGGTTGGTTTTTCGAGGGCTCATATTCATATTCATATTAATTCATTTTGCTTACATGTACATACACATTTTTTTGCTTAAATGGTAGGTAGCTTAGAAGTAAGTAAGTACATATACCCTGTAAGGGCACTGTAAGTTGGATTTGCGCCTTTTCAAAAGTACAGCAATTAAACATAGAATTAAGCATGTCAAATCAATTAAATTAAAATAGTTTATGCGGTATATGTCCAATAATACAGTAGAAGAACAAAGGTATGTCAAGATATCGGGTAATAATAATAATGTCAGGTTTCACTTCTACCACGTGTGAATTGCACACATGCTTTTTTTGTGATATTGTTGCTGCTTGTATGGATTTTGGAATATTTTAACAGTATACTTACGTCCATTGCTGAACATAGGCCTCCTCTGTAGACTTCCAGAGCGGTCGGTCTTGTGCGCCCTGCACCCAACGGCTCCCAGCAACCTTTAACAGCAACGCTTACTAGATGGAAATACGACTTATTTCCATCTAGTAAGGGGCCGTGCTACGCTGCGTTTTCCAGTTACATGCCTATGTTATAGGCCTATGTTCAGCAAAATGTACACACAAAAAATCGAAATAAGAAGAATATGAAATCTCCGTACTGACTGCAGAACCTTTTACTGTGTGTGGTTCGACACGCGCTTAACATTTTCATTTAATTTATCAGTACGTTACTATATATAATATATCATTATCTGCTTAATTTGGGGCTAGATAGCGCTGTATGAATGTGCATTTCTTAATTTATCATTATAATGATGTTTAATTTGTAACCTTTATATTATTTCCCATCTAGAGCCTGTTCATACTCCTGAGCCAACGATATCTGAAGTATTCTTTGGAGTGGTTTCCAAAACAGTGGATAAGGCAATCTTCTCCCACGTGGACGATAAGGCTCTTCGCTACGACACTGCCTACGTCGAGCTGACGAAGTGCGTAGAGATGGCTATGGAGGTACCGGTCGTTGAGATCAAGAAGGATATCGCACAACTTTTCTATAATGCTTATAAGCTGTTTGAGCTGAATATTTTGGAGAAGGAAAGGATCGGTTAGTAAATGCTTTATTATTATATGCCTCAGCTTGATGAAGCAGAGCAGTGCATCGTAGAGCACGGATCTAAGATGCGTGACCTACGAGGTCATACTATATTATAGGCAATGGTTAACACTTAACATCAGGTGGGCCGCAGCTTATCAAACTCCAGGTTGTATAAAAATAAATATATTTTGGCTGACTTAAACAAACTTTACCGCTAAAGTTTGCGGTATTCTACGGTTTTTTCTCACGCTGACCGCGCTGACTTTATGAGCGTTATTCAGAAATGCTTTTTAGTAATACATATCAAAGTCAAAGTCAAATATTTTTATTCATTAAAATCACAAGGATCACTTTTAAAAGTCAATTTTACTGCCTGTTCCTTCGCGACAAAGCCAGCAAAGAAAGGCAAGAAAACAAGGCTGGTTGTTTTTTTAATGATCCTTTTACAATACATAATACAGAAAAGAAATTACGTCTAAATTGTAACATTTTGAACGAGTTGGAGCAGTTTCAATCCCAAGCTTCTCTATCATCTAAATAATCCGATATTTTATAGTAGGCTCTTTTATAAAGATTTTGTTCAATTACGTTTTTAAATTTGTTAATTGTCAATTTTTATTGATCAATATATATTGATCTATTCATAACATGGCACAAAGGATTGGCATGCTGAAGTGGTACTGGGCAGGACACAGAGCTCGAAGAACTGATAGCCGTTGAGACAGAAAGGTCTCGAGTGGGGACCACGCACTAGAAAGCGCAGCGTAACATGGCCCACCACTAGATGGAATTTAAACCTTATAAAGGTTGCTGGGAGCTGTTGGGTGCAGGCCGCACAAGATCGGTCGCTCTGTAAATCTATGGAGGAGCCTATGCTTCGCAGTGGACTACCTAGGGCTGATATGATGATGATGATTAACCTAGCAGCGCACACAGCGTGAGAATAAAAGGCGCCATACGAAAAATCATCTTGTAGAGTCAGCGTTATAAGAACTATGGTTTTTTACGCCCAAATATTTCTGCAAGAGGTTATTTATAAAAAGACCATGATCCTTGTTTCGTGATTTTCGACTTTAATAATCTACTTTAAAATTAAACATGGTTAAAATGATCTTAAATGTACTATTACTACTGGAATTAATAGTCTAGTGAAGACAGTGGCGAATTTGCCCTAAGGCCCAGTAGGCCCGGCCCTAAGGCGGCCAGATATTAGGGGCGGCCAATCGTAACAAAAAATTCACTGATGATAACAAGAAACAACTCAAAGTACCTGAATACTGTAAAGGCTCGCGCACATTATGACAGGCCGTACTACGCCGCATCATATAACAACAATCTCGTTAAGTCACTTTCGTACATCGCGGGTCGAAAACGAAACTTATTGTCTTAAAATTTAAGTCAAAGTTATGTCGAATTTATGTAACCAAATTAAGACAACATCAAGTCAAACTTTGCTTTTTTCTTTTAGAAGTATAAAATTTCCATAACATTTGACTTGATTTTGACTTAGACTTAGTTAGGATCGATTTAAGACAAATAAGTCATATTCAAGTCTAAACTTGACTTGGTTTTGGCTTCGTTTAAGTAAAAAAAATAAAAGCAAGACAAAATATATTCAATTTTAAATTGTCTTTTCTGAGAATAAACCTGTAGCTAAATAAATAAACCCTAAAACCATTTAAAATATTTTATTTAAATGTGCAATTATCCCTGAAACCTCGAAAAATATTACATACTAGCAAGTATTATAGTTAACTAAATTTCTGAATCGATTTCGATAAAAGTTGGCAATAAAGTAAATTAATTATGTAGTCTATATGATGGCTGCTGAGAGAAGGGCGGCTGGTACTTACAACATAGCCGGGGGCCTAGGGCAGCCAATACTGCAAATCCGCCACTGAGTGAAGACGTAGCAATATCAGTGCGTAGCAGTGCTACGATCCCTCTGGTGCGTAGCAGTGCTACGTTTTCACTGGTGCGTAGCAGTGATACGTTGCCACTGGTGCGTAGCAGCGGGATGCGTCCGGTACCAAGCGGACCGATTGTGGAACGACTCGCCTGTTTCCATCAGTTATGCAAAATGCAAACCTATTACAAAAATGAGGTCTACAAACTGCACTTAGCAGCTTCTCTCAAATAAAGGTTATTTCTTTTACTATTTGGTATTATTTAATGATGCATTTTTTGTTATTTAATTAATTATAACCATTGGGCAGGTACTTGTGGCATTTTCACGACTAAACGGCTGGACCGATTTCGAATTATGCATTTGACATGATAGATTTCATTATGACCTGGCTTGAGGCTATTTTCTATTGATAAAATCCGCATACATAGACTTGAGTTGAAGCTAGTTCATATACATATTTTCCAGGCCCGTCTTCCAGAACTAGCCAAAAACCTAAATCGAAACATAAATAGCTATGTTCGATGGTTCTATTACTAAAAATCGTAAAAAATTAGGTACTTATAAATGGGGTATGTTTTACAGCAATATTACCCAGCACCGTGTCTTGTCGTCTCACTTTACGGTTTATTTGTCGATGTTGCCGGACAATACTGCCTCAAAAATAACCCGTTTAGGTGCACCTTTAGACAAAGTTCTAGAACATGGGAGAAAGACTCGTAAATTATTAAGCGGGGGTGGGTAAATAGTTTTTATATCACTCATTCTCTGAAAGTTGTTCATTTTAAACTCGATATTGGCATCGTAAAAACGATTTATAACACATTTGCTCGTAAAGGTTCTCTTATTTCACCAATTTCAATATCGTAATGTATGTCATTGCATACTTGTGCGGTATTGTAATGTAAAACGCACGAGTTTCTTTTTAATAAGGTAAAACGTACGGTTTATCAAGATGCTCCGTCTAAAATGAATGGTACTTTTTTAAAACTTAGCAAAGAGTTTTTAGGTCAGAAAAGTGGTCAACATTTTATGAATAAAATTAACTTTGGAAGATAATATTTAAAAAATAAATATTTAATTCTTTAATTGAATTAATTTTGACGATAAATTACAAAAATTAATTACATCTGTAACAAAAACACAAAAAATATTAATTTACTTTATATTAATACTGGCTGTTTTTGTGCCTTTGCCTTAAAAAAATAGCGCTGATGCGAGCGCATCGCTAATTTGTGAACAAGTGAAAATTATTCAGCGCGCTTTTTCTTTTCGAGAAAGTCCGAGTTTTATATTTCCTCGCAAATATGTTATAAAACGTCGTATGACTAACGTGCGCTTTGATAATTAAAGCCTCTGCTTTTTTGTAATATCAATAATGTAGCAATATCGCCTCGGCTGTAATTTTCAACTTACCGCACTTATATCATAATGTACTATTACGACCGGCTCTATGGTCGTTAATCGTATTTACGTATATCGTAAGTAAATTTGAAAACAAAAATATACAAACATGACAGATCCAAATTCCTATTAAAAAATAAAGGAGAACATATTCTTAATAACTGCTAAATTTAAATAAAACATTCATGAAAAAAACATTATTTAGATTTTAAAATGTAACAGGCGGTTGTAAAAACAATGGATAACGACACCGTTATGTGTTATACTCGTACTTGGGTGTAATATATCAATAACACCCTCGTGAACCATTGCCTGTCTATCCGTAGGCACTGAACTTATTGTGTACCGACTTGTTTATGTATAAACTTGTTTTTATAGCTGCTGAAATAGCATGGGATAGGCGAATGAGGAAGAAGCTCAAGAGGACTCTTCGCCAAATGAACAATTTTAAAGGTACCATAAAATTCATAAGGTGGTCGATTCCTACGTATACGTTCAGTGGTAATTCACTAGATAACTGAATAGTAAAAATGTTTTATATGCGTAACGAATTAATTACGTCTAATTATTATCGTAAAATAAATAAAATTTCACACTTTCATTTACAATTCAAATGTCATTAATGTGTTTTTTTTTATTATTAAGTCTTGGATGAAGGTTAACTATTTTATTGAGTTTGCCAAAATAATAAGACGTAATTAATTTGGTTCGCAAATGTTAAGAGATTTCCGCTTTTCTGTTATTTAGTGAATATAGTGAAGTAACAGTATGGGTAGGAGTCAAACAACAGGATTATCTGTATTTTATATTAGGAACAACTATGAATGAATGATTGGATGAAAATTCTTTATTATTCCATACAATCTAGGTATAACAAATGAAAATCAATATAAATGATGTCCTCTATGATGCGATTGGCATGTTACACAGCATTCAAAAGGGTTCAATATATCAAAATCTTGAATTTATAGGATACGAGACCCCACCTACGCCGAAGAGTGAAACATCCTCACACGAAAGCTATAAGAAACCGCCGCCCCGGCCTTGTATATGTCACCCACAGTTCAAGTATAATCGTTATGCTAAGGTAATTATGAGACCTTTAATAAATAACATTTACTTGGGCGTTTTACATCAGTGGGGCTAATGTCTACACCAGGTTCTTTCATGTTCATCTTGTTCATCTTTCATGTTTGTCTTCCTCTGACGTATGCATGAAGAGCCATATCGCATGCAATAGCTCATGGTTCGACAACAGCGCATGCCCTTAGCATGCACCGATCTGGCAGCGACAGGATGGCATGACACATTCCGAGCGTTTTACCAGTTGAAATTGCGTAAGATTTTTGTTCCGTTTCTTCAAATAAGTAATCTTATTACCGGGACAGCTGCTCAGTCTATTCAAAGCACAAGTCCGCGCATGTATGGAGTACTGCTGGATGTATGAAGTCCTTGTCGATTGAGCGACGTCCTACTAGACTGATTGGTGATGACTCCTAGTGAAAGCCAATTTACAAAGTCTAGAGCACAGACGCCGAGTAGCCAGACTTTCAGTTTTTTTACAAGATTAATTTTGGTGAATGTGCGCAAGATCTTCATGACCTTATCCCTTCTTTTCCTACCGGACAAGCAGACGTACCGAGAAGACGTACCCATATCTGGTCGGCATACCACCTTTCCGTACCAAACGATTTGCTTCAACTTTTGTTGTTACAACAAGTAAGGAGTGGAACTCACTTCCGGCGTATGTTTTTCTGAACTAGTATAATCTCGGAGTCTTTCAAGTCCAGAATGAATAGGTTCTTTACTTTACCCAGATTCTCGATTTCTTGCGTTTTGTTCTTGCCCTTGTCACTAAACATGCCGCACAGATAGCTAAAAGATCACACTCGTCTTGACGACCCATCAAGGCTCACACATGTAGACGATAAGCTACGTCTTATTGCAATCAGTATTCCATATGCTTGACGCAAGACGAATTGAAAGTTGACTACGCAAGATTAACATGAAAGCGCACTGGTGTAGACATAGCTTAAAACCATCTTCGAGAGTCATCAGAACTTTAGTTACAAAATATTATACGATGGTAAAAACTTTTTTACCGTGTGAAAGCGTAAAAATATACCTAATTAAAATAATTACTAAAAATACGGGATTTATCACGTACCGTTTTATCGGTGTTATGACCGATTATGTTTCGGTTCAATTCGTAAACTTTCATCAGGGTGAGTACGATCCGCTCCGCACTGCGTCTCATCTCCCACTACGCGCGGCAGTCCTCTGCGCACGAGTAGACTGGCGCGGTGGTGGCTAGGTCGTATCGCCGAAAAAACGGTACGTGATGAATCCCGTGTGTAATAATAATTGAAATATGTAACATTAAGCCATAGATATGCTATAATTATACTATAGAAAGTTATCGTGTTAAAAGGATGCTTCAGAATTTAATGTTAAGCCGAATGAGCCGAGGGCATTGACCCTGCAAACTCCTCTCTGGCTTTTTTTACCAGCATACCATTTAACAGCTGCGCTAGACGAATCACCTTAAGTCTTAAGTTAATCATTTTGTACTTGCGTAAACGTTACTCCTAGATAAGGTGCATAGTTTGAGAAACAGCTGATTATTATTATTTATTTATAGTGCAGTAGAATTAAAATAAATTAAATTGGTAGTGAGCAATGAACTAATTCTTGATTTTTAAAGTACTTTATAAACTCAAGATTTTGCTGAAAATAATAAATAACTGACGAATACCCTGTATAGAAGATAAGCTTGCTTCGATGTTCTATCGATTGCGACCAGACCGAGCGAGAATGAAGTAAACAATATAGTTGATACCTAGCTATATGACACGTGCAATTTGCATTGTCTTTGCGTTCGGTATGCATTAAGGATTATTGTGCCATTTTTTCATTAAGAACTAACTTATGAAATTAAAAGTACCTATACATAAAAATTTATAACTTTTGTAATTATAATTGCCGCCGCCGACTTACTATGTTTGCGTACATACATACGTTTAGGGTGACGTGGTTTCTATGTACCTATTTAAATAATGTGTAGCGGCTCGAGTGTCCTAAGCACCGAGACAAACCTTTAAGATTTTATAGTGCTTTTTTATGTATGTTTATGTATGTAAATTTTTGTTAAACCAATGCTAGGCCCCGAACTTAGATCTCGCGAGTCTCCCATAAAAACAAAAAATATTATTTGTAATCTCTGACTATCAAAATAGTTCCACGAAATAAATAACCAATTAACGTGACCTTCTCCTTTTCTCTTTTCTGAATTTTTGTGAATTCCTCTTTTTTGGTGTACGAAATACAGTTTTTCTGGATTTCAGACTTTTGCCCATATTTGTGTTACTAAAACTACACGAATACCAAATTTCAGCATTGTGGGGTCACTGGTGTACCCTGTGAATTTTGTCAAAGTTTGGTGTTTATTAAGGCTAATAACGCAAAAACTACAAAAACTTTACTAAAACGAAAAAGGACGTCGAAATGTACTAATGAAGACCTTTCATTTTAAGTCTCACTTGACTTACTAGTCTCATTTTCATTTTTTTACCCCTCTTGAACCCCAATATCTCAACAACCCTCCAAAATTGTGAATTTTGTCAAAGTTTTTATCATGGCCAATAACTTTTTAGTTACTAAAAGGAAAAAACTAAACATATAAACAGGGTTGTAATGTACTAACTAATACCTTTCATTTAACGTTCTACTTGACCTAATAGTGTAATTTCCATTTTTTTTTACCCTCTTGAACCCCCCAATATTTTTAGCTCATTTAGTCACACCAAAATTGTGCCATCACTACCTACCTCTGTATCAAATTTCACGATGATCGGATAAACGCTTTGAAAGTTATCATCGGACAAACAAACATACGTACATACATACAACGCCGATTTATCCAAGTTGATTTGGAGAACTCGCTTCGCTCGATTAAAAAAAAAGACCGAACAGAATAGTGGTAGGAGGACTTAATGCTAATAGCATTATCTACCAGTCATCATAGTCATGCACAAAAGAAATTAAGGCGGGACACAAGAAAAAAAGGTATTTCAACGCTAATACTAGCGGTTCGCCCGAACTGAGATCTCGCGAATCTCCCAAAATAAATATTATTCTTAAGGCGACTTGCACAACGATGCCTAAACGTATTTAGTGGCTAAATATGATTTAAAGAGTTGTCAAATCATACAGATACTTCAAATTTAAACATGTTTAGTCGCTAAATACGTTTAGTGATCTTTGTGCATGCCGGCTTTAATCTTTGACTAATAAATTGGTGCCACGAAATGCATAACCAACCTACTTGACCTACAGTTTCATTCAAATTAGATGTAACGGGGGTTCTTGTATTTTGGTTATACTTTTTTGGGGTACAAATGGCAGTTATTCTGGATTTTAGTCTTTTGCCTATATTTGTGTCACTAAAGCTACACAAATACCAAATTTCAGCATTGTGGGGTCACTGGTGTACCCTGTGAATTTTAGACAGTTTTTTATTATGCCTAATAACTCTAAATCTACAAAAAAATAACTAAAAATAAAAACGGGGTTCAAATGTACTAATGAAGATCTTTCATTTGACGTCCCATTTGGCCTAATACTCTCATTTTCATTTTTTTTTACCCCTCTTGAACTCCAATATCACAACAACCCCTAAATGGTTTTAGCTCACTGAGTCATACAAAAATTGTGCCATCACTACCTACCTATATACCAAATTTTATGATGATCGAATAAACGCTACGAAAGCTATCCTCGGACAAACAAACATACATACATACAACGCCGATTTGCCCAAGTTGATTTGGAGATCTCGCTTCGCTCGATCAATTAATAACAATAGGCCTGCCCAGCAGTGGGTGAAGTCGGGCTATGGATGATGATAATGATTAATAGCAAACACAATGACGTAGGAAAATAATAATAAATACCTAACATACCATATACGCGTTTGTTTGTTTGTTTTAATTCTTTATTGAACAAACGAGAAACATACACATGACCTAATGCTAAAAGTATTTTCTACCAGTCCGATCCGATCTTTTCTCTTATCTTTTGAAATTGTAATATTATTAAATTTTACAATGATGCCCTAGAATAAAATAATTTTATAAATCAGATTGTGTTGGTAATTTATAAAAATATTGTTACTTAGTCTAGTTGGTAAAATTCATTTTGCAACAAATTAAAGTATCTATATAAATAGGTACTCCTTTGTTTTCAAAAAAAATTAAGTATGTACATACGTACGAATAATAAAAGAAATCAAGTTACAAGTAATTCATAAAAAAACAAATCAAAGCGAAAAAAGTAAAAAGTTTGCGGATCCTGCCAGGATTCGAACCTGGAATTTCTGATCCGTAGTCTTACGCGTTATCCGTTGTGCCACAGGGCTACTGAGCGGAAAGTGAATTAACGGTTCACTATGAAGATTGCGATGAGTTTACAAATTTGAGTTTACGTTTTAAAGTTTGTTATTTGGCTATTGGATCTTGGTTGCAAAACAAGTTAGACCTTATTTACCTCAAACTGATCCAAGCCGTCATTAATAATTATAATTTGTACTAAAAATACAATCAGGACAGGATGGACAGTACAGTATCAAAACTAGATGACTTTATCGGAATTATAAAATGATTTTTTAAGAAGCAGATGAGAATATTGACTGAGTTTCAGTGATAATTTATAACTACAAAACCAATAAAAACAAAAAAACATTATTTGTAATCTTAGACTATCAAAATAGTGTCACAAAATGCATAACCAAACAACTTGACCTACAGTTTCATTCAAATTAGAAGTAACGGAATTTCATGTAAATTGGTTACACTTTTTTGGGGTAGAAAATGAAATTATTCCGGATTTCAGACTTTTCCGTATATTTGTGTCACTAAAGCTACACGCATACCAAATTTCAGTACTCTGGGGTAACTGGTGTACCCTGTGAATTTTGACAAAGTTCAGTTTTTATTATGGCTAATAACTAAAATCTACAAGGTTTAAACTAAAAATAAAAACGGGATCGGAATGTACTCATAAAGACCTTTTATTAGACGTGCCATTTGACCAGACAGTCCGATTTTGTTTTATTTTTACACCTCTTGAACCCCAATATCTCAACCCCCCCCCCCCCCCCTGGAGATCTCGCTTCGTTCGATCAAAAAAGCACGCTCGAAACTGTCCAATGTAGCCTCAATAACAAAATATACACTAGTTTTCATTAACTATAGAAACTGCTCAATTATTAATTCGTTATCGCACGAATAAAATAATACATAGACGAACTTAATGCTAGCTAGCTTTTCTTTCCCAACCTTAGTGGTAGTGCTTCCCAGAAAATAGATTAACAATTATTTATCTTAGAAACTTAGTTACCATGAAATAAACCTTCAAAAATGAGTAACAATGCACATTATAAACGATATACATACATTTTCAATCCTCACCTACTTTTGATGATGACTGTGTACCTACTACCTAGAGATATATTCGTTTTATTTTAACCAGGCACAAAGCCTCGCAAACAGGTGGGCCATCGAGTTCCTTTTTTCATGTCTATCTCTATCGATTTTAATCTACGCATTGGTTGTTATGTATTTTTGTTGCCATGGAAGGCTGTCGTTTGCAGGATACTTTACGATTAGAATTGAAACCGTTTGATACTTACGAGTATTCATACCCAGCCGGGTAGAAAACAAACAGGTTGGTTGATACGTAAGTGATTAGCAAACCTTCTGATCTGATTAATCGTCTAGTATTAAACAAGTAACTTTTTAACAAAAATATAACTGATTTAACCAAACTACTGATCTGATTTTGATTAAATTTCTCCAAGACCAATAATTAAGTTTAAATGTTATCTGGAAGAGATCGCTTTGTTAAGCGATAGGACCGCCCATTATGCTTACATTTATTTGTTTTATTTTTTATTTTTATATCTGTTGTGTTTAGCGTGTAAGGTATAATAAAGAATTTTCATTCATTCATAAGTATATCCTTTCAAATAAAAAAAAGACATGTGGCACTCGGAGACTGCCGCGGTAAAGCTATTGCATAGCTGTTTTTATCAATTTATGCAATTATAAATACGATACGAGGGGGATTACGCATGCGCAGTAACGCCGATACAACCAATGCCACCTAGAGGCGAGTTGCTGAACTAAAGAGACAAGCGTGATATTTCAAAAAGTCATTAAAAGTTCTGCTATTCATCGATAGATGGCAAAACTAAAAAGTATCACCGCTGTGCTGGTCGGAGTGGGGGGTGTTAGGTTATTTTCGTTACGGAATTTCTGGAGTCGGTCTCCACGCTCAAGGCCCGCGATAGAAGCTATGCAATAGCTTAAAAATAATTTTCCAAATCGTTTGATAAATGACGGAGTTCTGAGGTAATAACAAACATAAAACCTAATTGCGTCCCTATATAATTTGCGGGGTCCCATCATCAGATCCTGACTTGGTGCCAATGACTACCTGGAAAGTATACCCTTTTAGGCCTCCCGCGCACTAGGCAGCCATGGCTGCGCAGCCAGGCTGCGCAGCCAGAATATTTGCGCAGCCAGTTATAACAGTCAATCAACGACTAGTCTAGATCCTTCCGTCGAGCAATATGGACGTGGAAGAACTTATAATGATTGCTTACCTATCTCGTAAAAAACGCAAAACAAAGAAAAGACACTGGATTCATCCTCTTTTTCTAGAAAGACACTCAAAAGGCTTATTCCAAACCTATTTCAAAGATATTCGCGCATTCCCAGACCGGTTTTTTAACTACACGAGGATGTCAGTGCAATCGTTTGATAACCTTTTGGAAAAAATACGAAATTCAATCAAGGGCATTGATACTTCTATGCGAGCTTGTATAAAACCTGAAGAAAAACTGGTGATAACTTTGAGGTGAGTACGAAAATGAAAGATATTGTTAATTAGTCTTAACATTTATTATTTATTTCTTACATGTATGGTAATGAATTACCTAGTTCAAGTTGTCCTGTGTAGTAAATAATTCTAGTATTTCAGAACCCTGAGACATATCTGTTACATTTGTGTCAGTTGGTGATAACGCATCAGTATAAACAGTATTGTCTTGCCTGTCTGGAACAGCCGTAGAAGACCCACGGCGGCCTTCAGTGGTCGAGGTTTTCTGATAAACTTTCCGAGCACATTTTGTTCGTGATTTCTTCCCATCTTCTTTTCTTTAAATCCCGATCACTGTATTCTTCCGATGTTATATCCCAAATTGCTTTACGGCTTTCAATTTCCCGAATAAATTTCTCTGTATCGAAAGTCATCTTATCAAAGTTCGGAACGCAAAATACGTCTGGCTGCTACAACTAGTGCGCGGAGGCTGACCGCAGCCACATACATTCGCCTACACACGTTCTGGCTGCGCGCAGCCAGCTGGCTGCCGTGCAAACAGGCGCGTTTCATTGGCTCCCGCAGCCGAGATTTCGTGGCTGCCAAGTGCGCGGGCTCCCATACAACGTCATATGTTTGACTGGCTGCCGCAGCCTGGCTGCGCAGCCATGGCTGCCTAGTGCGCGGGGGCCCTTAAACAAAACAATAATTTCTCGAATGATTCCAGGCGGCTTCGAGTAATCGAGGAAAATACATGAAAAAAGAGATTCCGATGAATTGAGAACCTCCTCGTTTATTTGAAGCCGGTTAAAAATAAAATAAAAACCTTTACTAACCAAAAGCATAGGTTTTAGAAGACATAGCATGTTACGACTTACACACAATGCAATATTGTACGTGATGTCACATCGCATCGAGTATTTGGGTCCAGACAAACTGGGTCGTCTGTTAATGCTTTTAAATATGTACGCGTGAAAAATATAAGCCTTATTCGGGCACAATTAACAATATTCATTAACAACTTAACAGGTGTAAAAATTGTCGTAGAAATAAATACGAAATACTTAAATACTAATTTATTAATTTTAAAGTAACTATAACTTCATTTTAAACACACTCGTGGCTCAAAAATCTAAACTCAACGTTTGCTAAAGTGCAATGGGGCGAAGTGTGCTTGGAGTAAAGAGGATTGACAGAATCCGTGACACCACGCTGCGTTTAAACTGGCATTGCTGACCCAGGAAATAAGGCTGCCAGGCTAAAATGGTATTGGGCGGGCCATGTAAGACGAATGCACCCGGACAGATGGGCAACGATCTACACCCAGTGGGTGCCTGAAGACGGGCGACGGCGCCGAGGAAGGCATAATAGACGCTGGCGTGCTGATTTCGATGCGTTCGAGACAGATTGGTGGGATTTGGCACGCGAGCGAAAGTCCTAGAAGACAGTCGGGGGGTTATTTGCCCAGCAATGGGATGACACAGGTTGAATTAAAAAAAAAGTAACTCTGTCTCACTGTCTCTGTGTCTGTCTGTTTTTCTGTCAGTCTGCCTGTTTGTTATTTTTTACGACTACACAGCGTGACCGATATTGATGAAACTTAACAAGAAAATACTTTGTATCATGAGAAAGACCATAGGATAGTTATTTATGGAAATATTTATTTTTTGCCACAAAATACTGAAATTTAACAATTACACTTGGACTGCGCCATTGATTTGAGAATAGAAGTTGGCACATCGTCGTGTCCATTAATCTATAAATATAAATAAATAAATAAATATAAATATTGCTGGACATTTCACACAGCGCTATCTAGCCCCCAATTAAGGAGAGCTTGTACCATGGGAACCAGATAACTGATAGAATACTAATATACTTTTTTTTTGTAAATACATACTTATAATATTGTTACGCCGAGGCTGTTAAACAATGAGTAATAATCGAAGTTTCTCGAGCGCTTTTGTCTTGCTGTGCTATTGTTGTTATTGTCTGCGGTTGCGCACAATGGAGTGGCCATTGTGTCGAGGGACCGACCCTTTCCTGGAGCGGTCGAGATCGTTCTCGAACAATCGAAATGTGTACGATATAAATAGCCGGAGAGATGGCCGGACAGTCAGTCAGTGAGTCTCAGCGAGGCCCTGGAGGACTGACGTGAGAAGGGTCTCGCGTGAACAGTAGTTGCTCGCGAGTCAGTCTGAATTTGGCTATACGTGCGAACATTTCGGTGACTTTAAGTGGTGGTGTGAATTAGTGTGTTGTGATGACGTGTGACCAAGTTCGTGTATTCATCGTTTAGTGCTGAATAAAAGTGTTATTTTGGTTAGACCGATTCCCATTACTATATCCCGAACCCTCAGCTCGTAACAATATATTAGACCTACAGCTAGAACACATAGGTACCTACCCAGCCAGTAGGTAGGAGTACTAACTAGTCCCGCTCCGTGCCACGCATGCGCAAACAGGTCCTGCCTCAGCTTTATGTTGCTTTGCAATAAACCATGCAAAGCAGCGCTGTTTTTCAAGCAATGGCTTATGTAGGATGACGTCATAAATTTAAACAAAATAAATATATTAAGACTAATTATACAAGCAATAATAACAATATTAATAACAAATATCTACTGACAATAAAATGTTATATGTATAAATGTTACCTACGTATATAATAAATATTTATCTTAAAAGTAGGAGAAGGGATCTTGAAGGGTCAGAAAAAACAAACGTACTAAATTGAATTTGAAGGCCGTCTGGCCTCAGAACAATAATGTAATCTCATCCAACTGAAATTCCGGCCAACCGCGTGGAAAATATCTCACTCGCCCTGCTCGGTCACGGATCACCGTCACCTATAAACGCCTGAAGCACTCGTGGTACTGCAGACGCAATTGCCTATTACTATGTTTTTGCCTCAGGACCGTTTTGGAATCTATCAGCCACGGAAGGAAGAATTCAACGAGTTCACCGTGACCGCCACTCCTGCTTTGTCCGTAGAGAGCCTTGAGGATCCTAATGATGAGAAAATGGATACCAAGTCCATCTCGAGCAGAAAGTCTGCAGACTCGGGTAAGAGCACTTTCACCAGAAAAACTCCTACTTTCAAATCGTGAACTTTGCATTGTTTTGTCCATAAAGAAATAAGAAAATTTATAATATTTTGTTACACAGAATTGAAATTTAAAGAAAGCGTTTGTACTTTTCAGGAATATTTTTTCAAATTTGATTGATTGCTTGTTAGTTGTTCTGGGGTCAGAATTGGTCACTTTGTTACATAATTAAATTTTTGTTACATTACATACGAGTATATCAATTGAAATCGGATATGCAATATTAATGACGCTAATTAGACCAAGAAAAAGTAGAAAATTTAAGGCCAGTTTTTTTTTTATTCTACTGGAGAGCGAACAAGCCTAGGGCCCACCTGATGTTAAGTGGTAACCATCGCCTATAACAAAGTTTGCCTCGTAGGTCACGCTCCTTAGAAATGTGCCCTACGATGCACTTGCCTGCGTCAATCAACTTGAAGCATACAGGTGTAAAGCCTCATGTGCCTGTAATTTCACCGGCAAGCATACCCTTCAAACCGAAACACAGCAATGCTGCTTCGCGGTAGAAATAGGTATGGTGGTAGCACTTCCCCGGGCGAGCCCTTTCACACTACTACTCTTTCACCACTTACTTACCAGTATTTTATTTCTAAAGATTAAGATTTTAAATTTTATTGATTTCAATCTATCACATATTACAAAGCTGCTAAATATGATGATTTACCTAAGTGGCCAATCTTGTTTAAACATAATCTGTTAAATTGTTTCTGACTAAGTATAGGTATTAGATTTATTAGAACGTTTTTGAAACAATTAATGTTGTTTGTAATTAAACATTTTTAATGTAAAAGAATTTGTTTCATTTATATTGTAGGCACAAGTAAAATTCCATGCAAATTATATCTCATATTTTATTAGTATTTAAATAATAAAAGCGGCAATATTTCTAAGTGACACTGAATAATCCTGAGCAATTAGTATTCGACTGAATCTGTCGACTGAGATATACATCAAAGGTTTATGTAAAGATATGAAAATAAGATATAGGCAAGTTCGAGTAACACTGCAATTGAAACTATGAATCTTGAGTCTTTTCATAGTTAAAGTCTGGAAACTATTTTTTTTTCCAGTAGTAATATTTGGTCAAGAGCGTGTCGCAACACGCATGGTGAAGGGTTCTGTAGTCAGAACGGCTGTATTTTTGTAATTTTAAAATACAAAGTTAATTTTGCAGTTGATTTTAGTCATTTTGTATGAAATTACTATGAAATATACACATACTAAGTTAATAATAATTGATCAAGCGAAGTGAGATCTCCAATTTAACTTGCACGAATCGGCGTTGTATGTATGTATGTGTGTGTGTATGTATGTTTGTCCAAGGATAACTTTCGAAGACTTTATCCGATCATCGTGAAATTTGATATATATCTAGGTAATGATAGCACAATCCTGGTGTGACTAAATGAGCTAAAATGTAGGGGGGGGGTTTTTGAGATATTAGGGTTCAAGAGGGGTAAAAAAAAAACTAAATGAGACTATTAGTTCAAGTGGGACGTCTAATGAAAGGTATTTATTAGTACAATTCAACCCTGTTTTTATGTTTAGTTTTTTCCTTGTAGTTTTTAGTTATTGGCCATGATAAAAACTTTGACAAAATTCACAGGGTACACCGTGGCCCCACAGTACTGAAATTCAGTATTCGTTTAGCTTAAGTGACACAAATATGTAAAGTCTGAAATCCAGAATAACTGCAATTTCTACCCTTTCTATCAACAAGGGTAACCAATGATATGAATTCCCGTTAATTGTAGCTTGAATGAAACTGTTGGTTAGTTGGTTGTGCATTTCGTGGCACTAATTTTTTTTTGTTTTGTGAGACTGGTAAGATCTCAGTTCGGGGCGAACCACTACTACGAGTATAGTTTATTTCTCTTCACAAAGGTCAACATTAGGGTAAATCCTTACAAGTATTATTGTAATATGTATTACTATTATAGGTTATTTATAAATCTATATCTATTATTTTTATTTATATATCTCGTAGGAACAAGGGTGGTGGAACTCAAGTGGAACTGGGCAGGACACTTGGCTAGACGAGGTGATGGCAGATGGAGTAAATCTTTAACCGAATGGTGGCCAAGAATAGACCTAAGAAGTCCAGGACGTCCGTCGGCGCGGTGGGTCGACGATATAAAGAAAGTCGCGGGCAACTCCTGGATGCGCGCAGCACAGGACCGGGAAGGGTGGCGTTTACAAAGGGAGGCCTACACCCAGCAGTGGGTACTTATGGGATGCGGATGATGATGATATATCTATATAGGTTTATACTACTATAGATATCCAACAAAACCAGCTTTCACAATCAAAAAGTGTTCAGGAAACCTTAGTAATTTTGAAGACCTATTCAACTATATAGTCTCTTTCCAGGCGGGCACTGTATAGTTGAATAGGTCTTCGAAAATACTAAGGTTCGTCGAAAACGCCTGGAAGAGCTATTGGGCCATGAAGGATTTATTGAAGGGCAACCTTCCCGTCTGCCTCAAAAAACAGCTCATGGACCATATGTCCACGGAAAATGGACATTCTTCCTATTCTTACCTACGGTGCACAAACCTGGTCTTTGACGGCACTTCAAAAGTCCAAACTTGGGGTCTGCCAGATGGCGATGGAGCGTAGTATATTGGAAGTTAGACTTACAAACCGCATAAAAAACACCATATTGCGCTCTAAGACAAAAATCGCCGATGTCACGCAAAAGACAGCTAAATTGAAGTGGGACTGGGCGGGACACGTTTGTCGATTACGCGATGATTTGTGGGCCACCGATAACCACCGAGTGGGTTCCACAAGGCGCGACCCGCGTGGCCGGCCCAAAGGGAGATGGCGGGACGAACTTGACGCGCATAGTGCGAACTGGTCGACAGAAGCCGTAGACCGGGATCGGACCGCAGTGGGATCCAGCGGGCTCTTTAGATTAGATTATTCAACCCACCTGAATAAAAGAAATCACCCCCACTTCCATATAGTGGAGGAATCCTAAAAAACCAAGTATTTTTTAGCTATTAATTCCTTACTTACTAGGAGTCTTATCTTACATAAATAAAATAAATATAGTAAAATAATCAATAATCTGGAATAATGATTATCATGAGGTAGTGAAAGTGAATTATTTGTTTTAAATGTATTGTCTATTGGATATGTAATTTTGGGAATAAATGGCTTATAAGTATAAATAACCTAGCTGACCTGCCTCCGGCTTCGCACGCATGGTTTGTCAATAAAAACATTCTTCCAACCTTCTGCGCAGGGGGGTAAAAAGTAGCCTGTGATACTCAGGGATAATGTAGCATTCTAGTGGTGAAATAATTTTTGAAATCGGACCAGTAGTTTTTGAGTTTATTTGTTAGAAACAGACAAAAATATAAATCTTTCCTCTTTACAATAATCTATATATATTTATTTATTGATCCAGCGAAGCGAGATCTCCAAATCAACTTGGGCAAATCGGCGTTGTATGTATGTATGTTTGTTTGTCCGAAGATAACTTTCGAAGCGTTTATCCGATCATCGTGAAATTTGGTATACACCTATGTAGGTAGGTAGTGATGGCACAATCCTGCTGTGACTCAATGAGTTAAAAATATTGGGGGGTTGTTGAGATATTGGGGTTCAAGAGGGGTAAAAAAAAACAAAATGAGACTGTCCGGTCAATTGATATGTTTAATAAAAGGTCTTTGTGAGTACATTTCGACCCCGTTTTTATTTTTAGTTTAAACTTGTAGTTTTTAAGTTATTAGCCATTATATAAGCTGAACTTTGACAAAATTCACAGGGTACACCAGTGACCCCACAGTGCTGAAATTTGATATGCGTGTAGCTTTAGTAACACAAATATGGGAAAAAGTCTGAAATCCAGAATAACTGCAATTTCTACCCCAAAAAAGAATAACTAATTAACATGAACTCCCGTTATGTGTAATTTGAATGAAACTGTAGGTCAAGTTCATTGGTTAAACATTTCGTGTTACTATTTTGATAGTCAAAGATTACGAATAGTATTTTTTTGTTTTTATGGGAGACTCGCGAGATCGCAGCTCGGGGCGAACCACTAGTATAAATGTATATAAAACAAATAGGTTAGTTACACCATTTATAACTCAAGAACGGCTAGACCGGTTTTGATAATCTTTGATTTGTTGGATTTGTCTTCGCCCCGAATAGCAGAATAACTACTAAATATCGGCAATATTCACGCAAAAAAAATTATGAAGAAAAATCATTTTCTCATACATAGATGCAGCTAATGATGGCCGATTGACAATTCTACCGGTGACAACCCGCGTCATATGCATATCAAGGCGGTACCAAGATCACCGGGTCAACTAGTATTAGTAGATACAAAAACTTACTAGACGTCACTGAAACGTATCATCATATCTACACAGTACTAGACTAGTCTACAAGTAAAATGAATAGACAGACGGTCATGGCGCAAATATAGGGTTCAAAAACAAATCCTCATTTCGGGCTATGAATTATGCTGAGATTTTACACTCAGTTTCATCTTCCCAAGATGAGTGTAAAATTACATTTACATTATAGTCAAAATCAAGTGTACGTGTGTGTTGAGTGAGCACGACGCAATTTTGCAACGATGGCATTGCATCGTCGCAATTTGAGTGCTCGACATTTAGCAATACCTGTGTCTCGTATTTCAGCGATGTTGCAACTTTTACGTTACGTAACAATTTCGCGAAATTGCGAGGTTTTAAGATTCAGTCCAGTCGCGTAAAAATGATTTTACAACTACGTGTGTCTTTTGGTTGAATTCGTTGTTGTGGATTTATTTATTTTATTTTAAGCTTTTTCGTTTCCGGACATTAATATTAAACATTATTTACATTAATTGGACATTCATTAATTTACAAGTACATATAATTGTATTAATAGATTTATTATTTTTTGTATGTTAATGTAATATAGAAGTGTCCGGAAAGAGTGGGGGGAGGCCTTTGCCCAGTAGTGGGACACAGTGGGCTAATAATAATAATAATAAAAAATAATCCCGCAGGGCACGCTTGTGGCGAGCGCTCGGTGCGTGGCGACACCGCGAAGCCCCATTACTTCCTGGGGTTGACAGAAACCCCTGACCCTTGGTTTGCCTTAGTTGGCCGGTCAAGAGTGCAGGCGCAAGAGTGGAACCTATGCTCCAAGGGTAGTGTTAAAAAAAGTGTTAAAGACATAAAGTCGGGAGTAGCGCTTAGTGAAACTGCAGCACACCTCTCAAAACCCTTTAACCATCCACACCAACGTTGCCCCTTACGCTGCTTTCTATTGGCGGCACTTAAGGGGGCCCGTTTAGTGGACGGCTAGTCACCACCTACCTCAATCATTCTTAATATTACAGGATTGGCAGGTGCCGTATCTCATTTCTCTGATAACCCATACTCTTTTTCATAAGCATTACTCTAACAATAGCCCGAACTCTAATCCATGTGTTGCAGTAGTACTACCATCTGTCTCACCTCCATATTGTCATAGTGTTTGTAAAGGACGATCAAAGACGGGGCAGGATCGAATCTAGATTTAAAATGTATTAGTATAGTTATAAGATCGAATCAGATTCAAATGTTAATAGGTAGCTAAGATTGTAACGGTTTAAACTTGCAACGGTCATAAGAGTGAGATAGCCATAGATAAGTCCCCGTCTAACTTTGCTGGAAACTTCGATGTATTAGGAATTGTATAACATGATTTGTGAATGCGTGAATTACGATCCCCGCACTATGGCTAGGGCGAGGAGTATTTTTGTATAAAGCTAAACCGTTTTTAGCAAACGTAGGCTGAGGAAAGAGTGGCAGAGAACAAGGGACCCACGTCTGAAAACCAAATTGAACGCCCTCTGCGACGAGGTGAAGGCAGAGCTGCAAGAAGACAAAGCCAAGAAAAATGGGAGAGAAGGATAGATGACGCCACAGATGACTGGGCATCACTCCACAAACTCTGTCGACAGCTGAGGAACACACCAACCCCGATTCGACCTCTCAGACACCAAGATGGTAACCCCAGATACCGAGCTGAAGACAGAGCGGAAATCTTCGCAGATAGCCTTGAGGCACAGTTCAAAAACAATCCAGACAAAGACCCGGCACACACAATAGAAGTGGAAGCCTTTGTCGAAAACTACCTCAAGGCCGATACCCAGGAGGCAGACACCGCAGAAGGTATTTTCTTCTCTCCCGGGCAAGTCCAACGGGCCATACGTCGGACAAAGCCAAGGAAAGCACCCGGCGAAGACAATATAACGAACGCTGCCATCCGTCACTTCCCCCCCAAAACGATCGCCTCCGTAACCCGGCTCTTCAACGGGATCATGCGAAGCGGTCACTTCCCCTCCCCCTGGAAATCCGGCCGAGTTATCATGATACCGAAACCCGGCAAAAACATCCTGCTCCCAGAGAGCTACCGTCCTATCACCCTTCTTCCCAGCCTATCGAAACTGTTTGAAAAGCTCCTCCTCACCCACATTAATCCCTATATCCCCCCGCGTCCAGAACAATACGGATTTCGGTCTGAACACAGCACGACGCTTCAATTGACTAGGGTACTGCATCACCCCACCACCGCCTACAACAGGCGCGAACACTCAGTCGCAGTATTCCTGGATATAGAAAAAGCGTTCGACCGAGTCTGGCACGCGGGACTCCTCTACAAGATGGCTACCTCACCAATACCGCAGAAGGTGGTGAAGGTAATAGCGTCGTTTCTTCATGGCCGCAGCTTCTCAGTGCGCGTGGAGCAAGCGCTCTCCTCCAGACGACCCATCGAGGCGGGAGTACCGCAAGGCAGCTGCCTCTCCCCTGTGTGTTACTCACGATACACTGATGACATTCCCATCACCGAAGACGCTCTGTTGGCCCTTTACGCGGACGACGCAGCATACATCACCAAGTCAATGAACCTCAACCACGCCGCCACCAAAATGCAAAGGGTCCTAACAGAGCTCCCCGCCTGGCTTACTAAATGGAGACTGAGTGTCAACGTGAGTAAAACACAGGCGGTGGCATTCTCGAAGAGGCTCACCCTGCCGCCGAAGCTCACTCTGGAGGATCAACCCGTGGCCTGGTCGCACACGGCGAAATACCTGGGAGTAACTCTAGACCGCAACCTCACGATGAGAAAGCACGCAAGGGACGTCCGCGGTCTAGCGAGCGTAACCCGAGCGCTACTCAAGCCCGTCCTGCAGTCCAACATTCCGCTCCGAATGAAGGTTGGATTGTATAAGACGTACGTCCGCCCGCGGCTCACATACGCGGCCCCCGCGTGGTATGCTTTGCTAGCCAAAGGCCACAGAAAGATACTGCGAAGTCAGCAAAGCCTATGCCTCCGGACGATCGTCAACGCGCCACGGTACGTTCGAAACGCCACCATACAGCGGGACCTGAAAATTGAAAGTCTGGATTAATTTATAGGCCGCTTAGCGACCAGGATGTTTGAGCGCCTAGACAACTCCACTTACTCTCATCTGCGAGAACTGGCCCCTCTCGCAGAAAGACCACCGAAGAGTAAGCCGTACACGCGGGAACTGGCCACAGACACTGACGACGACCAGGCGTCGTCAGATCGGGGTATCCTTCCCTCATCCCTTCCCCCTACCCATCTTCCTTTGAAGGTACCTGCGCGGCGGCTGTCCGACGATCCTCCCTGCGGAGTGAGCATCGGGCGGCCAGTAACGCGTGAGTAGCAAACCTGAGGCTCCGCGAGCCGACCCGATGACCCCCCCGTTGAAACGGGGGGCGGTAAGAACTCCGCAGGAAAGGGCCAAAAAGCCCGGCACTGCATCCCCCACACCGGCTTCGCCGGTGTGTGAGAAGAAGACACGTCTTTTTAGCAAAAAACTTGTGATCATCAAGAACGCGATTTATACCTTGTAAACTAGTAACTAAGAAGAAAAGTAAATACAGTCCACTTTTGCACAGTACCGAGTCTATCATTGAAGCCTGGGTAGGACCTCTACAAGTTTTGGTCCTCCGACCCGGATAAGCCGTTCCTGCGACGACCGGACCAGTTGTTCCTGCGGAGCCGACAAGACCCGCTCCACTGGATTTTGAAGAAATAGTTACATCGTATAACCACTGAAGAGACGGCGCGGGCTTGAAGATCACCCAACGGTGCGACGAGCATCGTTGTCAAGACCGGCGCAAGGGCACGGGGTGCCTGAAGATCACCCAACGGTGCGACGTGCGACGTTGTCAAGACCGGCGCAAGGGCACGGAGTGCCTGAAGATAAGCCCGCGTCCGTTGAAGACAACCGAACGAGGACGTCACCCGAAGAGTGAAGACCCCCCACTCCCTCACGTGGCTGGTCCACGGCCCGTTTATTCCGGCCACCTAACGGTGCCAAACGGTCGGAATAGCGGGTAAACGCCTTAGGGCGGTTTTAGTGTTAGTGTTAGGGACCGCTAGGTAGGTAGGGGCATCAAGTGCTGAAGAAGATGACCACCAGGAGCCCACCAGTGACGAGGGGGAAGAAGGCTGCACTTCGCGTCTACGAAGACTACCCCGCGTCCCCGTCCGAACCCGCGCTTCTGAATGCTCCCGTTGAGCCGCGACCCGCCGAAGCAGGACCCTCCTCCGCTCGCGTAGCGTCAGAGACGTCCATACGTGCCAAGGTGTCCAGAACGGACATGCTTTGAACGACCAAGATGAGGAATTAAGCAATCTCGTGAAAGCACACTTTGAGATAGATGCTTTGGGCATTTCAATTAAAAGAAAGCCAAACGCAAAGGATGAGCGGGCTCAAAGCATTTTCGACAGAACAGCGAGACGAGTGAACGGTCGTTTTGAAGTGGGACTACCTTGGGCCAGCGATGAGGTGAAGATGCCGCCCAGCTACGACATGGCCATACGACGCTTACATGGGATCGAACGTAAGATGGACAGATCGCCGGAGTTTAGAAGTGCATACACCGCGCAAGTGGAGAAGCTGCTAGAAAAGGGTTATGCAGAAAAGAGCGAGGAGGAACAGAGTCAGAACGAACGTCTCTGGTTTCTCCCTCACTTCGTGGTGACAAACCCCAACAAGCCGGGGAAGTTTAGAATGGTTTTCGATGCAGCCGCGCGCGCTAATGGAACATGTCTCAACGACGCGCTGCTGGACGGACCAGATCTACTACAGACATTACATGGCGTCTTGTTTCGCTTCAGAACGAAGCCGATCGCGGTCACTGCGGACATTCGGGACATGTTCCTGAGGGTGACCATAAGACAAGAGGACTGTACAGCCCAACACTTTCTATGACGCGGCGACAACCGAACAGATCCACCGCAGAAGTACATGATGAAGTCCATGATATTCGGAGCGAGAAGTTCTCCATTTCTGGCTCATAGCGTCAGGAACAGGAACGCGAAAGATCACGAGCGGACACACCCGCTAGCGTTTGATGCTATAACTCGGAACCACTACATGGACGACTGGGTGGACAGCTTTGAAACGGAAGAGATGAGATGAGAAAGAGAAGAGCCGCCAGAGCTATAGCACAAGTGCAAGAGGTGCATCAACAAGCGGGTTTTGAACTTGCAAGCTGGAGCGCAAACCGTGAAGGCTTACTGGATAGTATTACCCCGGAGAACCGAGCGTATGCACCAAAAGAGCTAGCGGCCACTGCACATGTATATGGAAATCATAAGGCTGAGCGGTAGGATCAACGCCGCTACAGTACCGGATCGCCTGAAGGATCCACCCATTCTGGACGGAGCGCACCGCTTATCACGTCTACTGATCAGGCGGGAACATGAGAAGAATAAGCACGCGGGCAGAGAACAGATCGTGATTTTGAATCTGCGCCAGCGATTTTGGATACTGCGGTTGCGTCCGGCGGTCAGAACGGTTCTGAACGATTGTACGCTGTGTTTGGTAACGAGAGCTATACACGTGGAGCTTATAGCGAGTCTCAGCACCGACTCGGCTATTATGGCTATCAGGTGAATGGCTGCCCGACGGGGGACTGCTCGTACAATCGTGTCAGACAACGAAACGAACTTCCACGGATCGGAAGTGGAACTAAAAAAGGCATACGAAGAGTGGCTCTCAGGCCTAAAAGAGTACGCACTCAAAGAGCGGATTGAGTGGCGGTACATCGACCCTGGTGCTCCAAACCAGGGGGGAGCCTGGGAGCGAATGATAAAAACGGTGAAGAGAGCCCTAGCCATCACCTTAAATGAACGTGCCCCGCGAGAAGAGGTGTTGAATACGCTAATGACAGAAATCGAGCACACCGTAAACTCGCGGTCTTTAACGCATGTACCCGTGGACCCAGAAGAAAAGGAAGCTTTAACACCGAACCACTTTTTATTGGGGACGGCAGTAGGTTTGCCATATGTGGGAGACTGCGACGTAGCCGACAGAAGGACGTGGCGCGCCGCACAAGCTCTGGCAAATTCTTTTTGGAAGCGCTGGATCGACGAGTACTTGCCTACGTTGGCGCCGCGAGGCGACCTCAGAAGACAGCAAGAGAACGTCAAAGAAGGGGACGTCGTCATAATCGCGGACGGTTTGCTACCTCGGAACGTATGGCCGCGGGGCCAGATCGAGCGCGTGATTACGGGTCCGGACGCGGGGAGGCATTTTCCGGAGGCCAGTGAGAAGGTTGATCGTCCTCCCGATTGAATAAGAAGGCTGCGAGGATCTGCGCCGGGGGGAGACTGTAACGGACGATCAAAGACGGGGCAGGATCGAATCTAGATTTAAAATGTATTAGTATAGTTAAAAGATCGAATCAGATTCAAATGTTAATAGGTAGCTAAGATTGTAACGGTTTAAACTTGCAACGGTCATAAGAGTGAGATAGCTATAGAAAAGCCCCCGTCTAACTTTGCTGGAAACTTCGATGTATTAGGAATTGTATAACATGATTTGTGAATGCGTGAATTACGATCCCCGCACCATGGCTAGGGCGAGGAGTATTTTTGTATAAAGGTAAACCGTTTTTAGCAAAAAACTTGTGATCATCAAGAACGCGATTTATACCTTGTAAACTAGCAACTAAGAAGAAAAGTAAATACAGTCCACTTTTGCACAGTACCGAGTCTATCATTGAAGCCTGGGTAGGACCTCTACAGTGTTTTTTATAAAAACAAAGAGGCCTCTTACTCGTTGGCTTTGGCCCCGGTAATGCCTTTGTAAAGATCCAGGCCTAAAGCCTGTGTTAAGCAATAAATGTGTGGAATAATAATAATAATGATATATATATTTATAATTATTATTTATTGTAGGGATACCAATATTTCAGTAAATGCCTCCTCCAAACCTTTCATCAGTGGATACTGGGCCTTATTTTCGATTGACTTGTTCAAAATAAATAAAGATTTTCTTTTGGTCTCAACATTCGTATTTGAGTATTTATTCATACAATAACCAAAATTAAAATTTTAAAGTTACTTATTTATACAATAAAACGTAAAATCTAAATCATCTTAATGTATAAAATGTGTATGACGACCTCCGTAGCGCAGTGGGCGTATAGCCGACTGTGACGCAGAAGGTAGCAGGTTCGATTCCCGCCGCGGGACAAATGTTTGCATGATTTACAAATATTTGTTCCGGATCTGGATGTTTTTCTATATATTATAAGTGAGTATTTACAAAAAAAAAAGTATATAAGTATTCTATCACTTATCTGGTTCCCATAGTATAAGCTATACTTAGTTTAGGGCTATATAGCGCTGTGTTAAATATCCACCAATGTATTTATGTATTATTTTATTTATAAAACAAAGTCGGGTTAGTTATATAACTCAATTCCATCAAACCATTTATAACTCAAAAACGCGGCTGGACCGATTAGCAGAATAACTATTAAAACATTAGTATTTTTATTTGTACGAGTATAGTGTTATCCGAACACATACGGAAAATTACAAGATTTTAAAAACCATCTCAAAAATTTCAAGCCTAGACGGGACTTAAACCCGCAACCTTCCTCTTGATACGAGAACGCACTATCCATTTGTGCCACCAGGCCGTCTCACGTCAGGGTTGAAATTAGTGAACTGATTTAGATTACGGCTAAAGCGTTTGAACGTTTAAATTTATTTGAATATTTGAATTTATTAAAACATTTGAAAAATTCACGCAAAAAAAAAATGATAAAAATTCATTTTCTCATACATAGCTAATCATGGCCGATTGACAATTCTACCGTCATATGCATGTCAAGGCGGTACAAAGTTCGGCGGGTTAGCTAGTAATAAACAAAAACTATGTAAATTACTTCTAACAATAAATGAAGCCTAGAACGACTACCTTTGTATTTGGACTTGAAAATTCAAATAAAGTTTATTTTTGTGTACTATCCCGTTATACGTCACTAAATTAAAAAAGAATATGTTTAACCCGGTTTTCCCCTCTATTAGTGACCTTCTTCAAAACTTTTAATGGAGCACAACCCTGTTAGGCCATGCTTAAGAAAAACTTTATCCAGGATTGTACGCTTTGTCTGACATACAACCTTCAATGGCTCCACAGTTGTTCATCGCAAACAAAGAGATGTCGAATAAAGCTTATTATAAAGAACATTTCAGGCTTTTGTCTTTTTACCTTTCATTTACAATTTTAATCTAAATAAGACTAAAAAAATTAGAACGGGGGAACTACGTTAGTTTGATGCAAGGTATCGCAACAAAATTTAAAATTAAATGGGTCATTATTAATTATTATTATCATTATTAATTAATCATTTAATTGGTTAGGTAATGTAAAACAAAGTCGAGTTAGTTACACCATTTATAACTCAAGAACGGCTGGACCGATTTTGGTGATCTATGATTTGTTGGATTTGTCTCCGCTCCGAATAGCAGAATAACTATTAATATATTGGAAAAACTCACGCAAAAAACATATGAGGAAAATTCATTTTCTCATACATGCTAATGATGCAGCTAACGATGGCCGATTGACAATTCTACCGTTATATGCATGTCAAACCGGTACAAAGTTCAGCGCGTCAGCTAGTTTTCAATAAAATTGACTAATAATAAACGTAGTGATCTACCGATTCCGCCGACTGAACAGGCTGTAGGCCGTTGAACTCTTGCAATGAGTAAACACCTTTTTCTATTGCATGCATTTTCAATATTTTTAAAGTTCTTTTTTTGACTGTCTTATGTGATTTAATTTTAACTGTTTATAGTAGACATGGCGTAGAAGGTTTAATGGACTACAGCTAATTTCAAAAAGGGCGGGGGAAATGTTTCTTTAGGTCGTATCTAAGTTTTGTGGTCGGGAATATTTTAAATCAAAACCTATAGGGTACTTCCCGTTGACCATCAAGATCGGCAAGAAGCAAGGTAAGTAACAAGTAAAGAAAAAATCCGTAACCCTTAATTTGTAGGTATATCATTAAAATATTCTTAGCAATTTTTGCTTCTGATTGTATTTATATATCGGACTTACGCCGCCGTTTATTTGTTCGCATAGATGCTGTCCATCCAAAGGTTGCATAGAAGAGATCGCTGTTATTGATAAGACCGCCTATTGTATCTATGATTTAAAAGTGTATTTTCTTTTAGGTATATGTTTATATTTAATGGTGTGCAACAAAGGAATTATCTATCTATATTTTCTGTGACTACTGACATTTCAGACAAAATTCATGACTTTCTTTGACAAATTTATTTGAGAAGGACAAAATTGATGAGATCTGCCACAGATTTGTTTGTAGTTGAACTTCTGAACAATAATATTCCATTTAGCTTAACTTTCATGTAACTTATTACAGAATAGTGTTTTTTATACTAGATGGAGATGGAACAAGCTTATGGCCCACCTGATGTTAAGTGGTGTTTATTAGAGAATTCTAGGTCACGCACGTTAGAAATGTGCCTTACGATAAACATCTTGCCTTACGATAAACTTCAAGCCTCCTTGTGCCCGTAATTTCACAAATCATACCCTTCATAACGAAACACAGCAATGCTGTTTGGCGGCAGAAATAGGTATGGTGGTATTAATTCCCCGGGCGAGCCCATACACAAGGAGCTCTATCTCTCTTAAAGTCGTGCAGGGCTGATCCGCTTCTCATTATGAAGGGAACTTCTGAATAACCTAGTGCTCAAATCAAAGCTTTTGATTTTTCAGCTAGCGAGAAGTAGCCAGTGGTCTACTTTGTGGTACAGTTCATTACCACCAATACCTGGTTGGCATACCACCTTACCGTACTAAACGATTTGCTTCAACTTTTCTTGTTAGCATAAGTAAGGAGTAGAACTCACTTCCGGCGTACGTTTTTCCGAACCTGTATAACCTCGGAGTCTTCAAGTCCAGAGTGAATAGATTATTTCTAGGCAAGCGTGCTCCATCTTCGATCACACCATCACTTACCATCAGGTGAGGTACTGGTCAAGCGCTTTGTAATCATCAATAAAAAATACCTACAATTAGTAGCAGACCTGTAGCAAAGAATACTATTACTATTAAAGAGTGAGTTTACCCAAGTTCCAATTTTCCGAAATGTACCGTTATCTGCAAAAGGTCACCTCGAGCTCCTAGGGATCTCGCTCACGCCTAGTCTCAACTTTTGCTCATACATCGAGTCTAAGGCTAAAACAGCTGCCATGAAGCTGGGCATCCTTAACAAGGTCAGGAGATACTTCACACCAGGACAGCTTCTTAGTCTTTACAAAGCTCAAGTCCGGTGTGGTATGGAGTACTGCTGCCACCTTTGGCATGGTTCGGCCAAATACCAGCTCACTACCTTAGACTCGATAGAACGTAGGGCTTTTAGGCTTATAGGTGAGCAATATATGGCGGAGACTAAGACCCAAAGTCTCGAACACCGCCGTAAAGTTGCAAGCCTATCGATCTTTTACTGAATACATTTTGGGAAATGTGCCCAGGAACTACACGATCTGATCCCGCCATCTCCCTTCCATAAAAGGACAAGCAGGCACACGGCTCAGTACAATCCGTACCTAGTCGATATACCACCCATTCGCACACACCGTTTTGGTTCTACGTTCTTGATGCGTACAGCTAAGGTATGGAACACTTTGCCGTCGTCTGTTTTTCCTAAAGAATACAATCCGGGCCTCTTTAAGGTAAGAGTAAATAGGTTTCTTCTAGATCTTCGTGCTTCATCTTAGACCACATCATCACTTACCATCAGGTGAGATTGTGGTCAAACGAAGTTCTGTACAATATATAAAAAAAACTATTACTAGCCTCGTGAGACTCTATACAAGCTAACCGAGTGTGTGTGTGTTTTTACTGTAGGGCTGGGCTAACCAATACAGCGGGGCATGAACAACACTACGTCCGGCTTGCATAACGATGCCTATAAACATGTTTAATACATGCAACACGGACACAGTAACTCGACCCCCCCCCCCCCCCGCCACTCCCCTTTTGGATTTTTTTCGCAACATCTTGTGTAAAATGAAGTCCTCTCAGATTTGATTGAAATCCGTCGATACAGCAAACTTCCCTTTTCACCCCTATTTTTCCCCCAATCAAAAAATACGATTGACTAAAGAATTCAAATAAACCAAGGAACTAGTACGTCAATTTTTGTGAAAATTGGTTGAAAAATGCGACCTATAGGTGAGAACAGACAGACAGCCGGACAAAAGCATTTTTTGGCCATCTCGATATGCTTCGTTCGCTCGTTCGATAAAGTTTTGAGTTCCTTTTCATAACTTTTATGAGATAATTTTTAGAGATAAAACGGACTCTTTGCGAGGTCCTGCTTAAGTCGGAAAAAAATACATAAGAGTTATTATTTATAGTGATACAGGTGCAACGCCCCATCACACTAATCACACTAGTATTATAAATGCAAAAGTTTGAATGTTTGTTTATTGTTGTTGGTTACAATCTCGTTGTAACGGATGAACCGATTTCGATGAAATTTGGTGTGTACGTAGATTATACCCTGAATTAACACATAGGCTACTTTTTATCAGCAAACCACGCGTGCGAAGTCGCGACCGGAATCTAGTCATAGATAGTTGTCAAACATAAAAGGTGCACGTTGAACATACATGTTGTATACACGGCTACACATCAAGCTATACATTTCCAGTATAAGCGGATCTCTCATTGTACGCATTGTCTATGATTGAATCCTCTCATTGTACACAGTGCGACGAATAATAAACATTGATTGTGGCGTAGTTTTTATAATTTGTATCTATATCAAAAATTAAATCTACCGTAATTACTAATTTTAACGGGTATTTATCGCGTATGTACCTTTTTTATTTGTTATCCCGAAGTTAGGGTCTGCCCGCAGCCACGGCTGTTACAAGAGAGTCGAAATATATAAAAAAGATAACAAATAAAAAAGGTACATACGCGATAAATATCCGTTTAAATCAGTAATTAAGTACAGTTTTAAAAAGTTGAAAAACTATCAATCAAAGAAAGTAATTTAAATTCACTTCAAAAACAAAATCATTTCTTCTAAGAAAGCAATCTAAAAATATAACCAATCACGTATCGAAGCTCTTCCTACACGTATTCCTCAACTTTTTTGTGTTTTTGTTTAATTTTGCAATCCTTATCTGACTTATTACCTTCAGTGGAAAGTATAACTTTGAAGGAAAATGGTTGAAACGGGTATCCTTCTCCATTATAGAACTTGCTCATAAACTCAACCCTGCAAACAGTTTTCAGTGTTAGTTTTCATTACGACCTCCGTGGCGCCGTGGGGGAAGAGCCATTCTCCCTATTCTCCCATTCCCGTGAGAACTTCGGCATAAAAAATATATAAAACCACTTTCAAATAGAAATGCAACGTTTTATACAAATTTCACGCCAAACCATCGGTTACTTTTCGAGGACACAAACATACGGCAACAACTTCTTTATACATATTTTTTTAATAGTATACTATATCTCAGCTATATATATTTTTATTAAAGAAAGAAAGGAAACATTTTATTCAAACCCACACAGTAAAAGAAAGAAAAAACGAAGCAAAAACCACATCTCACTTAAGCACTAACTTTAAAGCCTTTTTCTTGCCTTAGAAGGTACATGACCTTTCTTTGTATCCAGTTTTGTATTTATATTGTCTTGTGTTATTATTATATTGTTTAGTAACAAAAGAATATACAATTATTTACAATAAAATACAGAAAAAACGAATCATCTAAAGACCGTCGCAAACGATCTATAGATAGCTCAACTGCTCCAGATCACTACCAGGCGGAAGTGTCCCCAAGACACTGGCTGCATTGTCCCACTGAATTGCAATGCTTATGCGATGACCCAGATAAACGCCAGCTTTCGGATCACGCGTTGCTTCGACCAGACGCCCAAAAAGAATTTTGAAAACGCGATGGGTCCCGGTACCCCACGGACCCAGGGTCTCGACCCCAAATGGTTCAAATACGTAAGCTCTGTCGAGACTTCCATATTTGCGCCGCTTGAGATCTTCGGCTGAATTTGCCGCCGCACCGGCCCCAACTGCTGTACCAGACAGATGAAATGGCACTAGGGTATCGACGCACGTGGCGTCTCATACCAAAGACCTTCTCCCAAGGTACAAGAGTCATACCGTCAGGCCTCTTACCATCGTCACGTATCAGACCCTTCTGTTCGAGAACGGCTGGAACGTTGACGCTGCAAAAAGCCCGGTGGATGATATCATTGAGGCTAGCGTGACGGGAAATCCTACCGGCGGCCCTGGAACACGGTAATCCATGGTGACCAAGCTATTCGACTGCCGAACCGTACTGGCACTGATGAGGGGCGCAGCACCGCCCACCCAACCGTAAACAAGTTACAATCTGAAAAGTTATAGGATCCATTAAAGTACTATCCTACTAATTAGTAAGCTATGTTATCTGTAAAAACCTGTGTATGTGCAGTAATAGTAGATTATTAAACGAGAGGATAAAGCAGTGTCTTGCTTCACGGGCGCTATATTGAATTCTGAACGTAACGAAGGATTCAAGAGTTAACTCACGAGCAGAGTGAGGGAGTTTCTAGGAGTGTGAGTTCTTCTTCACATGCCCACTTCTTATGCCTACGAGGGCATAATGTGATGTGATGAAATTCAGTACAACTTTACTCCCGGCCCAGCTGCAGGGATCTAATCACCTGTTTTCGATGAGGTTTACATTACATATAATTTGACATTGTAAAGCAGGTGGTGTGAAAATTTTCTTTCTTTCTTCCTTTCTTTCTTGAAAGCTCTGTGTGGGGATGAATTAGTACTCAGCTCAGCATGATGCTACTGCATTACGAGTGGTAACCAATATGCTGATAATCGTGAAAAAGCCTAGGCTGTGCTCACAAAGTACTGAATAAGTTTTGCTTATAACACACTTAAATATTAGAATTTCTGTGTTTAATCATCTATTTTTTAATACCGCATAGCACAGTAACAAAGTCTTACCAGTGTAATCGCAGCGTATGAAGAAAGGCAGATAGTCCTTCCATCACTACCAAAATAGCCAGAGTGAAGACTTGCCATATAAAAAATATAAAGAAAAGCTTCGGGATGCCAAATATAGAGAGATCGTTTAATGCCAGCTTATGAAGTACCATAGACCACAGCATATCAGAAAGTTCTGCAATAAAAAATCATCATCATATCAATCATAGGATGGCAAATGACACACACACCCCCTTACACACACACACACACACACACAAACAGGACGACTATCTCCCACAACACAGGTTTTACCTTGGGTGGGAGCTAGTGAGCTTCGTTAATGGATTACTTATTCGTTAAGATATTTTTTAAATCTATAGCTTGCTAAATTTATGCTTCATGAAATACATAGGTCATAACCTAAGCTGTATAATTTAAAACTACATATATTTTCAATTGTTTTTTAATTTTTTATGGTGTGCAATAAAGATAAATAAAGCAATAAACTGGTGAACATAGGCCATGGATTTCATAGCGACTAATCTTCCGCGACATGCACCCAGCAACCTCGGTACTATATTAACATTAAGGGTCTTATCACAAAAAATGCTACGTCTTAAAAACTTTCCATACAAAAATTAGTAAGGATTTTGTATACTTACACGCGTTCTTCAAATGCGTACCTACTAAATTCCTAAAATTAATACAAATTTAATAAAAATTAAATATTATAGATTAGATTAGATAATTTCATTATTGCACACCATTCAATATAAACACATTTAAGAAAATACACTTTTAATTGTACATATCGTATTTAATTGTATTGTAAGTATATGTATACATTGTATGTGTTATTAATCAATTTCTCTAGCTAGGTGAACAATTTCTTAAATATTATATCTATAAAATGAGAATCTGTTATTGGCATAAACATTAGCTATAGAGTTTGTTTACATAAATAAATAAATAAATATTGCTGGATATTTCACACAGCGCTAACTAGCCCCAAATTAAGCGAAGCTTGTGCTATGGGAACCAGATAACAAGAGACAACCCAACCCAAATACATATTGCTGTTGATTCTGTAATGAATATATAAAAAATAAAAAAACAGTTGTTTAACTTTTTTGTGTTTTTTTTTTAACTTTTCCCACTGCTGGGCAAAGGCCTCCCTCAACTCCTTCCACCTATCACGATCCTTGGCAGGTTCCCACCATTCCTTCTCGAATCAATTGATGTCGTCACGCCAACGCTTTCGCGGCCGACCCCGACGTCGCTGTCCATCTTCCGGTACCCAATCTGTTACAATGTGGGCCCATTTCTCCGGAAGCATTCGACTCACGTGCCCGGCCCAATCCCACTTGAGCTTCGCGGTTTTGGCTCCCACATCGGCAATGCCAGTCAATGAACGAAGCATGGTATTCCTCACCCGATCGGCTCTCCGGAATCCTAGAACGCTGCGTTCCATTGCCCTTTGGCAAATCTTGAGCTTGGACTTCTGCAGCTCGGTCAATGACCATATTTGCGCTCCGTAGGTGAGGATAGGCAGGATACACATGTCGATGAGTTTGCGCTTCAGATTCATAGGAAGGTCACCCTTCATGTGCGCCTTCATGGACCAGTAGCTCTTCCAGGCATTTTCGATGCGGCGATCTATTTCCTTATCATGCCTGTTTTCGAAGCTTGCTAACTGGCCCAAGTAGATGTATTCATCGACATATAGTATTTCCTGCCCATCTACCTCGACCCTACGTTTCGTGGCATTGGTCATTATTTGCGTCTTCGACCGATTCATTTGCAGTCCAACCTCAAGACTTGCCGCGCTCAGTTCTTGGAGCATTTCTTGTAAGTCATGTGCTGTTTGGGCAAAAAGGACAATGTCATCCGCAAAACGCAAGTTAGTTAGGTGCTTGCCACCGATGTTTATGTCCCTTGTTGCCCAAGATAATGTTGTGAACACCTCCTCGCGGGTGCTTGTAAACAGAATGGGAGATAGTGGATCACCCTGCTTGACTCCTTTCTGTATGTGAAATGCTGGACCAGTGGACTGGAGTTTTATATTGGCTGTGCTTTGGCGGTAAATAATTTTAATAAGATCAATGTATGTTTTGTGAATTTGCTGGTTTTCTAGTGATTTGAATATTGCTGAGTGCTGAAGGCTATCAAAAGCCTTTGTGTAGTCCACAAAGGCTATATAGACTGGTTTATGAAACTCTGTGTACTTTTCAATTATCTGGTTTAGTGTGTGTAGATGATCTATTGTGGAGAAGCCGGGGCGAAAACCTGCTTGCTCAGGCGGCTGGTGTTGGTCTAAAATGCCACTAATGCGGTTTTGCACAACTTTTATAAACGCCTTATACAAATGTGAGATCAGGCTTATTGGTCTATAGTTGCCTATATTTGTTTTATCCCCCTTTTTGTGTAGGAGGACAATGTTCGAGTGACACATTTGTTTCGGTATTTGGCCAGTTTGCAAAATGGTATTGAACAGGTTGGTGATATGCGGAAGTAGGGTAGGCGCGCCGATTTTCAATGCCTCGGATGTTACTCCATCTTCTCCCGGACTTCTGTCATATTTCATCGTTTTTAAAACATTATGAACCTCTTTACCTGTTATAAATGGTATGCTATCAGGTTTACTATAGTCTACATTTTCGGTTGTCTTAGTGTTGTTTATGTAGTTTTTGTGGTTATAATTTAAAAAATCTAACTACTTGCTGCCAACCATAGGTTTCTTCTAGGCAAGCGTGTACTATCGTAGACTGCATCATCGCTTACCATCAGGCGAGATAGTGGTCAAACGCTAGCCTATAATTAATAAAAAAAAAACAGAATACAATGGTTGGCAGTCGTTCGTTAAAATACATTTTGACCGACGTGATGTCTTTAGCATTCGAGGATTTTCGCATTCAAAATCGGTTTCGACCGAACAAGTTTTTACTGTGATATATATAATGTAAAATAATCAATTGGTTATAAGTAAAGTAAAGTAAAGTAATAATTTATTTATTGACATAATTAAGTATGACATAGTCAAATTTGAATCCATAGGCTCCCGAACTAGTTAAAAACTGTATTTCAGGTGCCAGGGGCTTCTCCCATCATGTGTATATTTTAAATTATGTCTAGCAAAGATAGGATAGTTAAGTTTAAGCATTAATTAAAAAGAATAAACCATATGACTAAAAAAGTAAGTATTTAAAAGAAATACCTAAGCTCTCTCAAATTCAAGTCTGTTACGTAGTAGGTGCCATACTTAGGTCATGTTTTGCTTAGTAATTAGATTATAATATATATTTATATATATTGTTTACAATTATCAGCATCTATAAATATATGTAATATCCATGTATATATTTAGTGTTTAAGATATTCGCGTATGTAGGTAGTGTAGTGATAGGAACTTAGGAATACAAAAAGAAAACATCAACAATAAAAGCCATTTAACATTGCTTCAACACCGTCGTAATCAAATTCCTTGAGCCAGGTAAGTATTATTTTTTTTTTCAACGTTACTCTTCTTCTTCACCATGAGCACTCTGTTAAGCACATTATACAGATGGGGAACAACGACATTATATTGTTTTAAATTTATTATTAATTAATTATATTGTTATAAAGGCATACCTACGAAATAATTGTGACAATAAATCGACCTTTTGGTTTAAGATACATATTCTGTAGCAACCTAATCAAATCAAACCAAGCATATCTTCCCAGACGGATGCTAATGGTAAGTAGTTTTGATTAATTGATGGCTGGAATCATCAGATAATGTAGGCCCTTTGTGCAATACTATCTACTTAATTAATCAGTTTTAACATCATTATCATCATCATCTTTCAATCTTTCGCGATCGCTGTACATAACTATAGATTAAAACAGGTATTTATCGCGTATGAACCTTTATGTACAAACTACGTAAAAATTACTAAAAATAATAAAGAATTACGTAAAAAGCTACATACGCGATAAATACCCGTTTTAATCAATAATTATCATCATCATTTTTAGGGTCCTACTCGAACTCAAAATCCTAGAAGCAATAAATGTATTGAGTATTGAACTTGTAAACTGTGTGCTGTAGATCTGCAATTTACGATATTATGAAATAAAAAAAATGGGACAAGTGCGAGTCGGACTCGCCCACCGAGGGTTCCAAACAATTATGACCGCGCATACCGTTGCTTAACCTCGATGATTGATAACATACTTTAAATAACTAAATTTTGTGATTTAATTATAAATGTATAGTTTTCACATTTTCCCTACAGGTACTTGTCGTTTAAGACGATATTACTTGCCAAATTTCACAGTTCTAGGTCAACGTAAAGTACCCTATAAATTTTGATTCCCCTGAGAGTGTCGAGATATACGTTTTTTGCGGCATAAGCGGCCGTATCTTTTTGTTACGTTAACTTAGAAGTTTGATTTTTTCACAGCTTCAAAGCACTGTAGACTTTAGTATATGATATCAATTTCAACTAGATACCTCCACGCGTTTTTGATATAAAGGGTATTGACAGACAGACGGACAACAAAGTGGTCCTATAAGAGTTCCGTTTTTTCTTTTTAAGGTACAGAACCCTAAAAACCAAAACAACTAGTTTTTTGTGGTATAGTTTGATGAGAGTTTGGTTTGGTTAACCGACTTCAAAAAAGGAGGAGGTTCTCAATTCGACTGTATTTTTCAGTGTGAATATTCCAGGTAACTTTGAAGTCAATTGTTATATTTTTGTAAAAATTATATTATTTGTTATTCATCATCGTCATCACTTATCTTAACTTATACTAGCAGTCCCGCCCGCAGCTTCGCACACTTGAAATTTCCCATTCGTAATAAAAACTATATAAAATACTCTTGTCAAAGTGACGCGACACTTTATGTAAATGACTTCACGTCAATGAACGACGGTTAAATTATATGGATATTGTACATACAAAAATACTAAAATCGCGATGAAAAAATGGGAGGAGGGTGAAAAATACGGATGTTGAACGGCTGAACCGATTTCGATGAAATTTAGTATGTACGTAGATTATAACCTGGATTAACACATAGGCTACTTTTTATCTCATAAATCAGGCCACATGGTGTAAAAATGGGGTGTCAAATCAAGTTGCAACAACGAGTTTATCTTTATTTCTAGTTTACCTACACATTTATTAGTGTAACACGTATGAAGTCTCGGGCAACAGCTAGTTTTGAATATATATCGGAAATAGCACAGTGAGGACTTCCGTAGACAGTATGGCTGCATTACATTAATTTTAACTATTGATGCAAAAATAGGGGTGTTGTAAGATTGACGCCTATGTCTGTGTGTCTGTCTGCCTGTTTGCCTGTTTTCTATAGGTCCAATAAAAACAGAATCATTGAAATCGGTTGGCGTGATATTGAGTTATTCGATTAAAACAAAAAAAAATATTTGTAATCTTTGACTATCAAAATAGTGCCACGAAAGAAATAACCAAATAACCTACAGTTTCATTCAAATTACAGGTAACGGGAGCTCATGTAATATGGTTATACTTTTTTGGCGTATAAATTGCAGTTAATCTAGATTTCAGACTTTTGCTTATATTTGTGTCACATAACCTACACGCATACCAATTTACAGCTCTGTGGGGTCACTGGTGTACCCTGTGCATTTTGTCGAAGTTCAGTTTTCATTACGGCTATTATCTCAAAAACTATAAAGACTTTACTAAAAATAAAAACGGAGTCTAAATGTACTAATGAAGACCTTTCATTTGACGTCCCACTTGACCTAGAATAGAATAGAATAGAAAACGCTTTATTGTATACCACACTTAAATTAACTAATCATATTTAAAACACTTCAAACTAGACTCGCTATATAGTACAATTGGCAGTCTTATTGCTAAAAGCGATCTCTTCCAGACAACTTTAGCATGAACTGGATTTTACAAGAACGTTAAAGGACCTAATAGCCTTATTTTCATTTGTTTTACCCCTCTTGAACCCCAATATCTCAACCACCCCCTAACATTTATAGTTCATTTAGTCACACCAAAATTATGCCAACACTACCTACTTATGTTTTGTTTTGTCCTGTCCATCCAAAGGTTGCCTGGAAGAAAATCGCTTTTAGCGATAAGACCGCCCATTGTACTTACCTTAATTTTTGTGTATTTTATTGTATTTTTAATTTTGTTGGTGTGCAATAAAGAGTATTCTATTCTATTCTATTATATTCTTATGTATCAAATTTTACGATGATCGGATCAACGCTTCGAAATTTATCCTCGGACAAACAAACATATACATTACATAGATACAACGCCGATTTGCCCAAGTTGATTTAGAGATCTCGCTTCGTTCGATCAAATATATTATGTTCTATTCTTTAACAAAGTATGGAATGAAATGACTCACTAGCATGTGCCAGTGACAATGCCCACAGCCGCAAATAGGACGCGGTGTGTGAAATGGTGCTCAGCAGGAACTCAATGGTATGCACTGACTGGTTGATCATCAGATCTGAAAAGGTAGGCATGTCGACAGGCGCCTCGGCAATTGCTTGCATGTTCCTTACACTTGACTGTTGGTACCGCCTGAGATTGCTGGAGTTTTCCTGCAATCAATAATTTACACGTCAATTTAGTACCTAGGCTTTTCCTGGTAAAAGGTTGGTAATCCATTCCGAAATGTTTGACAAATATTTGTTCCAGGTCTGGGTATTGCTATCATCATATGACATCCACCGTTGAACATTGGTCTCCCACCTGAGTACCTTATAACTTGTAATACAAATTCTCGGATCTTATTTATTTATAAAAACTTACCGACATAACAACTGCTCTTTTCTTCTTGTTCAAATAATGGATATACATCGGTGATCCTAACAGCAAAACTGGTATGCACGCCAGACTGATTGATACCAGTATAAGCTGAATTGATCTCTGACCCTCAAACAAGTAAGCATCGCAGTTTTCATCTATTGACTTGGTCTTCGTCATTAGAATCATATCGATGAAGAGAAGGAGGATCTGTGGTGCACATCCTGGCCCTTTTTTTGGATCAGCTAGAAAACATCATAAAGGTAATCATTCAGTAGTAGGTTTCCTTGTTAAAGGGCTCGCCCGGAGAAGTACTACCACCATACCTACATATTTCCCCTATTTATAAAACTTGCGCTCCCGGTACACATTGTCTTTTTTCACTATTAAACAATAGCCTCTTGTATTTAATAGAAATAAAGATTTTTCATGGAGGCTGTATTTCATTTTAATATATTATGAATGCAATGAGCCTCATTCTATTTTCAAATTTACTTACGGCCCTAGGGGCGTAAATACCATTTACGCCTCAGCTAACAATGACCGACTTTTAAAGCATGAGTGATGAAAACACTTATCTACACTAAAAGGTCTACACTTAACTACACATTTCAGTGAAAGTGCGAATCCAAACTGGATATGCGCTGCCCTACGCCGGCCTCCGTTTCGGTTTGAGATAATCCTAAGAGTCAAATTAAACATATTGAGGGGTCAAAACTGGTTCTATTGTAACAATAATAGTTGCGTGATATGTAACTATATTTCGCGGCCAAAAATGGCCAAATATTGAATCGCGCTGACGAAAACGCACAACATTTAACAACTATTTTTCATTTTGAGAAACCACGTCTAGTCATGTAATACATGTTCAATTATGTTTAGTTATAAAATTACATGAATATAATGAATCATTATTGGTATACCATGACTTAGGTCTGGTATTACTCGTATAATCGAATAAAAGTTTTGCCTAAAAGTCTACAACATTTTCGTAGACAGTCATTGCCATAACGCTTCGGAAAAAAATTGTCGTAGGAAAAAGTATGAAAAAACGGATAAAATATGTGCTAGAACTTTGACTAAATAAATCCACAAAATAAAACTAAAATACTCGCAACTAAACAGGTATATAATATTTAATAATGGGATTTATACAAGTAAGAAAAATTCGCACAACACTGCAACTAAACTACCGAGCTGTATCAAATATTCAAACCCTCGCTTAGTGGCCCTGTGGCGCAATGGATAACGCGTCTGACTACGGATCAGAAGATTCCAGGTTCGAATCCTGGCAGGGTCGTTACTTTTTTGATTTTTTTATTTTTTAGGTAACGGTTATCAATTCTCCTGATGACTTGGACAATAGAGAGTAACGAATTTAATTTTTATGAGACATATTCACGCATCTGCATATTGAGTAAGAGACTCGAGGATGTCCATTGTCGGGTAAGTAATAGTTGAGATCCGGTTTACATTTTCCACAAACAAAAATTTCTAAATTGCAATCCATACTTATATTATAAATTCAAAAGTAACTCTGTCTGTTTGTTGCGTTTTCACGACTAAACGGCTGGACTGATTTCGATGAAATTTTGTATGTAGATAGATTATGACCGCGAATGAGAAATATGTTGCTTTTTACCCAGCTGCGTGGATGTTATGTTTTTATAGACAAACCACGCGTGCAAAGCCGCGGAAGTCTGTTAATTTTATATATCATCAAATAATTTTCGGAAAAGTGAACGAAATGGAAATCTTTTGTAACTATCATGGTTAAGAACATACTTTCACTAAAAACGGGATGCGTCGAAATATTGGGATACTCAATAACTCACAAATCATGGTAAATGGACGACCTCCGTGGCACAGTGGGCGTATAGCCGGCTGTGACGCATGATGTAGCGGGTTCGATTCCCGCTGCGGGACAAATGTTTGCAGTATCCTATCAGTTATTTGGTTCCCATAGTACAAGTTTTGCTTAGTTTGGGGCCAGATAGCGCTGTGTGAAATGTCCACCAATATAAAATAAAAAAACCCGTTTTCAGTGAAAATAGCGAAATGGAAAAGTTTGGAACTTACAATGTTGAGCACCATATGTAAACCACTTGTAGAAGATCATTACGACAAGCCACAAGAAAATGCTGGCGAGGAACACAATTTCCGGGATAAATTGTAAAAAAATTAAGTAGTACTTTTTAAAATATCTGAAATAAAATTGAAAAGTTATAGAAGGACATAGATACTCGTAGATAGATAACTCTTTACTGTTACAACGAAATTACAATAACTTCTTAAATCTAAAAAGTTAGACTGATACGCGGTGTTACAATGGGCGGTCTTATCGCTTAAAGTGTTCTCTTCCAGGCAACCTTTATATGGACTGGATTGAGAAAGCGGAACACGCGTTTCAGGGTACCTAAGTACCTATATCTAAATATATAAAACCAATTCGGATTAGTTATACCATTATTATCTCAAGAACGGCTGGACCGATGTTTATGAAATTTGTATAATACATTAACGATGCCAAATCAAACTCATCCGTGCGCGCAATAGGCATAGAAAAGCGTACCTACTAAGTTTTCTCTTCGCGTATTAATGTATAGTCAATTTGGGTCAATTAGAGGTTTAGTTCGTGTAATAAAAGTATTTTTTGTAAATATTGTTTGAATCATCACTTATAAAAATAAGTATTATTTAAAATAAAAAAACTGACTTTATAACGAACGGAACAGAAGCAAACAAGCTTGTAAAGCAGGGGGGGGCTACTCCATTTTAACTCTGAGTTGATGATCTAATTATTCTTTTTTTTTCTTAACCTATACTTTCCGACTGCTGAGTAAAGGTCACGCAATCACTCGCCACGTCCCACCAGCCATCTTGCAAAGAATCAAGACGCTCCATCGGCCTTTTTTTAATAGTGGGTAAGTCTTCATGGATACCTGACTGCCGCGGGGCTGACCGTCAGGTTATGCCGGACTCTTACCGGCTAAAACCACCACTTGTGTTTCACCATTTCACCATTACGCCTGCTCTGTCAAGACAACGGGAGCGCTTGTGGATTCATCCGCGGTCTCGACGGCGTTGGCCACTTTTCAGGGCCCCCTCTTATGGGTTTGGTGTTATCCCATCAGCGAGACGCACGGAAACACCGCGCGCGCCTTTTCGAGGTCGAGTTTAGCTGCGATGAACACCCCCGTGTCCACCGCCTAGACCTCTGTTATAGGGGTCGAAAGAGGGCGTGATAACGATCTCTTCGACGCCCTGCTCTCCTGCTGCGGATTGGAAGGTTTGTAGTTATTTCCCGCTCCCTCTCCGCAGCTTCCTTTTGATTGATTGATTGATTGAAAATACTTTATTGCACTTATAAAACTAGTACAAATGCGAACTTAATGCTAAAGAGCATTCTCTTCCAGATAACCTTTGTGTATTGTAGACAAAGATGTGTAGGTAGTGCACAGAAAAGGTAAAAAAGAAAATTTGCACAGGACTAATAAATATAGCATAATATAGGTACATACTACTTAAATAAACCTACTTAAATACTTTATATGATAGACTAAACTATACCAATATCGAATAAAAATACATACATAACAATAGAAGAAGTGTTATGGAAATATTAAGTTGCTCATTTTTGGTCGGTTTGACCGAGAAGGTGCCTATAGATTCTCAATCTGAATGCTTCCACTGAAGTAGCCTCGAAATAGTTTGGTGGCATATTATTCCAGAGACGAGTAGCGGTTATGGTGTAAGAGTCAGAGTAAGTAGCCGTGTTATGCTGTGGAGTAATTAGTTGGAAACGACGAGACGATCGCACAGGTCTGTCCTCAGTTGATACAGATGCAAATCGCTCTCTGAGGTAGCTGGGAGATAGAGGGTTGCGAAGTATATAAGAGGGATAGCATGTGCGCATCTCGACGAGCTCTGATGTCAAGCCATTTTAGCTGCTGACGAAATACCGAGACATGATCATATTTTCGTAGGCCGTAGATATAGCGAATGCAAAGATTCTGCAGACGCTCCAACCTGTTCAGTTGCTCTTCCGTAGCATCGGGATAGCATACATCTGCATAATCTAGGATGGGTAAGAGTAACGCATTAACCAGTGTGGACCTCGTAGATTGGAGCAAGAAATTTTTTAGGCGTTTCAGAGTATGCATGGTACCATACATCCTCCTACTAATCTGGGTAATATGATGGTCCCATGACAAATTATGGGTAATGAAAAGGCCTCAATTCTTAACCTCCTTGCAGAACTGCAGTGGAATATTATTATATTTAAGAAGAGTGTTAAGATTAATTTCTTATTCCTTTTGCATTATTAATTATTGATATTACTTATTGATTATTTCCTTTTGCAATATCGTGTTTTCGCAAAAGGATACGACAACGTTCCGTGTATCTTCCGAACCAAGCATTGCTTCTACGAGTGCTGGAAGCGAAAGATTTGTTCCTACTTCTGTTACAAGCTCTTGTTGGGATGTCCAAGCTGGGCAGTCTTGCAACGTGTGCTCCGCTGTATCTTCAGCGGAATCACAATGATGACATCTTGTGCTGGTTTCCCTTTCGGCTATACGACACAGATATTTGCCGAAGCATCCATGCCCCGACAACACCTGTGTAAGCCGGAATGGCAACGCTCCGTGCTCTCTGTCCATCCAATCTTCTAAGACCGGGCGGATAGCCCCAACAGTATTAAAGCCAGTTCTTGGTGTTACAAGTCTCTCCTTCCACCTGGTAAGCAGAAACTGCTGAGCTTGGCGTTTCCACACCTCAACCTCTCTCAATGGTGGGTGTTCTCCTCTGCTCTTAAGCTCTACGCGCCACTCGTACATTGCTGCATGCACTTCCGCTTCTAAATCCCATGGAGGGGGACCCCGCTAACAACGCTCCATCGGCCTGCCCCAGCTTCGACGCCCATATGCAGGTACCCATTGGGTGACAACTGTTGCCCATTAATTGTTCTTTTTTTTTGTCAACTTATATTATCCCACTGCTGGGCAAAAGTCTCCCCCAAGTCGTTTTATCTATCTCTATCCTGTGCGACACTCCACCACTCCTGCTCGAACGCAACAAGATCGTCTCGCCAACTCTTTCTTGGGGGACCCCGACCGCGTCCTCCATCAAGCCTCCAGGTTGCAGCTAGATTAGCCCACCAATGGGGGTGCATTCTGCTAATGTGTCTTGCCCAATCCCATTAATTGTTCAATCATATCAAAATATAATCCATGTTTTGATATTATTATCTTTCGTATTTAGTACATATATCGTGTTTTTATTCTCCTGATACTTTCTTCGTGTAGCGTATTTTCCGGATTTTGGCTTATACTTTACGATGTAACGGTAATATTATTGATGATTAAAATAGTCCCCACCTGCAATTGTTAAAATTCGGAAGCTTGTTTACTTCTTTTCAGTCGGATTTAGGGTTCATGGCCTCTGCCTGTCACAGCTGATAAGAAACTAAGAAGAAAGATAACATAAGAAACTTTTGAAACTTGACATTTGGAACTGTTAAAAATAATACTTGCTCAAGATTAATCCAATTTAAAAAAATCTAAATTTTTTTTTGCTTAAGGGACTAAAATTGTAAAGAACTAAATTACAAAGTATGGTTATAAAATCAAATGGCGTATCATAAAAAAGAACTCAAATTACACATTACGTGTAACGTGTAACGTTGTATACAACGTAGTATATTTTGCTACGTTGTTACGTTTTGTTACGTTTGGAGTTATGATTTAAAATGTTGAATAAAATACTGATTTGGAGATTTCGCTTCGCTTGAAATATAAAATAAAACTTACATGTAATTGAACAAACTCAAAATTAATCCAAAAATCATATGAGTTACACCAAAAATGATAGACATTTTCATTTTTACCATATTTTCAACCACAATCAGATTATTAGCAAGCTGAAACATAATAAGAGTGATTCGTACAACTTGGATCAAAACTATCGACGTCAGTTGGCCAGTTTTAAAACTGAAATGAAGAAAGATTAATCATATTCTAAGATTTAACTAATAATAATTATTCATGGGCCTAAACAAACAATAAAGTAAGGGAAGCCCTGCAATGGGATGGTACAGGCTCCAAATAATAAAAATACCTAATAATAATAAACAAATAATAGTCTCCGACAGAATGGTATTAGACGGAACGGTTAAAAACATCGACCGCGCGGAGAAGCGGGTCTAGCGAAGAATGTGTACTTAAATGCAAGTATATGACAGTTTTAATTTTCACAACGCATTTTTGCGCGCATCTAGCTCATCTGTTTATGTACCGGCGGCGGCGAGGGAACACCCCCCGCATGCAGGGGTGATTGTAAACCGCTCCGTCAAATGTGGCCTGATACATGCCTGATATTTGTTCCAGGGCTGGTTGTTTCTATATATATTATAGGAATGTAATTATAAAAAAGGTATGTAAGTATTTTATCATGTATCTGGTTCTCATAGTATGTACAAGCTTTGCTTAGTTTGGGGCTAGATGGCACTGTGTGAAATGTCCAGAATTATTTATTTATTTATTTAACTCTGAGACGCGATAGATTGCGGTTTCAATTCTCGCTGCGGCATGATTAAATGGTTTAAAAAAAACAAATCAGACTTGGTGTTGTGGTTACCATGGTTTATGTTGTCCCTTTTACCTACGAAAGAATCCTAAAATGAAGTCAGGACTATGTGTATAATGGTAGTTGTTCATTAATATTCAGTTAAACTTGACTCCGTCAATTCCATTCATCATCCGACATCTAGTACATGTACAGACACTCTTCGGTGCGCCATCGCTATATCGGCTGCCTTTATTATGCGCACCGCCTACGATTGGAACGTCTTGCCCGAGTCTGTGTTTCCCGGTAATTACAACCTGGGGATCTTCAAGTCGCGATTGAACAGAAGGCCAATTCACGTAACATAAAATAGTAAAATTAAAGTTTCTATCTAGTCTCATTATGATAAATGAGGAGGTTAGGAACAAAAAGTGACATTTACGTATTTGGTCATTTTCGTTTTTTTTATACTTACGATTCAAAAGGTTGAGTTTTATCATTTTGTGAAGATCAAGTTCAAAAAGTGACTTGTTTCATAGAAAAAATAATCTAAATATCTGCTTCCGGAACAAATGGTAACATTTTCATTCAAAAACAGCAGTGGTTAGTTATTTATTTCCTCAATTTACTAAAAAAACTAAAATTCGTAAATATCACCTTTTGTTCCTAACCTCCTCAAGTGTCTTAAACGGTATTCAAGTAACTGACAATATGCGATAATAGACCTTATTTATATTAAGCTAATATTGTAATTTTAATGGAGCAGAATGCTTAAATACATTTAATTTGTAATCAATTCTCGTTTGGGTCATCTATCGTTATGTTTTTAAAATTGTATTACGTGAATAAGCCCCCAGGTTTCTTTTGACAATACGTGTTCCATTGTAGACTACATAATCGCATTACGTATCAGGTAAGATTGAGTCTAACGCAAGCCTATTATTTATATTAGGAAAATTATTTAAATTAATTACCGGCCAAACTGGGTCCAGTCCAAACACATAAGGCAGCCTGACTTTTTTACTTGGGTCCACATCAATAAACTCTGAATGCTCCAGATCTTTAACCGCTGTGGAGATCACGTAATATGATTTGGTTATAGACATGGTTTTACTGAACACATCATTGTAGATAAATCCAGTATAAATGCTGAATAGACCGAGGAGCAAAATCACGTAGCGACCTGAAAAATTAATTGGGTTCGTACTCGAAGAGTACCACCGGGCCTCTATTATTGTCTAATATAAAAAATTCTCATGTCACAGTGTTTGTAACAAAACTCCTCCGAAACGGCTTTACCGATTCGTATGATTTTTTTTGTGTATATTCGGTAGGTCGGAGAATAGGTCGAAAAGTATTTTTCACCCTCCCCCCATTTTTTAATCGCGATTTTAGTATTTTTGTATGACCAATATCCATATAATTTAACCGTCGGTCATTGACGTGAAGTCATTTATAAGAAGTGTCGCGTCACTTTGACATTTTATTCTGCATTCAATTTATATGGCAGAATAACGTTTGCGGGGTCAGCTAGTAGAGTTATAAACTGTATGTTAGTCACTAAGATATATATTTATCTGGGCCGTCGAATTAAGTTTAACATCATGTGCTTTCTTATTGTTGCCTGAAATAAAGATTTATTATTATTAATCGAGCGAAGCGAGATCTCCAAATCAACTTGGGCAAATCGGCTTTGTATGTATGTATGTATGTTTGTTTGTCCGAGGATAACTTTCGAAGCGTTTATCCGATCATCCTGAAATTTGGTGTGTAGGTAGGTAATGATGGCACAATTTTGGTGTGACTCAATGAGCTAAAAATTTGGGGGGGGGTTGTTGAGATATCGGGGTTCAAGAGGGGTAAAACAAATGAAAATGAGACTATTAGGTCAACTGACACGTCGAATGAAAGGTCTTCATTAGTACATTTCGACCCCGTTTTTATTATTGGTAATTTTTTGTGGTTTTTGAGTTATTAGCCATAATAAAACTAAACTTTGACAAAATTCACAGGGTACACCAGTGACCCCACAGTGCTGTAATTTGGTATGTGTGTAGCTTAAATATCACAAATATAGGCAAAAGTCTGAAATCTAGAATAACTGCAATTTGTACCCCAAAACAGGATAACCAAATAACATGAACTCCCGTTACCTGTAATTTGAATAAAACTGTAGGGCAAGTTGGTTGTTTTTTATTTCGTGGCACTATTTTGATAGTCAAAGATTTTTTTGTTTTTATGGTAGACTCGCGAGATCTCACTTTGGGGCGAACCACTAGTTATTATAAATCTACAGAGTCTGTCTGTGCGTCTGACCTCAGACGCACAGACAGACGGGTGTTTCACGGAAACTATAAAGGTGTAGACTGACCTGAATCACTGGAACTTAATAGGTATAACCATTGTAATATTTTACAAAAAGCAAAATATTTTCCATAAAAAAAGATTACTATTTTTCCGAACTCTTTTGGTATACATGTTACTATGCGTGTATTTCCATAGTCAGGAAAGCACGTTAGGCGCATTATTAACGGACTTTGCCGTAACGTATCAGGCTCAGTACTAACGTTATCTAATGACAATACATATTTAGAACAGTCAAAAAAATCTAAGTCTATACGTTTGTATAGACGTTTACGTACGTTTACGTTTTATGGTGCATTGATTGTGACGTAGATAGAATTTTTTTTATTTCTTAAATACATTTTATTACTTAAACTGCAAACAATACTTAAGGCAAGCTAATTAAACAAACTTTTCATTAAAATAGTCATCTCTTAAGACGTCATTTGAAAAAATGCTAATATGGATATACCAATTTTGATATCTAAGCATGAGGACTTTAACATCACGTCAATTAAGCATTATACAGGAAAATGTTAAGAATTGACATAACTAATATTTTTTTTGGTACTTGCCTACTAAATATGTGGGAAATCTTATTTTGCTCAATGCCCCATCTCAACTTTCTACCCGTTTATGAATTCCAAACCTATTCAAGCAAACTATTGGTAGCCAAATAGAAAGTAAACGTTGAGGATCCGGTTTGAATAGGGCATCAATAGAGCCAATCACAGAGTTATTGGAAAATATTGATCGTGAAAGCCTTGCTTTAATTCACTAAACTATCTGAATGTCATTGTGAGTATTGGTGCCTACGATAGGTTCAGAAAAACTGGCCAAGGGTGTACCAATACTATTCTGAACGTACGGGCGTAATAACTGTATGCACAGAATAGAGATAAAACCAGACGCCGCCTTAAGCTGTGATTGCAAGCCGTGCGCTGTCTCCATAAAACAAAACCCGCTATATTAATTAGCCACTTTTAGGCACCGTTGCACGAACCGCCCTAAGAATAATATTATTTTTGTTTTTTGGGAAATTCGCGAGATCTCAGCTCGGGGCGAACCACTAGTATAATTTAAAACTACAACTAATTAAAGTTTTTAATCTCAGAATTCTATGGTAGGGATAATAATAACTCTCGATATATGGCAACATCAGCAAAATGGAGGATCATTATTTCCGACAGCTACAAACCGAACAATTTATTCAATAAGTAATCAAATAACACATCATTTAAATGCGCTACTTACGTATGAAATGTGATCCCAAATTGTTTGTTTTTGAGTCCAGCTGAATTTTTATACTTTGGGACGACACAAGGCATAATCTAGTTAAATTCAACACTGTATAATACGTCACGCGTGACGACAGTCACAGACTAATTAATGGCGTTCGCTCTATTCTACTCTAGTTTGGAGTAGATATTGACGCTTCAGTATTAGGCGCGTTCACTTCTTCTGGTGTTTTCTCTATTCTGAGACTGTATGGTACATAAATTATACAAGTGTTATACAAGTGGCGTTAGTGATCAATTGAACCCGGGATAATTAGGCGCACGAGCGAGCTAAAGCAAGCGAGGTCGCGAGGGCGAAAATCTGCGTTCCCTGTTTCCTTTGTTTTTCTTTTCCTACTAAACTATGGCACCTTTTATTTAATAGAAATAAGGAGTTTGTATTTCATTAAAGCATATTAATAATATAATATCTTTTATTAAAAATAGAAACATTGGCATGGAGGTTGTATTTCATTTTAGTATATTATGAGTGCAATGAGCCTCATTCTATTTTCAAATTTACTTAAGGCCCTAGGGACGTGAATCGCATATTCGCATCAGGTATCGATCGAGCTAACAATAATCAACTTTTAGAGCATGAGTAATGAGAAATTAGTTAGCTCAAAAGGTCGAACATTGTATTTAAAAAGAGATATCAATACAAACGAGTAGAAAAGAGATCGCAAAAAATATTTCTGACACTTCATTACATTAAAATTAAAAGAAACTATGTTATTCCCTTTCATGCGCAGAATCATCCTCTTTCTGATAATACAATGTTTCAAAGTACCCTGTAGAAGTGTTGGCGTCTGTTGAGATAGGCCACAACGACACCATAGTGACAAAAATGTATATGGACAGTAGCTAGTGTGAATGGGAATCATGAAGTGCATGAAGTTGCTTTGTGGCCGCGACATTGTTGGTATTAACGACACGTTCGCGAAACAATTGCTAATGGAACTCTACGTTTTCATACGATTTTGTGGCCGACCACATTTTTGTCGCTGTGGTGTGGTTGATGAATGTCTGAACAGACGCTGAGCATCGTTTCACAAATTGATGGATGAAGCTTACCACCAAAAAATATGCGCCAAATTTCGTTGGATGATTTTTCCGCCATAAACTGCTTTTCATATCTTATCATCCAAAGGGCGAAGATCAGTAGAATAAATGCATGACCTATATCTCCAAACATAATAGCGAACAGAAACGGAAATGTAATAATGGTGTACAATCCTGAAAAATTAAATATGATGTATAATCATCATCCCAAAATATATGGACCGGGTGGAAATCGAACTTTTCCCTAGATACCCCAAAATAACAGAATCACACAACACGATAATCATACCTCAACTTTTAAGCGTGCGTGGTTTAGTCCTGGAAACGTCACAGACGGACAAACACTGGAGTGAGACCAAAACACACTGGTTGCTGTTCCGTTTTACAATATTTGGTACAGAACACTAAATATAATAGTCGTAGTAGATAATATCACGTCCCCTGCTGAACATAGGCCTCTCCCAAAGATTTCCAGAGCGGCTGATCTTGTGCCGCCTGCACCCAGCAACCTTTATCAGATCGTCTTTCTATCTAGTGTGGAGCGGGAAGGGAGGGGGGGGGGGGGGCTACGATGCGATTTCTAGTGCGTGGTCTTTCTTTTACTTTTGCAATTCTGATTTTGATTACATTAATAATAATAAAATAATATGATTTCTTTTAGGGAATCATCGTTTCAGACACGGATATTTTTATTGTATAACAAAAGTATAAAGCCAACCACAAGACAATATTTATAAAAATCAATTCGTTATAGTTTTCAGCAATTACAAATTTCTGCGGTGCTAAGATATGAGAACAGAAATCCCATTATTAAGTTTAAGTTTATGAGTTTAAGTTCCATATTTACTCAAAAGCATTGAAAAATATATAAAATAAAAAACTCGTAGTCGCACCTGGATTCAGCTCTTGGTATTTCGAGTCACCGTAGGCATTTATAAGAGCCTGAAAGGCGTTCGTAAACTTATTCGATCGATGAAATGTAGGTGGCACTGATTCTGTGTGAGTTTTTAACATAAAAGAAGGCACGTTGGTTCCAATCATATTCTGCAAGTATTTGAATATGTTTAGAAAATGCAATACGTAATGGCAATATAATTTATTGTGTCACTAAATGAAAATACCAACTTCCAATGCTGATTCAATTCAGAAATGTTGATTTCAAAAGCATGCAATTTTAGGTTAATAAATAAATATCAATAAATAAATAAATATCGCTGGACATTTCACACAGCGCTATCTAGCCCCAAACTAAGCAGAGCTTGTACTATGGGAACCAGATAACTGAGAGAATACTTATATACTTTTTTTTTCTAAATACATACTTATAATATATAGAAAAACACCCAGACACGGAACAAATATCTGTAGATCATGCAAACATTTGTTCCGCGGTGGGAATCGAACCCGCTACCTCCTGCGTCTCAGCCGGCTATACACCCACTGCGCCACGGAGGCAGTCTAAAAATGGTGTGATTTTACGAGTAGAAGAGAATGGAAAAATGGAATAGCCTTTTATTCAGATCAACTTAGCCTAATAATAATATTCTAATACAAACATAATAACTTAAAGAACTTATTCTAGTATTTGCTGCTTGCTTGTTTTCTGACAAAGGCCTCCTCCAACCTTTTCCACTCTGATCTTTCCTGAGTCACTCTGTTCCACATCACTCCTACCACTTCTCTGATATCATCACCCCACCTTTTCTGTGATCTTTTCCTTTTACCTTCCCTAGGATACCATGTTGTCACTGTCTTACTCCATTTGTCTTGACCTCTTATCATGTGTCCTGCCCAACTCCATTTGAGTTATCTAATTTTCAGTGTTACATCAATGATTTTACGAGTTCCTATGTATAAAAAATATGATGTGTGAATAAGGCAAATAAGTAAATATGTCAGGATCGTAGCAAGTGGAGTTCTGTGGTCTCTGCCTACCCCTCCGGGATAAAGGCGTGACCGAACGCATGTATACATAATGTATGTAATTTATTACAATATAGATTCATTGCAAAGTCACCCTTAGATTTTGAAATATTTACCGTGGCAGAGGATGCATATAAGCGGATTTACCGCAAAGCAAAGCGAAGCACGTATTTATATTATTTTAGGTAATATAAATACGTTATGTTTGTTTAACTGTGTCCGTTAAAATCACAGTGAAACGTTTGCAACGTTTACGAAGAATATTTATTTAATAAGGTTTTATAGTATGGTTACAATTTATCAAGTAAGTACTTAAATCATTTAGCTGTAATTGATTAATGACCTTGATTGCCAGTCATAGTTAAGACTACACACTTCTAACTCTAATTCAATAATGGAATTTACGGATAAAAAATTAAAAATACCTAAATTGTATTTATAATTGCTGCCGCCTACTTTGTTTAACAGGTTGTAGACGGTAATTGGGGTAGACAGGTCGGTTGTAATTGTGTTAAGTATAATAATATTTAATATTTAATTTAATTTAGATAGGTAGTGATGGCACAAGGGTAAAAAACAACAAAATGGGGTTAGTTGATTTCGACCCCGTTTTTATTTTTATTTTAAACCATGCAGTTTTTAAGTTATCAGCCATAATCAAAACTGAACTTTGACGAAATTCACAGGGTACACCAGTGACCCCACAGTGCTAAAATCTGGTATGCGTGTAGCTTTAATGGCAGAAATATAGGGAAAAGTCTGAATTTAGAATAACTGCAATCTACCCCAAAAAGGTGTAAGCAATTAACATGAACTCCTGTTATCTGTAATTTGAATGAAACTGTAGGTCAAGATATGTGGTTATGCATTTTGTGGCACTATTTTGATAGTCAAAGATTACAAACATTTTTTTTTTGTTTTTAAGGGAGACTCGCGTGATATCAGTTTGGGGCGAACCACTTGTTATGTTTAGGTAAAAGTGACGGGTCTATAAGTAGGTATCTAAATAATGTGTAGCGGTTCTAGTGACTCTAAGCACCGAGACAAACCTGTAGGGTTTTACATTGCTTAGTATAATACTGTTAGTATGTAACTTTTTGTCGAATAAATCAATACAAATTCAAAACTAATTTGCGACAAAGTGTTGATAACTTACGGAACAAAACTCCAGGGAATCTTGGACCCTCTGTAAATCCTTATCAGGCACCCAGCACTGACCTATTAAGCAGTTTTTGGTTATGTCTAGCGTGAAGAGGTTCATGTTATGGTAGATGGCTTTCGCTTTGCGCACTTGTATCATCCATGTGCGCCATTGTCTAGCCACGGTACGGAGTGCTTTGCATCGAAGATGTTTAGACGTGCTTAATACCTGTGAAATGCAATGACTTTTTGTAATTTAGTATAAATAGATTTTTAAATTTAAACGGTGTGATATCATTACTTTTTGCCTCTTTCCACCTAGTTGTGGCCATACATACCAGTGCGCCTGTTTTGTTTTGCCATCTTTACATTAGAAATATTTGAAAATCTTCGGAATCGTTTGTTATACTTTCACAACTTCGCAATAAAGTTTCTGAATGTTTACTGCATCAAAACTGTCGCAACACGAAATGGCCCATAGACAGAAAAAAATAATAAAAAATGGGTTTTTTGTCTATTTATTAACTCTCTCTAGGTTGCAAGTGGCCAAAACCGGGTTACTGGCCAAAACGGGGACTATCATCTTAGATCATGGTCTAGATTAAGACACAGGCTTCTTTTTATTGACTAATCACGAGTGAAAAACCGCAGGTTAAGCCAAATAAGAATAAATAAATTAGATTTGTTTAAGTCTCCTCTAAGTATACGAATCGCGAGGCTTAAGTAGAAATGGGCAGGAAACTTAGCTAGGCGGAATGACAACAAGTGGACCAAGGCAGTCACATAGTAGTGGCCGAGAGATGGACGTCGACCGCATGGCAGACCACCGGCCCGATGGTCTGGCGATCTCGTAACGGAAGTTGGACAGCAATTGTTGAGACTTGCTTAAGACCGATTGGACTGGCGATATAGAGAGGAGGCTTATACCCAACAGTGGGCGCTGGAAGCTGGATAGATAGAAACATAGAATTCTATTCCAAAGTTTTGGAGCTGGATGGGAAATAAATTGAACTGAATATATAATAGTAACACAGAGTTTTGTGACAGTAACCTCAAAACCAATACGCGGTGGTACTATAAATGGCCTTATCGCTATAAGGCAACCTTTGGATGTACTAAACCAATGTACAATAAAAATAAATAGCACCCAGCATTTCTGACCTCCTGTTATAATTCTCTGTGGCAGTTAGCACTGTCTTTAAGCATCGCTGCACACGAGCCACGCCACAAAGCCACAAAACTCTGCCATGTAGGTACCGACTGCATTTTTCGTACATTTTATATGAACTCGCCGTACACCGTTGACTCTAGTGATCACTACACGCCACGAGACGCCACTTCACGCTTTCCACTACTGTGGAAAAATGTAAATAAACGTGGCTGCCTCCTGCTTCATGGCGGTGCTTTTTTTTTTTGACGACCTCCATGGTGCAGTGGGCGAATAGCCGGCTGAGACGCGGGAGGTAGCGGGTTCGATTCCCGCCGCGGAACAAATGTTTGCATGATCTACAGATATTTGTTCCGGGTCTGGATGTTTCTCTGTATATTATAAGTATGTATTTACAAAAAAACGTTTACCTATAAGTATTCAATCAGTTATCTGGTTCACATAGTACAAGCTCTGCTTAGCTTGGGGCTAGATAGCGCTGTGTGAAATGTCCAGCAATATTTATTTATTTTATTTATTTATTTGTGGCTGCGGCACGTAGCTTGTATGCGGCGAGGCTAAAATTTGCATTGCCTGGCAGTTTATATCCATCTAATACTACTACATGGCATTGCATTTCTCCCACAATTCGGAGTTTTACTCCTACAAGAGAAAAGTATAATGTGCCTGAAGTTCACCAACACCCATATTTTTCAGACCAGAATACAGCAATACGAGCTACTCGGCGACAGATACACGATATACATTAGTAGTTCTAGACTTACTTTTTCCAAATCTGTGAGCCTTTCATCAACCTTCAGCAACATATCCCTCCGCTCTTCAAAAGTTTCCGGGCAAGGATAGGAATTTACTCTGAATCCGCTAAAAACTTTTTTCATACGGTTACTCAATTGTTCTCCTTGGCAGACGGCTAGGAAAGCCACCTTCCGGATTTCTTTTTGCTAAAACAAACAACACATAAAATATTATTAAAGAAAACAAAAAAGATTAATATCTGGCACACAAAGTTCGATAGGAAAGATCGTGAGAGCGTAATATCTGAATGGAAAAATTGTTTATTTTCAGCAAAAAACAACATATAAACACGGGTAAAATTAATAAATGGTTTGAATAGTAAGGTATAAATTCGGATGCGATCAATACTCAATACCCAATACATTTATTGCTTTCACATGTTGTTAGACAAAGTTGTTACAGGTTCGCACAATGAACCCTAGTGGTTGATGTTGTTGTTGAACGATGTTTTACGTAAAATTTTTAGTATTATTTTTATTAACTTCATATTAACAAATTTATAATAGCAGGTATGTACTTTACACATCAATTATTATTATTGCACGTATTTATTTCTAAACTCAGGTTATAGGCCTGGACCATTACAAAGGCATTACCGGGGCCGAAGCCCACGAGTAAGAGGCATGTTCAGTTCTTAAAAATTACTATAACAAGATGTAGATGAGACTGATGGTATTACTATTGTAACACATGGATTAGAGTTCGGGCTATTGTTAGAGTAATACTTATGAAATTGATTATGGGTTATCAGAGAAATGAGGTACGGCACCTGCCAATCCTGTAATATTAAGAATGATTGAGGCAGGTGGTGACTAGTCAACCAATAAACGAACCCCCATAAGTGCGACCAATAGAAGGCAGCGTAAGGGGCAACGTTGGTGTGGGCGGTTAAAGGGTTTTGAGAATTGTGCTGCAAGTTTTTCTAAGCTCTACTAAGCTGTATGCCTTTAACACTTCAACCCTTGGAGGCCAACTAAGGCCAAAAACTAAAACCAAAGTCAGAAGCTCAATTAACGGTACTATTGTTAATAATATAAGTTACGCTGATGGCATGGTTCTGCTGAGTCCCTCAATCAGTGCTCTCAGGCAGCTGCTAGATATTTGTAAGTCCTATACAGTCACACATGGGCTCAAATACAATTAAAAAAAGAGTGAGGTAATCTTGTTTAAGTCAAAGAGTAAGACTTACTCGTACACTGTTCCTCCAGTCTTGCTTGATGGAACACCCCTCACCTGGGTTAAGAAGTTTAAGTACTTGGGCCACTGGGTCACTGAGGATATGGATGATGATACGGACATAGAGAGGGAACGTAGAGCGTTGCCGGTTCGATGCAATATGTTGGCTCGCAGGTTTGCACGTTGTTCTTTCTTTTCGTTGTTGTTGTTCAAAGTGAACTTGTTCAGGGCTTACTGTCAAAACCTGTACACGTGCAGCCTATGTGTCCGGCATACGCAGAAATCCTACAATGCTCTACGAGTCCAGTACAACCACGGATTCAGGGTGCTGCTGGGGCTGCGGAGGTACTGCAGCGCATGAGGCATGTTCGCAGACGCGCGAGTTGAGTTGGCGAGTTTTATGCGATCATACGCAAAAAAAAAGTTTAATACTTTTTATATTTTTTATTTTCTTTTTCGCAAAAGAACCGCATCCCTAATGAGCCGCGTCCGAGACAGCTCCAACAGGATGCTGGCCGTTGTGCCAGATAATTTTAATTTTAATTCCGGTTGCTTGCTGTGAATCAGTAATTAAATTATTATTTATTTATTACTTCGACCCAGCTATTAATTGTCTGAATTTGAATTGATTATTATTTATTTGATTATTGTGAATGTACCTACCGACTTTTATGTTATTTTGTTTTATATTTAATTGCAATTGTCGGTCTACTAACATAGTTCTAAGATTTTATTATTGTAACTCGCCACAAGCGTGCCCTGCGGGGTTATTGTTATTATTACTACAAATTTATTATTATATTTAAAAAGTAAGTATTTACCTATAATTTGAACGGTGGTGTCAAGATCAAAAGTCATATTAGTCCAATCTAAATCTCTGCTATATGGTGCAAACCTACATGGCAAAAACTACATGGTAAGACGCTAAAGATGTTTTATAAAGTTGTTGATGCTTGTTCCGTATCGGAATTGATTAGTAATATTATAGATCACACAATTTGGAGAACACGTCAACCCTCATTTTTTTGGTTTACCTACCCTCATTGGCCGAGCGAAGTGACATACCAAGGTAACTGTCGATGCTATGACAAATGATTTTTTACCCTCAAAGAGAGTAATTTTTGAATAACAAAAAATATATTTTCTCTAACTTATCAACAATATTATTTAAGCCTGCAGAGAGTGGCGTGATAACGAGGAGATCTATACCCAGCAGTGGATGGATGTGGGCTGAGATGATGATGATGATGATAGCTTCTAAAACTAATAATAACATAAGCACCCCTTTTTACCCGTTAAGGGATGAATTTCAAAAAATCTTAGTACACCACAAAGAACATACCCTCTGATTCCAACTCTGTAGGACCAGCTGTTTAAGCTGTAAGTCAGTCAGGACGTTGATTCTCATATTTAGAAGACAAACGACACAATAGAATAATAAATAGAACACAATGAGACTAATTTGATGTAACATGAACGATAAACATCCAGGCAACCAAGCCGCAAATGCAGATTGTAAACATTTCTTTGTAACTCAAAGAGCGCAGTGAGACGGGAAAATAATGATGTTTATATACGGACTCGTATGAACTAAACAAAGTCTTTGCATACAAAGACATTGCAAACATCAAACCTTGTTAAAAACAAATATGAAACTTTAAGATACTATGTTTTGCTCATCTCGTGTTTTCAGAAAGTTGGGACTGAGTCATATGAGTTCGTCTGTGGGATTAAAGTTATTGAAAAACGCAGTAATTAAAACGTTTTACCCCTTTTTAAGCTTATTGCGCGCGCGGAGGATTGTGGGATTTGGCATAGTTAAAGTTTATATGCAGAAAGAGGAGAAATTCTAAAATTAAGTTTTAATAAACCGGACCAGTGCGAGTCGCACCGAGGGTTCGGATTTTTTATGTTATATAATAACAATTAACGGATTGTTTCCTTTGCATGTGCTGTGAGACTTTGCTTCTTGCCAAATTTCATGTTTCAAGTTCAACGGTAAGTATCTATAAGTTTTGATTTATTTACCTTAAGTAAGATAAGTTTTGATAAAAATATACGACAGACAAACAGACGAACAACAGAATAATCCCATAGAGTTCCCTTTTTTTCCTTTTGAGGTACGGAACCCTAAAAAAATGTAAACCATAGTCGAATTTCGACCGCTGGCGAGCACTGGCACGCACTGGCAGTTACCAGTGCACAGTAGCCTTTAATTTATACGAATAAATCTGCAATAAGATTTTACATTTCACCGGATGAAAAACTCTGAAGTGTACAATAATATTTTACTAAAACATTAAAAGATACTAGAAATTCGTATCTGATTTTATGTTGTTAAACTTTTATCAGTGGTCATGTTACGAGTCAGTGGTGGATTTACCCATTTCCTAAGTATAGGCTGTACAATTTTTGCCGCCCTTCAATACAACAACTTAGTTGAAATTGCACAGGTTATTTTTTTTGGGTATATTTCTGAGCTAATCAAAGCTCAATCATGTACTTATAAGGGGTAATGTAATAGGTAGGTATATTGGTGGAGAGCCGCGAACTGGGTGTTGTACCATACAATATAGAAGTTTGTGGTGCCGTTGCTTGAATGTACAATGAAAGGGAAGAGGGAAAAGTCGTAGGAAAGAGGCCTTGTAGACTTCTTTCTGCAATACATCAGAAAACCGCCTTACAGATATATCTTAAAAAAATATCGTTCCTAAATTTGCCGCCCCTAAAATCTGCCGCTCTAGGCTCAAGCCTACTCAGCCTGCTGGTAAATCCGCGACTTTTACGAGTTTATTTTACTTTTGTAAATAAATAATAAAATATAGGGTTATGATATCAGTTAATTTATAATAAGTTATTTCAAACCATAAGTTTGTTGTATTTACCTACCATGATTATTGTAAAAACAGGTTATTATTAAGTACTCATAAAATATTAATTTGGCAATGTCTTTAGTGACAAATTAATTCTTGAAGCTTAATTAAATTGATTAGAAAGCGATTAAGATTGATTGGATTGTTAGAACGTCAACCACATTAAAAAAAATTGTGCCGCGAGCTAACTAACCCCTCATAGGGTAAATGTACAGACAAAAAAAAACATGTAAGCACGTAAGAAGTTATACTTCTTTGGCGTAAAAGAACAAAAATAGCTAATCATGTATGCCACAACTCTTTGTTTGTAGCTAACTTCATCATGTAGCTTTTTGACTGTCGGTGTGCGCGCACATTGTAAATATTTTACGCTTATATTTTTTCCAAATGCGCCAGAAGGAGTATAACTTCTATATTTGAGAAAAAACTTAATTCACCACTGTGACAATGAAGATATTCACCGTATAAGGGTCTAATAAAATCTTGTCCTCCGTCGCCTGACGATAATAAATGTTCCCTCGCGAAATCCTCCACAGCATCATTTCGAAGTGATAGCTTCTCTTACGTCGGACCACTCCGGTCATCACAAAGAGACGACCGCCTGGGCCTATATCACCTTGACCTTTTTTGCGGCTGAAATAATCAACATTAGAGCTAGGTACGAGTAGACAGGTCATACGTATGAGTAATAGATAGATATTTAATTCTTTATTGTTACACCAAATTATAAACCAAGAAAACTTAAAGACTAATGTACTATACAATGACGAAACTCAACTTATCTTGAAAAAGCCTTTACTTCTATTCAGTTTAATTAGCAGTCCGGTTTTTTAATAATTATTTTTTGTATGCTATTGCATAAATACATTTTTTATTATTAGTGAAAAGTTTATCAAAGGTAAGCTAAGGATTTTGAAGAACTAAACTGAAGGAAATCTCGCCAGGACTTACATTTCACCAACATTTTACTGAAGAAAATATATCTTTCAAAGCAAAACTTTCTTTTCAGTCAACTCTTATGGTGCGACTTTGTCCGTCCGTCCATCCGTCTGTCAAAGCTGATTACTTCACTACTGAACCTATCTTGAACCCACTTGAAATTTAGAATAGTTGTTAATAATATTGACTAGATCACATTGACCACCTCCGTGGTGCAGTGGACGAATAGCCGGCTGAGACGCAGGAGGTAGCGGGTTCGATTCCCGCCGCGGAACAAATGTTGGCATGATCTACAGATATTTGTTCCGGGTCCGGATGTTTTTCTATATATAATAAGTATGTATTTACAAAAAAAAAGTATATAAGGATCTATCAGTTATCTGGTTCCCATAGCTCTGCTTAGTTTGGGGCTAGATAGCGCTGTGTGATATGTCCAGCATTATAAAATAAAAATAAAACTTTAAAAAAACATAGATATTTTCATGTTTATTGCTAAAGGGGCCAAAATAGTAAAGGTTAAAATTTAAAAATCGGGCTACTAGCTCACGTGCGGCATCATATAAAAGAGCATAATTTACAATGTTTTTTGTTTATTAAAGTTTTTGAGTTATTGTGCATTCGTGTAGCTTTAGAGACACAAATATAGGGAATAGTCTGAAATCCAAAATAACTGCAATTTCTACCCCTAAAAGAGGAATCAATTTACATGAACTCCCGTTACTTGTAATTTGAATGAAACTATATTTCAAGTTAGTTGGTTGTGCATTTCGTGGCACTATTTTATTAGTTAATAATTTTTTAAGCCTATATCATCCCACTTCTGGGCAAAGGAGACCTTTGTCCCACTGTCTTCCAGCACTTTCGCTCGCGAGCCAAATCCCACCAATCTGTCTCGAAGGCATCGAGATCGTCACGCCAGCGTCTACTAGGCCTTCCTCGGCGTCGTCGCCCGTCTTCAGGCACCCACTGCGTGACGATCGTTGCCCATCTGCCCGGGTGCACTCGTCTTACATGGCCCGCCCAATCCCATTTTAGCCTGGCAGCCTTAGTTAATAATTATAAATAATATTTTTTTTTTGTTTTTTGGTGGACTCGCGAGATCTCAGTTTGGGACGAACCACTAGTTTTAGTAGCTTTCTTAAAAATATATCTTAAAAACTTTTTTAATAACTAGAAGTAAATCTAGGTATACGGAACACTCCGTGCGCGAGTGTTATTTATAATTACCCAATAAAGAATGAATTTTACTTGTTTCTTGGTTTCTATTCAGATTCCTACAGATATCATCATAAGATGTCTTACTACTACACAGATTTGAAAGGCAAATGCAAAGGCAAAGGACTTTATAAAACCCAGGATGAACCTTGGAAGCTCTCTTTCTCGGAAGACTGGTTTACATCATTAAAATTTTTGTAGAGTGGTTTAGTAGAAACATGTGCACGCTACTCGCTGTAGTATTGTTACGCTGTTACACAATAAGAAATAGCCGAAATTTCTCGAAGGCTTTTGTCTTACCTGCTGTGTCACGGAATACGTAATACTTGGTATGGAATATACCTGCATGCTGTGTTATTGTCTGCGGTTGCGCAGGATGGGGAGTGGTCATTCTGTCGAAACACCGACCCTTTCCTGGAACGTTCGAGATCGTTCTAGTGTAGTGAATTGTGCTCGATATAAATAGGCCGGAGAGATGGCCGGACAGTCAGTCTGGATTTTGCTATACGTGCGAACATTTCGGTGACTTTAAGTGGTGCAACAGTGGTGCAACAGTGGTGTGAATTAGTGTGTTGTGATTACGTGTAACAAAGTTCGTGTATTCATCGTTTCAGTGTTGAATAAAAGTGTTATTTCGGTTAGATCGATTCTCATTATTTTATCCCGAACCCTCAGCTCGTAACAGTATTTCAACTAGATTGAAATAGGATCGGTTTTATTTTTGTTTCCTGCGAATAATGTAATAGTAATAAATCATCATCATCATTATCCTAGTTACTTGCTAAGTGTAAACGGCAACTTTAGTGAGAACTTTATGAGGCGAATAGCCGGAGAGACTCATGGAAATGATACACTCCTGGAAGAAATGTAAATGTTCACTCATATATGTACTAAAATACTAAAGCATTCGACTTTCTAGTTGTACTAAAGCACTCTCCTAAAGACTAGAATAATGAAAACCGGCCTTTACTCAATAGATAGATAACACTGTATTCTACACAACATCACAATTAAAATACACAAATAACTCGCGGTAAAATCAGCAGCTTCCAGACCCGCGAATGTTTCACTCTAGATGAGATTTCACACGAAGTTGTCACTAGGTAAGTCGTAACATTATGTTGTTTACGTGCCCTATTGCAGATTACCTAGATTCAGAGTCATCATTCTCATCGTATCAGCCACATGAAATCCTCACTGCTGAACATAGGACTCCCCGAAAGATTTCTAGAACAACCAATCTTGTTCGGCAGAACCCAATGGCTCCCAGCAACCTTTATCAGGTCATCTTTCCACTAGGGGGTCGTCCTACGTTGCGTTTTTTAGTGGATGGTTGCCACTCAAGAACCTTGTTAGTCCTTTGTGGTACTATGTCAGTGACTTTGGATCTTCTACAAATCTCATAATTTCTAATCAAACAGCATAATTTGCATACTTGCTAAACAATACATCACCGAGTAAAGGACCGATGTGGCGTAACACGTAATCTATCTCAGTAATTTCTAAGTAGCTCTTCAAAAGTCCCGATTGATTTTCCGACATTTCAGTAATGCCCTTCTCCCATTTCTCGAATATATTCTGAAAAACGTATAGAAATAGTAATTGATAAATCTTATATATAAAAATATCGTGTCACGGTTTTTGTGGTCGCACTCCTCCGAAACGGGTAGACTAATTTGAATGTTTTTTTTTTGTATCATTACTATTGTTACGAGCTGAGGGTTCGGGATAAAATAATGGGACTCAGTTTCACCAAAATAACACTTTTATTCAGCACTAAACGATGAATACACGAACTTGGTCAACGTAATCACAACACACTAATTCACACCACTGTTGCACCACTTAAAGTCACCGAAATGTTCGCACGTATAGCAAAATCCAGACTGACTCGCGAGCAACTACTGTCCACGCGAGACCCTTCCCACGTCAGTCCTCCAGGGCCTCGCTGAGACTAACTCACTGAGACTAACTCAGACTAACTCCGACTGACTGTCCGGCCATCTTTCCGGCCTATTTATATCGCACACATTTCGATTGTTCGAGAATGATGTCGATCCTTCCAGGAAAGGGTCGGCCCCTCGACACAATGGCCACTCCCCATTCTGCGAAACCACAAACAATAGCAACAATAACATAGCAAGACAAAAGCGTTCGAGAAGGTTCGATTATTACTCATTGTTTAACAGCCTCGGCGTAACACTATAAATACGGGATTTATCACGTACCGTCTTATAGGTGTTTCGACCGACAATGCTTCGGTTCAATTCGTGAACCTTCATCAGGGTGAGTGCGATCCGCTCTGAATAACGTCTCGCCTCGCTATTTTTTTTTTGTATATTTGGTCGTAAAGTATTTTTCACCCTCCTCTCCCACCCCCCATTTTTGAATCGCAATTTTAGTATGAACAATATCTGTATAATTGACCGTGAAGTCAAGGAATTGAAATGAAGTGTCACGTCACTTTGACAAGAGTGTTTAATATAGTTTTATCCCGAAGTTCCCACGGGAACGGGAAATTTCAAACGTACGAAGCCGCGGGCGGGTTAGCTAGTCTAATATAAATAAATATTGCTGGACATTTCACACATCGCTATCTAGCCCCAAACTAAGAAGAGCTTGTACCATGTGAACCAGATAACTGATAGATTCTAACTAGACTTTAAACTTGGTATGAATTCTCTTCAAGGTAGTTAAATAATATATATATAGAAATCGTATTGGTCAAATCAATTAATTTGAATTTGTGTGAGATTTATTTTCTAAGTTCATTATGAAACATGTTATATAGATTTTTTCGAAATTTATCGCTTATGAGAGTGAATGGTGGTCAGGTTTACATGGAAAAAATTACTGCCCAAATCTATAGATTTGAAATTTGGCATGAAAAAATCTTAGCGGTAATAATTAGAAAACAACATAACTTCTTTCGAATGTCATTCCTTAAGCGGTGTTAAAGCCAATATGGAAAACTTCACATGATACATTTTGGTATAATACAAATCTATCAGATTGGGAAGTATTCCTCGCAGACAAAGACTCGGGCGTTCATCTAGTTTAAGTACGTATCATTTAAATAAGTGTATAAATAAAGCAATACCTCATACATGACCATTTCATTAGGATGCATAGCTTTAGGCTCCAGTTTTGGCTGAGTCATTTGTATATTATCTTTATTCATCTCGAGCTCCATAAAATGAAGTCGTCGCTCCATTTCAGCGCACCGGCATGCCTCCGATATGTACCTCCTCAGAAAGGCTTGAACCTCCGGATTAATCTGTTGAAGTCAATTTAAAAATATTCTTTACGACGTGCGGCCTCAAGGGCTTCGCAACAGTAATTGTTAACAGAAAAATGAATTTTGGCTAACCATTAGGTACTTACTCAGGCTTTGTGTTTCTCTAAGTCTTAGCCTGGCTTGAACAACGATCTCTAAAGGTATTTTTTTTTTATTTCTAAAGGTACACATATTTAAATTTGAAGTATTTATATGATATGGCCACTCCTTATATCATATTTAGCCACTAAATACGTTTAGGCATCATTGCGCAAGCCGCCCTAGAGAGTCTAAGAGATGGATCAGAAATGAAGAGGTTCGTAAACAAACTAATATTACTGAAATAACCGACGATCAAAAAGTTAAAGTGGCAGTGGGCGGAGAAAAAAACTCAAAGAACTGACGTCCGTTGGGGCAGAAAGGTTTTCGAGGACCACGCACTGGAAAGCCCAGCGTAAAACCAACTGATATGATGATGACGACTTCTCACGAATCTCTTCTAGGATTTTTCTAGCTACAAAGCCAATCTTTCAAATTACTAGGCACCTTCGAAGTCCAACTTGAAATTTGCATTTGCAGTCCTTAAAAACTTATGTCCAGACTACGAAAGTGATATTCTTCACTGTTTACTATAAAATGGACCACAACGAATTTGTCAAAAATATAGCAACCAATTAGCTCAAACATTAGTTTTAAAATTTATGGATTAATTTGTATTGTAATAACTAGCTTCCATCCGCGGCTTCGCACGCGTTGTTTGTCGATAAAAACATTACCCTGCTTCTTCGCAGTCGGGTAAAAAGTAGCCTATGTTTCAATCCCGATCATACTCTATTTATATACCAAATTTCGTAGAAATCAGTTAAACCGCTCTTGAGTTATAAATGGTGTAACTAACTAAGATAACTAACTAACTAAGATAATTAGTGATAGTGCTGCCTTCTGTTGGCAGTATGGAGCCCGATTAATGAACGGCCAGTCACCACTTAATTCAATCATTTTTGATATATCATAATTGGCAGATGCAGTATCCCATTTCTCCCCGCATAGCCGATAACCAATTTCATAAACATACCTACTGTAACAATGATGTGTTCTCGTTGTCCCCGTAGGCCATGCCCCCATTTAACGGAGAAAGCGGTAATTGTTTTTAATAATGTAATATAAATACTCTTAAATATAATATATAATATAATACTCTTTTGTCCCCATGCTTTTTCCTCATCCCCAAATAAATAAAAATTATGCCCAGTTTCCCTGCATGCGGAATCAAGAGTCGATGTCTTATTAATGTGATCAGAATCATGTCACATATCATTGTGTGTAGATGTTGGAGCTCGCCGGCCGCTGCCGTGGTTCTACACTTTTATTATATAACCTAACCTACCTACAAACCATTAGGACAAATAAATTAAGGTTAATAAAAAGATGAGTTAAATTGAGCATGTGGGTTAGTGATATTATAATTATTTATTACATTAATTTTTAACAAAAATACATGTAAAGTTACTAACATAGATAACTTTTTATACCTACTAACACTAATGGACTTATAAACCTACTATTTTTCTGAATTAATAAATGATTTAAATTTAATTTTTAGACCGGAGCGAGCGAACTGTCTCAGTTTCGAGATTGGGCAATAAATGTTTTTGTCCGTCTCTCTGTTCTTGCTTACAGGTCGCATTTTTTGGTCGCACCGATTTAGACGAAAATTGGCATTCAAGGTCCTCAAATTTTTTTGGTCGACCGCGATTTTTAATTGGGGGTAAAATAGAGGTTAAAAGAGGGGACGTTTGCTGTAGCGTTATTTATCGACAGATTTCAATAAAATTTGAGAGGCATACTAAGGACTTCATTACACAAGATGTTGTAAAAAAAAAAACAAAAAGGGGCAGTGGAGAGAGGAAAAGGGCGTAAGTTTGCTGTAGCGTTATATATGGACGGATTTAATTTTTGTAATTTTTCGGAATATGTATACCCGCCTATTCCAATGAAACTACGTAGTCTTCAACGCCGTCACGAGATGAACCCGTAGACCAAGAGAACGCGAGTAATCGCTAAAACTTAAACCTACCAATATTTTGCTCGCGAGGTCTACTGTTCTCACAGAACCACTAGTTAATTAGTATAATTAAATTTTTCTAGTAATCACCAGCAGTTACCATACAAAGTAAGCATCCTAAAAACTCTTTGGTTTAGTTTTCATTTCATAACTTACATGGCGTCACTAAAACATTTCATTACTCCTAATTTCAGCTTTACATCACTTATAGTCTACGAATAAAACGGCTGTTACTGGTCAGACGGACAGACAGACGGAAATATATATATATATTCAACTTCGGAAACTTACAAATATATGTAGATTTAAATGAGACAATGACACGAGAAATTGAGATTGTTTGTTGTCCCCGTTGGCCGTATGTCCGCAAAAGGGGACAATGGTAAGCATTTAATTAGATCGTAAAAAATCTAACAGTCACCATGGGTGTTTTAAAATATAGTGATGTGTATCGTCAATGATAAACTTCAGCGCTAATATAACAAAACCAGTATAACTTTACTGATAATTTATCAACTTCAGAAACTCAGAAACTTTGGCAGAATTAGCAGATGGGTCACTTAATACAGTTTTCGTCATAAATATGTTCAGCGATAAAGCTCAAAGCTACTATCCTACAACTATCATAGCGCGTTGTATCGACATAATGATTTAGAACGAATTGCTTGAACAATTAACTCTATACGTTCCATTTCAGAATAAAATTCAGCTAAGCAAAATTACAATAGTTTTTGCGAGTCTATTGTGAAAAGTGAAGATTTTTTTTAAATACATTAATGGCCTTGATATAAAGTGGTAACCATCCATTACTGATCTAGTTTCCTTTAAAAGCCCTGTGTAATGTAGTTACAACGGAAAACTAGGGTGTGACAGAATAACGCTTTTTACATTTTTATCCGACGACATTATAAAAATCGCAGGTCGTATGTGGGTTAGAACAGCGCAGGACAGGGGTGAATGGCGACAACGAAGAGAGGCCTATGCCCAGCATTGGGATGAGAAAGGCTGACGATGATGATGATGATGATGATCCGTAAATTAATTTCTCCCGTGATGCCGCGAGACCAGCATCATACCAGCGATAGGTTTCCCACTGAACGTAAGCCTTCCTCATATATTTCCTGAGCGACTGATATTGCACGGTCTACACCCATGGCTCCTAGAAATTTTTATAAAGTCAACTTTCCATACAGTACGAGTACGAGGCCGTACTACGCTGCGCCTTTCAGTGCATGGTCAGCACTCAAGAATCTTTCTGGTCCTACGTCCGTTAGTTTTTCAGCAATTGTACCCCACAGTGTCACTATAGCTTTTAATACTTTTGAAGGGGCGCTTACATACAACACAAAAAATTAAAAATAAATGTATACATAAAATATTTTTGTTTTATTATCAAAATCTCGAGAAAATCGGTAAAATTCTGTTCGACGAAATGTTAGAGAACTAGTGTAATGTACGATGCCACAGATTACTAAAAAAGTTACAAAGAGCCGTTCAACGACTCCGCTTGTTCAATGACCTCGCCCAATTAATGCTCTGGCTTGGTAAATGGACCCAACCAGTCAACAGAGCGCGTATAGTGCGTACGGCAGGGCGGTAAATGTCTACATGTTAGGCACAAAAGTTCAATAATAAAGTATTATGGATTAAAAAAAACATTATTCATTTATAATTGATGGTTTCAAAAATATACTCCGTTATTATTTGTAGTTTAAATCCTTATTTATTGGATTTCATCTCATAAAAAATTGCCAAGCATAGCCTTAATATCTCACCGAGCAACCTCGAGCCTTTTTATTACACTTTGCCTTTTTGCCATTGTACATTTTGCGGTTAACAAAATCAGTACATGCAATATTGCCAGATATTGCTATATTGCTAGAATTTTCACACAGCGCGTTTGGGGCTAGCCCAAACTAAGCAGAGCTTGTACTATGGGAACCAGATAACTGATAGAATACTTATATATTTAATGTAAATAAATACTTTACAGTATATAGAGACAAAACCAGACCCGGAACAAGTATCTGTAGATCATGCAAACATTTGTTCCACGGCGGGGATCGAACCTGCTACCTCCTGCGTCTCAGCCGGCTATTCGCCCACTGCACCACGGAAGTCGTCCGAATAGAGTAAAATATTGTATTATAGTAATTAATTGGCACCGTATTTATATTGCGTACTAATTAAAACGATGATTGCAAAACCAATATCCAATTAGATTAATTTATTTTAGATGGTAATCGAATAACAATGGTAAAATAATTTAAATTAGTGCTTTTGACATTCATTTTATACAGTTATATTTTGTTAATCCTGTACCAGAGTACTAATTATGTAAGTAAAGTTAAAAAAACATTTTTTTTTCGTCCGACGTCCGTCTTACCAAAAAGACCTGAGGGCAAGTTCACGTAGCGCGCGTGGTATAAAAGCATTCATATAGAAGCTTTGCAGGCGCACGTGTCTTCGCAAGGAACGGTGCGGAGCTTGCAGCGGACGGCGCGACACAACGCACCACGCAACGTGAAACGTACCATAAGTCTTACCAAAAAAAAAGAGACGAAAAAACTTAGAACAAAGTAACGTACGTCCGTGAACTGAACGCAGCCCATTTCTCCGAGCTGCGACAAAATCTCAAAGGCAGTTTCTGGTTGCAGGAACATATCGTAGTAAGTCATTGGATCGCTTCTTAGCATCGACCCCATGGCTCTGAAAATAAGAAATATTTAGAGCGTACCCTGGAAATATAAACAAACCTTCTTAAATATTAGGTTGGGGAAAAAGTTTCTTCGCATTTTTTAAGAAAATTCAAAACATTTTTTAATATAGTTTATTTACATTTAACTAAAGTATGTAGGTACCATTTTGTTCGATAACTTTTTGCCATCTTGTAGGTAGGGGCATGATCCCATTGTTATAAAAATTTTGGGGCTTCTGATCAAAATACCGCGACAAGTGGTTTTGGCAGTCCTCTCGTGATGTTAACCTGACACTGCCTAAAGAATTCTGAAGAGACCGAAACAGGTGGAAATCTGAAGGTGCAAGTTTAGAACTATACGGTGGATGCATTAACACCTCCCAGCCAAACTCTCTTAATTTTTGCTGAGTGGCTAAAGATGTGTGAGGTCTAGCGTTATCATGATGAAAAACCACACCCCTTCTGTTGATTAATTCCGGCCGCTTTCTCTCAACTTCTTGCTTTAATCTCATCAGTTGTTCGCAGTAGAGTTCAGAATCAATGGTCCTGCCTGGTGGTAACAGCTCATAGTGAAAAAGCCCTTCCAATCCCACCACACACACAGCATCACCTTGTTGCGAGTTAACCCGGGTTTCGCCACAGTCTGTGAAGCCTGACCGGCCTTTGACCATGACCTTTTTTGCACGTTCTTGTCGTACGTGATCCACTTTTCATCACCAGTTATCAGCTTCTTCAAAATTGGTTCGGTTTCATTACGTCGTAATAAAGAATCACAAATGAGTACACGGTTCATTAGGTTTCTTTCAGTGAGCTCGTGGGGTACCCAAATATCGAGCTTTTTTGTGTACCCAGTTTTTTTCAAATGCGCCAAAACTGTTTTGTGGTCAATTCCCAGTTCTTCAGCTACGTCGTAACTACTGATATGCCGATCTTGCTCCATTTTTTCAAAAATGGCATCAATTTTATCCGCAATAGGGCGACCAGAGCGACGTGCATCTTTGACATCAAAATTCCCGGATTGAAAACGCTTAAACCAAATTTGTGCTTCTCTCACAAACACTGCACTAGGTCCATAAACATCGCAATTTTTTTTGCGGCTTGCGTTGCATTTTTACCTTCTTTGTAGTAAAATTTTAAAATGTATCGAATTTCTTCATTAGATTCACTCATCTTTACAGTACTAAAAACAAACAACAATCACACATTTTCCTAATTTGAATTTGGAATTATCTTCTTTAAAATTTAAACTTTGAGTGATACCTAAACCAGCCAGATACAAATAGTATAGCCAAATATATTTTATTACAAGTTCATACATACTATAATGCGAAAAGACTTTTTCCCCGACCTATTACTATTAACGTTTTTATTTTGGTTATAGTAGGTATATACTTTATGGACCGAAACAGCAGTACCATTCTATTTTATGGAGAGCTATTTCATTTACCTTGTGGTATTATACTAACGTTTGAATTTGAATACGTATTTACATGCATAATTAAGTTGATAGCTGTTCAACCGTTTGTCAATTGAGTGGATGGTCGATTGGTCGCATCACCCATTACAATTGTTGGATATACAAATTGACCACACACCAGGAATAGACCGCAGTAATGGGCATAACTGTTTGTGTGCCACAAATAGCTTTTTTACAAAAAAAAGGTAAACAGGGTAAATATTTAACTTAACCACCTTTAAGTAGAGTTTCATTTGAAGGGCTCGCCCGGGGAAGTACTACCACCATACCTATTTCTACCGCCAAGCAGCACTGCTGTGTTTCGGTTTGAAGGGTACGGTTGCTGGTGAAATTACAAGCACATGAGGCTTTACACCTGTATGCCTCAAGTTGATGGACATTATATGGGACGTTTCTACGGTGCGGGATCGACGAGGCAATTCTTTGTTATAGGCGGATGGTTACCACTTAACATCAGGTAGGCTAAGCTTGATCCATCTCAAGGTCTTATAAAAAAACAAACACATTAAGTGAATCTATGAGATTTTACAAGTGAAAAATTGTCGCTGAAGTGTATATGCTATATAGCACAGTATTAATTTTTACCATTTTTATAATTATCATGTAAGACATAGATTCTCCTTCATAGATTTCCAGAGTGACCCATTTTGTGTCGTAGCCGTGGTTCAGTGCGTGGAAAGAACCTGTCTGCCCCAAAAGCTGACAGTTTTTCGAGTTATGTGTCCCACCCGCTACCACTTCGATTTACTTGCTAATCCTGGGCTATCTTTCTTTGTCTACGAATCTCCTGATTTTTGATTGGATCTCGTAGAGAAATATCAAGCATTGCCCTCTTACGAGGCACATAAGGAGAGATCACGTTTATGTGCTTTATTTATGTAGTCACTGGTAACATACTGAATAAAGACTTTCGTTCTCAAACACTGGCCAGATGACCTTCGGATGATGGTTAAAAAACCAAAAGACGGTTCGTTTTCACGTCCTCCTGTATCTAGTAACTCGTATTCTCAAATCTAAATAGTTCACTTTTTTAGAGGAAGGCTCTAGTTAAGAAACACTATTACCGTTATTAGCGCAAACGGCACGCAAAGGTCAAATTCGTCTGCATGCACAATAGTCACTTAGAGCCAATTTGCTAGAATTCCGCTCTATCTATTCCTAAGTAGAACCCGAAAATCGAATGGAGAATTGGTTTAAAACGAAAAATTCTTACAAGTAACTGTTCTAATTTTCGTACATGACTGTGAAGAATGTTGGGTTGGGTTGGGCTCTGGCCAACCCAGATAGCGGACTCAGGGCGGGCAGCCGCACAATGGGGCATGTGCTGCTGTGCACGCACCGCGAGGGTGCTGGGGGCGACAGCCCCTGGGACGTGCTCTTTATGGGCGATATGCATGAGGGGGGCTCTGGTGCGTTTCTTGTGAGATCCCAGAACCCTTTGACATGCATTGAGGCTGGCCACCGGGGAGGTTTTAGTGGGTCGTTGAGTCCGACAACCTCACATAACCCGTATTGTAATTGTAAACCCTGCATGTAATACGGGTATCTGGATGCAGATTTCCGCCTCAAAAAAAAATTTAGTTATCTAACAGGTTATGTATCTAACAGAAGGTGAAGTTAGGCTGTGAATATATTTTTATTTACTATTTGCGTCACTAAAATGGACAAATGGACGTTACACGAAACAATACAAAGAAAAAAAAATACAATTTTACCAAAGACGTCCTAATATTATGATGATGAACTGACTGTTCGTCTGTAATATTTTTATATATTACTAGCATCCGCCAGCAGCTTTGCACGCGTTTTTCGCCAAAAAGTAGCATATGTATTAATCTAGGCTATAATCTACGTACATACCAAATTTCATTGAAATTCTTTCAGCCGTTACGACATGATTGAGTGATTGATAAACATCCAAATTTTCGCATTTATAACATTAGTGTAACAATGTATAAATGATGCTGTGAATTTGCAGGCTGTTAAGTATTTTATTTCCCAGCACGGGCATACACAAAAAGTCCAGCAATGGCTCGACACGGGCTGATAATAATATTGCTGGACATTTCACACAGCGATATCTAGCCCCAAACTAAGCACAGCTATAGGAACCAGATAACGCTTATTTTTTATTATTTGGTAAATACATACGTATAATATATAGAAAAACATCCAGACCCCAAACAAATATTTGTAGATCATGCAAACATTTGTTCCGCGGCGGGAATCGAACCCGCTACCTCCTGCGTCTCAGCCGACTATTCGCCCACTGCACCATGGAGGCCGTCTTATAGGATAATGATGAATGATGATGATGAAACATTTTATTAAATTGTTCTTAGGGTTCTGTGCTTCAAAAGGAAAAAAAGAACTATTATATGATCACTTCTTTGTCTGTCTGTCCGGCTGTCAAGAACCTTTTTCTCATGAACGCGTAGAGGTATCAAGTTGAAATTTATATCAAATTCGTAGGTCTACGATCTCTTAGAGCTTTAAAACATTTAAGCTTCTAAATCAACGCAATCAGAAACTACCGTCATTTTTGCCGCTTATTTCGCTCGCAAATAAATCAAAACCTATAGGGTGCTTCTCGTTGACCTAGAATCATAAAATTTGGTAAGAAGCAAGGTGTCACAACACAAGTAAAGGATAAAATCCGAAAAATTGTTAATTTGAAGTAATATCACAAAAATAAAATATTTTTACGGAACCTTCAGTCCTCGGGCCAGACTCGCACTTGTCGATTTTATTTTTTTATTATTGTAATAGAATATATTGTAATGTTCTAATTGAAATGTAATGAAATATGAGTATTAATACTTTAACCAACAAAATATGTAATAAACTCAATACTCAATCGTTTATTATTTCCACAAATAAAAGGTGGACATTATGGACCCTGTTGGGCAAAACCATATTTTGAAGAGATAATATATGCCTGGTAGGTATTTAAATGAGCGTTATTGTAATTTGGTGCATCATCATTTTTATTAACAGCCCCGTCAACCGCCACTAGGTACAGGCCTCCCTAAATTTGTGATATCCACCCAAATGGGTGGAAAACCAAAATAATACAATTGGTCTATTTCTATAATTCCACCACATCCTGTTACAAATTACTGTTGGTACATACCTGTTGCAAATTACGCGTACACTGATCTGATAATAATCAGTGATAAAAAACAATAAACACAGGTTTTATGTTGCCGATTCCCTTAAATATGTGTAAAATCAAATGGAATTTGTATCAGATCACTGAGATCACCATACAAAAACCTGTCAATGTGGCAGTTCATTTCAAAGAACTCCAAAATGAAAAAGGTTATTTCAAAAGAGAATATAACACTATTTTTCCCAATGACTTATTTTTTAGTAAACTAGTAAATGGTTCGCACACTATTTTTAACCCATCCCAATGACTATTAATTGACTTACTAGGTACATACATGACATTTGTTTTTATTTTGTATTGTATTGACATTTCTAATTTTATTGTCTTATTTGTGTACTGATATTGATAAAATTCGCTTACTGACGTCTTGTACTTTAGTCTGCTTGCTAATTTCGGTATTGGGAACTCGATCTAAGAGTGTGATGCCGAGCATGGCACGCTCCATGGCTATATTGGGGCTCAAGTGGAGTTGGGCAGGACACTTGGCCAGACGTAGTGACGACAGGTGGACTAAGGCACTAACAGAGTGGAGGCCGAGAACTGGCCATCGAAATAGGGGACGTCCACCAGCGAGATGGGTCGACGACATCCATAAGACCGTGGGTCGTACGTGGTTCAGACTGGCACAGGATCGGGAAAAGTGGCAGAAACAAGGAGAGGCCTATGCCCAGCAGTGGGTCGACACGGGCTGAGAATGATGATGATGATGGTTGATAATATTTTGTATAAGACATTCACTTAATTTAAATTTAATTTATATAGTAATTTATATTTGCACACCCAAAATGTAACATCGCAAAATATGTACCTATATTCTGGCAAGTACTGTGATTTTCTGAACTTGATTTTATAATCCAACGACACATGACGTAACAAAGACACGAACGTGGGTAAACTCAGGGAAACGTGCGTGCGACATTTCAACGAAGAGTAAACGCAATATAGAAAGGAATGTAAAATTACGTTAATGTAGTATTCTATTGTATTTATATTAACCGTTATATATTTATTTATGAATCATAAATTGGGGTTACTTTTAGTATTAGTATATAAGTATTCCATTACGTTGAAGGCAAAATGCCTTTAACTTCAATAAATATTTACATGACTAAAATACAGAAGAAACAGTTGAATCGTCGAAAGACCGCTGCAAACGATCTATAGATAGCTCAACTGCAGATCACCACCAGGCGGAAGTGTCCCCAAGGCACTGGCTGTATTGCCCCGCTGAATGTCAATGATTATGCGTTGACCCAGATAAGCGCCAGCTCTCGGATCACACGTCGCTTCGACCGGACGCCCAGAAAACGCGATGGCTCAAATAGTAAGCTCTGTCGAGACTTTCATATTTATTGCAGTACTCAATTATTATTTTAAACTGGTTTTATATGTATTTAAAAAAACTACGTGTTAACTTCTTTATTATAAATACGGGATTTATCACGTACCGTTTTATCACGTACCGTTTTATCGGTGTTTCGACCGACAATGTTTCTGTTCAATTCGTGATCCTTCATCAGGGTGAGTGCGATCCGCTCTAGTGTAAACCTTAAAACATAACATTTTCACAAAATGTACGTCTCTCTAGTCTATGTCTATGACGACCTCCGTGGCGCAGTGGGCGAATAGCCGACTGAGACGCAGGAGGTAGTGGGATCGATTCCCGCTCCGGAACAAATGTTTGCATGATCTATAGATATTTGTTCCGGGTCTGGTTGTTTTTCTATTCTATGTATTATAAGTATGTATTTACAAAAAAGTATTTAAGTATTCTATCATCTGGTTCCCATAGTACAAGCTCTGCTTAGTTTGGGACTAGATAGCGCTGTGTGAAATGTCCAGTAATATTTATTTATTTATGTCTAAAAATACGTATAATAACGACGTTAACTATACGCACTAGTTCGTTTTAAATTCTTGAGTGAATGACGACAATAATTATCGGAAAAACGCCTAAAAAAACCTTTACAAAAAGATATTTGCCGATAAACAATAATCTACCAAATAATTTATGAGAGCAAGCGTTTATTAGTTAATAATATATGCCTGTGTTGGATTATGGTTTTGACTCCATAAAAAATACTTATACCCTAGAATAACCTAGTTTCAAAACTTTTTCATGCTATCTTTTAATAGCGGAATTAGAATTGTTAATCGTTCCATCCCAATGTACCTATTTCAAGCAAACAAATACATTATATTCGATACTGGCCTAATGTTATTTATAATCAACATAATGTATCAACGAATCGACATAGACAGAACACCATCGATTACGTTACCTTCTGCTTCTACAGTTATTCTTCGAGCCCCTAGAGGCAGAGAGAAAGGCAGTAGAATAATTTACTGCTCTCGAACTAAGTTTTGAGGTGGGCCCGCTATTCCCAAGAGCCTGAACCTACTTTCTTCTCAAACATTATAGCCAATTGCTAACATTATTTCAGATGTAAATATAAAAGTGTTTCTTTTCCGACGTGAAGGATCGAGAAAATTATTCTTTGCTACCTTTCGTGTGAGCAATGTTGAATGCTAGGTTTTAAACAGGGGTTTTTTTATAAATTGGCTTGCGTTTGACCACGATCTCACCTGATGTCAAATGTAGAGCTGGCGCACGGCGCGGTGTCATTCATGAACACAAATACCTAATGCTTTTTAAAACTGTTTTGCACCTTGATACGCCATTACAGGGTACATAAATAAATAAATAAATATTGCTGGACATTTCACAAAGCGCTATGTAGCCCCAAACTAAGCAGAGCTTGTACTATGGGAACCAGATAACTGATAGAATACTTATATACTTTTTTTTGTAAATACTATTACTACTACTATTATAATATATAGAAAAATACCCAGACACGGAACAAATATCTGTAGATCATGCAAACATTTATTACGCGGCGGGAATCGAACCCGCTACCTCCTGCGTCTCAGCCGGCTATACGCCCACTGCGCCACGGAGGGTGTCTTACATACTTTTTATATTACTATATTTTATAAAACTATATTGTAATCATTATTATAAATACGGGATTTATCACGTACAGTTTTATCAGTGTTTCGACCGACAATGTTTCGGTTCAATTCGTGAACCTTCATCAGGGTGAGTGCAATCAGCTCCGAACAACGTCTCACCTCGCACTACGGCGTAGCACTACGCGCCGTAGCCCTCTGCGCGCGAGTAGACGGCGCGGTGGTGGGGGTTGCGTCAACGGTGGCCCATAGCGTTGACAGGATGCATCATCATCATTATCATCACTGCTTGGGTAGTACTCGGTACAGGCAAACACACAACACTAACTGTCTCTACCTGGGCCCGTAGCCAAGTTACATTCGCTTCGAATCGATTCGATTTCTACGTAGGTTTGCTGTCAATATATCACGTGATATTTCCATAGCATGTGTCAAATCCCATGCATTTTCGGACTTATCCACTAGCGTCATCGCTAATCGAATATAACTTAGGTAATCGAAAATTTAAAAACTTGGATTAGATGAGATAAATCTTTATTGCACACCTAATAACACACAAAAATAAACACATAAAAACACCGTATATGGCAATGAATAAAAAAAACCTATTTTACAACAATACTGGCCAATATTAGCCCCATCCGTGTTGTCATTTAATGTCGTACATAACAAAACACGCACTATAAAGTTAACATAAGTACTTATAGTACCCATTCGTTCAACTGAGCTCATGGTTTTTCTACTGGCAACTCTCTAGCTACTCTCACACTCATTCATTAAATGTATTATCATGTATTACATCGAAATCTCTTAAAGAACATCATGGAAAATCTATGTATAAAAAAATAAAGTATGTATATAAAGTCAGGTTAGTTACAAATTACAACTCAAGACCGGTTTGACCGATTTCTATGAAATATGGTATATATGTATATAGATTAAGATCGGGATTGACACATAGGCTACTTTTTAACCGATTGCGCAGAAGGAGGGTAAAGTTGTAATTGACAAACCACGCGAGCGAAGCCGAGGGCGGGTCCGCTAGTATAAAATAAAATAGAATATGTTTTAAGTTATATTCACGTCTGGCCAGTCTATTTGGCGAACTCCAGATTAAATAATAATTTAATAGTTAGCGGTAAATTGGAAGTTTTGAAACTGTGATGAAACTGTTCCTAGTAGATTAATTTCCGGTCGGTAATGAATTTACTATGAATATTAATGCAAACACTAAGATCGGAAGATATGCATAGTATTAAAGAGACTTCGGGAAATAGCCTTACATTAGTAAAAATATGAGTCAGCTATACGAGTATGTATAGGCTCGGGGAGGGTGATTCTCGACAAATCGATATTTTTTATTAGATTACATATAGATTATGATCGTTAGAAACATCAAAATATCTGTGTACAAGTGTACAAGTGTATAGGTGTTTTTTTGGACCTCCAAAAAGCATTTGACACTGTCTCCATCCCAATTTTGCTGACTAGACTGGAAAATGTTGGAATCAGGGGCCTAGCTCACGATTGGTTTCAGGATTATTTAACCAAAAGATCGCAGCGAGTACGTGTCGAAGGGCATGAAAGCGACAATGCAGTGTGCACATTTGGCGTACCACAAGGTAGTACTCTAGGGCCTATGCTTTTCCTCGTCTACATTAATGACCTATGCAGTACTACCTTGCCTGGTCTCGACTTGCTGATGTTTGCAGATGACACTGTATTACTACTTCATGATAAAACTTGGAAAAAAACAGTAGCGCTAACCGAGAACTGCCTCTCAAAGGTGACGATATGGTTAGAGAATAGCCTCCTTACACTAAATACTAGTAAAACGAAATATATGTGCTACAGTATGACGGCCGCGGGAGACCCAGGAACCAATATTAATGTAAAGATACATACCTTTCCTTGTAATCGTAACAGTCGTGAATCATGTAATTGCTCTAATTTGACCCGTGTTAATACTATTAAATACCTTGGACTCGTTATAGATGATAATCTTAATTAATGACGTCTAGAATCAGAAAACTTATTTATGTGTTTCGAACTCTTCGAGTAGTTGCTGAGACCAAACTTGTTATACAAACATATAAGGCTTTATGTGAATGTATCCTAAGATATTGCATTTGTGCATGGGATAGAGCGTCAAAATCTCACCTCATCACCGCTGAACGTGCACAACGTGCCGTTCTAAAGGTACTTTTATACCTACCCTACAGGCACCCTACTACAGACGTTTATGAGAAAACTAGTGTGCTTAGCATCAGAAAATTATTTATTTATGAAAGTTTACGTCGCTACCATAGAAAAATTGTTCCCTATCTACCTGATTTACAGAAAAGGGTTGACCGCTGTCCTGTTCCAATAGTTAGATCCCGATTTGCACAAAAACAATATAATGTCGTTGTTCCCCATCTGTATAATGTGCTTAATAGAGTGCTCAGGGTGAAGAAGAGTAACGTTGAAATAAAAAAAATAATACTTACCTGGCTCAAAGAATTTGATTACGATGGTGTTGAAGCAATGTTAAATGGCTTTTATTGTTGATGTTTTCTTTTTGTATTCCTAAGTTCCTATCACTACACAAACATACGCGAATAACTTAAACACTAAATAGAATAGAATAGAATAGAATAGAAAAACGTTTATTTTGCATCACAAGTGTACAATGGCTTAGAAAAATGGGTATAAATTAATGAACAAATTTGTGAGCAAAAACGGTCACCACTCAGCATTGTGCTATAGTAGCATATTTATACTACTATAGCGCTGGTCTTCCGTGGTGCCATTTTTGTGTGTGCAGGGCAGCAACTGTGTTTACAATTACCTATCGATACACATTGCCAGTAGGTACATATAACCTTTCGGACTCGTTTAGGTACCTCCCTACTTACGAACTATTAAAACATACAAAACATGAAAATACACAATCATAAACAGTTAACAGACATAATTAAAATAGTTTTGAAAATATAATTAAAAAAAAAAAAAAACATACATACATATATTTATAGATCCTGATAATTGTAAACAATGTATATAAATATATATTATAATCTAATTACTAAGCAAAACATGCACTTAAGTATAGCACCTACTACGTAACAGACTTGAATTTGAGAGAGCTTAGGTATTTCTTTTAAATACTTACTTTTTTAGTCATATGATTTATTCTTTTTAATTAATGCTTAAACTTAACTATCCTATCTTTGCTAGACATAATTTAAAATATGATTATTTAAAACATGATGGGAGAAGCCACTGGCACCTGAAATACAGTTTTTTAACTAGTTCGGGAGCCTATGGATTCAAATTTGACTATGTCATACTTAATTATGTCAATAAATAAATTTTTACTTTTTACTTTTTTTACTATCTATTGAATCTTTTCAATATTCTCAAGATAGCACTGTAGATAAATATCGATGGCAAATTGTTAGATGATAATAGGTCTTTACCTATGAATTTGCCGTTCTTCAGTACTGGTAATTTGAAATAGAAAAAAAGTTTGGAAGGTCTTTGTATTTTAAATTCAAATTAATTTTGTTTTTAAAAACATGACATTCTTTTTACAAACACAGTCTTTTGTTTATTGATTAGCGTTGTATTTTCTCTACATTTTAACATTTTTCGTCATAATGGATACTTTAAAAATTCGTGTAATTATGGAATATGAGTTCCGTCGTGGCACCAACGCGACACAAACGGCACGTAACATCAAAAACGTTTACGGAGAGAACTGTACAAACGAACGCACAACCCGTTATTGGTTTTCCCGGTCTGAAAATTTTGACTTTAAAAAATGAAGCTCGTGGTCGTCCGGAGACTTTGGTCAACAATGATGAATTAAAGGCGATTGTGGAAGCTGACGAAACTCAATCTACAGCTGAGCTAGCAGCAGCTTTTGATGTTAGCATCAAAACAATTTTGATACATTTGCGACAAATAGGCAAGGTAAAAAAACTTGATAAATGGGTGCCCTACGAACTTAACGATCGCCAGCGCAACTTACGCATCTAGACCTGCCTCGCGCTGCTCAATAGGCAAAGAAATGAAGGATTTTGAACCCAATTGTTACGTGCAATGAAAAATGGTTGGTTAGATCCTGGTTCAGCACCAAAGCAATGCCCTATACCAAAAATGACCCCTAAAAAGGTGATGGTCACTGTTTGGTGGTCTAGTGCGAGTGTGATTCACCACAGCTTATTACAAAACGGCATGAGCATTACTGCAGATGTGTACTGTGAAGAACTGGAGACAATGATGGAGAAGCTTGCACATCGGCAATCAGCTTTGGTCAATCGGTCGTCCCCACTGCTCCTTCACGACAACGCGCGACCCCATACTGCACAACAGACAGTCTCCAAGCTGCAAGAGCTGGGGTTGGAAGCTCTCCCTGATCTGCCATACTCACCAGACCTTGCACCTACCGACTATTACTTTTTCCAAAATTTAGACAAGTTTTTAGTGGGTAAAAAATTCAATTCCCGAGAGGCAGTACAAAATGCCTTTGAAGAGTTTGTTGCCTCCCGTCCAGCTGATTTTTACAAGAAGGGCATCAATAAACTGCCAATGCGTTGGCAAAGATGCGTCGATTGCATGGGTGATTACTTTGAATAACAGAAATAAAAAAGTTTTAAAAAATAAGTACTTTCACTTATTCCATACAAAACGGCAATTTCATAGGTAAAGACCTAATATATAAATAATATAAATAACGCGCTATCAAGCCCCACACTAAGCTGAGCTTGTACTATGGGAACCAGATAACTGATAGATTATATACACACTTAAAGACATTTTTTTTTTGTAAATACTTATAATATATAGGGAAACAACCAGGCCCGGAACAAATATCTGTAGATCTTGCACACATTTGTTCCGCGGAGGGACTCAAACTCCTGCGTCTCAGCCGGCTATTCGCCCACTGCTCCACGGAGATATGGATCGAGTGATCGGGAGCATTCGATAACGTCATATCTATTGAAATATCGAAAGCACGAAACAAGAAGTCAAATTGCAGAGTTAATTCGTCGCAAAAAATACATCTCCGTCATCTAGGTATCACCGATGTTTTCAAATCAATAAATCTAAAATTAATATCACTAGTAGAAATATTTGCAAAGATTACCTATAGGAAAAATAAAAAGAAGTCTCTTCCTACAATAGTTTGCTTAGATAATGCCTTGAAAGTTTTCTAAGTCTACCGCTCACTTATCTCGATGGCGCTGCTAAATCAACATAAATCAAGGAAGGGGAACCCTCGGCGCGCGAAGCTCACTCGCACTTGACAGATTTTGTTTGAACATTGTTTTTTTTTCAAGAGTAGTATGGTGGTTACGAGGTAATGAAGAGTACTACTTACATACATTTTTTATAGTACTTGGAGATGGAATAAGTATATGGCCCACCTGATGTTAAGTGGTAACCATCGCCTACAACAAAGTATTCCCTCGTAGGTCACGCACCTTAGAAACATGCCCTACGATGCACTGTCCATCAACATTAGGCATACAGGTTTATTAGGCAAACCGAAACAGCAATGCGGTTGGCGGCAGAAATAGAACTAACTAATATTAAACTCTTAAATAGATACGCACGAAATATATATAAATGGTATAAAGCCTCGAGTTTGCAGCTATAACTCGCTCCTGACCACTAATTTATCTAATGAATGAGTTGGTAAAAGACCAAAAGAATCCTGTCCTTTGAGTGAAGGAAAAAGTGTTAAAAACATGTATTTACTTTTATTACGAAACTCTGTGTAACAAAAAAAAATGATCAAGTGCGAGTCAGACCTGGTGACTATTAAGTTTTTAATTTCCGTTATAAAAGTTGCATCATATATATTACATAAGTTAGCGTGGCACATTGGCTTAGTCATAACTCATAACTCATAATGGTTGTCTGGAAGAAATCGCTTCTAAGCGATAAGACCGCCCATTGTACTTGTTGCTTTGTGAATTTTTATTTTTATGTTTGTTTCTTGTGTGGTGTACAATAAAGTATTTTCATTCATTCATACATTCATTCATTCATTCATAACAGAGGCACCTCATACTTGATTATTTGTTACTTAGGCGATCGTCCTGCTGGCTGCTCGAATGGTCGAAGCATTTCGGTTCGCTTGGGCGATAGTAAATAAAGCGGGCACAAAAATATAAACCAAGACATAACAACTTTTATTAGACAACTCACTCATTGGTTTTGCAATTTTTGCCTAACCTCTTTAGAGATATCGTATGTGAACATCTTATTTATTTATTTATCTTAGGCGCTATTTATTTATTTATTGTTCCTTTCATTCAACAATTGACGAATGAAAAATAAATATAATTATCTAGTTAACCATTTACTCATAGGTACACCGCCGTCTTTTGCTTTTCTGTTGGTCTGTTCATCCAAAGATAGTCTGTAAGCAATCACGTATAGCGATGGGAGTACCTATTGTGCTTTTGTTTATGAGTATTACTAAGCTATATTTGTTTGGCCAGGCCTAGTAATAGCATGATCGCCCTAGGAAATTTTTTCTCTACGAAAGAATAGGGTCAATAACATTTAGCGGAGAGTCTTTTCAGACGGGCGTCAACCACACCACAGTGACAAATATGTGGCTGGCCTCAAAATCGTATGAAAACGTAGAGTTCCATTCACACGTACCACATTTTGCAGTCACATTCAACTACCTATGTCACGATCGTCGTGTGGTTAACATCGACGACATCGCGGCCATTTAGCTCCAAAACTTGCAAATCATAAAACCTAAAATTAATAATGACAGATTACGACTGCGGAACGACTTCAGTGTTCCAGGCAGAGACACTAGGTCTCCTCTTGGCAGCGACAGAAATGTCTTCATGTCAAACAACCACAAAAGCAGCTGGACAGACACAGCTAAACTTTATAAGAGAGAAGATCGAGATCGGTCTCAGAATGCTACAGCGCTCTCGAAAGACCCAAACCCATATGGTCACAATATCATGGACAAAAAGTCATGATGCATGCCCGGAAAACGAGAGGGCGGACTTTTTAGGACGGGAAGGAGCCAAACTCAACCCTACTCTTCCGGTAAAAGACCGGAAGATAGCCAACAAACTGCTAAAGATGAAACGCGAGGATTTGCAGATGATGGTAGAGATCATCACATTAAATCACCATCTCCTGAAGACAGGGGCCACGGATAGAGGGCTGTGTCGGGGATGGCTACAGGATAAAGAGACTGTACGCACACACACGAAGCCAGACTGAAGATGGGACTGCATGAAATCATCGAGTCATCTTCGACGTCAGCAACGACCTCGGGGACTCTGTAAAACTGTTGCCACCAACCCAAAGTTCTACTCCGCTACTTTAAGGAGTTGGGATGGCTAGGGTGAGGTTAGAAGGGGGGTAATGCACAATACACTCCTATGCGGGACCTCAGTGCAGATCTCCTCCACCCTAGAATTAGAATTAGAATTACTGATATCTTTGCAAAGATTACCCACAGAAAAAAGAAAAAGAACGCAACTTCACACCCTTCATTTGCACGCTACTGCTCAGCCACATTTTGTCGCTGTGATGTGGTTGTGGCCCGTGTGAGTAAACCCATTTTCAATAACCACGAGCAAAGAGACTCCTAACTAACTAACGCCTAATGTAAGCCAATCCTTTAGAATTAACTTTCGTTTCACCAATCGATTTTCAATAGTTGAATCCTAAAGCAATAGTTGTTTAAATATTAGCCACTTTTTAAGCGGCTATCTGATACCGACACAAACATATCTGTCAGTTTAGAGAGTTTCCTAGCATAACGCACCTGCAAATCGGTGTCGTAACTTTAGGCAACGCCTAACGTCTCTAGTTATCACCCAAAGGTTGATGATATTTTTTTTTGTGCCAGGCAACGCATTATTTGGGCGTCTCTTAGGGTTCGTGAAAACGGGTGTTACTCTCTACACTAAAATTTAATTTTAGTCTATTCTACCCTAGAAACAAACCTTTCCGGGGCGGCCATGCTAGCCCAGCTGATCAACAGAGGGGTATATTTTTATAATTTTGATATTACATTTACGGAACACCAAAAAATAAACTCTTGGCGCAGCATAAAATGAACTTTAACTAAAGAAATACGACTAAAACCAGCACATAGGCAACTTCGCGTTCAAAATAAGCTTTTTAATTTATTTTCTTAAATATAAAGGACTTTTAATTACAGTGAAATTGTGTTCTATGTTTTACAGTGCTGAAAAGCACTGAAAAGCTAAATTAAATGTTATAGTAGGTACAGTGTTAAACAAGAGCTGTAAGCGATCTATTTTACTCTAGATATATTTTACCGTACGAGCGGATGAACGCGAGCGAGTACGCTAATCAAGGGTGTTATTGAACGCTTACACCCGAGTATAACACATAAATTTTCATCACGAATGTGAGGATATGGAAAAAGACTTTTTATAACAGTTTTTTCTAAAAGAAAATTAGCTGTTTTTTACTACTAGACTATGCCCTTCCTCATTTTTAAATAGAAATAAGGATTGGTCATTGATATTGTATTTTATTTTAGCATTAGCTTCCGCCAACGGTTTGTCACGCGTGTTTTGTCAATATTAGATAGCTCATGTTTTAATCTAGGCTGTAATCCATCTATATACCAAATTTCATCGAAATCGGTTTAGCTGTTACGACGTGATTTAGTAATAAACAAACAAACATCCAAACTTTTGCATTTATAATATTAGTGTGATGATAAGAATGTTATTTGTCATGGAGATTGTATTTCATTGAATGCAATGAGCCAACATCTTCGTAGATGCGGAAGTTTCTCCAAATGTTGGGTATGTTGTGTATTCGTCTTGAACCATTTCCTTGGAGGAGTACCGGTTCTTGTGTCCTTTGTACACTTTCCATTCCTACCTGACGTGACGAAGCCTTTAAAAGTATTATCAACTTTGCGTTATAGAGCCGAAATTAGTTTTTATGGTTGAAAGTATTCTGTATTGGCACTCAACACACCACGAAGAACCTCAAGTATGCCAATAGACGTTCACTCAATCGAATTTTCCCTGCTGAATACCAGAAATTGCAAATCGGACGTTACCGTTCCATTTGCCGACCGGCCGTAGAGCTAATACAGAATCTTTTACAGTACTAGTAACTTAAGTTTCACTTTTAAACAGTAGTGCGCGTTTTTTCAAGGGTAGACCAGCTGGGCTAACGTGTGAATAAATTTTATAGACGCGTATAATGTGCATTTGTCTCGTATTCGCACGAGAAAGAGCGATACAAAATTTTGTCGCGGTGCGCATGCACTCCATAAGTAAACTTGAATCGAAAAGGTACTTATGTATTCATTGCAATCAAGTAGGTACGTAAGTATCAAATTTTAACAGCATCCCTACTTATCTAGGTACGAAAACATGGTCTGCTCTCCTGTTGAGTCGAGTCGGCCAGGGTTCTTTAGTGAATAGCCGATCATTTTCGGAAGGCTTTAACAGCGGTGTGTGATGCATCTATGCCTCGCACGCGGAGACTGCCAGAGTGAAAGCAAGTGTACTGGTGGACGGAGGAAATATCCTCCCTTTAGTCTAACTGCATCAGCTCTGGCCACGCGTATACACGTTGTCGTAGAAGGCGTTCCCGAGGAGACAAGCCTTTATGAATCCTATGGCCAGGCAATAAAGGCTTTGCAGGTAGCAATCTCCAAAGCTAAGTCTGTGATGCTTGGCAGGAGTTTATCGAAGATCTCAACAGGGATCTTTGGGGGCGCCCTTATCGTGCAGTTTGCAAGACGCTGTGCAATCAGGCACCCCCAACCGAATCGTTTGAGCCCCAACTCCTTGCGCACATCGTAAGAGGGCTTTTCCCTGCCTGCCCGCGACACGACCCGCCACATATGATTCCTCCTGATCCTCCACTGGAGGTTCCTAGTGAAGAGGTTCCTCCGGTCACCGAGGGGGAGTTTGGTGCCGCGATCCTACACCTTAAGGCTAAAAATACTGCTCCTGGGCCAGATGGTGTGCCCGGTCGTGTCTTGGCACTCGCCCTGAAGCAACTGGGGACACGACTTCAAGAGTTGTTCAACGCGTGTTTGGAGTCTGATCACTTTCCTAAAGCGTGGAAGGATGGCCGCCTATGTCTGATTCGGAAAGACGGACGCCCAGCTGAATCATCGGCATAGTGCTGCTTGATGAGGCTGGCAAACTACTTGAGCGCATAGTAGCTGCTCGCATTCAGGAGCACTTGTCAGGTGTGGGCCCAAACCTGGCGGAAGAGCAGTTTGATTTAGATCCGGGCGCTCCACTATTGATGCGTTGTGGCGCCTCAAAAACATATCCTGGCTTATATTCTTATTATGACTATAAGAGGCTGTTGCTCAAAAGGGAACGAGTATTGGCGGTATATCTGGATATTGCCAATGCGTTCAACAGCATCCCTTACGAATGCATTAAAGAGGCCCTCCGATACCACGGAGTGCCTCTTTATCTCCGACGGTTAGTAGGGCACTATCTCAGACAACGAGATGTGCTCTACTTCAACGACAAAGGCAGGGTCTACTCCAGGCGCATGACCTCCGGTGTTCCGCAGGGCTCAGTGAAGGGCCCTTTGCTGTGGGACATCGGTTAGGATTGGGTGCTGCGCGGTACACTGCTTCCCCGGACGCATATTATCTGTTATGCAGACGATACACTTTTTATCGCGCGGGGAAACAGCTATAAAGAGGTTGCGCATTTGACGTCTGTAGTCTCCTCCCTCTTGGTCAGCCGCATTCGATTGTTGGGTCTAAAAGTAGCAAGTAGTCAACAAAACGGAGGCCATCTCATTCCACGGAAGAGGGGGTAGGTCACCATCCGGTGCCTACGTCTTGGTAGATGGTGTGCAGGTCATGGTAACCCCACACTTGAAATATCTGGGGCTCACTTTGGGCAGTGCTTGGAATTGTACCGTGCACTTAAAGCGTTTGGTCCCAAAGGTGCAAAGTGCGGCAGGCTCTTTAGCGCGCCTCCTGCCGAACATAGGTGGACCCAGAACCTCTTGCCGAAATCTTTTTACAGGGTTTATCAAATCTATGGCTATGTATGGTGCACCGGTGTGGGTGGATTCTCTAACTGCCAGTAACAGAGCTCTTCTGCGAAGGCCGCAGAGGATAATGGCGGTTAGAGCGATACGCGGCTACTGCACCATATCATACGAAGCCGCATGCGTATTGGCGGGCTCACTACCGTGGGACTTGGAACCAGCTGTCTCTCGGCAATATACTTTTGGCGAGGGCAGGAACTAGCTGGGGGGGGATAAGACCAGCTCCAAGAGAGTTTCAAGGCAAAAGAGACGAACTGCACGAAGGGCTCATTGAAGAGTGGCTCGAGAGGTTGGCGAAACCTAGCGCCGGCATTGAGATAGTCGGAGCAGTTCGTCCGCTTTTAAAAGAGTGGCTCGCTAGGGAGCATGGTTCGATGACCTTCCGATTGACACAGGTGCTAACGGGGCATGGTTGCTTTGCAAAGTACGTGTGCCAAATCGGATGGGAATCAACGACGGAGTGCCATCACTGTGGTGCCCTCGTGGACACATCTCAGCACTCACTAGAGGTTTGTACTGCCTGGGCAACACAACGGCAGGCGCTGGTGGGAATAGTGACGAAGTAATGTCTCAGAAGGAGGCTGTGGAGCGTATCAGAGAGGATGATCCTCTCGCTGAGCCGCTCCATAGACGAAGGACCAGAAGGACCAGAAAAAGGGTTCTTTAGTGAAACTATCTGCTTAGTACCTGTAACAACTTTGTAACCATGTGAAAGCAATAAGTGTATTGAAGATTAATTTAAGAGCAGCAACATGTGTAGGGCGTTCATACTTTTACTTGTAGATAGGCATTTTTTGCCGAATGAGGTTATCAGTCCATTCCATTAAGTTTTTTTATTTGACAAGTTAAAATATACAAATTTATCGACGTATCTTGTGCTAAAAATAAATGACGTTGCACTATTAATAAATAATAATAATAAAATAATAAAGACGTTTATTTCAGACCAGACAGATCCATAATTTTTGTTAGTAACACAGAAAAATCTTACTTAAATAATATTGTTAGTAGGTACACAAAAAGACAAGATAAAAATAAATGCAGTAATATTGGAACAACTTGAAAGTGTTCAATTTTGTTTTTCTGTAATACGAATGTGAACTACATGACAATTTGCCATTGACATAAAGCGCTTGGAAACTAAAATCCTCATTCTGTTCATCTTCCAGTCTCATCTATTTATGCAGCCCATTTTAAGTTTATTGCGCGCACGGAGGAGTGTGAGGTTTTGCTTGTATAAAGTTTATTATGGAGAATGAGTGCTCAAATTAAGCTAAAAAAAATAGATTTATTACGGTCGAATTTCAAACACTGTGCACTAGCAACACGGACGCCGTTTTAAGCCTTATTGATAAGTGATAGTGTTCATATTAACATTGAACGACGGGCTCGAGTGGAAAAGGCGCAGCTAGCAACAGTTTATTTGAATTCTTGCATACGAGCAGGGCAGAAATCATATCAGGGAAGTTACGCTAGCTACGTTTGAAATCAGTGGATGCAGAATGTTCTGTAGTACCTATTACAGTAGTTCTAATAGCCTGAAGATAAGGAAATTCATTGCAAATAGTTTAAAATATATAAACAAAAAATTGATCTTTTTTTTTATCGAGATATATCTTCGTTTGACCACAATTTCACCTGATGGTAAGCGATGATGCGGTCTAAGATGAAGCACGAAGATCTAGAAGAAACCTATTCACTCTTACCTTAAAGAGACCCGGATTATATTCTTTAGGAAAAACAGATGACGACAAAGTGTTCCATACCTTACCTGTATCAAGAACGTAGAACCAAAACGAATGGGTGGTATATCAACTAGGTACGGATGGTAGTATTTTCTTGACCACTTTCATTTGTTTTTTAGCTTTTTTAGGTTTCAGATTGTCCCCAAGCATCTTATGATCATAAAAACTAATGTAAATATTTAATACAGTAATAAGAACGTGCGACCTAGATCTCATTAAAATTTTGCTACCTTTCCATTGGAAGATGTTAAAATAGACGTACCCTTTTCCTAAGTTCCCCTATAATTTAAGGTACCTATTGCCAATAAATATTAGTTGAATCGAGCTCTAGGGTTAGTGGTATTTTGCGTAGTTGCATTAGTTCAAATTAATATTATAACAAAAAAAATTAAGACTAGAAGCTATTATATAGCTATTATACATTGTACATATATTTATTATTTCATTCTATTGTTAATATATTTGTTGTATGTAATTTTCAGTTTTCTCCTACTTGTGCTTTCTCTTTGATGTTTGAATGTACCTATTGTGATAATTTGTGTGTACTATGCTAGCAAATAAATGTCTGTCTATGTCTATTATTTTATTTACTACTATGTCATCCAGAATTGTATGTCAGAATTAGGTTAAAAAGATTGATGTAAATAAAAATTTATCAATTTATTACTAAGGTATAAATTTGTGGGAGTAGCAGTGTGCCAATTTAGATACATCGGGGAATGAAGAGAACACCGTGTTGTATCTTTTAATCTGGCTTAAGTTGTTTAATCCAATTGAAATGCATATTTGACAAGTTCCGATGGTGACTGCGAGGTTATCTGATAATTGTGACGGTAGGTAGACAATAATGTTCCGACCTTTCAGTTCATAAATACATTTTCAGGTGACTCCTATGCAAAACCTCTTGTGCTGATTACAATGAAATATTACGGTAACACTTAATATAAAATAAACAGGTAAAATTGAAAAACGGGAAACAGAAGTCGAATGGTAGACTGATCGTAGGTACTTTCGCTCATTTTAATAAGATCACTGTAAAAACACAATTTAATAAAACATTGTACAAAAGCTGACCTAAAAATTATAGTAATATCGTTTTTCTAGTTGTATGATCTTAGAATTAGAATATATTTCTGACTGTCTTGACTAAATTTTTAATAATTAGAAAACTATCAAAAATAAATAACATAGATCCATTGTGTCAAACTATTTTGAACATAATGAACACATGCGGTATGTCATGTATGCCAGATTTTTGTTCGGAAATCCGCAATGTAGTGTGTGCAAGTTCTACATAGCTTTTCCCACAAGGAAATCACTCGGAACAAAAGTCAGTATATTTCGGTGTCGCTCACGGTTAAACATAGTCTCGCCCACGCTGCTCCGGCGCAGAACCACCGCTCTCAACCGCGCAGTCCCATCCGCTTTCTCGACGCCTATACACGCTCCAGGTTAGTCCAAATTTTATACATTTCTTCTTTATAAAGTAGCGAATAACTTTTCAAAAATGTCACAGCTGTGCGACGTAAGCTTGTGTTCTAACCCAGTATATTGTATTCAACTATTTACAAATCAGTGATAAGTTCCGACCCCGTTTCTCGATTTAAATATCGAATAGATAGATAGTTAGCGGTAATAATGTTGCGTTCAGATTTCGAATGCGTGATTATTTTTAGCTGTGCCGTTAAGACGAGTGCATAACACAATACCTCGTGTCAGATAAAAACCGGGTTTTCGATACTAAAAATATCCCCATATCGAATGTTTGCGAATTCTATTTCGGATTTGTTTCTTTGTACTTACGCGCGCGCTTCGGCCGTACCTACGTGAAGTATGTCATGCCGATGATCAACGTACAGAACGCGTCGGATATTTTGCACCGTTTCGCAATTGACTTGTCATAATCATGTTCCGGGATCCATTTCTGTAAACATTATCGTTTATAAAGAAGCTAACAATTTTTTTCTAATAAATAGGTACATATAAGTTTTGATTCAATGCCACCAAACAGATGTTTGGTTACGTTAAACTATCGGCGGGCTTTTTTGTGAAATTGAAATCAGCTGCCTCTATTTTTGTATTTTTATCTGGCGTTAGTTAACCTCGATAACAGGATGTTACGTATTGTTGGCTTATTTAAAAGACAACAGAAAATCTTTGACTATTACTTCCCGATTACTTCGGAAACAGAACCGACTTCTGCGCTTTTGCTCTATTCTTACAATTGAATTGTTTGAGTAGCTGTTACTACATTAGCGTAAACAATCTAGGAAAATCCTTTTCTCTCATATTTACCTGTCAGTTCATTCATTCTAGGAAGTAATCAATTGAACCAATATTGCATATTTATATAGTTAAATAAACAATTTGTATAAAAGCGAGGCTAGTGAAGGCTCTATTTGCACTTCCTCTGATTAAAAAAAAAGTTTATCATTTCCTCAGCTTTGCATAAACGTTGGTGAAGATAAATAAAGTCTATCAATACTAGATTCGTAGTCCATAGCGAATCTCAAGCTTCAATAGGTTTTTTGGCAGACCTATGGTTGAATTTAGTTCATTGAAGACAGACTTAACTCTATGATGACTGGTTTGAATTATGCATTCTTTAAGATTTTTGAAACCATCTCAAAAACTTTCAAGCCAGACGGGATATAAATATTCTATGTATTCTTTGTTTTGTAGGAAATCCTAGTGGGCTAGTATTTAAATTACATCAGTAGCAAAACGACGTATTTATCTAACAAATATTTTAATTAAGTAGTTTTACATTTTAAATAACTTTTCCTCAAAAAATTCAAATTGTATAAAATTATAAATTGTGGAAACAGTTCAGTTATCGCTTTCAGTGATAAGGCTGCCCATTTTAAATATCATGTTTAGCATTATCTAAAAGTAATCCTGGTGTACAAAAACGCTTAGGGGAGTGGGGCACAATGATACAAGGGGCACATAGATACACAATCATTATTTAATAATCGATTGAATGTATTTGGTTGGTGATATTTCTACAACTCTCCTATACATGTTTGAAAGCATTCATTGCGATCACGCTGACAATACATTAAATCGATTATTAAATAATGCATAAGTATCTATGTGCCCCTTGCATCATTGTATCCTACCTACCCCTAATCTATCTACATTTACATAGTTAGTTCGAAAGTAACGATGTAAATAAATTATAAACAGTTTAAATTTACCTGTTTACTATGTGTTTAATTAAAAAGTTTGAATTCACTTACACACACTTACTGAACAGTTTTACAACAGTTAATTAAATAGTTGGGGCAGGGCAATTTAAAATCTATTACAAAAAGAAAAAAGATTTATAAATTATTATTTTTACCATCGTAATGCGTGGATAAGACGTAGCTACGTCTTATTCTTGTATAAGTATTTTTTTACAAATATTAAAAAGCCCCGACCCCTTTGAATCGGGGGTAACTGACATAGCTAAGAACCATCACAATCATTTATTTGGTTAGAATATTACACGTCTTAATATATAGTGGTACCTCATGCACATAATGTACACACTGGATACAATATTAAAATAATCAGAAAAATATAAAAGTTATTTATAGTAACAAAATAATAAAATTGGCTATCAATAAATAGATAACACAAGTCAATATAAATAGTACAGTAACCTAAGTTCTTATTAAAAAAACCACATCGAAATCGGTCCAGTGTTTGATGCCACAGACTGACAGACCCACACAAGTAGACGTAGGCATTTATGAGGTCCAAACAACGTCAAGTAGTTTAGGTGCTACGGGGGAAAATATGAACAAACATACATTGATTAAGCAATCAATGTACACGTAATACTCATTTTGCTTCGCCGTAATCGGGTAAAAATATACCTAAATATTTTTCACCACCTGTCAAAGCCGGGGGCGAAAGCTAGTACATTTTAATTCCGGGTATTATACTCCCGTCAATTTCCCAGTATGACAACTTAAGTTTTGCTCTACTTAGTACATACACGTATTTACAAAAGCCATATTAGCAGTACCCTACGTACATAATACCAGATCAATCCACCGCATGAATAATTAAAATTTTGTCCGAATAAACGGGTGTTCGTATAAAATGTTTTTACATTATGTATTTATAAATATTCACGAACACTCGCGGAATGGTATTCCACCTTCAATTTTCCAATAAGAGGAAACATTATACACGGGGAACTTATACGTATTTATTTACATTAAATGTTGCCGTTTATGCCGATGTACCCTGGCTGCCGTAGGCACCGGTTTCGAATCTCGGCGAATTAACAGATCTTTCCACTCGAAAAATGAATGTTCCATTTAAAAAAACAGTTGCCTGTTTAACTTTACACATGTTGACCATATCTTTACTGTAAACGAGGGGACTAATAACCAAAATAATAATTCAACATCGTCATAGTACGTCCACTGCTAAACAAAGGCCTCTGATATTGTGCGACCTAACGGGTCCCAACAACCTTTTTCAGGTTGTCCTTCCATCTAGACTTTAGTGGGGGAGCATCTTTCGCTGCGCATTCCAGTTCGCAAGATACTCCACATTAAAACTTATGCAAAAAGTTAAATAACACGAGAACATAAAGTATTTAATAGCTACAAACTCTACATCATGATTTAAAATTGCTTCGTGTTTAGCAGGGCAATAACGTCTGTATAGGAATTTACCAGTTTGAAGCAGAGCTCCAAATCAAAGCTCCTACCAAATTTTACAACAAACTTGCAAGCAGATGCGAGAGAGAGTTTTGAATATCAAAGCTTCTCGAACAGTTCGAGCCAGATTGATAATCTTAGTGTACAAGATGGCATAACGAGATTAATGGTAGGTACTTGTTATTTAAGAAGAATTTACATAAAGTGTATAATACCTTAAGTAAAAACAAGTTTAATAAAAAATATACAAATGAATCAGTATGGTATTAAATTTAACTAAATTAAACTACATGATGATGACTCTTTTGAACATTTCATCGACTATATGAATGGGAAAATAAATAAACTTTGTCCATTATTAATTCTGTGGAACGTTTATACGGTTCTATAAACCCAAATTAAAATGCTTTGCGAACATTTTAAAGCTTAAATTTGCCTATGTAAAATTTATATTCAAAAAAGTGTTTGAAGTACGGATATTCAAAATATCATCCATAGGATGGGCACAGCGGAATATAGGCCTCCTCCTTAGATTTCAAGAGCGGCTGATCTTGTAGTTTCTGTACTCAACGGCTCCCAGTAACCTTTATTACGCCGTCTTTCCATCTAGTGAGTAACCGTCCTACGCTGCGCTTTCAAATGCGTGGTCTCCACTCGAGAACCTTTATGTCCCAACGGCCGTAAGTTCTTCGAGCTATGTGCCCCGCACACTGCCAATTCAGCTTGCTAATCCTCTGGGATATGTCAGTGACTTTGATTTTTCTACGAATATCTTAATCTCTGGTTCAACTTCATAGAGAAACACCAAGCATAGCTCTCACCTTAGCACGCTGAGTAAGCCTTCTTAAGAGGCCTATAGTAAGATACCACGTTTCTATGAAATATGCTGGTGACACACTGCTTAAAGACTTTCGTCTTCAAAAACTGAGGTATTTTAGATGAGAAGACGTCATCCGAAATGGATTCTCTTTCTCGAAGTTGGACCGACCTAACTGGACTGTTTGTTCTTGGTATTCGATAACAACTTAATTGAGAAAACTAAAAATTAGAACTTCCAAAATCTCAACTTATACCGGGGTGGGCGTCACATGAACATTCGACATGATTTTCGTCTTGTCCATGTTTACCGGCTCACTTGTTGAAAAATTATCGAGATTATAGAGCATCTTGCCTAAATCTTCCAGCGTTTCTGCTATGACTACAATATTGTAGTTATTTTTTTGAAAAATATAAGTTTATTGCAAATACATTAAGTTATTATATATATTGAGTTATTTATTAGTCCCAAAAACAGGGACATTAGTTTTGAATTTTTCAATACAGAAATCGACAATAGATTTCCAAAAAAAAGACCAAACCGCCATGCTCTAGATTGAAGTAAGAAGTGGTTCGAGCAATAGGTACCAACTCTCGCCTTGTTTCGGAATCTCGGTCAAGATTAAGTTTGACGTCACAAATCACAATGTCTGGCAAGAGAGTCGATAAATACGATTATCATAGTGCAAATCTCAAATACTCACATCACAGTCCTACATAACATGTCGTACCTACATAACAAAACACGTATGAAATTATTAACTAACAAAACATGAAATTATTAATTAGTGGCATATAGGTAAATGTTGTACCCCTGCCAAGTCGACCGCAACGCGAACTGCCGTCAATTCCTTTATTCAGACCATGTCGGCCGATTTTCGAGCCTATTTATCTTAGCACTAGAAATGATTAAAACAGATTCAGATACAGTTTTCGCAACCTCAATACATGTTATTATATGAGTTGACTTTATTATTATTATAATTAAACACCAAAATAGTATACATTAACACATTATAATCAATTAATAATTCTAGGAGCTAAATGTTACTACAATTACAGGTGAAGACTACATTGACTAATGTATTGAGCTTTTGAATTAGGGTTTTTTTTATAAATCTTAACTCGTTTCATTACACTCTAAAAAAATTCCACCACTTCGCAAATAACGTAAAACAAATAATACATTGAAATCCGTTCCATCGATTTTGGATTCCACATATACCACAATTAAAAGACTTCGTATAGATTCCTACGGCTCTTCCTCTAACGAGAGTGTTTAAAACTTAATATAACTAATGTATTTTATAATGAAGGATTAAATCCGTAACGAGATTATCCGCCATAGAACCAAGGTCATCGATATAGCCCAGCGGGTTAGCAAACTGAAGTGGGCTGGACATATATGCTGGAGAACCGACAACTGTTGGGGAAACGAGTTCTTGAGTGGAGACCGCGTCTTGGCAAACGTAGTGTGAGACGCCCCCAGCTATGTGGAGCAATGATTTCAGAAAGTCAAAAATTATTTTTCATTAAAATCACAAGGATCACTTTGAAACGTCAATTTTACTGGCTGTTCCTTCGCGACCAAACCAGGAAAGAAAGGCGAGAAACAAGGCTGGTTGTTTTTTTAATGATCCTTTTAGATATAATACATAACGATACAGAAAATAAATGACGTCTAAATTGTAACATTTTGAACAAGTTGGAGCAATTTCAATCCCAAGGTTCTCTACCATCTAAATAATCCGATACTTTATAGTAGGCTTTTTATAAAGATTTTGTTTGATTACGTTTTTAAATTTGTTTATTGTAAATTTTTGTACATCACTTGGGAGTTTGTTATAAAAGCGTTTAAACCCTTTAAAGGATTTACTAACTTTATGGAGTCTACAAGTGGCAACAGCGAGTTTATCTTTATTTCTAGTATTAAAATTATGATTATCGCTATTTTTCTTAAACCAAGTAATTTTTTTGTGAACATACATCAGATTTTCATGGATGTATTGACAAGGGAATTGCATAATATTAATTTCTTTAAACTTCATACAGAAATTGGATCACCAGGCTCAGTAGCACGTATTGGAAGAGGCCTATGTCCACAGCAGTCGAATAATATGGGCTGATGATGATGGTTCTAATAATTTATTATTATTTCTTTTTAGAACAGAAACCCACCAGTCAAATCCAAGAATGAGTCGTGTAGGCCGCACCAGGCGCACCCGCGTGTATGATTGTAACTACAACAAAGGCGAAAGCTACTACCGCCCAGTCCTCGACCGCTTGGACGGCAAGACTCCAGTGGCCAAGGAACCTGAGCGTGAAAACATCCGCTCTGAGGTCGAAAATCGCATCAAGAGTGCACTGGATGAGGCTGAATCTCATGACGGCTTCTTTGACTCGAGGGGAGCGCGCGCTCAACGTGGCAGGCCGTTGTCTTCCGCCTTCGAAGATGATGAGTTTTCCGATGATGTAAGTTTACGAGCATGTGTAATGAATGAGATGAGAGTGAACTGAGTAAAAAGTATGTACGTTAGGATCATAGCCCGTTTGATCTAAGCTAAGAAAATCAATCTCCTTTTCAAATAATATAGTAAATGTCTTCCATATTTTTTTATTAAGATTTAAGACCTCCTCCGTGGCGCAGTGGGCGTATAGTCGGCTTAGACGCAAGAGGTAGCGTGTTCGATTCCCGCCACGGTGCAAATGTTTGCATGATCTACAGATATTTGTCTGGGTGTTTTTTTTATATATTATAAGTATGTATTTACAAAAAAAAGTATGTAAGTATTCTATCCGTTATCTGGTTCCCATAGTACAAGTTCTGCTTAGTTTGGGGCTAGATAGCGCTGTGTGAAATGTCCAGCGATATTTATTATTTATTTATTTATTTATAAGTCCGAAAATGTATGGGATTTGACACATTCTATAGAAATACCACGTGATGTAGCGACAACAAATGTATGTAGAAGTCGAATCGATTCGGAGCGAATGTGATTTGGCTACGGGCCCTGAATCTGACTTTAACTATAACGATTACTTACAATCAACGATCGCTTAGATAATTTATTAACAAATTAAATCTTCACAGTAGTTAATTACCTTTTGAAAATCGTTTTATCGTGCATTACTTATATTTCGATATATCGCTATACTCAAAAAAATGAGTACCAGCCGGCCACCATATTTGTGTTTGACCCTATAGTACAAACGCATTCATTCTTTTGATGCCCCTAAACCAGAAACACCCTGGAGTTTGGTAACAACGAGGCAATATTTCCTATTATATTTTAAAACATCATACATGTACATACGATTATGTACATGTATACGACCTCCGTGGTACAGTGTGGGGATAGCTGGCTGAGACGCAGACAGTAGCGGGTTCGATTCCCGCCGCGGAACAAATGTTTGCATGATGTCCAGATATTTATTGCGGGTCTGGATGATTTTCTATATATTAAAAGTATGTATTGACAAAAAAAAAGTATATAAGTATTATATCAGTTATCTAGTACCCATAGTACAAGCTCTACTTAGTTTGGGGCTGGATAGCACTATGTGAAATGTCCAGCTATATTTATTTATTTATTTATACAAAGCTTACTAAAAATATGTAGGTACCATTCTTAAAAAACTAGTCCATGATACCTATAATCTAAGCTGTAATGCCTATAGAAGGTAAATAAAGGTTCAGGAACAATTTGAGGAACGATCCTGCCCGTAACAGGGCATTAATCTGTGTTCAATCGATATTGAAGTTGATCATCTACCTTTCCATGCAAGCCACGGTCTGAACACGCCGCATTGTATGCGAAGGACAATTCTCATGGGTCGTGGCTGTGACGAGCGGCGTGGCGTAGTTTCCTAGCAAGCCTCTCTTTGCATATACATTTTAACAGTTCTTGAAAACTCAGATAGAAAATTGTTTATTAAATAAAATAACAACAGTATCTTGATAAACCATTATCTTCCCTCTCAATGTGTGGCCGTTGTGGAAAAGGTTATCGGGTGGAGACCACGCATTAGAAAACGCAGCGTAGAATGGCTCCCACTATATGGAAAACCGACCTGATAAAGATTCCTGGGAGTCGTTGAGCGCAGATCAGTTGCTCTGGAAATCTAATGAAGGAGGCCTATGTTCAGCAGTGGACGTAATATAGCTGTTAATGGTGACTGTTACACTTTATTTCTTTTTATTTCTGTCGGTTACATAATGGCATTTACATAATTATAGAAAGGGATACTAGGAAGAAAGAACCTTTTATTTAAATATAAATAAATATAAATATTGCTGGACATTTCACACAGCACTATCTAGCCCCAAACTAAGCAGAGCTTGTACTATGGGAACCAGATAACTGATAGAATACTTCAATACATTTTTATTTGTAAATACGTACTTATATTATATAGAGAAACAACCAGACCAATAACAAATATCTGTAGATTATGGAAACATTTGTTCCACGGCGGGAATCGAACCCGTTACCTCCTGCGTCTCAGCCGGCTATTCGCCCACTACAGCACGGAGGTCGTCAATTTATAAGTTAGTCATTTATAAGAACTTAGCGATTCTTATAATCCTGCCGAGTTAAAGTCGTCTAAATATAATAGTAATAATATAATATTAATAATTAAATAATAATCGTATATTATTCAATTTTTATTACAACTACCTACTTTTAGAATCATCTATCAGCTAGTAGGAGTTTGGGATAAGCTCACCTTTGTAAAAGTTGTCTTTAACTGTCTCTTGTGATATATTTTCTAAAATAAATGCACAAATAGTTCAAGTTATTGTAAACCTGTACCGAACATGTACAAAGTTTATACCTTTGAAGACTGATATAGTTTCTAACAAAGGATTATCTACCCTATCCTCTGTTGTTCAAAGTTTTGTTTGTACTAACAGTTTCCAAAGCGTTAGTGCTTCTATGAGCATTGTACCATGGCACGGTGAAGTTTAGTAAAAGATATTTTTAGATATAATATATCTACGCTGTTCAAAAGTGCCACCAAATATTGTATTGGATAATGCAAGCTTTGATCTAAAACACAAAAAAACAAGACCGGAGCGAACGAAGCGTCTCAGTTTCGGGATTGGCCAAAAAATGCTTTTGTCCGGTTGTCTGTCTATCTGTTCTCACCTACAGGTCGCGTTTTTCAACTGATTTTGACAAAAGTTAACACACAAGTTCCTTGATTTATTTAAATTTTTTAGTCGATCGTGATTTTTGATTGGGGGTAAAGGGGGGAAGTTTGCAGTAGCGTTATTTATATTTCAATCAAATTTAAGAGACACACTAAGGACTTCATTCTACACAAGATGTACCGAAAGAAATTCCAAAAGAAGGAAATAGGGGAAGCTTGCTGTATAGTTATATTATATATGGACGGATTTAATTATTAGATTTATTTTTCGGAAAATGTATACCAATCAGACTACACAGTCCTCCGCCTTCACGAGACGAACCTATAGACACCAGATTCGACCTCTTAGGACCAAGGGAACGCGAATAATCGCTAAAACTTATACCAATATTTTGCTCAAAAGTCTACATAGCTAAGCTTATTAGAAAATACAAGCACCTGGAATTTGATTTAAAATTGGACTTTGTCCATTGATTTAGTTGCACTAATTACTTTTTTAACTTGAAACGCGAGGTATACTGTCTAATAGAACCACTAGTGATACCCTTGAATGAATTATGAATTTGATGAGTAATCCGGTTGGCAATCAAAATAAAATCAAATGTTTTTTTTATAACTAGATATACCAAATTTCAATTCGATGTCTTCATATTCAGCTGCAACAGACCAGGAAAGGCGGTCCACTTTTGGCGGTGCGCATATATTTTTTTATATATAATTTTCTTCCATTAAAACATTTACCCGAAATAACATGAGACCTTGTTCATTGAAATTTGAATGGAACCATAGGTCAAGTTATGTTGGAAGTACCTGTAGATGCAAGGCAAGCCTACTCCTTACAAAATCCTTTCCGAGTACTAAAGCAGTTGCTTCTTTTACCTAGCTAATGCTGCATCTTGTGACCAGAGCGCTGTTGGCGCTTCAGTTTAATCTTTTAAGATAATCATTGTTGATCTAATAAAATCTGACTGTTTACACAACATTGTTGCTTGTCTTGTGTGTATCACTAAAATAAAACATGACATAAGATTAAAATTACCCATAAACAATATGGGCCGATGCCAAAGATTACACAAATGCTATAATTAAAGCATGTACCGTTAAATTAATTATACCCCGCAAAAGGTTTGCAGACGTAGCCGTTTCAAGTTTCACAATCCAATTGCTTTAATATTTTAAATAAAACATTGAATTTTGGTGAACGTAGGTGTATGCTGGAAAGCAATATATTGCGCCTATAGGCGCCTTAGTAGATGAAAAGACGGCTGAGAGCAGGCGTGCAGGCAGTTTCAGTTTTATACCTAATAGAAACAGATCATAAGCCTATTCAGCTAGAAACCGGGGCTGTGGAGTATATATCTACCTTGGACAATCAATTTCATTCCAAGATGCCACTATGAAAGAAGTCGATAGGAGAGTCGCCATATCGTGGAAAAAGTATTGGTCGAACAAGGATACGAACGAAGGAAAATCAGTCTCACGGTCCACCTCAAGAAAATGCTCATGGACAACACAATTCTTCCTTCTCTGCTTTACGGCTGTCAGACCCTAGCCATTGACAAACGAAATAATTAAAAACATATCTACGTGTCAAAGAGCCACCGAAAGAACAATGCTTGGTTTGAGACTAAAAGTGACAACATTAGAACCGTAAGGGAAGTCACTGACGCAATTAGTATGCCCTTCCAACTGAAGTGGAAGGGGGCAGGCCACATCTCTAGAGTACAAGATGGAAGATGGAGCAAATGTATCCTTCATTGGTACCCACGAGACCCGGTGCGCACAAGGGGAAGACCGAAAAGACGATGGTGTAACGACTTGGTAGAGGTTGCGGGCAAGACCTGGGCCCAACTCGCTCAATATCGCCGTACTTGGTATTGCATGAAGGAGGCCTACACTCAGTTCTGGCTGCCCAAAATAAATAATTTAGTGAAATATATCTAATCTAATTGAATAATAATAATAACATGTACATAAGTTAATGATATTAATTTTAATGAATTAATGAAATAATTAAATATTATGTAAATAGTTATTAAGTGGGGATAAAAGCTTTATTTATTCATTTATTGAATAGAATCAGCTTGCAACAACAACGTTTGGAGTCTTTTTATGTCCAAAATTATATCAAAACAAATCAAAATCAAGTAAACCAAGCTAAAAATATTTCACTATAAAAACTTTCGTGATTTATTTCATTCATCATTATAAATAAGCACGTGCTTTATCACGTACCGTATAAATCACGTATTTATAGACGTATTGGTGTTACGACCTGATGAAAGTTCACGAATTGAATCGAAATATTAGTCGTAACCCCGATAAACTGTACGTGAAAATTCGAGAAATATAATAATAACCAAAAATATAATTGCATTCTGTGTCATATCGAACCCAGTTCGAGTGTTTTATAAAGGCTCCACCTTAGCGTATGCTGGGTTGCAATGGCTATCCAACACATCATCATCATCATATTAGCCATAGGACTCCACTGCTGGACTAGGCCTCTGCCATAGATTTTCATAGTGACCGATCTTGTGCGGCCTGCATCTGTATTGACATATAAATAAATAGATAAATAAATATTGCTGGACATTTCACACAACGCTATCTAGCCCCAAACTAAGCAGAGCTTGTACTATGGGAACCAGATAACTGATAGAACACTTATATATATTTTTTTTGTAAATACATACTTATAATAAATAGAGAAACAACCAGACCCGGAACAAATATCTGTAGATCATGCAAACATTTGTTCCGCGGCGGGGATCGAACCCGCTACCTCCTGCATCTCAGCCGGCTATTCGCCCACTGCACCACGGAGGTCGTCGAATATCACATATCATGCAAACATGCAAATTTTCTCACACTAAAGCAGTCTACACACCAAAGCCGCTGGCCCGCCCGCCGACACGACATTTTAGTGTGAGACTACTCAACTATTACCACGGTAGGAGAACCGCCCATAGCGCTACAGAGGTCTTAAATGTATAATAACCCAAAAAGGAGTGATTCTGCCCATGAAAATAAACATCTATTTAGAAAAATCTAATTTAGTATAAAAAACCTACAATAAAAAATGAACCTTTTAGATAATATTCAAATCAGCTACATTGCAGACTTTGCGACCCTAGAATTTACCGTCAAGTTCCAGACAGATTTTTTTACCAAAACCTAGGACAAATTTTTGGCAGTGAAAAACTTTTTTAACTTCAATGAAAATAACCAAATAACGAAAAGTCAAGTAAATAATATTATCTTGGCATCAAAACAAAATTAAGTGGGTGTTACCTACGACTCAGTCGACATGTTTATCTCAATAATTTAGATCGTGATTTCATTCATGAAAATGTCTTACGCCTGGAACGTGTTTACGTTCACGATGTATTAATAGCTTCCTGTTTTGTAATAATTTTAGTGCCAATTTTTCATAAGTTATGCATTCTTTTTCCAAAGACGCAAAAAGAGGATTGTTAACAATTACTGATTTAAGCGGGTATTTATCGCATAATGTACCTTTTTTATTTGTTATCCCGACCGGCGTTCCGATTGTATTGCAAAAACCGTAGTCGCGGGCAGGCTGGAGCACTTGGAGCTGCCGTCGAGATGTGATGGCAGCTGCAGCAGTTACCCTCACTTGGTCTTCAGAATTAGAAATGTCCTCGTTCATATTACGACACAGTACATCATCACAGTAATCACTGAGATTACCGGTCACGACGCGCACATCTAGTAACCACCGGATTCCAGGACGCTGAGAGTCTATATAGCCTTCTTCACGATTGAAATTTGGGAATCACAGTTGCATTGGCTGTTGCAACACAGTCCAAACGTCGGGATAACAAATAAAAAAGGTACATACGCGATAAATACCCGTTTAAATCAGTAATTATGTACAGTGATCGCGAAAGTTTGAAAAATACTACGATGGTTGTTAAATATGACGTCTGTCTGTGACTTTTGTATAACCTCTTTTTATTTTTGATCCGCTTATCTCTATTTTTGTATCTAGCAACAAAAATTCAGTATAAAGAATATTTAATTCTAATTGTGAAAAAATGTCACTTACAATGACAAAGAATTATGAACTTTAATAACAGTAAAATTATATGTTGTCTGAAATTAACATTACATAAGTAGGCTGGTACATAAACAAATTAGCTTAGTTATAGCATTTAAGTACGTAGTAGGTAGGTAGTTAGTATTTAGATAAATGTTAATAGATTTATATAAACTAGGAAGGTAGGTAATAGGTACGTATGAAGTCCTCAAAATGATTCACATAATCATAAAAAGAGCTAATTACAAAAAGGACTCGACTCATTTTTCCAGTCGTAAGTTTTGTGGTCGGGAAAATGTTGAGGTTCATTGCACTGTTGATCTTATTTCAAAATGGATTAGATTAGATAACTCATCATTGGACACCAAAATTACATTGGGGGTCTTGTCGCTAAAAGCGATCTCTTCCAGACAAGATTTGGGTGGACAGGAAAATACTTAATCACATGATAGCGGTGTATTCATAAACACGCAATAAATACATAAGCACCTACATACACAAGATCACAAGACCGCCCGTAGAATTATTTGCTTTGTGTCGTCTATTTTGTACGTAATTTATTTTATTTATATGGTTTTCGATGTTCGTTTTTCGTGTTTAGATTAATTCATTCATACTATTTACTTAAAATAATAATAATACAGTACACCCGAAGATCTCAAGTGGCGTAAATATGGAAGTCTCGACTGAGCTTACGTATTTGTGCAATTTCGGGTCGAGACCCTGGGTCCACGAGGTACCGGGTCCATCACGCTTTCAAAATTATTTCTGAGCGTCGAAGAGTTGTGTGATCCGAGAGCTGGTGCTTATCTGGGTCATCGCATAAGCATTGCAATTCAGCGGGGTAATGCTGCCAGTGTCTTGGAGACACTTCCGCCTGGTAGTGATCTGGAGCATTTGAGCTATCTATAGATCGTTTGCAACGGTCTTTAGATGATTCAACTGTTTCTTCTGAATTTTAGTCATGTAAATAATTGTATATAATTTTTTTGTTATTAGAGGCTTTAAGCCACTTTTATTACATAATAACACATATTTAATATTAGCATACATAAAAAATGGTATGATGAAGCATTTACAACTTTACAATGCACGAACGTCTATTATTAACCATTCACTTTGAGAACGCAATCAATCAAGACTATCGCAGTATAACAAAGAGATATATACCTATGATCCGACGATATCTAATTTTGTCCGTTCTATGATGGAACCAGGAATCCAATAAAGAGAATACCTTGATTGACTTTACAGAGGGGCACACTAAATTTTCATAAGTCGCTTCGAACAGAAATAGCTTTTCACACCACCTGCTCGACAAGTCAAATTATATGTCATGTAAACCTCACCGAAAGCAGGCGATTAAATCCCTACGGCTGAGCCGGGAGTAAAGTTGTACTGAATTTCATTATGCCCTCGCAGGCATTATGTGGTTTGAATTTGGAACCTCATTTTTTTTTAAGAGAGTTTGGCTGGGAGGTGTTAATGCATCCGCCGTATAGTCCTGACCTTGCACCTTCAGATTTCCACCTGTTTCGGTCTCTTCGGAATTCTTTAGGCAGTGTCAGGTTAACATCACGAGAGGACTACCAAAACCACTTGTCTCGGTATTTTGATCAGAAGCCCCAAAATTTCTATAGCAATGGGATCATCTCCCTACCTACATGATGGCAAAAAGTTATCAAACAAAATGGTACCTACATACTTTAGTTAAATGTAAATAAACTATATTAAAAAATGGTTTAAATTTTCTTAAAAAATGCGAAGAAATTTTTCACCAACCTAGTATGTCGATACCTTTTCCAAAAAGCATACTATACCGCAATGCAATAACACACATCTATGAACCAATAAATAAACACGAACCTGTGTACGATTGCTTCACCTCGGCAACCATGTCCATTTCAAAATCGACAATCATCGAAAATGCCTTTACCAGGAAATCGTTGGCTACATCAATGGAGCTTGCATACCTCCCACACTAACATCGAGCATACATCGTAACTATGTAGGTATATGGTGATACGAGCTGGATTTATCGTAGTGTTAGTGGTTTTGCAATTTCTAAAAAGAGTTTGTACAAGAGATTAAAGGACTAATTAAAATTTAAAAATTCTTTATTGCTTTCAACTAAGTAAGAGAGCTTTATAGGGCGCGGATGTTTTATGGAACAATCGCTGCGGAAGACGCGTGCGGTAAACGCACTCCGTTTGCCGCATTTGCGTCGCGAAAATATTATTTTCTACGTTTAACGCACGCACATACACTTTTATACAACACGTATGTGTTGACGCTGTGCGTAAGTTCCAACCTTATGTGTTGAACGACCACGGTTCACGCAACAAACAAGGATACTTCATACATCATTATGAAGATAAATTATTTTCTACTGTGCACTCGGCGCATTGCGTTTCAGGTTGCGATTGCCGCCGCGTTCTATTTAAAAAACAAGGCGCAGTCATTGCATAAAATATAGGCAATAAAATAGTGGCGTTAATCACATTGCGCTTAACGCAGCAATGCGAACAAACGACAACCGCGTGCTTAGTGTAGTAGAGATCCTTGCGAAAGGCCTCGCTCGGGGAAGTACTACCATCATACATTTATCTGCCGCCAAGTAGCATTGCTGTGTTTCGGTGCTAAATCACTAAACCATATGTATATGCATGTGTAACTATGATAAACCAATTTTAGTAACTCAACGAGTGTATTATTTGTTCGTTACATTGTTTCTCTCTGGTTTTATCTTTATTGGTTCTTTGTTGGATTTTATTGGTTCATAGATTTTGCCATTATGTGAGAAAAATTACATACCAATTGGTAACCAATAGACAAATCAAATTATTCAGCATACAGGGCATGTAGGTACATCTATTAGTAGAAACTGAAATTTCTTTGTATGAAGTATAATACAGGTGTCCCTAGAGATGCTATTACTTAAATACTAATATAATCTATAAATAACGCTGTACTATTATAATTAAACTACCCTGTAAAAGTTTAGAACTCTCACAAAACACTATCCTAGCCCTGGGGCCGCATAAAGACTAGAGTTCATAGTTAAATATGTTCTCCTATTAATTAAATAGTAATAGTTGGACAAAGTTAGATAATAGCAACACGGAATGGACACTATAATAATGTTATGATTTACTCGGTTCACTTGGAAACTTTCGGAATTCCTACACAAAACGCTAGTGGGAATATATATAGTATAATATAGTTTTTTGGCCTCTGGCGGCCTTCTATATTGAAGCAGATATTTTATTTGTCCTCTGTTAGCCTGAAAACACACAGATGAAAATGTCACTAGCGGTTACTCGTCCAAGCAATAAATGTAAACTGCTGTATAAGAGACTACATAAAAGTTTATAACTGTTGTCGATCTGTACCTATACTCGTATTAGGTAATTACTCACGACCTTTCAATTTCTTGACTGAATGGCGTTTTATTTCTACTAATGTTACATTAGTTTCTTTAGAAAACCAGGCAGTGTTGCAACACTGGAAATACCTACCTCCTGGGAAGTTCGCTTTAGGGGCATATACTGCTGAGCTCTTTGTTAGAAGTTTCAACTTGTATGCTTGCTTTTAACTTGAACTGAACACAGAGCATATACAAATAACTTATTGAATGTAATGTAAGTTTGTCCCAGGGACTGCCGCCGGCCGCGCTGTGCCCTCTTTGACGGTGCCGAGACTAATTAATTAAATTATTCCTTCAATACAATGAAAGCTAGTCTGAGAGCCTTAAACAGAGTGAATTTATAAACAATCAACTAAGTTTGATGAATGGTTCGGCTGCAAAACAATAATCTACTTTCCATCCAAAGGTTGCCTGGAAGAAATCGCTTTCAGTAATAAGGCCGGCCATATTTAGCATTAATTCATGTTTTGAGTATTCGTGGTGTATAGTAAAGCTTTATTTTATTCTAATCTATGCTTATTATAATAACACATTAAAATAAGCACGGGTTATTAATAACGCAACCAACAGTTGCATTAAGATTGTGGACTGGACTAAAATTACGAGAATTGGGATATTATCTGTGGTACCAAGGTCTGGATACTACTCGGAACTGCTAGACAAATTTCAACTTAAAGAGTCAGGGTTTACCAAGTGAATTTATTTCAAAATATATTTCATGTTTTATTTCGGCTTTCAGGTCACAGAATCACTAAAACGCCTGCGCGCCAACAAGAAATCCTCCCGCTTTGCAGAGGACATCGACTTCGAAAACAGCGTTGCAAATCTTGAAAACCGCATGAGGATCTCCGACAAGATCCTCGAGTCCGTCGGCATCGGACAATCTGAGGTTAGCGGAGCGAGGAGAGCACTGCAGGAGAACGAAGAGCGCACAGAGAAGAGGATCGCACGCAGGTTGAACGACGAGGGCAGCCTCACGAAATGGACAGCACTTGGAAAGAGCGATGATGAAAGCGCGGCTGCTCAGAGGGCGAAGGTGACCAGAGCCCGCCTTACCGATCTTGAAGACGAAATGAATGAGCTGAACGAGAGGACTGCAATGAGGGAAAAACGCTCCGCGCGCCTCCGGGCTCTCGTAGCTGACTCCGAGTCCGAATCCAACATGACCTCCTCAAAAGTGACTATCCGTTCTGAGAAGGAGAAGAAACAAGTCACTTTTTAAATACTCTACATCACACACAATGTCATCGAACACCTTGCTCTTAGCACGTTTCAGAACAAAGTGAGGTTCCTCGAGGCAGATGAGGTGGCAGATTATCCTGCGGTTAAGACGTCATCGTTCAACCAAGTCGATGTCTATTTTATACTTGGATAGAATAATGCTCTGTACTTCCCTGTTTTTATTTATTCGTTTTTAATAAATAAATTATACTTCTTGTTTGGACTACAATTATTGAACAACCAACTCCCATTATAAAATGTTTGTTAAATTCGAGTTTCAATATTAATCTCGATGTCACATCGTAATGTACTAAAATTACGAACCCCATTGTTATAAATAAATGAAAGTTATTTAAGTAACTGTAATAAATGAAAGTTGACTGCCTCCGTGGCGCAGTGAGCATATAGCCGACTGAGACGCAGAAGGTAGCGGGTTCGATTCCCGCCGCGGAACAAATGTTTGCATGATCTACAGATATTTGTTCCGTGTCTGGGTGTTTTTCTATACAATATATTATAAGTATGTATTTACAAAAAAAGAAGTATAGGAGTATTTTATCAGTTATCTGGTTCCCATAGTAAGTACAAGCTCTGCTTAGTTTGGGGCTGTGTGAAATGTCCAGCAATATTTATTTATTTAACTGTTATTTAAAATGAAGTTCATAAAGGTATTGGACATATTAAGATATATTGGGTGTACAAATTAGTTCGGTCCGTTTTAAAAAGATGGCTCTGGCTGTCATTAATGTTTTATTGTGACAGTTGATCTCGGTGGTTTCAGAGAGGTTAGACATCTGTCAATAACATTCCGTTCCCATCACTTCGAATTTCGTAAAAGAACTTGTTTTTAATATTTTTGAATATGTCAAATTTTGTGTTAACTAAGCAGCATCTGCGGGAGGTTTTAATTTTTTGCTTCAATTGGAAGAAAAGTGCAGCGGAAGCGCATCGCATGCTTGTGGAAGTTTATGGTGATAATGCTCCAACTGATAAATCATGTAGGGAATGGTTCAGACGTTTTAAGGATGGTGATTTCAGCGTTGAAGATAAACCTAGACCCGGACAACCAAAAAAATTCGAGGACAAAGAATTGGAGGCATTACTCGATGAAGATCGAAGTCAAACACAAGAGGAGCTTGCAAATAGTTTAGGAGTGACTCAACAAGAAGTTTCTGTACGATTAAAGTCCATAGGAATGATTCAAAAACAGGGATACTGGGTTACTCATGATTCCAAAAGACGTTGAAAGGCGATTTTTCACTTGGGAGCAGTTGATTCAAAGGCAAAAAAGAAAGGGTTTTTTACATCGAATTGTTACTGGAGATGAGAAATGGATATTCTACGATAATCCCAAGAAGAAAAAATACTACGCTAAGCCTGGTGAATCGTTACTATCGACCTCGACATCAACAGCAAAGCAAAATTTGAGTTCAAAAGTCATGCTGTGTATTTGGTGGGACCAAAAAGGTGTTGTGTACTATGAGTTGCTACAACTTGGCGAATCTATTACGGGCGATCGGTATAGGCTACAATTAATTCGATTGAGCCGTGCATTACGTGAAAAGCGGCCGGAATACGAACAAAGACATGATAAAGTTATTCTTTTGCACGACAACGCTCGACCTCATGTCGCAAACGTCGTCAAAAATTTAAAATTGATTTAGAAACACTCAAGTGGGATATTTTACCACACCCGCCGTATTCTCCGGACCTTGCTCCTTCGGATTACTGGTTATTCCGACGGATGCAGCACGACTTGGCAGGTCACCGGTTCACTTCTTTTGCAGAAATAGAAAATTGGATCGGAAGTTAGATTGCCTCGAAAGACAAATCATTTTTTCGAGATGGAATTCGAAAATTGCCTGAGAGATGGGAAAAAGTAGTAATCAACGATGGACAAAACTTTGATTAATCTATTAATTTATTTTGATTTAAAAATATATATATTTTTAACAACAAAAAACGGACCGAACTAATTTGTACGGCCCATATTATAACGATATCTCGTATTACCTCGTAGTTTCTGCACTACAGAGAAAGTTTAGTGCGGCAATGAACCATGAAAATCATAATTGCAATCACAAAAGTAATCAATAATAAAATGCATCGGTCCTTATGACATAATGACTCTAAGAGCAACTTGTGCAACGATTCCTAAACGTATTTAGTGACTAAATATTATTTAGAGAGTTGTCAAATCATACAAATACGTCAAATTAAAACATGTTTAAATTCGTTTAGGGATCGTTGTGTAAGCCAAGCTACGAATGGAGATTTTCAAAACGACTTCCCGAGTTTCTACTGAGCTTCTGAATAAAAAAAAAGTTTATAAAAATAAGTACCTACTTTCACTTATTCCATACAAAACGGCAATTTCATAGGTAAAGACCTAATATTATTTTCTTGAAAAATTGTATGTTAAGCTACTAGACGGTTAACAGTGACAAAACCAAGTTGCTGCAAGGAATTTGCCTTAGTACAAATTTCTTGATTTCCTTTATCCTTATACAACCTGTTTTGTTATGTACTACATTAATTTTTAACACACATCCGGAATCGTATGAACTGATTTTAGAGGTTAGTTGAATACTGGTAGCTTTAATATTTACCCAGTAAAAGATACATTTCCAATAAACAATTTTTAACGTAAATCGTCGGCGCCTTTGCCACGATGCTGCTTAGTCAGTTTAACAGGTACCTATGTACTTACATGATGAATGAACATGATTGGTTTAACTATTTTTTACAGGCTGTTTCATTGATATTTTAGGTACTTGATTATAAAGGTTCTATGAAAATTTTAAATTATCTATGGTAATGAATCTGAAAAAACACTATTTTACAACAATACTCCCTACATTTAATGTAGTACATAAAAAAGCATATAGTATATGTATAAATGAATCTGTAATGCGGACTTACCGTGGCTGGAGTGTAATATAACAAAGCCATCCAATGTAAACCTGTCATCGCGATGTCTATCCGTCCATTACGTCCATGATGTGGTTTTGCGTGACACGGCCAAATGTTCCCGCGATATCAATGATATATATTATACACTATTGGTAAATAAATTCGTTTTTTTATCTTATTCGGAAACTTAATAATCGATTTATATTGGACAAATATTTGGGCTCCATGGTAGACACCGCAGGTGGAGTTGAGGCGAACATTCAACATCGCATCGCTACAGCTTGGCTCAAATGGAGGGAAGTAACTGGAGTAACTGTGGTCCGAGGATGCCAGTTAAAATGAAAGGCTACTTTTTAAAAGTGCCATCAGACCGTTCTAGAGTATTCGAGATCTGGACAACCACACATCTCCATCCAGGTAGCAGAGATGAAGAAGCTCCGATAGTTGTGCAGAGTCACTAGACGCGATAAGACGTTGGAGTCTCAGACTGAAAGAAAGCAGACTCTGCTTTTTTGTACTTATAAAAAGACGAGCACCAGAACAAATTACACAGAAAATGATCACGCAGAACATTCTCGGGGCTAGGCGAAGAGGAATACCAAATTAGGATGTGGACAGACATTATCAGTCAAGACCTTCTAGACCGCAGTGTTTCCCAAGACCTTGCGTTGGATAGAGCGAAGGGGAATGAGAAGGCAAGAGAAACAGACCCCACCCTCAGATGGGAATAATAATTGCTTAGGAGAGAGTGACCGCACAATATTGATCATTCGGAAGTTTATAGGGAGCTATGATCAGCAATGATTATCCTATTGCTTTTAAAATGATGACGATTATTCAGAAAATTACATATGCCGTTGGTGTTGGTAGGTATATCTTAATAATGAAACAAAACAAACAGAACTTAAACCACTTTTTCATGAAACCTCAGATATCCCAACTGATTTTTATTCCAAGAAATTGATTTGTCAATGCATTAATTGTTTTGCTTATTTATTGTAGGAGATATTTGGGTAACTTTACGATTATCATTCGAGTCGACTTCCGTGGCGCAGCGGGCGAATAGCCGGCTGAGATGCAGGAGGTAGCGGGTACGATTCCCGCTGTGGAACAAATGTGTGCATGATCTACAGATATTTGTTCCGGGTCTGGATGTTTTTCTATATATAGGGTGTTTGATAATATACGCACAAAAATTAAGGGGTTATTTTGATAAGCACAATAAATACATTTGTGAAATGTTTACCATAGAAATGTGGAAATTTATTTAGGCATGTAAAAACAAACACTTTATTAAACTTGTCTTGTGCTATTGCATAATGCTTGCCATCTAACCACAGATACTGTATTGGTGACGTCTCGAGATATCTCTTGTTGTCCCTTTCTAACCCAAAACGCGCCGACATTTCCGAAAGAGATATCAAATCGGCCTTTATTTTTAGATGTTGATTGCAAGAGTAGGCAGTGAGTTTTATATCGAATTAATCACCTAAACTTAGTGATTTTCTTTAAAATTTGATAATATAACTAGTAGTTTTTTTTTCGAGAAGTATTTTTTATGTTTTGAGAAACCGTCACTTGATTATCGTCAGTATATTACGAAACACCCTGTATTATAGGTACGTATTTATAAAAAAAAGTATATATGTATTCTATCAGTTATCTGGTTGCCATAGTACAAGCTCTGCTTAGTTTGGGACTAGATAGCGCTGTGTGAATTGTTCAGCAATATTTATATTATTTATTATTGTAGAAGCAGTGACGGGAAGCGTCACTGATACATCACTTGAACTGTCATATTTTATTTTTATTTTTTATTACATTGGGTTATGTTTATAATAATTATGTTATTTTAGACAAGGAATTATGTTTTTTGAAATTATACTTCTGTTGTCACGCGGTTGGAAAAAAAATGAGAGTAAAACTTTTTCGATGCGCGCGCACACCGACAACCAAAAAGCGACATGATGAAGTTAGCTGTTAACTGACTCTCAAGTTTCCGTGAAACTCATAACTATATTTATTAATTTACCATTCCTTTTAAAAAGAGTTGTGGCATACGGGATGAAATCTTTAGCTATTTATGTTCTGTATGTGCGTACATAAGTACACACATTTTGTTTTTACATATGTATTCTCTCAGTATCGAACTTATTTCCCACACCATTCATATTTAATAGGTATAAAATAAGTTAAAAAGTTATCAAGATGCCTTTACAAAATAGCTAACTGATATATCAAAAAATATAATTAATAGCAAAAGAAATCTGAATAAATTATTTGGTAGAATTTGTTTGTTAATGGTAAGCGGTCACCCATGCAAGAAGTGAATGCGGGAACCGTTGTTTGACCCAGTTGGTCTGTTTATGAGGACTAGGTTTTTAAGAATAGGTGTAGATACACCACGAGAGCTACTATTTATATCGCTGGGTCAGAATATTTCGTAAAAGATAAAACTTCATATCCATTTTTTTGTCCTTAACTGTATTAACCAAACCAGCATAATTTCATTATAATTGTTACAGTACTACCTAGACAGATATGCAAAAATTAATGGCCTATGATATTAATGATTTATTTAAAGTTATTTTCATTCGTCCCATTACAATTAGGTACATGCTCGTACTATACTATAATATTATAAATGCGAAAGTAACTCCGTTGGTTTGTTTGTTACCTTTTCACGACTAAATGTAACGGGTCGTAATGAAATTTGGCAATAAAATAGATTATATCCTCGTGAAGGACATAGGCTATCTTTTGTCTCATAGGGATCTGAAAATTTATATTTAGGTAACAAATAAAGATATAGTGTTTCAACTTTTTTTGCAAAATCATCCCTAAAGGGAGAGGGATAAAGTAGAGGGTTAAAATTGAGATACTAGCTGTTGTCTGCGACTTCATACGCGTTACTACTATATGTGTAGGTAACCTAGAAATAAAGCTAAACTCGCTGTTGCAACTTGACTTGGCATCCCGTTTTTATCCCATGGGTACTGATTTATGGTAGCCTATGTGGTGATCCAGGTTATAATCTAAATACATACCAAATTTCATCGAAATCGGTTCAACCGTTACGACGAGATTGAGTAACAAACTAACATCCAAACTTTCACATTTATAACATTAGTGTGATTTTTTAGATGCACTCCCTATGTACCGTTGGTATATAGATAGATTGTGACCGGGATTGGGACATAGGCTACTTTTTACCTGACTGCGCAGAAGGAGGGTAATGTTTTTATTGTCAAACCATGCGTGCGAAGCCGCGGGCGGGTCAGCTAGTATATATTTATTCTTACGTAATCATTTAATTAGGCTTACAGGTGGATAACAACTAATATGAATAATTGGTCAAGCACGTGTCGAGCCACGAACAGAAGAACTCAGTAGTGCGAGTGTCAGCTTGCGGCGCGTACGTAACGTACGTAAGTAGTTACGTTTACGGCGGCGGGTAACAGAAACCTACTACTCTTTCAGGTAACGTTTATGTACCTGATACACCTGCCAGGTCTAAGGGCAGAGGGACGCGCTAGACTAGTGAGGTAGGATGACAGTGAGGTATTATTCTATCTATGTATATAAAATTAATCCCTGTGGGCTTAGCCAAGTTACAGTCGATTAGCGATGACGCTAGTCGATACGTCCGAAAATGTATGGGATTTGACACATGCTATAGAAATATTACGTCATTCAGCGACAACAAATGTATGTAGAAGTCGAATAGATTCGTGGCGAATGACATTTGGCTACGGGCCCTGTTTCCCTTAGCCACGCCATAACTTAAGAATGACTTTACTTTACTTTTAAACACTTAAAAAAAAGATGAATGAAATCGTCATTCATCTTTTTTTTGTAAGTGTTCTTACGGAAAGACAGATTAAGACAATTGCGCTGAAAATTGGATAATTTCAAACTATTTTAACTTCGCGAGTTAGATAGTTCGCGCGTTTGATGAATGTGAATATACACCTGTTTTATTTTTTTGTAATTGATAAACCACGCGTGCAAAGCCACTGGCGGAAGCTAGTGTATAATAATTATAGCCCTCTCTTTTTGTATCAAGGGTTAAATACCCTGGCTTATTGAAAGAAAACCTAATTTCTTGGCTTAAAGGTGAAAGGTCACGTGGCAACCTCATCAAAACACTCTCATTCTTCTCTAATCGGCTACACGCCAACCATCATTCATAGAATTCCCACTGTCTCATTAATTACATGTTGGTACAGATACATTCATAGCATATTAAACCAATGAAGCACACAAATTTTATAGATGCTCTACTAATGCAGTAGATAGATAAATCATCGTCTTCATCATCATCGTATGATCCATAGGACGTCCACTGCTGAACATAGGCCTCCCTCATAGACTTCCCGAGCGACCGTTCTTGTGCGGCTTGCACTCAACGACTCCCAGCAATATCAGGTCGTCTTTCCTTATCGTCGGGGGCCGACCTATGCAGCGCTTTCTAGTGCGTGATCTCCAATCGAGAACATTTCTACCCCAATGGCAGATAAATGGGTAAGTAACTTTTTATTGTAACACCAAAATTACAATACATTCTTAAACCTATAAAACTTAGCCTAATATGCAGTGGTACTGGATTGAAAATAACGCGAGAGGAATAATCACAATATTTATGCGTGGAAATCTCGAACACTTTCCCGGTTCATTTCTTCCGTCGATGTAATGATAATGATGATGATACTTGAAAAGGAAGCAGGCGGATAGCTCAAGAATTTGCATAATTATAATCAGTTGCATAGATATCACACACGGGGTGGACATTATAAGTTTAACATTATATTTATTATTTAATTTATATGTACATTATATTATAAGATAACACAAGGCCGTGAGTAGTGAGTAATTGGAGCGTACGTTTACGACCGCAAACAAATACATGGTGTTCGCAAAACGCGTATAAACAAACATGGGTAATTGAACTAATTATTGAACATCCCATTTTTTCATGTTTTGTAGCTAAGAACCGCCCTTTATATTGGAGAAGGCTTGTTTGTTCTGCGTGCGATGACAGAGTAATTTCATACACAGTTTTCATTTAGAACTAAGTGTGACTGGTGACTTCGTACGCGTAAAACTACTAAACATATACAGTGGCCGACGCTTTTGACTGACTGGTTAGCAGGGTGCCTCCTACATTTTTAACATCGTACATAACATGGTTATCAAAGAACCCAAGCACAATCCTTCTACTATTATCTATGTATAAAGGAGTTATTGATTGTCTTCTGACTTTATCATCAGATGCTTGTGGTCATATTCAAACACCCCATCTTCATCGTCTTAGGGAATGAATTTCGAAAAATATATTTTTAGTATTCCTTTTCACTTCACAAAAAATACACTTCTCAATTCTCTAGGACAGGCGGTTCAGGTTCTGCATTGTATATAACAGGGTTTCTCAAAATTTCGGCCCCACGAACCCATGTTAAAGTTTCCAGGCAACAGCGAACCCCTTAACTAACTAATTAAATCCCCCCTCCACCCAAAGAAAATAATAAAATTGACTGTTGAAGAAAATAAAGTTTTTATTTCAGTAAAAGGTAACATATAAAGTGTCAAAAGAAATATCTTTTTAATATTAATGTGTTGGGTGTGTTTGTTTCGTGTCGCAAATGGAGTCAATTTTAGAAATAATTTTGGACAATTTACCCTTATTTCTGACTCGGTATCAAGTCGAGAGAGAGCGAGCGACGAATTCAGTCGCGCGCGTGCCACGCCACCATGTGTGCCGCACGTGCCTGCCAGTCATCAAGCCACCATTACGTAAATCTTGTCGCGAACCCCCTGCAGTCGAATGGCGAACCCCTAGGAGTTCGTGTACCCCACTTTGAGAAACCCTGGTATATAATGTCAGTTAGTCAGGACTTAGATTAATCTATATTAAGGCCACCGCCAGATTTGTCGCTGGCGACAAGTCCGCGGACAAATCTGCGTAAATGTTGAATGCCAAACTGCGAACCATAATATTCACACGCCAATTTGTCCACGTACTTGTCGTCAGTGATAGGCTCGTCTATTGAATGGTGGGCTTTAGAACATATAACATAACAATTAATAGCGAATAGATTTGCAATGTTCCTATTAGTTCTATTAATTTCTACTACAACGGTATAAAACGTCATTGGAACCTGCTAAGCTAGCATACCCTAGAAATCGAAGATTAAAACAAAATTACATTTTAGCTTAGACAATGGAAACATAGTTTTTCTTGGCAAAGCAGCAAGTTTCATCAATGTTCTAAGTCCTCATTATACCGTTTTTCTTCGTCATTTTTGTAGCACGAAGAACTGACTACTGTTGGGGCAGAAACGTTCTAGAGTGGAACGCAGCGTAGAACGGCCCCTCACCTTACTGTGAAAAGACGATCCGATAAAGGTTGCCAGGAGCCATTGGTTGGGTGCAGTCTTTACAAGATTGGTAGCTCTGGTAATCTATGCCCCCCCCCCCCCATCTATGGGTCCATGTTCAGCAGTAGACGTCCTGTGGCTGATATGATAAGACGTGGTTCGGAGCGAATGGCACTCACCCTGATTAAGGTTCTCGAATTGAACCGAAACATTGTAAGGTCGAAACGCCGATAAAACGGTACGTGATAAATCCCGTATTTCTAATAATGATTCAAATAATTTAAGAAAGTTTTCTAAGTTATGATAAGTCTTCTTTTATCTTATTTATTTTTTCCTTCTCTGTTAAGTACCTACAAGTGACAGATTAAGCATTTTGTTACGATATTTCAATCTTTTTGTAATCAACTAGTAAACTTAAGATCTACTCAACGATCTTAAAGTACTTCTGTAACTTCTCTAGGTTCAAAACGGTTCGAGTCGAGACAGTTCATAAATTATATTAAAATTATCTCTGGCTTCAAACTTCTCTTGTCGTCACCACGTGATTTGATTAACATTGGTCATTGGCCAGTTTCAGCGCGTCCGGATATTTGTATTGTATTATATTTATTTATTCCTTATTGATACCTTAAATGTATAACACTAGGAAACGTCATAGCAGAATACATTGTAAAGTAAGTATATCAGTATCAATAGTACTATATCAGTAGGTGCATACAAAATAATTATTCAGACATACTAAAGTATGTGCTAAAGTCATCAGCTAGTGCTTCACCATAATATGATTTATACAATAATAATTTTCTTATTTTACAATTATATTCCTTACAATCTAAATCTTTTATACTAACGGCAATTTACTAAATAATTGTATGCTTATAAAAAGCTGTTATTTATTTTGTCAAGCCTGTGCGATGGAACAACAATATATCTGAATGTGTGGAGCATACTAAGTAATTGATTGTTTTCAACGAGCCAAAGTGAATATGCTCGGACTCCTGAACTGAACGTGAGGCGTAACTACATGCAAAATGGGGTTGTGTCCGTCTGTCTGTCTAACTGGTTATACGCAGTTTTACTCGTAGACTGCTTTGAAGTTGAAATTGACACTTGATGATAGGTTTTTGTTTTTACTCACGCACCCCATTTTGGTGGGTCTTAAATACCAACCACTATGAGTTTGCTCAAGATTTTTTTAAACATAAGCTTGTTGGGAAATATTGTCATTTTCGTAATAGTCGTGCTGTCGTGATCAGTCAGGCACCACAAACACATACAAAAATGTATCGGCGTGATTCTTGACTGGTAATACTTTTCTGGCTTTCATAATATCCAACTATATGCCTTAGGTGCATGTAACTTTATATGAAAGTATGCAGGCCACGTAAGGACCGGAATTTCTAGATTTGTTTCATCGCCTGATAAATCAACTGCTTGTTTAACTTTTGCTTACTTACATATTAAACAAATATTGAGGAAAATGTGTGATTTGGAGAGGGTTATGCTTGGTGTTTCTCTACGAGATCGAATCAGAAATGAGGAGATCCGTGGACTAACCAAGGTCGCCGACATCGCTAAGAAGATAAGCAAGCTAAAGTGGCAGAGGGCGGGACACACAGCTTGAATAACTGGCAGCCGTTGGGGTAGAAAGGTTCTAGAGTGGAAACCACGCACTAGAAAGTGTAACGTAGAACGGCCCCTCATTAAATGGAAAGACACCCTGATTAAGGTACGAAAAATAATGATTACATTGTTTTTTATATGAACTCAAAAAGACTTCTCAGTCACACGTTGAGCAAAAATCACATATTCTTCAATTATATCATGCTGTAGATTGGCATCGAAGTATATCACGCCGTAAGGAGAGCAGCCAAATTATTCGTCAATACGGGTTTGATTATATTAATCTCGCATTCACAGACAAGCGGTCAAAATAGCTTTGTGTTCCTGTAAACAGTGCTTTAGCCCAAGATAAAACATTGATTGTTATCTTAATGAAGTCGATGCTGATGGTACACTCAGTGGAAATCTTCTGATATTCTGATTTTACATACACCATCTAACGATACGTCGAAATACACTACGTCTATAGTGTTATCTCTGGACTTTTTCGCTTGACACTATTTTTTGGAACACCCTGTATAGTACCTCTAGAAATGTAATACTTTTACGCATTGGTCTTCTACTGAATTATAATAAACTGAATTAAAATGTTACTGTAGAGAGACCGTGAGTGAGACTAGTACAGGACCTGGATGAATGGCATCAGTGGCAGATTTACATAATATATTTCCCAAGATCTTCAATCCAACAATTTATTTGAAATTGCACGAAAAATAGATTTTGGGTATTTTTCTAAGCTCAATTATGTATGATATGGCAGAATAGTAGTTAGTTACTGGTGGGGGGCTGCGAACTGGGTGTTTTGCCATCTATGTATATTATATATATAAATGAATACCTACCTGTTTCCCTTGGTCACGCCATAACTTGCGACTTAACCGATTTTGATGATTTTTTGTGTGTGTTTGAATGGGTCCCTGGATGGTTTAGATTCACAATTGGAACCACTAAGTTGCGCTGTTGTCGAGGTCAAAAAAAATACAGACGAAGTCGCGGGCAGACAACTAGTAGAATATATGTAGAAGTTTGCGGTTACCGTTGCTTGAATGTACAATGAAGTAGAGGTAAAGTCATCGGAAAGATGGCGTATAGACTTTACTGACTTTAGACTTTAGAAAATATCTCGGGTGTACGTAGATTGCTTACAGCCCTTGTTTAATAAAATAGTGTACTATTTTCCTATACGAATAATAATAACCATATTACAGTACAGTTACAAACTGACAACCCTCCTCAGATAATTAATTAGAGTTTCCAATGAAAGGAATGCTTTATTGTCTCCGCTGCATACCGGGAATGAGAAGGGATGGTTAATATTTGAATTTCTAATATTTAATATATAATATATATGTATCAAACTTTACATATAAATAAACAGTATCTATTATTATTTATTGGAAGGTATCTTATCCCATACAAAATGTACAAATAATGAGCATCTTAGCAATTAACAGTAAATTTTTCTAATTAATCTAATAATACTTTTTTTATAAAATACTTAAATCCACCCGGGGTTTTGCGCGCGTGATTTGTCAATTACTAAATAATAAAACAGGTAAGAGCCTAAAACCTAAAAGCAACCTGTTTACTTATATATTATAGTATAGGATCCCACCATAAAACGACCTTCACTGAGCTGGTTAATGGATGAAAAGTATTTTATTTATTATTATTATAAATAATAATAATACTAATAATAATTTGTTGAACTATTTGTTCAACAAATGTTTTTAATTTATTCGGTGCCATGTGTAACCAACCTAATACTATGGTCGAGTTCGTCCAAAACACACACTTCGACGGCCCCCACGTAATCTATCGAAACTGCAAAACCCGTACTTTACAGGGGAGCAAATCTAAGTTTAGATTTAAATTTTTGACAACAATATAATTCGAATATTCAATATAAGTAGTGTATATTAAGTAGAAAATTGCATATTTTTGTGCCCTGTATTAGAGTTTTTCATAATTTTCATATTTTAAGTGATATTACACATTCGATACTTTACTCGGCTACTGCTGGATACATTTTTATCGAATGTGCCAGTTTCGATATTGTTCTGTGACAAAATATTTAAGTCTACTATCGAATGTGCCCCTTTCGATTCTTTTCTGTGACAAGAAATGTTACTCAACTATCTAATGTGGTACTTTCGATTGTATTCTTTGTTATATTACTCAAGTTAAGGTAACACAATACTATTTTCGATATGAGATAACTCTCTGATATTAATTTATATCAGACTTCTAAGTAGTTTTTAATGGATATTTGTGATAAATAAAAAATAAAACAATGACAAATTATTAATAGAGAGCAATTTGTATTAAAACCCTTAAAAATATACTTAGTTACTAATTATTCCGTTTTTTAATAGGAAAGATATTTTAAAAAATATATTTTTGGCATAACGGAAGTAATAAAGTTATGACAGAACATCACTGCTTACCAAGAATATGAATTTAAATGACTGTATACATTTCAATCTACATAATCATTTGTAACTAAAAAGAAATGAAAATATGATATAGTCATCAATCTTATTCATTTTAGATATTAAAGAGATCAATAGGCAATAATTATCACAATTTACCTTATACACCTACTAAACTTGCTTAAGCTAATCAACATTCTTTATTTTAATTATAATCAACATATTTAACGTAGGTAAATAGGGATAAATACTTATACTGAGCTCAAGTTTAAAGTACAATGTGAAATAACGTAAATAAGATCGTCATATTTCTCTTAAAAGTAATAGGTACTTATTTAAATATTAAGTCACATATTAAAGCAATATTTTTTTTTTACTTTCGTTCTAAATATTTGTGTTCTAAGAACTCTACAAAAGTAACCTATTCAGTCCTCTTCGTTAATGTCTTCATCATTGTTTTGAGAAATGTGAAGTGTTTTGTAAAAATTATGATATTGCTTTGGTATGTGCCCAGCATTACAAAGTGACATCAAATCTTTATATTTGGCTTCTGATATCGGTAAGCAACTAGAATACAATGGCGACATTTGACTTTCTTGATTTCTTACCAAACTTTTTTTATTACGTCGGGTCTGAACTAAAGTGTTTAGTGTCAAGTAGTCCGATTCCAAGTCATACTTGTAAAGAATAACATTAGGATCAGTCTTTTTTATATGAATTTCCTTAATATTATTCCACTTCACATCTTGATTTTCAGTGTTTTTCTTCCAATTTCTGCCGTCTAACAATGGTTTAAAATCAAATAACATGTCTTGAGTCACTTCAGTTACTTTATAAGGAGAATTGTTTGTTTTCGCCCAACGAACTAGTGCGTACCATTGGTCAGGAGTGTAAATTATTTTTCCCTTAGAAGATCTCTCAATAAGAGCATGCACACTGTCTGCTTCTTGTTGAGTGTGGCCAGACTCTAAAAATCGGTGCGTGATATCTGTGTTGAATTTCCTACTAGCGTGCATGTAGAGGCTGTAGACTACCCTGTTACGGTTTTGGCCCGTGCAGTTATCCGACCAAAATCTGAAGTCATGTGCACCATCTGCTACTTTAAGCTGGATAAAATCTTGCAAGCAGCTAGCAACCTCATTGGCCCCACGTTTAGCTATATTTTCAGGCCACATGTAACAAGGTGCTTCCTTTTTTCCAGCGTCGAATACTGTCAAATGCATAAGTGACAACTTTCTTTTATAATAAAATAACGAAACCTCTCCACAAGGGCAGTTAAGTAACTTCTGAAAGTCGTAAGTTGCGCATACTATTTGTCCAGGGTTTTGAATAGCTTGTTCTTTATCATCAGCTTTGTATTTTCGTGCAGTCTGTTTATTCGAAAGATGCTTGGCGTGAGATTCTATTGCTTCCTCGGTAGGTCTTTCTATGTTATCAAACGAATGACACTTGTCGCATAAATCTTTTTTCGGCATATGAAATGCGACGTTCATGTTGTCATTAACTATAGTACGGTATTGTCTTTCTGTTTGTGCTGCATTGTTGTAGTTTTGCAAATGGTCCCATTCTTTGTATAGCGCAAACATTTTAGCAAAACTTAAATTGTTGTCTAGGTACAACTTACTGCTGCATTTCCTAGTGTAATGGGACTCAACAGGTTGGAATGACTTTACATGATCCAATACACTTCGGGTCATCTCGGTGTTTATTTTTTTTGGATGATTAAGATGTTTTCCCCTTTTGTCAGTTTCCGTTATGCCACTTATGTCTAGCTTTTCTTGCGCTGTACGAATGAATTGGTCTGTAATAGCCAGAGTGGCACAAAACATTTTTAGGCAGACTTTTTCAGGCTCAAATTTATTGGAATCTTCTTTCGGAACAGGTAAATAGTAATTAGTAGTAAATTTTCTTCTCGATGGTCCTTCCTTTGTTTGTCTCTTTTTATCAATTTTTTTAGTAAATTTGTTAATATACTCCCATTGCTTAGAGTGGTCTGAAAGTTTCCAAAACTTATCAAAAATAAGTTGTCTTATTTCTTCCTTAATCTTAGTGAAGCACTTCAGTTTGCAAGTCAAAGGACAGGGATTTTTCATTGATTTGGCTGGCATTTCTTTCCCTTGTCTGCTTACGTGTTTTTGTCCGGAATTTTTCAACAACTTTCTACGAACGTCAGTCCATTGGTTAAGGTGCCTCTTTCTTTTTTTGCCCGGATCTTGCTTGAATGTCCTTTTTCTACGGGCAGTAGAGTTGTTTGGTGTTCCGGGTTCAGATGCTGAGCCTGATATCAAAGAATTGACACTTGGAATGCCACAAGCTTCTTGAACTGCGTCATTGTAACAAGATTGTTCGGTTTGATTTGATGGACGATAAAAATCTTGAACAGAGTTAGGAGATGGAACCGGAGTATATTCATTACTACCAAAAATAACGAATTCAGAATCATTTTGTCCAAAATCCCCATCTACCGCCGCACTTTCTTCGTAAATGTCATTTAAATATTTCCACTCCTCGTTGGTAAACTCACATCGCACAGGAGATGCTGAAAATTAAGAAAAAAAAACGTATAACAAATAACAACATCTATCGAAAATACAGGTCAAACTATTACTTTGACGTAGTAAGGTATCGAAAATGGTATTTTCGATATGTTCATAGCAGAGAAACGTATCGAATGTACCACTTTCGATAAATTTATCAGTACAAAAACCAGTGAATACTATTGAAAGTGGTAGATTCGATAGAACAAAGGGGCTTTTTGTCCTAGTATAATATCGAATCTACCACTTTCGATAGTTTAAAACCATATATTACAAAAATAACAATATATTGGCAAATTTTTATTTTAAAAAAGTACTTACTTAACTGGTTTCAATACCAAATTCATATATGTTGTACAATAAAGCTCTTAAACAAACAATCACGTACAAACAAATAGAAAGTTAAAAAAACTTACAGAGTTGATCATCCTTTGTATTGGAAATAACAGGTTCCGTTGAAATTTCACTGCGCTTTTTTATCATATTAACCATTTGTTTACCTCTTTTATTCATTTTGAACTAAAACTTAAACAAAAACTAACCTAAGCTTAACCTCAAAACGCACATGCGCCCTTGCTCACATTTCGGGTAACACTGACGAAACAGGTAGTTTCGATTGATGCCCGGTTACCGCTGACCACGAATAACATCGAAAGCGGCAGTTTCGATGTTTTAATGTGTTCATTTTATGCAATTTCGATTCTTTTCGATTGAAAAATAGTTTAAGGCATAAATATTTAAAAAAATAAAAATAATAGAATCATAAATATTTATCTTTACTTGCTATTGGTGCATCAAAACGAAAATGGTATTTTTGCAGTTTCGATAATTTACGTGGGGGCCGTCGACTTATCAAACTTGCAAAGTAATGAACTGCGAACCTTATCAAACAGCTTAGCACCTAGCAAGGCACCACTAAGCGCAAGGCGTGGTGCTCATCGGCTTAAAAGGCGCGACCTTAGCTTTAGAAAAAAGCAGTCTGTTATCTTTTGATCCTGATTAAACGAGCGAATATAAACACAGGCACCGTACGCCGTCTGCGATGCATCACTAAAAACATGCAGTTCTAAATAAATAGGCTGGCTACCTATAGCGTGCCGAGGAATGCGAATAGAATTGAGCATTTTTAATAAAATAACAAACCGGTTCCACGTTCGCGCGACATTCGATGGAACTGTGTCATCCCAATTCATTTTAAGTAGCCATAATTGTTGCAATAAGACCTTTGCAATAATTATCGTAGGACTTAACAAGCCAAGAGGGTCAAATATTTGTGAAATATTTGATAAAATATACCTTTTTGTGACTGGCTTGTTATCATTATGAAATTGAGTATTGAAATAAAATTCATCATTTAAATTATCCCAGCCTAAACCTAGCGTTTTGAACTCATATTTTCATTAGATTTAATTTCCTTCGATTGGTTCGACAACTCATCATCATCATCGCATGAAAAGTTGTACATCCACTTCTGAAGTGGAAAACAACCAGACTGTAGCGCGTCCTTAATGTTTACACATAATTTTATTAGGCTAGATTTATCATTAATTCCCGTCAACAGGTCATCAACGTAAAAATCATCCCTGATTGCTCTTTGAACATCAGGGTCCGATGACTCAAGTCCTAACTGCTTCAAACACCTCACACTTAGAAACGGTGCGGAGGCAGTTCCGTAGGTAACGGTATTTAATTCGTAAATACCTAAGAGTTTCGGGGGATCATTACGCCATAAAATCATTTGCAGTTTTTGTTGGTCTTTGTCTACCATAATATTTCTGAACATTTTAGTAACGTCAGCGCATACGACAAATTTATGTTGTCTAAAGCGAATAAGAATAGAAATTAAGTCACCCTGTATCGGCGGGCCGACTAATTGCAAGTCATTAAGTGACTTTCCGGAAGTTGAAGGTGCGCTGGCGTCGAAAACAACTCGAAACTTCGTTGTGGTGCTATGTTCCCGGTAGACGCCGTGATGCGGCATGAAATAACATGGGCTCTCATAAGAGTTCACCGGACTCATATGACCCAAGTTTTCGTATTCCTTCATAAAATCTGCGTATAATAACTTATAGTCAGGCGAACGCTGTAGGCGTTTTTCTAATGCGACAAAACGGCGCTCGGCTTGCGTATATGATTCACCCAAGGTATTAGGCGAATCATTAAAAGGAATACGCACGGAAAACCTTTCCTCGCTATCGCGCGTTGTAGTGCGAGTGAAATGTTCCTCACATGTACGTTCTTCCTCCGTTCGTGTAACCGTGGCTTTAGGAAGCTCTTCGACCTCCCAAAACATACGTAATTGTGAATCTAGTGTGCTACTATGCGAATCTAACGTATTACTAAAGTTACAATGAATGCGCGTTTCGTTTTTCGATTGATTAACAACAGGGCCAGATATTATCCAACCTAGTTTTGTGTTTTGCAAGTAAGGGCCGCTGGGAAGTCTTAGCTTACCTTCACCTAAAAGGTCCCAAAACCTATCAGCGCCTATTAATATATCTACGTTTTTAGAATCTAAAAACTGCGGATCTGCCAACCTTATGTAGTCTGGAATACAGAACTGCGCGCTTAATTGACATAAGGCTGGCAGCGTAGACGTTATTTGCGATAGTACAAAACACTCTATGCGCGTAATGAATTTATTATCGACGCGCGATTTAACTTCAATGCTACAAGTTTCTGAACATTGTATCACTGAATTACCTACTTCTCTTACTTCATGAATGGACTGTATTAATGGCGCGTTTAATAAATTACAAAATGATTTAGAGATGAAGCACCGCTGGCTTCCACTGTCTAGCAGCGCGCGCGCTTGGTGATAAGCACCATAAGTGTCAGTGACCTCAACTACAGCTGTTGACAATAAAATTGTATGCAAACCTTTAGATTTAGTGCATTGATTTTGCATGTGCGCTTTATTTACGTGGATAGGGTCCGCGACGGACGTGGGGGGGGGGGGGCGGTCAGAGGAAGCCTGCGCTGCGGCTGCACTCACGACGGACCTCTCAGATGCAACGCTCGAATGAAATGAGACCGAGCTATCAGTGTTATCATTATGAATGATTGAGTTGTGTTTCTTGTTGCATCTCCTGCACGGCCCATACCTACAGCTATCAGATGCATGTCCCGAGCGTAAGCAATTCTCGCAAAGTTTGTGATCGCGTACCAGTTATAATTTTGATTCTAAATCGCTTTCAATGAATTTCTGACATGAATAAAGCTGATGAGTTCCGTTGCATTTCAAGCAGGGTGTATAAACGCGTGACTGACGGTCGTATGACTTATTGGTCGAAGAAACATTGCAGTGTGACGTGTTATATGAATGTGAATGTTTTTTAGTTTCGGCTTGTAAATTATTATGTGCCTTGTTATGGGACAGCTGCAATGTTTCCAGCATATCTGCCCTATCTTTTAAAAACACGTCAGTAGCGATAGCAACGTCACAACCCTTCGTTTTAATCCACGTTTAGCACTGAACTAGCACTCCTTTGATCTGAAATCCATTTAGACACAGAATTAGACAAAAAGAACAGGGAGGTGTATGGAAAGAAAAGAAGGTTGGTCCCACCAGATTGCGTTTGAAGTTTGATGAAATACCAATCCAATATCAGTTCCAGTGCGCGCTTAGCCTCCAGGTAATCCTTATTCCAAAATCCAGATATCAATTGCGTAGTTTGGTGATTTTCCGGTAATGGCAGCGACGCGTCCGCGTATTCCACAGGATGCTGAATCTTGATATATTTGGCGTTGAAGGACCACATGTACCTAATTTGCGATGTCAGGTACTTATTCATAAATAAATATTAAATAAATAAATATTACTGGATATTTCACACAGCGCTATCCAGCCCCAAACTAAGCAGAGCTTGTACTATGGGAACCAGATAACTGATAGAATACTTATATACTTTTTTTTTGTAAATACATACTTATAATATATAGAAAAATATCCAGACCCGGAACAAACACCTGTAGATTATGCAAACATTTGTTCCGCAGCGGGAATCGAACCCGCTACCTCGTGCGTCACAGCCGGCTATTCGCCCACTGCGCCACGGAGGTCGTCACGACATTATTATTATTATTATTATTTATTTGGCTTATTACAGGATACTTTCTTTATGTATTTCGGGATATTTCAGTTAAAACAGAATATTGTCTTGCATGCGTGCGTGTAATGGCGTATTTCTTAACACAATTCGAGGAGCGGGTAACATTTTTATTACATCCAATAGGAAAAGTTTAAAATAGTCACGTGACTTGCGTGGATTGGTAGAACGATATCGTAATGAAGAACAAAGTTTAGCGTAATCGCGAACACGGCCTTTTTCAACAAAGCCACCGGCCTTTTTCTGATTGAGGTGCTGGCAACACTGACTCAGACATCCGCAAGCTAGCTTGCTTTGGTAACATTTTCTTCTGGGTTTCTTGGACTACAGTTTGGTTGTGCTGTGCATTAATTTTAAAGTTTTTGATATCAGGTAAGTCTTAGCATTTTTTTAATGAAAGGGAAGTGTTACAGTAAGATTAGTGATAATGTGACCAAATGACAAATAATTGCAGATTTAATACATTGACAAGCATTGATTTAAGACCTTTTATCGTAATTTTTGTGTATTTTGTGTTCTTCTAAATTCAATAAACTATTGAATTTGAATATAAATGTTTAGTTATTTGAGGCTTGGTTTTTGAATTCGCGTTGAAACATAGCTATCCGCATTTTCATACAATTTTTTAAGCTGTGTGGGTAGGTATGATAAGGACGCCATTTGATTTCATTAATTTATTTCTTAGTTATTTTCCATTGAAGTATATAAACACTTCTTCTACATCATAAGGTGGGCTTGTCTTGGAACTTTAAATTCACGCGACAGTGTAAACGAAATATTTGTACCGACTGTTTCAATGATTGATTACGTACTTACTTTGCAGGTAGGATATGGTTTTAATTTCAACTTGATACCTATACTGTGCCATTTAGACAGTGTGAAGGCAATCTAGAACTCTAAAACCAAAGCGTGGCCCGCAGAACCTGTTATCCGCATTTTGCTGATATTTTTTTATAAAAATACTATGTATTATTTTACAGGAAACGAAACAAGATGTCGGAAATGCCAAAACGCCCACTGTCATCGTTCATGCTGTGGCTGAACAGCATAAGACCTTCGATCAAAAGCCAATTTCCAGGGATTAAAATGACGCAGCTTGCAAAAAAAGGCGGAAAATTATGGAAAGCCATGGCAGATAAAAGTGTAAGTATGTCTCGATGCTATCTTTGTGTTAAATCGATCCACTTAGCGTAACCATGTACTATTGAATATACTATGAAAATACTTTATTGTACACCACACAAGAAACAAACATAAAAATAAAAATTTACAAAGCAACAAGTACAATGCGCGGCAAAATGCAAATTCAAAGGAATATGTACGATTTCTTTACATATACATAAACATATATATCTATAGCGATACACCGACGTTTCTGAGAGATAAAATCTTTTAACTCTTGCTATAAACGTGGCTAATGATGGAGCTTGCCGTATAAATTGTATGATTTGTTGTTTAATGAATTGTATTTGTCGTAGGAATGGCAGGAGAAGGCTGCCGAAGCCAGAAGACGGTATATTTCGGATTTATCATTGTATAACGCGCGCGGCTCTCGTGCTGAGGAAGGTGGCAGGATGGCCACAAAACGAAGATGGGAGGCCAACAAAGCTGTCCTAGTAAGTACATTTTAATTATTAAGTACTAACTTCCGCCAGCGGCTTCGCACGCGTGGTTTGTCAAAAACCACAGTTTTCAGTTCAGGTTCAGCTGTTTCGACACGAAAGAGTAACAAACATCCACACACATATCCATACAAACATTCGCGTTTATAATATTAGTGGGGTTTGTTTGTTTGTTTGTTACTCAATCACGTCGTAACGGCTCAACGATTTCGATGAAATTTAGTATGTACGTAGATTATAACCCGGATTAACACATAGGCTATATTTTATCCCATAAATCGTCCCATGGGATAAAAATGGAGTATCAAGTCAAGTTGCAGCAGCGAGTTTAGCTTTATTTCTAGGTTACCTACACATTTAGGAGTGTAAAGCGTTCTTAGGTCTTCTATTGTATAATAAAGCCAATAAGGTAATAAAGAATTTGGTGCACATGAACCAAGCAGAATATAAAAGTTCCTTAATTGGTAGGCTTCTAAATCTGGGGTATGAGGAAACTGAAGATTTGTAGAAAGTGATAAAATAAATTACACAAAATATTATACACGTAAAATCTTGCTAAGTTTATTGAACAATTAACATTAAATAATAATTAAGATTAAAATATCGCTGATTAATAAAATAGTTTAAATTAATATACTTATGTATAAATAAATAATATAGATTATTAATCAATAAACAATTTCGATCGGACGGAGCAAGAATGAAGTAAACAAGATAGTTGATACCTAGCTATATGACACGTGCAATGTGCATTGTCTTTGCATTCGGTATGCATTGAGGATTATTGTGCCGTTTTTTCATTAAGAACTAACTTATGAAATTAAAAGTAAGTCGCTACCGTCATATTATGGTCCGTAAAATGTTGTAAGTTAGGTGCATAATGCTTTAATTTTCTATGAAGATCCGAATCAAGTTATTTTAATAATGAAATATGAACAGGTTATCATCATCGTCATCATTAACGCATATCCTATTAAGTATTCGCTAATTATCAGGTTTTGTGCATTTAATTGTTTTTGACACATTTGACACAAAACAAGCAAGAATCTTAATAAAAATAACAATTAATCGTAACGAAAACAAAAATCGACTTTCTTCTCAGAGGCATCACAATGTGTAGGCAACTTTTATATTTGTGTTTAGCGTGAACTCTAACGATGCTTCATCTTCAGGTCAAACTCCAGAGTACAATAAACAGCTGATTTTAGGGTTGTCACCACTTGTCGTACGTTCAGTTTTCAAGCAAACTTTGCTGCACTGTTCTTCAATGAAAATCATCAAATTTACAAAAGTCGTAGAACCATTGTTGTTCTCCTAAGTGTCCAAAATCCCCCAGAATATAAATATGTTTTGTTATATGTGTATTGCTTGATTTGAGAAATAAATGATTTTTGATTTGATTTGATATTGAGTTGCGGGCAACGCTAGTGAAACAATAAATATACCTATATGACTAGCTGTTGACCGCGACTTCGTACGCGACACCGCGCTCCTAGTACAACCCTACTTCAGCCCTAATATTTATTAGTTGTCCCAGTATTTATGATGTCTACAAAGTTGTTGTATTACTTTCAGAATTTGAGGAGCAAGAAGAAGAAGGAAGAAATGGAGGAGATAAAAGTACGTATTCATTAGTTTCTTTTACGTATTCTGACTGAGTGGTGGCCCCGAGATGGAACTAGGAACGCAGGTCGTCCACCGGCAAGATGGGTCGACGACATTATAAAAATCGCAGGTCGTATGTGGGTTAGAACAGCGCAGGACAGAGGCGAATGGCGACAACTAAGAGAGGCCTATGCCCAGCAGTGGGATGAGAAAGGCTGACGATGATGATGATTCATTAGTTTATTAATTGATTTTACTTGGACTTAACATATTACAAAGTAAAATGGGACTGATTTTCCAAAGTCTACCTATGACAATTGAATTATTTTTGTAGAATTATAAGGAGTTAAATTTATTGATTTTGTAGCTTTATTTAATTGAATTAATTTAATCATAATTTTAGTTAACACGTAAAATTGTTGATTGTTTCAGATTCTGGTGCCGAAAAACAAATATAAAGTTATTTTTATACAATGTGATGCTGAGAACTAGATCAGACTATAATATAATATTGTATAATATTGATACCAGCCATAACAAAAACTAAACTTTGACAAAATTCACGGGGGACACCAGTGACCCCACAGTGCTGAAATTTGGTATGTGTGTAGCTTATGTATCACAATTATAGGCAAAAGTCTGAAATCCAGAATAACTGCAATATGTACCCAAAAAAAATTTAACCAAACATGAACACGCGTTACCTGTAATTTGAATGAAACTGTAGGTCAAGTAAGTCGGTTATTTATTTCGTGGCACTATTTTGATAGTTGGCTACAAAATAGTGCCACGAAATAAATAACAAAATTGGTACGTACCTATTACGAACAATATATTTATTGTTTTTTGGTAGACTCGCGAGATCTCAGTTCGGGGCGAACCACTGGTTAGGTATATGGTTGTGGTTTGCCCCGAACTGAGATCTCGCGAGTCTCCAATAAAAACAGAACAATATTATTCGTAATCTTCGACTATCAAAATAGTGTCACGAAATGCATAACCACTTAACTTAAGCTACAGTTTCATTCAAATTACAGGTACCGGGAGTTCATGTATGTCGGTTATTATTTTTTGGGGTTGAAATTGCAGTTATTCTGTATTTCAGACTTTTGCCTATATTTGTGACACTATACCTACACGCATACCAAGTTTCAGCACTGTGGGGTCACTGGTGTACCCTATGAATTTTGACAAACTTCAGTTTTTATTGTGGCTAATAACTTAAAACTTTGTTTGAAGTAAAAATAAAAACGGTGTGGAAATTGATAGTCCTATTTTGTTTTTTTTTTCTGGACCCATTTCTCAACAACCCCACCACATTTATGGCTGATTTAGTCACACCGTAGGTACCAACTAGTACTAAATCTTGTGTTGAAAAAAGTTCAAAGAATGTTTGTTTCTCATCTAAAAAACATTTAGTCACTTACAATGAGAATTTTGAAACTAGGTAAACATTTAGTATCGTCTAAAGTCACTGTTAGGTAAGTAGGTTGACTTACATTAGGTAAGAAGGATAGGGTTATAAATTAAACATAAAGTTAGGAAGGTAGGTAGATAGGTAAAGTGTCCAAGTAAGTCCATATCCTACGTTTAATAAAATAGGTAATACTTGCACACAAATAAAATATGTACCTAGTTCCTAAGCACCTACAAGAGAATATCTAAGTAGGTAGGTAGGTATGTGTTATTGTGTTCAACAAAGTTTAATTAAGCACATTAAAAAAAATCAAAATCTGTCCAGTCGTTCTCATTCTGATGCGCTTACCAACGAACGGCATTTGTATTATTTAAAATGTAAATTCTGAAACCCTTCAATTAAAAACTCCCCATCATACCTCAGTATTTTATAGTTTCTCTTTTACTTTGCAGGCTACCAGGCTCTGGAATGCCCTACCTGTCTCAATTCGTCACGCTAAATCTCTCCCTATCTTTAAAAACTTGGTCAGACAACACTATCTGTCATCCATCGCTCACTAGGCCACTTATTAATTTTTACATTTTTATAATTTATATACGTAGGTATGACAAAATATATTTTATGTATCATAATATTAATATTTATGTAATTTTATGATTATATTATACATTATATGCCTATACGGATACTACCGGATTTACGCCGCCGTCCTTATTTGTTCATATAGATCCTGTCCATCCAAAGGTTGCCTGGAAGAGATCGCTTTTAGCGATAAGGCCGCCCATTGTACCTATTATTTAAGAGTGTATTTTCTTATAAATGTTTGTATTTAATGGTGTGCAATAAAATAATTATCTATCTATCTATCTAATTCATTCAGGCTTGTTAGTTTATCCACAGTATGTGTATAATGTGTGATTTAATTTTTACCTTGCTGCGTAGTAATGTACGTCTGTTCATTAGTCGCAACGAATATACTAAACGGCTAGACGGATTTTGACAAACGAGGAATCATTGGAATCATAGAATCACTAGAGTGATGCTATATTGAAGTTTCAATATGGCCGCCATATTGGAGTTCAGTGAATTAAAAATTTATGAGTAGGTGCCTATCAAGTGAGGTATCAAAATGAAGACATTTAAAAAACCATTCTGATAATATACCTACAACGAAGTTTGTATACTTCATTTTAGTCAGTTTTGCAGTCGGGTATTTTGGTTTTTTTTATTGTTATACCTTAGCTTAACCTAAGTATTTTTTTATAAGTATAAGGTATAAGTATTTTTTTTTGTGTTTTGGTAGACTCGCGTGATCTCAGTTCGGGGCAAACCACTAGTTTGCGAAAGCTAGTTAATCATACTTTTGCACGGTTCTATTCCGCTGAGACACAATAGGTAGATACCTATAATAAAAGCTTATTTATTTATCTTTGTATCGGGGATGAAGCTGTCTTCTGTAATAGGTAGGTACCTACAGTTCTTTTAACTAAAACAGAAGACAGAGAACTCTCTTTTCTTTGTTCCCATGTTTTATTTGAAATAAATGATTTGTATTTGTATCTACTGTGGCTGAGATCAATCAGCAAGTCTCAGGGTACCTAGGTAGATAGTATATTATTTATTTTTATCACTTATTTGGAGCCTGTTCTGTCCCACTGCAGGGCAAAGGCCTCCTTTCCTTCCTTCCACTCTACTCTATCATGCGCCTGTCTGATCCAGTTTTCCCTATACGAGGCGAGTTCATCTTTCCATCGGCGGCGTCGCGGTCTGTCTGTCAAAGAATGAAAAGTCGACATTCCTGTTATTATTATTTTATCTATTTATTATTAAACTTATGTAAGGCAAAGTTGCAGCCTAGGTAGGTAGGTATGCAGTAAGAACCTGTTTTTTTTTTATTTTTTGAGTGGTCATCTTACCCTGTTTATAGGTAGGTATACAACAAGCTGACCCGCCCGCGGCTTCGTAGGTACGCGTGGTTTGTCAATAAAACATTACCCTCCTTCTGTGCAGTCGCGTAAAGTGTATCCTGTGTCTCAAGTCCATTCATAACCTATCTAGGTATATAGGTACCAAATTCCATCGAAATCAGTCAAGCCGTTAAGTCATGAATAGATAACAAACAGAGACATAGTTGCTTTCAAATCGGTATGTAGGTAGGTACCTACGTAGATTTTAACCTGGTTTAACACATAGGCTACTTTTTGTTGACAAACAACGCGTGTGAATCCGCTGACGGATGCTAGTTATACATATTAACCTTCCTCTTGAATCACTCTATAGGTATATTGCTGAAAAATTCATTAAAATCCGTTGAGTAGTTTAAAAGATCTAAGGTAATGATAAAGATGTGGTTGCTATTTATTTTTCTAGGCTTTTTTTAAGTAATAATAAATTTTAAGTATATTTATAGCACATAATACTTTGCACCTAACTTGTTCTAACTACTATACTAAACATATTATACTAAAGTACTAAATACTTTATACTATACATATATTTTATATATTTATATATATATTTTATATATATAAATACTATATGTATATATATTAGGTGCTACTATATTTATTATTACTTTAAAAAAACGCCTAGAAAAATAAATAGCAACCACAACCTTGACAACTTACGTACGGTAATAAATAAAGGTTTAAAAATAAAAAAAAGAACAGGCCCCCAACAAGTCTTAAAAAGTTATTTACTTTTTTAAATTCCACGATTTTCGGCATGTACAATTTTAATTAGGTCTCAATGCAATCTTAAACTTGTGTCAATTTTAACTAACAATAACGTAATCTTTACATATTATAAAATGAAGTCGCTTCCGCTGTCTGTTCCCTTAGATCTTATAAACTACCTACTCAATTCTTAGTCTTTATAAAGCTCAAGTCCGGTCTGGTATGGAGTACTGCTGCCACCTTTGGGATGGTTCGGCCAAATACCAGCTCCTCCTTAGACATACCTTAAACTCGATAGAACGTAGGGCTTTTAGGCTTATAGGTGAGCAATATATGGCGGTGACTAAGACCCAAAGTCTCGAACACCGCCGTAAAGTAGCAAGCCTATCGATCTTTTACAGAATACATTTTGGGGAATGTGCCTAGGAACTATACAATCTGATCCCGCCATCTCCTTTCCATCAAAGGACAAGCAGGCGCACGGCTCAGTACCACCCGTACCTAGTCAATATACCACCCATTCGCACACACCGTTTTGGTTCTACGTTCTTGATGCGTACAGTTAAGGTATGGAACACTTTGCCGTCGTCTGTTTTTCCTAAAGAATACAATCCGGGCCTCTTTAAGGTAAGAGTAAATAGGTTTCTTCTAGATCTTCGTGCTTCATCTTAGACCACATCATCACTTACCATCAGGTGAGATACAAATAAAAAAAAAAAAAAGCCGCGGGCGGGTCAGCTAGTAATGTATAAATAGGTAGTATATGATTTACCTAAGTATATGATTGTGTTACAACTAGGGTGGGAACCCGCCCCTTCGACCAAAATAAAATAAAACGTAAACATTTCAACTATTTTCGAAAATATAATATTTGAAAACATTACTAACCTAACCTAAGCTGTAAACATTACAATTACTTTTGAAAATTGAGTTTCAGCAACATTACATTATGTTATGTAAAAGACGATACCAATTCTAAATGTTGCAGGGAACTTCAAAAAAATATACATATAACAAAAGACGTATTGTTGCGATGTTACTGTAAAACATTTCAGTAACTTTCATTTGTAAGGAACCGCCAACGTTAGGCAGTGAAGTTTATGAAATGATATTGCTGAAAAATAGTATTTGCAATATCACAATTACTAAATTGCAGTGATGTTGATTATTTACATTTAGATAAGTTTGGGAGGTTATATTCCTGCGAGGTTGAATTGTAAACTTTCATGCGCAATATTGCAATAACTTATTTAGATAACTTTTATTCAGTTTCAACCTAACAATAAGATCAATATTGCTGTCATATTCCTGCTACATGACGTTTGAAACTTACAAATGTGCGATACACAAACTTACAGCAACTTATTGTAAGTAACTTATTGTGATGCTTAGTAGGTATAGGAACCAGATAACTGATAGAATACTTATATACTTTTTTTTTTGTAAATACATACTTATAATATATAGAAAAACAACCAGACCCGGAACAAATATCTGTAGATCATGCAAACATTTATTCCGTGGCGGGAATCGAACCCGCTACCTCCTGCGTCTCAGCCGGCTATTCGACCACTGCACCACGGAGGTCGTCATTGTTATTAACTATCAACAGCACCAATAAAAATACTCGCACTATTTATAAAGAGACATTATTTACCTGCGGTATGGCACTACGGCACGGACATGTCAATCAGAATATCAGCTGATTTGTCTAATGTATACCTTTGTTCTATTTATAACATGCATTGATTGCAATTATGAAATCAACGTGTGTTTTTATGTTGGCAAATAACGCAAAATCTATAAGGCTAGAACTGAAAATAATAACAATGTTGAAACGTACTGACAAAGACATTTAACGAAACACCCCTCATGACCTGGTTGTCTCATTTGGATTTTTTCCTCGTGAATCCCAATATTTTAAACGCACCCACATTTTTTAGTCACACCAAGGTTGTGACATCACTACCTATGTACCAAATTTCACGAAAATCTGATCAACACTTCGAAAGTTATCCTCGGGCAAACAAACATACATACAACGTGTCGCGTTATGTATGACATTAAATGAAAACACCAGTAGGGCTAGTCACTAGTACTGTTGTAAAATAAGTTTTTTCGAATTCAATAGAAATAATTACAATAGAAAATATTAATATTTCAAACAAACTTAATATCAAGTCCTAAAATAGCAATGGAACAGCCTGTATAAAATAGGTAAACAAATCATATGCATTCATGTAAATACGTAACTGTTAAACTGAGTATGCGGCATCGCCACCGATTTGGTGTTTAAATGTTAAAAAAAGTTTATTGGAAATGTATTGACTACTGGATAAATATTCAAGCTATAGGTATTAAACCCACCTCTAAAATAAAAAAATACGATTCCGGATGTGTGTTTTATACAATGTCGTACATAACAAAACAGGTTTTATATACAATCAACGCCAATTCGTCCAAGTTGATTTGGAGATCTCGCTTCGCTCGATCAATAAATAAGCCTTACTCGAACAATAGCCCGAACTTTAATCCATTTGTTACATTTGTACTAGGTAGCATTTGTCTCACCTTAATCTTGCAATTCGGGGCGATAGGCTTAGTTCACCTGGAGCAAATCACCTAAGTGAATGAAGTTCACTACTTGGACTTGATTCATCCAGGTGATCGCGGTAGACATACATACATAGTTCACCTAAAGCAAATCACCTAAGTGAATCACCAAAGTGAATTTAATAAGATTTAAACAGGGCTGTTGCGTTATTCATTTGATTTAGCCCCGTTAGGTAATGTTTGAAGGTCCACGCGGTCCTTATATATAGTTTTATGCGAAACTTAATTTAAGGAATAAATGCGTGGAAAATTCATAATAACTCTGTATGAATCCAGAAAACAAATTGAAGCGTAGGTGTTAGTTAACGTCATGTGAGTAGGTACTTAGCCCGCGGCTTCCACAACGATCTCTAAACGTATTAAGCGACTAAACATGTTTAAATTAGACGTACTTATATGATTTGACCACTTTCCTAAACATATTTAAACAGAAACTAGAGACAGCTTGATTTTGGGTCATTTGCCGATTTTTTTTATATTATTTATTATTATTATCATCCCAATCTGTTCATCATCATCATCATCATTGGTCTGTAACATCTATGAAAGATGATTAAGTGATGTGCCTATATTCGTGGATTAAAATGTTACATGTCAGATCTTATTGACTAGTCAAGAGTCCAGCATTTCATATGTACCCTGTAAGTAGGGTGTAGCAATATTAAAGCTAACTAGGCAGGTCTAGTGGAATCAAAGTTGACCGAATTTATGTAATGGATTTTATAGTATTTTTTTTTATCTTTATAATTATATAAAACAAGCTTCCAACTGGAGCTTCGCACTTGTAGTTTGTCAATAAAAAATATACCTTCCTTTTGCGCAGGGGGGTAAAAAGTAGCCTTTGTCTTAATCCCAGTCATAATCTAACTATATACCAAAATTCATAGAAATTAGTTATGCCGTTTAGTCTTAAAAATGCAACAAACACGGACAGAGTTAATTTTGAATTTATAATACTAGTATGGATTATCAATAATGCAAAATTGGTAGATATTTTATACTATTCTCGACAAAACCAAAAACATTTACAACGTTCAGAGAATATTCTAGTTGGTTTGTTTCTTAAGCGTTCCAAAAGTAAAGTATTCGTCTAAGAGTGCTAATAATATGTTTGACTTTTATGAATGCTACGTAAACCTCGTAGGCCTCTGCCCCGACATTAGAAGTGATTGAACTAAGTACTTACAGTCGCTGGCTCTCTTCCACTTCACACAGTAGCTATACACAATTTAAAGTAAATTAGATAATATTAGGTTGGGGAAAAAGTTTCTTCGAATTTTTTAAGAAAATTCAAAACATTTTTTAATATAGTTTATTTACATTTAACTAAAGTATATAGGTACTGTTCGATGACTTTTTGCCATCTTGTAGGTAGGGACATGATCTCATTGTTATAGAAATTTTGGGGCTTCTGATCAAAATACCGCGACAAGTGATTTTGGCAGTCCTCTCGTGATGTTAACCTGACACTGCCTAAAGAATTCTGAATTGACCGAAACAGGTGGAAATCTGAAGGTGCAAGGTCAGGATTATACGGCGGATGCATTAACACCTCCCAGCCAAACTCTCTTAATTTTTGCTGAGTGGCTAAAGATGTGTGAGATCTAGCGTTATCATGATGAAAAACCACCTACCCAAATATCGAGCTTTTTTGTGTACCCGGTCTGCCTCGTTGCCGTCGTCCTGTAGGTTGCCAGTCGGTGGAGATCTTAGTCCACCTTTCAGGGTGCATTCGAGTGACATGACCCGCCCAGTCCCAGTCCAAAACTTTGGCGCGATGATCAGGATGAGTTCCACTCTGACTGGCAGGAGATTTCTGGAGAATGCAAGGAATGGAAGGAAATGGAGGAGACTTTTGCCCAGCAGTGGGACAGTATAGGTTATTTATTGAATTTTTTTGTGTACCCAGTTTTTTCAAATGCGCCAAAACTGTTTTGTGGTCAATTCCCAGTTCTTCAGCTACGTCGTAACTACTGATATGCCGATCTTGCTCCACTTTTTCAAAAATGGCATCAATTTTATCCGTAATAGGGCGACCAGACCGACGTGCGTCTTTGACATCAAAATTTCCGGATTGAAAACGCTTATACCAAATTTGTACTACTCTCACAGACACTGCACTAGGTCCATAAACATCGCAAATTTTTTTCGCGGCTTGCGTTGCATTTTTACCTTTTTTGTAGAAAATTTTTAAAATGTATCTAATTTCTTCATTAGATTCACTCATCAGTACGAAAAACAAATAAAAATCACACATTTTTCTAATTTGAATTTGGAATTATCTTCTTTAAAATTTAAACTTTGAATGATACCAAAACCAGCCAGATACAAATAGTATAGCCAAAGAGATTTTATTACAAGTTCATACATATTATAATGCGAAAAGTCTTTTTCCCCAACCTTTTATTATGATAAAGTAAATTAGAACGTTGTTGTATCTTTTAAGCTGGGTTCGTAACAAATCTACAAGTAATTTATATTTATATACCGGCCATTGCATCGATTAACAAACTCAGCGTCATAGATCTCTTTGTCGGAAAAGTGAATATGTTTTTTTGCGTGAGTCATTTGGCACAACAAATTAAAAAAGAGGAATTTGCCTATAGAATGCATGGTCGATGTATTGACAGAGCATCATTGGCAGCGGGCACGAGCTTGCGACAGCCAGGTGGGGTCAAAGGGAGATAAATCGGGAGGCTGCGAGCCACGCTAGGGGACGGACACGACAGTCGTACCCGAACGATCACACGATACACACGTTCTTCTTCCTTTCCCAGTTAGGTGGGTCGTGTTCTAGCGGACCATTGTGTTGTGATTATAAGTGATAAATTAAATCATATTGTGATTTTTACCGCAGAGCACCCCTTTGCGAGATGTGGGACGACGCTGATATTGAGGAAGCACCAGCGCCTGTGGCCGAAGAAGCGGCCCCTGCCGCGGCGGCTGCGGCCGAGGCAGCTCCGGTCGCAGAGACCCCCGCTCCTGAAGCTCCTGTCCTAGGATTTGAACCCAAGAAACTTATCTGCAAACACTGGATTAGGTGAGGCACATTTCTATTGGACATATGTACATTATGTTACTGTATTCACCTCAGATTTACTATGGATGATAAAACCGAAGCGGCATCAAAGGTGACTCTTACACATAAAACTTTGCATTCCAGGCCACGGTCAAGCCAGTACAGATACAATTGCGACTACCGAACAAACTACTACAATGACGTGATTTCCTACTTGGACCGACGCAACCAGGGCCTGCCCGTGGAGACGCCTAGAGCGCAGACCTGGGGCGAGCGCGCTCTCAGAACCTACCTGGCGAACTCTCCGCGCAGCGCCGACTCTTCGAATAGAGACGCTCTTTTACTGCGGCACATCTCGACCGGCGCCCGGTTCCACCGCTACCACACCAAGTCCCTGATCTCGAGGAAGTATTCCCGTCTCGGGTTTAACATCGTCAGCGTGTAGCTTCGCCCTAACACCCGCTTGTTGGCTTGACGGACTCGCTCCGGTCTGCGCGTGACCTTCCTCTCGTGTTACAGGATTTCTCTGGTGTAGCCGGTTCCCGCTGGTACACGTCTCCGCGTCGACAGCATGATCGGAAGCCGTCAGCATTCCTACTATAATATCTGTTTCGTTTGGTAAGACAATAAACATTTAAGTTTATATTTAGTTTTATTTGTCGCCTCTATCAGACCATTAGCTTGCAATTTGGTCACTTTAATAATGAGTTAGAACACACCGTGTAATTTATGTGCATTGAAACAGTGTTTATATTTCAGATTAGACAAGGCTATGCGATATATTCTTATTTTGACGCAATGCGACTAATACCATAAATGTCTAACAAAGTTAAATTATATCATACATAGAGTGATATCCATGCCCAATTACCGAGCTAAATACAAACTACCGAGCTAAGGTTCCGTAAGTTTTACGAGAAACACAAACTGTAGACAAAAACTCATTTACTACTCACACAGGACATGTGGTGGTATGTGAAACATACCAGCATAATGATAATCACAAAGTTTCGTATGAAAAGTTTTGTAATGAAACTAAAACTAATTTCGCAGCTACACTGAATATTAAGTAGCAGTTTGCAACATACATTTGCTTTTAACAGCCAAATTCATTATATTTTCTAAAAAATACTCTCTTTTTCAATTAGCGCTGTTCAACCTATAAATAGAAACGACTTCTACCAAGTCCAGTTTATCTTTGCTTTGATATTATCTGATGGCAGTTATCAATCGAAACTAGTTAAGTTTCTCTGATCAGAATTTGATTCAATATCAATTACATAACTCGATATGCACTATTAAAAGCACAATTAACTATATACTTTTGTTTTGTACCTTCATAGAAACTCGTAACTTTTTTGTTTCTTAATAAAGTAAATATTTGAATGAAGAGCTGCAAGGTTATATAATGACAAACTAAAAAAAAGCCCAGAAGATACAAAGACAGACAGACAGTATTGATATAAAAGAGAATTTAACCATGTACATCTGAAAGGCTCTTTTGATAAGTTCATATCAAAATTATATTTTCATAATGCACATTCCCTGCTACTATTTTTCCAACTGTGGTAGAAACTTTCTTAGTAAAAGGTTTATATGCCTAACCAAACATAGCTTAGATTCAGCAGTTGGAATATAGGCACATGTCCTCGTAAGTATATTCCTACAATTTAGAATTTACCTCGTTAGTATGAACGCAGATTATGAAGTAAGTATCGATTACAGTTGATGCTGAAGACACAAGCTGGTGTCATGATAAAACTTGCATGTCCTTGACCTAGAAACCTAGGTCATTTAACTCACCACTTAAATTCATGTACATAGGTTACTGTTTTCTTAAGAAATTTTCAGTTTTGAGGGATTCATACCTTAAAAGGAAAAAAGGATTTCTTATAGGAACACTTCGTTGTCCGTCTGTCTGTCCATCCGTCAAGACCCTTTTTATCAGGATGTCAAATTGAAATTAATATCAAACAAGTAGTTATACGGTATCTTGAAGCCGTAAAAATCAAGCTTCAATTCAACGCAATCAAAAAATACGGCCATTGATGCCGTATATTTTGCTCGCAAATAAAACAAAGCCTATAGGGTACTTCCCGTTGACCTAGAATCATAAAATTTGGTAAGAAACAAGGAACATTACTATTATGTGATTTTGTGTTCTATTGTTGTCTTCTCGATTAGTATAATTGGGTTAATTGCCGTTCTAATGGAATAAAATAAAAAATAAAATTATGAAAATGACAATTTTGAGGCTCTTTATTTCGTAAACGGGCAATTGTATCAAAAAGTGTTGAGCAAACATACGTAAATTAGAATTTAAAAGACCACAAGATGGAATGTCTAAGAAAAAAATCACCCCCAACTTCCCTATAGGGAAGGATTTTTACGATATAACTACAAATTAACGATTTTCGAATTTTTCTCCTTTTCTTGTGCTCTAAGGTATTCTTGCCAAATCTCATGATTCTAGGTCAACGGAAAGTACCCTATAGGTTTTGATTTATTTGTAGTAAAATATGAAGCCAAAATAGCCGTATTCTTTGATTGCTTTGACTTAGAAATTTGATTTTTTTATAGCTCCAAGTGACCGTAGACTTTTGTATTTGATATTAATTTCAACTTGATACCTCCACGCGTTCCTGAGAAAAAGGTTCTTGACACACGGCCAGACAGACAGACGGACAACGAAGTGATCCTGCAAGGGTTCCTTTTTTCCTCTTGAGATACAGAACCCTTAAAAAAATTTAAAGTCTATTTTCATAGCTAATTTTTTAATCTAAACTACACAAAGGTACTGGAAGAAAATGGTAATTAACATTAAGTTCGCCTATGTATTTTTTTATTAATGCAATAAAGATTTTTTTAATCAGATCTAATGTTGCACGAGTCGCTGAGTAAAGTAATATTTTTGTCTTAGTTGTAGACCACAAAATTTCCAGATTGTCACTGGTTGCATCTCCGTTACCCTATATGTGAAAATGGTATATCTAGTCTTAGGTCTAACGCATAGGAGTTCAATATGATCATGGACCTGCCTTAATAAACTGGTTGATACCAGATACAGATACAGAACAATTTACTTTTAGCTAAGATTGATTCTTAGCCCGTTTAACTATCTATATTAGCCTCCCTTAGAATAATAAATCTTATTAAGTTAAGGTAAATTACGACTTTATAACTAAGTATACGGTAATTTGTCTAGTTTATTGTTCGCTGAAGAAATGCCAAAGAATAAGTAATGACCAAACAGTAGATGACTTTTTGACTTGTTTTACTGTAGGCATTATTCTTTAACTCATTTACACAGACTTTTTTCTAGGATTTATTATCTACTACGTGTACGTAACTACGTGTAAAATGATTTTATGTTTCATTATAACGTAATAAAATCCAAAATGACATTACATCTAAAAGTTACTGTTTTTTTATAGTTATGACAGTCACATCATAAATTACGAAGACAGCTTTACTCATCATTTTTATGCGTAAAATGATCTAAAACATTTTTCTCTTGAATGTCACACGCGCGTGACACATCCACTCAGCGCAAGCAACTCAAAATTTCAATGTCATTATCTAAAATAACTTATCTTTGACAGTTCAGTGAATGTAATCGTTTGGGCGTGGGCCAAGCGTTAGGCTACCTAGCAGGTAAAGTAGGCAATCGGCCAAATTGAACATTATTTAAATGTTACACCGAGTTCAGACATCGATTAGATACTACGCGCTCGAAAATAGACCATGATAACGTGACATGCGTGCAATATTAATGAACGCCCTGAAGTTTTAAAATAATATTTCAGTTTGTAAGGTTCCGCACTGTAGTTGAACTAGGACCCTTCATAGTTTGCCATGTCCAGTAACAGCAGTTTTATTAGTACGGCTCCAATACACCAAATCCGTAATTGGCTGTAGATACCTGGACGTTAACGGCCGTACTCGGCTAACCGAAATGGTGTACGCGCATTCTTTATTTTACATACGTTTGATTTTGTTGGCCGAGTTCGTCAACGTCAGAGCGAATTGGTGTATTTGTGTCGGTAGACTATTAAGTAGTACGTTATAAAGATGAAATTTGGCGATGATGATACGTCCTAGTGACGCTTAGTTAATTATAAAATTAAAACTAAAAAACTAGTTTTTGGTGATTTTATTCACGCACCCCATCGTGTGGGGTTTCGTTGAACAGGTCTTCCAAAGTCTTATAAGGTATCCTCAACACCTTTCTGGAAACAAGAGTCAGTTTACGAAACATAAAGCTTCAATAGCACATTTAATGTAGTAGTATGAGAAAATATTGGGGGTTTAAATATGAAATTGCCATTTTAAAATAGTGGCCACTTTGAATTAAAATTAAACCTGCATGGTGTGAGATTCCATAGTGCAACTTTTTTCACACAATAACCATAACATTCTAAATGAGAATAAAAGTTCATCATTTAATTGTTTGATTTTCAATTGTTTATTTATTCAGCTTTTAAAGTAAAGATGGATCAAAAATTTGAGTAATTTTTGAATACTACTTCCGACGTGGAACTAACGCAGCAGAATCAGCTCGCAATATCAATGTTGTGTTTCGAGAGAATACGGAAAATGAACGCACTGTGCGTTTTGGTTTAATCACTTCCGTAATCTTCGACTTGAAGAATGAACTGCGAGGAAGACCAGCCACTAAGGTGAACAACGATGGATTAAAAGTGATGGTGGAAGCCGATCCGTATCAATCTATCAAGAAATTAGCAGCGTGGATTGATGTTAACATACCCACAATATTGACCTATTTGCATCAATCGGTAAGCTAAAAAGACTTGAAATGATTTAACTGATCTGCAGAAAAAAGCGCGAGATGAAGCTTGGCTTACCCTGTTGAACCGGTACAGCAATGAAGGGATATTGTACCGAATTGTGACGTGTGATGAAAGGAGGATTCTTTACGATAATCGTAAGCCAAGAACGCAATAGCTGACTCCAGGTCAAACGCCGCAACAATGCCCTAAAGCTAAGATTACCCATAGAAAAGTAAACAGTTACCTGTTTGGTGGTAACTTCATGATATAATTGACTACAATTTTCTTAGATCCAGTCAATCAATAACAGCTGATGTCTACTGTACAGAACTTCGAACTGGCGCAACTCGCAACGAGGCAGCCTCGACTCGTGAACCAATCTTCACCACTATTGCTCCAGATAACGCAAGACCTCACACTGCTCAATAAACTGTGTTATCACAACAGAACCTGCAGTTAGAAACCATTCGTAATCCTCCGTACTCGTCGGACCTGGCCCCAATCGACTAACATTTTTCCGCGATTTGTAAAAAAATTTCTTCAGCATTACAAAATGCCTTCACACAGTTTGTTGAGTCCAGGTCCCCAGAGTTCTACCGCAAAGGCATAAATGACCTTTCCATGAGATGGCAGAAAAGTGACAGTGATGGTAAATACTTGGATTATATAAATATATATTATACCATACAAAAAAATTGTTTTAATTTTTCATTACAAAACAGCATTTTGATACTTTAAGTCGTACTCGTATTAAAGCTGAGTAAACTCTACTAGTTTACAAGCAGTCAGTAGATGACCAAATTACTCGTATGTCTGTAGTTGGGTTTGTAAACCGTTCATATAAATAAATAAAAATAAAATAAATAATTCAAACAACTTGGTTACATATAACATTGATAGCAATGACTCTCCTGTAGGTGGTAAAATGATGTAAATGTAATTATGACTAAGTATTCTCTGGCTGCTTAAACTAGGTTGATCCTGTGTTGTGGGGTCCAGCAGAGTTCGGGTGCGGGGAGCTTCGATCCAGCATCGCACAGGCCTCCTATGCTGAGGAATGTCTTCCATATTCCAGGACATTCCTCTCTTTCCCAGGAGGAGGACAGAGGGGCCCGCTTAAAGCGGACATTAACCGACAGGGCCGCGGTTGAATCCAACCATGACCCCGCGACCTTGTCAGGTGCTAGTGCAGCATCGACCCGCTCATCCGATGGGCGGTTTGATGATGCACTGGCACTGAAGTGAATGAAAAAATATCGGTGGATTTTTAGTCAGTATGCCGCTGGTTGACAGCCTATGGAGAGTCCGACAGACCCCTTCATCTCTCCCCGGGTTGGAGGACATGCGTAAAGCATTTTCCCATCGTAAAAAAAAAGGTTGATCCTGTGCTATAAGCGCCAGTTGCATTCGCGGTTGGTCAATTTATTTTCCACTATTTGGGTTTTAACATACATAAAAACAATGATATATTATATTTTTAACTTAAGATACCATAAATATATATATACATAAATATATATTAAGATGTACCTATATAAATAAGATATAATGAAAGCTTGTCCAAGCTACAAGTTTGGTTTGAGGGTGTGTTTGTGTGCGCGCGTGTGTGAGTGAGTGGGTGTATGCGAGTGCTGTGTGTAGGTGTACCTATATGTGTGTATGTTGGTGTATTCGAGTTTTTTTTTTATATCTTAACATTACTTACTTGGGATGGTTTAAAAGGTTTTCAGTTGCGTCATAATGTAGAGTGCGTAGATATATTTTAACTAGTTCTTTACTTTTGTTATATAGGTTGAGGTTAAGCAAGTTTAATGTGCGGCTAACTTTATTGTACAGGTATGGAGCAACAACGTACTCGTATAGATGCCTTGCAGCAAGTACCGTTCTATGTCCGATTTGTTTATAAACCCGATCCTTTCTTATTCTTCTTTCAGTTTCATTATCCGGTGGTAGATAGGTGTGTGCATAAATAATGTTACTAAGAATGAAGAGTTGCCGAATAGTGAGGACACAACATTCTCTATACAGGCCGGTTGTTGGGTGTAAGCGTGGTTTTGAAGTCATTACTTTGAGTACTGCTCTTTGTGCTCTTTCCAATTTAAGTAGATTAGTTTTATGAAAATCACACAACCAACATATTCCCACACTCACACGTACATTCACTGATCATTCCATTATGAAGCATAGTCCGGAGGGAGCTCTATGTCTGGCATCATACAGGTCAATCCTAGTTTGGGTACCTACTATGTTTTCCATCCTGAATTGTATTATACCTAGTAAACCATTGTAATTTTTTGTTTGTGAGATATTGAAGTTATTTGTGGAATAAATAATTTATTATTTATTTATTATTATTATTATGAGTCCCTCCCCAGACCGAGACACAATACCCAATTATTGATTGACACAGCGCATAATAGATAGTTCTGAGCAACGGAAGTTCGCCTATATGCCGAATACGTCTAAAGATTGGCATGTGCTTTCTTGTTCAATAGTAAGGAGATCTACTACCAAGATATTTTATGTTTGTCACTTTTTCTAGAATGCTTTATTGTTATTTATCAAAAGGTTCAAACAATATGACCAAAATCAACTACCAAATTAACTTTATGTTTTGAAATGACTAAGATAGCTGACTACGGAATCCTTCACTGTGAGTGATCTGACTCGCGCTTGAACAATTATTTTTACCATAAGTCTTTGTGAGCTGAGATTGTGGTCCACACAATGTCAGTCAGACAGACGGCGCGGCGATGTCGAAACTATTATGGTTCCTAGATCAACTATGAAACCCTAAAAACTATAAAGTGGTGGAAATCATTTGAAACCCACCATTTTCCATTTGATCATATTAATTATCTCAATAACAGATAATGATTCATCGTATTGTGATCGGTCATGGTCGCCAGACCTCATTACTTTATACGATACATCACTATCGTTGCAATGGATGACTCCAATCCTTCACTCAACATTCACATATTACTAAATAATTGATCGGCTTGGCAGAAGATAATCGTTTACGCTTCTCCTAGTTACGAGTATGAATACTTCGATGTTAATCTGCAAAGAAGCCACAGGGCTTTCGACTTTAGGGCAAGAGCAGCAAGGTGTAGAAGGAAACTATTACATTAACTTTATTATTAATGGTTTGATGGACAGACACGTGTATTGTTAGCGGGATTAATAGTGTCATGATAAGAGATGAAATACAGGTAGTTATGCATGCTACCTATGACATATATAGATATATACATAATATAATATAATCTATATCGGATAATATAGACGAATCCAACTTGGCTGGGCAGCGTTCGAGAAACTTCGTCACCTCTTATCGTCCAAAATCCTCAGCGTCTTAAGACGACTTTGATAAGTGTGTGTTACCAGAGGCAACGTATGGTACAGAAACGTGGTCTTTCACTACGAGCCTTATAAGAAGGCTCAAGGTCGCTCAGCGTGCTATGGAGAGGGTTATGCTTAGTGTTTATCTACGAGATCGAATCAGAAATGAGGAGTTCTGTATCCGAACCAAAGTCACCGTAGCACAAAGGATTAGCAAGCTGAGGTAGCAGTGGGCAGGGCACATTGCTCGAAGAACTGATGGCTTTTGGGACAGAAAGGTTCTCGAGTGGAGACCACGCACTGAGAAGCGCAGCGTAGAACGACACTAGTTGGAAAGAAAACCTGATAGGGGTTCTGGAAATCTATTTGGGAGGCCTACGTTCAGCAATGGACGTACTTTGACATATATGATAAATATAATATGTATATTAATTTGTGCAGAAAACTTAGCACGCTGTTTTTTTAGATTTAACATAGTTAACGTTCACTGTGCACAGGTAACTAGTATGTGTGAATTTGTAAACAGTGGATAGAACTCGACTGACTACTAATATTAATATGATCCAATATTCAAGTTGAAAATCAACCCGTTCCACACAAACAGCACTGTCTAAACAATGTTTGAGGTGGATTTTCAACTTAATTAATTAAATTGAGTCTCATCTGTCTGACCTCTGTTGGATTTATATATATTAAAATGTAAGTACACAAGAGGTGTAAGCGATTATTGCACCCGAGATATTTTAGCGTTTATATTTTATTTTGAATTTTAATCATTCTATATGAGCCTCATCTATACGGCCCTAGAGGCGTAAATTGCAGTAACAAATCTGGTATCGAGCTAACAATTACTTACAAGCTTAAGCTACAACTTTAAGAGTGATGAAAATACTGAGTTAAGTATATGATATCATATTTATCATGTTTAATGTAAATATACTAGTGGTTCGCCCCGAATATCGAAAACCTCCCAAAAAACCAAATAAACATTATTCTTAGGGCGACTTGCACAAGGATACCTAAACGTATTTAGTGGCTAAATATGATTTATGGAGTTGTCAAATTATACAAATACGTCAAATTTAAACATGTTTAGTTATTCTGAATACGTTTAGTGATCTTTGTGCATGCCGGCCTTAATCTTTGACTAATAAATTAGAGCCACGAAATGCAAAACCAAAATACTTGACCAACAGTTTCATTCAAATTAGAGGTAACGGGGGTTCATGTAATTTGGTTACTCTTTTAAGGGGTAGAAATTGCAGTTATTCGGGACTTTTTCCTATATTTGTTTCACTAAAGGTAAAGCTACACGAATACCAAATTTTAGCATTGTGGGGTTACTGGTGTACCCTGTGAATTTTGTCAAAGTTTTGTTTTTATTATGGCTAATAACTCAAAACTACAAGGATTAAACTAAAAATAAAACGAGATTGAAATGTACTAATAAAGACCTTTCATTTGACGTCCCATCTGACCTAATAGTCTTATTTTATTTATTTTTTACCCCTCTTGAACCCCAATATCTCAACAACCCCTCCACATTTTAGCTCATTTAGTCACACCAAAATTGTGCTAACACTACCTACCTATATACTAAATTTCAAGATGATCGGATAAACGCTTCGAAAGTTATCCTCAGACAAACAAACATACATGCATACATACATACAACGCCGATTTGCCCAAGTTGGTTTAGAGCTTATACTTATTATTATAGCTTTACAAGCTTATTGCACGCCCCTGAGTGGAGCATAGTATAATGAAACTAATTAAAGTTAAATGTGGCATCTTTCTGTATAACCTGTATTCTGGTACTTATGATTAAGATTATAACTATTTTTTTTTATAAACAAAAGGTTTAGTTATCATTCCGCAAACTTTAATTTAAACTTTCCCTTTCAAATTGAAAGTGTCATCATCATCATATCAACCATACAACGTCCACTGCTGACCATAGGCCTCCCCCATAAATTTCCAGAGCGACCGAACTTGTGCGGCCAGCACCTAACGGCTCCCAGCAACCTTTAAATAAAAATAAAATAAAATAAGCCTTTATTACTGTTCTTAACCTAGGTGCATTATACTATCGGCAAACGCTATAATATGTTTCATCATTTGTAACAACTTGTCCTTCGACAAAGGCCTCCTCTAAGGATTTCCACTTTATCCTGTCTCTGGCTGTTCTCGTCCATTCTGGACCGGCTGTTTTCTTCAGGTCATCTTCCCAATGTCTTGTTTGTCTACCATTGTGTCTTTTACCGTCTCTTGGGTTATTAATTTGGTCCATTTCTCTTTTCTTTCTCTAAGATTATGTCCTATCCATTGCCATTCAACTTTTTACGCACGGTTTTTACGTCTCTAAATTTCGTAATGTTTTTTATTTTGCAACCTTTATCAGGTCTTTATTGAAAGTGTAATGAGTTATAAAACAATATTACATACGAGCCCCATCGTTAGCAACGACTAAATAATAATGATGTTACAGTGTACCGCCCGTCTGCCTGTCTCAGTTGGGCTTACACTGTAATAAATGATGGCAAATAATTCTCGGAAACGTACAATCTCTTGTTCAAACCTAAAAACACATGGGGTAGGTACGTCATCGTCACCAAGATATATTAATACTCTGGACCAGAGTCTTGGTTGGTTATTTTAGGAAAATCTCCCAGGGAAACAATTGTATGATTCTTTCGCCAATTGGAAAGCATTTCGAGACGGTGCCACTTTACAAATGATGTACATAAATATTGATTACAGCGGAGCCGGAACGCATCGCACTAAGGAAACAAATAACGAAACAAGCACACCGTCTGTTTAGGTATTGATGTTTTTAATATTATTTTTATAATGCTTTAGTAAATATGCCACTTATATATAAACTTATATATGTATATAAAAATTAAACTGAACCTATGTGCCTCTGAAAACATAAGCGAACTTAATGCTATAAAGTATTATCTTCCAGTTATTATTTGTGTAATATGGAAAAACCATTTTGTAGAGGATAGTGGCTAATTATGACTTAGAGAATTGTCAAATCATACAAATACGTCAAATTTAAACATGTTTAGTCGCTATGTGTGGAAGCGGACTTAATAATAATGTCTCTGAAATAAAAAAATATATGCAATATTTAGTGGTTCCATGTACCTTTATTACTTACACACACACACTCACACAGCACAGAGGCACCACCTCATACATATACATACACACACCGATAGATCATTCCTTTTAATTACATACTGCAAATGTCATCGTGTTTTACGTCATTTGTACCATTGTTTAGGTTCCAATAAAGAATTGCATGATCTGATTAACCCATCAAGGATCTCACCAATACATTTTCGGTGATATCCATCGCCTGTAACAAAGCATTGCCTCGTAGGTCACGCACCTAAGTAACATGCACTATGATGCTCTGTTCTGCGTCCATCAACGTGAGGCATACAGGTAAGGGCTCGTGTGCCTGTAATTTCATCGGCCTCTTGGTATATTAATCTAAATCACAGCTGTTTGGGGGCATGGCGGCAGAAATGGTACTGTAAATCAATTAATAAAAAAATAAAACAAACAAACTACATTTTCAGAGAATTCAGCAGATTTATAGTAATAATTTTGAAAAGTCCTTTCAGATTAACTTATACATACTGATGTTTCATTTTCAGTGCAATGATGATGATGCCATACACTCGTCCCTTGAATGTGGGATGTGTAATGCATATGGGTGCAATGCCTTAGCATAATAACTTTATAGATTAACTCCATAATGAAAATAAACGCAACATTGTATTACAAAAAGAATTGAAACCTTTTGAAATATTAAAATTCAGAAATACCTATACCTACCACGAAAATTCGTATCGACTATTTTTCCATTATAAAATCGATAACAACCAAAGACCACATAAAAATAAATGTACTAGCCAGAGTAGTCCCAACACACAACACATAAATCACTAGCTTTGAAACTGTTCCAAGCCCTGTTCAATTTTAAGGTGAACATCATTTGAATGTGTTTTAAAAACGTGACCATGGCCTTACGTTTATATACATTCACTGTGTTTAGTTCATTTTCAATTATTGTAGGAGACATTTTACAAAGAACAACAGCTGGTGGGATCGATCAACTGGTCACAGACAGCGAGCTATTTGTTAAGAGAATCGTCCATGGAGGGAGTAAGTGATTATTAAATTTAGCGAACATTTTTAATTATCTGCATAATATTTTCATGAAATGGTATTATATTTTAGAGATATCTGAGCTCCCTGGGTATTTATTATTCACTGCGCCTTATAAATTGTGCGAAGGAGGTTGCAAAGATGGTGAGAACAACTTTGCAATGGCTTTTCCTATATACGTGGGTAAGAAAGGACAAGAAAAGTACAAAGAGTTGTATAACAGAGATTATCATAAAATGCATTCTGCACAACCAGATGCACCATTTAAGAAACGACCTACCAAAAAGATGTTTACTCTTTGCCCCAATGAGGTCACTATAAAGCAAACCACTGGGACTCCAACTGAAACAGAAACAATAGTGACGGAAACTCCAACTATGGCTCAAACAACTGACACAGAAACAACAATGACGGACACTCTAACTGTGATTTCAACAACTGAAGTGGTAACGGAAACTCAAAAAATTATTCCAACAACAGAAGCACTAACAGTTACTGAATCTGTAACCGCTGAAGAACCTAACGCAGTTACTGAAATTCCAGCTACAGAAACAGTAACGGTGACTTCTAAAACTGAAGTGCCAACTGTTGCAACTCAAACAACCAAAAGTAAACTGTCATCTTTACTGAAATCAACAAGATCTACAATTTTTAATAGACCTGTAATGCCAACAAATGCAACAAAGACCAACAAAGAAACGAAACAAATACAAGAGACAAAAATACCCCAATTTACTGAAACAGAGATGACTGAGACACAAGATATAACATTTGAAGATTACACGGATACCACAGGTGCTTTGACCGAAGAAAATGTGGAAAGTTCCTATATTCCGAATGCAAACGGGCTCAGATGTCCAACTAGATTTTGTAAAACCAAGCCAAGAGTGACACCCCAAATGGTATTTCTTAATCGCAATGGAAATACTATGGATATAAAACAAGAAAAGATAGACATAAAAAACGCAAAGTGGGATAAAGAATATTCTGATTTAATGGATTCTTTCTATTACTAATACGTTAGCCACATTACTGCTTTTATATTGTACTAGCTGACCAATCCGCAGCTTTGCACGCGTAATTTTTCAACATTGCCCTCCTTTTGCGCAGTTGAGTAAAAGTAGCCTATGTCACCCGATAATCAGTCCAGTAGTTTCGGAGCCTATTCAATGTAAACAAACAAATCTTTCTTCTTTATAATATTAGTATAGATAGAAACTTATATTTGTCACAATTATTAATGCATAACTATTTTTTGGTTTGAAATAGACCCTAAGTGATTTTTTTTTTTACTTTTACTTGATTACTTTTTATAGCCTATTTTTTTAAGTAGGGACTTACTTAGGCACTTAGGTCTCCTGTTGAAACTTTCGTCGCCGTTTAAATAATTAAGGTACCTATACATGAAAAAATAAATACTAGAATTACATATTTAAAAATATAATTTTTGGAATAAGTAATCAGAAAATAGTGGTTTAAATTCTTTAACATACATGATTTATTTTATAATTAATCTTTTCTAAAGCGCTAGCCGATTCGTGCCGTCCAGACCTGTATAAACCCACAAACTTTCCAAAAATTTATAATTTTCTCTCATTTTCACGCGGAAACAAAAAATAAATTATATTGTATACAAATAAAGTCCACGTTACTAATAACGATTATTATTGGCAGATATGTTTGTTCCTGATGTTGGTAGTCTTACAACCAGGACTGGCTGATTTACCATGGCGCAGATGGTCTTGGTCCTCTCCCCAGGAACCTATTGCGTACTTCTTTAGACGACATCAGAATATGCCGGTGAAAACGCCAGGACATGAATGTCTGTGCCCACCTAGCAAAGGTCAGAAATCATATAGGACGTTCACTGCTGAATATATAGATTTTCATTTTCAGAGCGCTCGAGAAATTTTATCGATATATCGTCAAAGACAGAAAAGAATGAAGATATTATGAAGGTTTAAGTGGAAACCGAAAATGCTTTTTCTCTTCTGTATAATATTTGATCTTGATGATTCCTTTTTGGTGTACGGGTTTGTTTTAATATACCTACTCAAGCGAATGCCTAATTTAACTTTCACTACGTATAATTTGACTATAAGGTATTGTTGTTTCAAAGGACTCTTACACATATCTGAAAAATACTCTACAGCTGCAAGTGCAATTAAACATTCTAGACAATACCAGAGCTCGCTGCCCAGTTCACTTGTTAAAACTTTGCAAGTAATTTAGTATCTTCATTTATCTGTGTATTCTCTTTTTGTGTCTTTGAGCCTCGTTCACACTATCTATAGGAAGACATTACTAATTGGACACAAGTTAGGAACAAATTTGCTTAGTACCGACTTTCAAGACCTTTCAATTAATTATTCAAAATATAAACTGAGTACGGTCAGCGACACAATGTTCATTATCAGCAAGTGATTTTAAAAAGTAATTGGGTTTTAAATGAGAAAGGTAACAAAGCCTTCAAAATGGAAATGGTTTACTCCCTGAATTTTCTTTGTTTAGTAATATTTCTATTATTTTTATTCTATTATATTATTATTCTAAATAGATAAGTCTGAAAATTTAATTTAAAAAAATGTAATAATACAACTGAAAGAATATTCTTGTAATAATAACAAATATACAAAAATAACAGATGAGTCACCAAAAGCCCGTTGATATATAACTCTATAAAAAAAAGTTTTTAACTTGAGAACATACCCTTACTGATACTATCACTTCAACTGCTTGCAACAACTTGCTGTGCTAATAGAATAATTCAAAAGTAACAGTCTCTCTGTTTGTTACGTTTTCACGACTAAACAGCTGAATCGATTTCTATGAAATTAAATAAATAAAATGGCTTCGCAGAATGCGCCATCGATTACAAAATAAACGAAGATGCGGTAGAATTCCTCAATATTCAAGGCATTCTGAAGAATGAGCAAGTGGAAGAGATAAAAGAAGACATCGAAAAAATGGAACCTGTCCAAAAAATACTGAGGGTGAGGAGGAATAACAATGAAGATATCGATGCAGAGGAAGAATGCTGCTGTCCTCCGAGAAATGTTATGATGCCTACTATTATAACGGAGAAGAAATTTAATGAAACTATTGATACACTAAGAAATATGAATATCCGACATTAAACTTTGTGTTTGTGAGTTATTTTCGTTATCTACCCTTATACTAAAAGAATTAAATGCGAAACTATAGATATATAGATAGATAATTTCTTTATTGCACACCATTAAAAATAAAACAATACAAAATTACTGATTTAAACGGGTATTTATCGCGTATGTACCATTTTTATTTGTTATCCCGATGTGTCGACTGTATTGCAACAGCCGCAGCACAATACGTAGGGTCACGGTAGATGGTCAGGTAATAGGTACAACATGTCGATGAGTACATTTGGAACAGTTAGCAAGCTCCGAAAACAGGCAGGATAAGGAAATCTATCGTCGATATAGTACATATCGATAAATCTATCGAAAATTCTTGAAAGAGCTACGGTCCATGAAGGCGCACATGAAGGGTGACATTTCGCTTACACTCGAGCGCACCTTCGAGTATCTTGCCCGTGCGCACCTACGGTACGCAGACGCGGTTACTGACCGAGTTCAGAGTTCCAAACTCAAGATTTGCCGGTAGAAGTAAGACCAGGGGGGCAATCACGCTAATTTTGAACGATAATACCAAAGTAAAACCATTACGATTATGAACATTTCGTATCGCGCTGACACACGTGACATCAGTCAATGTGAGTTCCATCGTTAGACACATTCAAAATTAGTGCCATAACCCCCCGCCCCCCTCCCTCCACCCTTCCCCTTGTGGTAGAAAAGTCTCGATATTGTTAGCAATGACTCAGTGACCAAATTCTGACGCAACTTCATATAATGTCCGAACTTTACGTCCGAAGACAAGTCGAGACTTCTCCACACTTGCCCATATTTTTGCAAGAAAATATGGGCAAGTACTCATCGTACGTCTGAAAGTAACGGTAGTCAATGTAGAATAAAATGGAAAAAAGAAAGAATAATATATTCTTCTCAATATTAGAATTAATTATGTTACAAGAGCCAAGTATTTAGAAAAGCATTTATAACGTTTTATTACGTGATGGATTTTGGAACATTTCCGTGCTCGTTTCCAAGAAAATTATACTCCCAAAAGATTTACGTGAACCTCCGCGTTTCCGAAAAGATAATTTCCCAGAAAATCTTATTGTAACGACTATAAAAACGTTTATGTATAAATTACAGAATCAACAACATTTAGTTTAAAGTAATTAAACTATAATAGTGCTGATTGCCAATAGCAGATTCTCAACAATCCTAACAGTTAATAAAACCGGCCAAGTGCGAGTCGGACTCGCGCACGAAGGGTTCCTTATCATTATCTATAAAAACGACAAAATAAATCACGTTTCTCATATGGGAGCCCCCCTTAAGTATTTTTTTTTATTTAATTATTTATTTTTAAATTGAATATATAACTAAATATTCTGCGAATATTTCAAGCGTCTACCTGTTGCCGTATTCAATATCAAGCTAAAACGAGCAAAAAAATCACGTTTGTTGTATCGGAGTCCCCTTAAATATTTATTTTACTTTGTTTTTTAGTATTTGTTGTAATAGCGGCAATGGAAATACATCATCTGTGAAAATTGCAACTGTCTAACTATCACGGTTCATGAGATACAGCCTGGTGACAGACGAACAGACAGCAGAGCCTTAGTATTAGGGTGCTGTTTTACCCTTTGGGCACGGAACCCTAAAAATAATAAAAATAATTTTTTTTGTAGTAATATTTTTACAGTAGGTAAGTAGTTTATTTCCAAACTCTTATCATGGCGTGCGAATAAAAACGAGAACTATACTTAAAACTGTTGGTCGATTGTTCAAGTGGGTCTTGGTCAGTCACAATAACACTTTTATAAAAATCATCGTTTTATTAAATCCGATCCAATGACGGTCACTTTAGTTTTAATTTGTCTGTTGTTCTTAAGTATTGAAGGGCATTCAGCTGTCAACGAATGTAAAGGTAGTTATAATTAAGTGGTATTAAGACCGGCTTGCACAACGATCCCTAAACGTATTTAGCGGCTAAATATGATTTAAGGAGTTGCCAAATTTTACAAATACTTCGAAGTTAAACATGTTTAGTCGCTAATGACGGTTAGGGATCGCTGTGCAAGCAAGCCTAAGTGTTTGTTTATTGGCTTTGCTTATTTTATTGTGTTTTGTTTTGTTCTGTTTGTAACACTTAACTTAGCTGTATGAAATAATTGTTGCTAACAAAATATGGCCCCCGACAGAAATAATTGTACATATATTTTTTTTTGTGCAAACATGACCCCTGACATAAAGCGGCTGTACCAATCTTGGTTCTTTGCCACACCTTGCGTGCATTTCTATATTTCATATCGAATACCCTTGCGTAAATAGTTAAGTTGATCATTATTATAAATACGGGATTTATCACGTACCTTCTTATAGCTGCTTCGACCGATGTTTCGGTTCAATTCGTGAACCTTCATCAGAGTGTTGGTACAGGCAAACACACAACACTATGTCTCTCCCAGGTTCACTCACTATTCTGTCGCTTGCATCATGAAGACATGGCTTCCAGGCTGGCAGTGGAACCCATCCTCCATCTTTGTTAAAGTTCGGCACACGACTTATTTTTATCGCCTCTCGAATCTTGCGAGGGACGAAGAACTTCCCTCTCGCTAAGACCCGGCCCTTGTCGACACGTATGTAGTGCGTCGAATCAGAATCTAGGGCATGTTCCGCCCCTGCAGAACTGTTGGAGTCGACATTCTTCATTGCACGTATGTGTTCAGTCAACCTGGAAGATACGTTTCACTTCGTTAAGTGATCATTTAAACCTAGCTAAATATATTATACAAACACCCTCATTCTTGTGTTTTACCCAAGTTGTTTTTGATAATTTTATGAAATTAGTAAGAAAGGAAGAAAGAAAGAAATACATTTATTCGCATCACAACAGAATCATAAGAACATAATCTTAAACAATTAAAACTAAACATATTACATTAGACATAAAATTAACAATAACAAAGGCACGTTTTTTTTATATAATTCAGTGTGATAGCGAAAAGGCCTGCAGCTCAGCATATACTGGTGCATGTTACTATGCTGAAGCGCTGGTCTTCTGCTGAGGCCAGTGTTGATTTCACGGACGACCTCACTAATCAACTAATAACAGAACCTGACATTTAATTGATATTTAATTTATTTAAAAATACACCTAACCAACTACACTAAAAACATCCACAATAGCAGTATAAGTACACTAAAGGAAACACAAATCATGACTGACCAATAAAAAGCAAAGGGACGCAAAGATAAAGTGAAGTGAATAGTACCTTGTGGTCTGTCCTGTATATCAAACTATTCGTATTTTGCATTTTGCACTGCAATTGCTCCCCTATTTTCTTAGGTCTGACTTTTGTTCTAGGACATGCTGTCTCGAGCACGTGTCGCTCACATATATTTTTCGAGTAGAAAGAATCTGTTGGTCCGAGATTCGAACCCACAAGCAAAAAAGCAGAAGTCAAGTCCAATAGTGGATGTACCCCATATGTGGTGGCCGCACCAATAGGCCACCACGGTTCTACTTGAAGATCTAGCTAGCTCATTTTTTTATAGGACTTGGAGATGTTTCAAGCTTACGGCCCACTACCATCGCCTGTAACAGAGTATTGCCTCGTAGGTCACGCATCTTAGAAACGTGCCCTACTTTGCACTGCTTTGCGTCAATCAACTTGCGGCGGTGTAAAGCCTCATGTGCCCCTAAATTTCGTGGCAACCATATCCTCCAGAACGTAACACAGCAGTGCTGCTTGGCGGCAAAAATAGGTATGGTGGTAGTACTTTCTCGGGCGAGCCTTTTTACAAGGAACTCTACTACTTTGAAAGCTACTCATTAGTAGTCATTAGTAAGCTAGTGTTAGATAAGATTCTAGATTGTAGAAACTGATGGTCGGATTGTAGGCAAGCTAAAACATTGGCAGCATTGTAGGTTGGCAAGTGACATACGCTAATTATCCGCATGATGGATTACCGATATATCCCTCTCCACTATTTGTATTCAGCGACATACGTTGATTAACATCTTGCGATTTATTAGTAAAATAACTCTTGATCTACTCTCAACTCTATTTGCCTGCCTGCCGATTGAAAGATCCGAGTATATAAATAAATAAATATTGATGGACATTTCACACAGTGCTATCTAGCCCCAAACTAAACAGAGCTTTTACTATGGGAACTAGATAACTGATGGAATACTTATATACTGTTATTTTTTTGTAAATACATACTAATAATATATAGAAAAATATCCAGACCCGAAGCAAATATCTGTAGATCATACAAACATTTGTTCCGCGGCGGGAATCGCACCCTCCTGCGTCTCAGCCAGCTATTCATCCACTGCGTCACGGAGGTTGTCAACAATGTCTCGGTTCAATTCGTAAACAGGTTCATCAGGGTGAGTGTGATCCGCTCCGAGCTACGTCTCGCCTCGCATTGATAAAGCGGTACGTGATAAATGCCGTAGTTATAATAATGATTAAAATAAATTACGAAAGTTTTCTAAGTAAAATAGTTCATTTAATGTTCATAGAAAATGATCAAAACCTTCCGCGATCACTGTACATAATTACTGATTAAAACGGGTATTTATCGCGTATGCACCTTATGTATTGCGTATCTACCTTATGTATCGCGTATTTATCTTTTTTCATCAGTAATTATGATCACTAAAAGTTGGCTTGAAGATGAACATAACTAAAACAAAAGTGAAGTCGAACGTCTCCAGGAGCTCGATTCCAAACATTTCTATTGGAAACGAGTACCTGAAGATGGTCGAATCTTATCTGTACCTGCTCATGTTTTATCTTTCTGAAAAGAATTACAGGCCAAGGAGATATCTAGGAGAATTCAGTTAGCATGAGCGGCGTTCAGTAAGCTGGATGATGTTTTAAAATCTTCCACTGTTCCCCAATGTCTGAAGACACGCCTCTACAACCACATGTCCTGCTAACATTAATCTACGGTGCTGATACATGGACGCTCACGAAGGAGACTGTGTGTGTGGGATTGGGCAGGACATGTGGCGAGGCGCGGTGATGACAGGTGGTGCAGAAGCTGACGGAGTGATGGCCTCGAGATGGAACCAGGAACACAGGTCGTCCGCCGGCAAGATGGGTCGACGACATTACAAAAACCGTAGCTCATATGTGGGATAGAGCAGAGGTGAATGGCAACAACGAAGAGAGGCCTATGCCCAGCAGTGGCATGAGAAGGGTTGACAATAATGATGATAATTAATTATGATCAAAATCAACTCCACAATTTACTTTGTGCTTTTAAATGAGACAGAGGCTCAAAAACTCGCGTCGTCTGCGCGTTAAATACGCCGTGTGCATAGGCCCTAACATGCAGCTGTACTGAATCCGACACTGTGCGTGGTGCAACACTCGCTTGACCAATTATTTTATATTAAACGAAAGTTATGTTTTATTATACATTTAATCATTTTCTTTTCAGATAGTAAATGTATCGAACGACCGCCAGTGATCATTCTGCCAGTATTTATAAAAATATTTCGTTACCCACAACTACCGGTTACAAGAGATTCCGAAGCCAAACCATAGATAATAAAATAATAATTAATGCTAGATATGTAACACATCGCTACCGAGCCACAAACTAAGCAAAACTTGTACTAACCAGATAACTGATAAAATATGTATATATTTTTAATACAACCTTATAAAATATAGAAAAATACCCAAACCCGGAACAAATGTGTAGACCATGCAAACATTTGTCCCAAAGCGGGAATTAAACCCGCAACCTTCTGCGTCTCAGCCGACTATTCCCTCACTGCGCCACAGAGGTCATCAATAGAAACAATATCGTCAATAACAAAGAACATTGTAACAATAATAAAGTACAAAAATAACAAAGAATATTGTTTTATTATTGGTGCACATTATTTGGGTTGGCTGATTTAAATGGTCATGAGTTTTAGAATACGGGGGTACATAATGTCATCGTTTTTATTTATTGAACAAAAACCTACATATCTAAGTAATGTATAGTGAAAAACACTTTATAAGTCCCTTAAGGGGTTGATTAGTCAACTGATTCTCACAAATAAAATAAAATCATTAATAATAAACTATCAAAATCATTAAATGTTTAAAATGATCACGCAATCACCATGGTTCAAACAATAAATTCACTAAATTAATAAGTATACAAAAATCGATCGCGGTTCTGTAAACTTTTTATTTGAAAAAGCACTTTTAATTTACCACGTTTAAAAATCACCTGATTTTTCTTCCTGATTTTGGACTACCTTATTAAGGCGTTATCCTTATTTAATGTTTTACTTTGGGCAATGCACATAACCTAAACTAAAATTATGTGCATACAAATAAAATATATACTATACCAAGCATCGATCAACTTAATTATCACCAAAAATAGCAGATTCTTACCCAGTGTTTCTTCCATGAAAAATATCAGCTAATTTCGAAAACAAACACTGCTCTCGTTAGTGAGTACCTCTTTCGGGTTGTAAATGAGAAAATAATTATGTTTATCGAAGCACTATTATAGACTGGCCATTTTCTGTTAAAATATTAAAGATTTCTTAAGAACATAGATAGAAGTAGATAATTAAATGAGGGGATAAAGCAGTGTATTGCGTCATGGACCTATATTGAATCTCGAACGTAACGAAGGATTCTAGAGTTAACTCACTAGCGGAGCGAGGGAATAACTAGAATCCTGAGTCCTGAGCTTTATCCACGAGGAGAATACTTTACACACTTTCTGCGAGACAATAAAAACCAAATCTAGGTTGATGCATTCTGTGCAGAGGTTAGTTCGATTTACAAATAAGTTCTTAGTGTGTGAGTCTCTTTGATTAAAATTTTAACACAGATGAGGTTCCAAATTCAAATCACATTCTGCGCGCGAGGGCATAATGTAATTCAGTACAACTTTACTCCCGGCTCAGCCCTAGGGATTTAATCACCTGCTTTCGGTGAGGTTTACATGACATATAATTCGACATTGTCGAGCAGGTGGTGTGAAAAAATTGTTTGTCATTTTAAAATGAGAAATTATATAACAATAACAAACACAAAAGCAAATCAGCATTCGGAACTACCTGACGTATTCTCTTCTCGTCCAAAATTCTCACTGTCTCCAGACGAAAATCCATCCAGTTATGAAACTTATCTTAAAAAAGCCCTTACCTTATAAGAGACTATAGAAGGTTGCTCAGCGTGCCATAGAGAGATTGGATTGGAGTTTATATACGAGATCTAAGCGCAGAGATTTAGCAAGATGCAGTGGGCGGGGTACGTAGCTGGAAAAACCAACGGCTGTTGCGACTGAAGGGTTCTTGATTCGACCCACCCATTGGAAGGTGACTAGATGAAACTTCGACCTAATAGCCGTTGGATGCAGGCAGCACTAGATGGGTTGCTCCAGACGACACAGAGAAGCCTTATGTTCAGCCGTAGACGTTCTATGACTGATATGATGGTGATGTGACTACTACTATTTATAGTTTATCAACGTCAAGAATGGTAAGTATGAATCTACTTACATTTTTCCGGTCACTATGTGAATGTATAATTTTCAATGCATTGCATAACAGCGCAGGTGGACTCAGAACAAAGACATTGACAAACCTGCGAGTAGACGCCGAACAATGCGATAAATAGGTGCTAATAAAGTGCCAATGAGAGAAGTGACATACCAACTGAAAATGAATAATGATTTGCTCGTAAGTGCTTGTGTATCTATTATTTTATTGTATGTATACTTTGTACAGACTTCTAAACATTAGGCAATCCATTCGGAAGTTCTTTTATTTTTGCTTTTTTTTAATGTAGTCTGCACCTGTAATACATTGTAGCTAATGAATACAATATAATGTTTTGGAAATGGTAGAATTAAGATTACTAGTGGCCAAGTACAGTGGTCAAATTCAAACGTAATAGCAAACACCTTTTTTAGTCTAATTTTGCCTCTGTTATTTCAATGTTATTTTAACTTCAGCTTCTAGCTTTCTCTATATAAACTTTAACTACGCCAAATCTCATATTCAAGCTTAAATAGGGGTAGGTACAACGATTTCTTTTTACTACCTAACATATATATAAATAATAATAATAAATATTGCTGAACATTTCACACAGCGCTATCTAGCCCCAAACTAAGTAATGTAATACTTACATACTATTTTTTGTAAATACATACTTATAATATATAGAAAAACCTCCAGACCCGGAACAAATATTTGTAGATCATGAAAAAATTTGTGCCGCGGCGGGAATCGAACCCACTACCTCCAGCGTCTCAGCCAGCTATTCGCCCACTGCGCCACGGAGGTCAACATGCAGATTTTAAATCAACATGAGATTTCAAATTTTGATAATAAAACATTATTCAAATTGATTCTAGAGAAAACCATCACGGTCCACGGTAAATTATGTTAAATGGACCAGTAGTTTAAAAAATAACTAAAATATCCTCATTTATTTGATTCTCAATATAACACAGGAGATGAATGGCATAAAAAAAGAGAGATCTTTCTCCAGTAGACACTGGCTGAAAATTATGATAATGATGATGAATTGCTATAATTTTTTACGGTTCTGGACCAAAATGTAAAAAATGGAACCCTTATGGCGCTACTTTTTCCATCTGTCCGTCTGTCCCAGCTGATGATTAAAGCAACTAGGTACTGAAGCTTTCGACTTGAAATTTGAAATTATAATTAATACTGACCCCTATTGCTGATAAACCACCATGTCTGTAGATCTATATAATGTGTTTTATAACTATCCTTGGATAGTATGACGAACAGTAAAACTATAACCAAAATTGAGTTGCTCTGAAAAGAGATTGACTTTATTTAGTACATAAACCAGTTATTACACTTTTACAAAACATTCTTTACATAACATTAATTAATCACAAACTCACCTGAAAAGAGAAACAACATTTAAAGCTATTGCTTCACCAGTTCCTATTATTTTAATTATTCAAATTACAATATAATTTCTTACTTGTACACAACATAACCTCCATCTTTATCCTCCTGTGTCATTCAGTCAATATGACAGACAGCACCATAGATTCAAATGAGTTCTCATGTAAAGTATACATCAAAGTTATTATGCGGCTAATTCAAACTAAATGAAGTGTCATGCATTTCGTTTACATCTATATAACAGGTTCATACCACAACTGAATTTCCACAGTAAATTGAATATTGTAATTACCGTTTGCCGTACATATTCGTTCCGTATGGATATCATAGGTTTGTGCAATTAGGACGCAAACGCGCCTAATGAGATGACTATCAAAAACATCACGCATAATTTACTATTTAATTTATAACGATTGGTACTAGTACAAACTGAAATCTCGCAATATACCTTGCAGTATTCTAAACCAAACCTGACCTCAATGTCTTTCAAATATTATATATATTATTTACTTTTAAGGGACATTTCTAATTTGCCCAAGGCATCATCATCATCGTCGTCATTAGCCTATAGGTGTGCAAATAGGTGGGCTGAATATATACCATTTTTTTTTATTCTACATGGATATGGAACAAACTTATGGCCCACCTGATGTTAAGTGGTAACCATCGCCTATAACAAAGTAGGTAGGTAATCGAAGATCACGCTAAGAATCGTGCCCGATGCACTGCCCTGTGTCCATCAACTTGAGGCATACAGGTGTAAAACCTCATGTGCTTATAATTTCACCGGCAACGACACGGTTACGTACGGCTGTGTGTAAGAACACACAGCAATGCTACTTGGCGGCAGAAATGGGTATGGTGGTAGTACTTCCCAGGGCAAACCCTTTCAGAAGGAACTTTACTACTCAATCTAACGAGCTGAGTGACAGGGTGTCCCCGATCATTTCCGATGAAATCCGAATGACCTGTGATTTATTAGCCAAACGTAATGACCGATGACCTTTTTAGTTATAACTTGGGACGATATGTCCTATTTACTTATCTATGGTGCAGTCCAAGTGTTTAATTAATTTAATATAATTATGGATCAATTAAAGAACATAAATTACGTCTACATTTTTGGCCGAGTTGGAACACTCAATCCCAAACTTCTCTATCATCTAAATAATCGTTATAGTAGGCTTTTTTATAAAACATTTGTTTGATTACGTTTTTAAATTTGTTTGTCAACTTTTATACATCACTTGGGAGTTACTTTGGTATTCTACTTACACACTCTTTTCAATGACCGCCGTTGCTATGACTACCAATTGAAAAGTAGGCAGCTTATGACAGAAACAAAAATTGTAATCGTTAAATAAAGGTATGGTTTTATAATCGTTTTTCTAATAAATTAGCAGAATTGAGTCCCTTGTCGTAAGTGGTCCAGAAAAGCGCATGAAAGAGGCGAATGGCGACCACGAAGAGAAGCCCAGCGGTGGGATGAAAAGGGGTGAAAATGATGGCGATGATGATTTGATTTAACCTCAGACGATTGCATTTTCGATACGATTGTAATCTGGTGCTCGAGGTACTTGGCATTAATCTTGTTTACAAATAATCCGACGTATGAACTCATCATCTGATAACGGAAATGCAGATTAATTGCAAATGTTTAATATAACTTTGCGTGGGTAATTTTGAATTTCCACATCGTGAGGTAAAGCCAGAGGAATGACGTGTTGACACCTAAAAATTAATACTGATCTCCCCCCCCCCCCCCCCCCATTTATGTAGGTCATTTTAACACGGTCGCATTACGATCTATTACGGGCAGTGAACGTAAAAAAATCACTGATTCAATCCAATAATGATGTTATATAAAACTTTTATCTAAAAATTAAAAACGCGAAAACACAGCAAAAAATAAAATTAACCTTTTTAGTCTTAATAACACAGCTCCTAAACTAACTTGACACGACGACACGCCGCGCCACGACGCCGCCGATGCCAGCGCTGCCATCATTTTACGCTTTACGATAAAAACTAATTACAATAAAAAGTAGCTTATGTGTCAATCCAGGTCATAATATATCGACTATCGACTGAAATTAGTTCAGCTATTATGACGTGATTGAGTAACAAACAAACAAACAATTATCCAGTCTTTCGCATTTATAATATACAATAACAATATTCACAAAGGCGGGTGTTCCCGACTTCTTCGCCATCATCCGAGCTTACGTAGCTTCCTTCGTAGATTAAGTCAATAATAGCACACTGAGGACTGTATCCAACCAGATTTATAAAAATCTTATTTTTTATCGTTAAAATCTCCACAGAGATGGCTATTCAATTTCACAGTAGCATTTTGCTCTGTGAATTTTGCAGCTAGGCACCTATTTTAGTTTTACGATTTTTTTATATAAACGCATATTTTTTTTAATGCCGGTCATTAAACAGGGTGCTAAATGAGACCAGAAATCTAATAGAATACTAATTATATAAGTTGTAGGGTTCCGTTCCTCCTCTTTTCAAAAGAAAAAAGGAACCCTTGTAGGATCACTTCATTCTCCGTCTGTCTGTCAAGACCCTTTCTCTCAAGAACGCGTGGAGGTATCACGTTGAAATTAATATCAAATACTAAAGTCTACACTCTACGGTCCCTTGGATCTGTAAAAGTATAATTTATTCATAACTAGCTGACCCGCCCGCGGCTTCGCACGGGTAGTTTTTCAATAAAACATTACCCCAATTGGCTAAAAAGTAGTCTATGTCCTTTCACATGATATAATCTATCTCCTTGCAAAATTTCATTACGATCCGTTCAGCCGTTTAGTCATGTAAAGGTAACAAACAAACTAACCAACAAACAGAGTTATGTATGTATTATACATATATACCTTCCTCTTGAATCACTCTATCTATTGCTGAAACTGCATTAAAATCCGTTGAGTAGTTTAAAAGATCTAAGATTAGATCTACTTATCTAATTCAGAATATGTATTTTAGCTAAACATGAGGTCATTGTCTTCAATTAGGAGAATAATAGATAGATAATTCTTTATTGTTACACCAAATTACAATAACTTAACCTAGAAAACTTAAAGACTAATACAAGGTGGTACAATTAACGGTCTTATCGCTCAAAGCGATCTCTTACAGGCAACCTTTGGATGGACTGGATTGAAAAATCGTGTGAGGAGGCGGTATTACAATAAATACCTATTTATGTAGCATAAAAATAAATAAATACCTAAAAATAACATATATTTTACAATCACTGTTGTAATGTTTTTTGAAGTAACATTTGTAAATAAGTTTTCTTTTGACTTTTATTTGGGAATATAAGTTTTATAATAACATATTTTACAGTTTGCTCGTAAATGGAAGCTAATATTGCTGTTCCAATTGGAGTTCACGGCGCTAGCACATCAATCGATCGCCGGGGTGACGTACATGGACAATTTCGGGTTCGAGGAGCGATACAGAAACGTTCACGAATGCGACCCCTTTCACTGGCATCCGCTACACCTACCCGAGCACTGTGCTGAGATGTATGAAAACTTGATACGATCTAGAATAGCCAAACATAGACCTGTTAAGATCGTCAGAGAATATGACACTTATTTCGGAAATCCGACTTTTCAAGTAATGGATGACTATGAATATGAGAGACCACCTTTATCACCTTATGAAAAAATGCTAGATCTCTTGCGAAAAGACGTGGCAAGAAACCCATCGGCACCATCTATAGGAATGATGCCGAACTTCGGCCCGGTGGCAGTGTACCGCCAGCCCATTACGAAGAAAAGTAGAAATATGATAAAAAAGATATCTGCTGCTTATACGAAAGCTTGGAGAATGAATTATGGGGGTGAATATTACGGTAAAATTGAAGTCAGCAGACCACCAGAGATACCAGAAAGTGATAAAGAAGTTGAAAGTAAAGACAAAATAAACACATCAAACCAGACAGAAATGATTACATTAAAATGATAAGGTAAGTAAGTTGTACCTTACCATCCTAACGAAATTCAAACTATTATTGTCATAATAGTTATAATAATATCGTATAATTCTGCCATGAGTCTTATTTGTCCATAGACATCTTCCAGACAGACAGTATGGGTATTCTTACATGATATTTAATAAAATTTTAACAAATTCTATAAATTAAAAAACACGGGGTTTTAGTTTTGTTTTTTTCTTTACATTTCACACAGCGCTATCTAGCCCCAAACTAAGCAGAACTTGTACTATGGGAACCAGATAACTGATAGAATACTTATATACTTTTCTTTGATACTTTCTTTAAATACCAGACAACCTTTGGATGGAACGGACTGGGTGGACATTACCTAGGGTGTAATGGTGTACTTAACATACTGCATGTACATACATACTAATACTAATTATATAAAAATAAAAAATATAAAACTTACATAAATGAAAATTACATGAATAATAACTACGCATAACAATTTATATATACATACTTAAACTTATTTAAGAAACAAATAATTTATAATAAATACATATATATTTAGCGACAAACACTCAGATAGTGTTCTCTGAGCATACATTTAAAAATGGCAAGTGACTTGGCACATCTGATAGCCACCGGCAGCGCGATCCATAGCCGGACAGCCTGCACTGTAAAAGACTTATCAAAGTAGGAGGAGGAGTGTACAGGTGTCCTGAGTTGGAGTGTGTCAGATGAACGCAAGGATCGAGGATTGGATTGATGGAGGAAATGGAAGCGTTCTTTAAAATAGGAAGGTGAGGAAGGGTTGAACAGGGTGTTATATGAATGCTGAAGGATGTGAGTATCCCGGCGAAGGCGTATGGGTAACCACTTGAGCTTACTACGAAATTCGAACACATGGTCATACTTCCGCAAGCCGAAGATGAACCGGATGCCAAAGTTTTGCAAGCGCTCAAGTTTATCTAGTTGTTGTTCAGTGAGATCTAGATAAGAAGCATCAGCATAGTCTAGTATCGGGAGAAGAAGCGACTGCGCGAGCGAAATTTTAGTGGCAATCGGAATGAAGTTACGCAATCTCCTAAGAGAACCCGCTGAGGCAAACATCTTACGGCTGACTTCAGATATCTGAGGTCCCCATGACAGTTGCCTGTCTATGAGAACGCCTAAATTTTTCACCGTCTCACTCTGCTTAACGTAGGTGCCCTCAAATATAGATTGTGGAAGGCAAGACCAGTCTATCCTCGATATCACCCTAGAACCCCCAACGACGATTACTTGAGTTTTGAGTGGATTAACTCTAAGACCATGTGCCTTGCTCCAGTCCAGAATACGGTCTAGGTCAAGGTTTATTCTGTATATCGCTTCAGGCAGCCGCTCCACTGAATCTTGTAAGTTGTGTGTTTGAGGTAGATAACAAGGTTGTAGTGCAGAACCACAAAATACAACAACCTAGGTATCCTAGAAATATAATAACTATTTATATAAAAGTATGTAAACCTTTTTTTGAAGTAAATACATATTCATCAATTCATTTATTGTGTGACAAAATCATGCGAACGAATTTATCGTTATTTTGAATCTGAGCTATGTAAGATGAAACTGGCAAATAGCCACCCTACCTGCCACCAGTCTAATTAATTGCATTTCGCCCGGAGGCATAATTGAAGGGTGTATGCAGGTAATTGGACCTGCCATCATCCCTAGTCCATTATAGTTGCTGCTACCACTGCGACTGTTTGGCTATAGGTACCTATTAAAAATTTGTAGAGCCATTGCTCAAAGTTTAGAAAATAAAGAAATATAAACCGTCCAAGTGCTAATCGGACGCGCGCACGATGGTTTCCGTACCATTATCTATAAAAACAGCAAGAAAATCACGTTTGTTGTATGGGATCCCCCTTAAATATTTGTTTTATTTTGATTTAATTATTTATTTCTGAAGTGAATATATAACTAAATATTCTGTGAATATTTCAAGCGTCTACCTATTGCCCTTATCAACATCGAGCAAAAAAATCACGATTGTTGTTTGGGAGTCCCCTTAAATATTTATTTTATTCTGTTTTTAGTATTTGTTGCTATAGCCGCAACAGAAATACATCATCTGTGAAAATTTCAACTGTCTAACAATCACGGTTCATGACATACAGCCTGGTGACAGACGGACAGACAGACAGCGGAGTCTTAGTAATACGGTCCCGTTTTACCCTCTTGGTACGGAACCCTAAAAAGACAGCCTTTATTGATTTCCAAACTACTCCATTGTATTCGCACACGTGGTTTGATTCAGAATTTAACTTTCATGCATTCATCGTGAAGATTCTGCAGTAATGTTTAATAGTCTGTGCTCGTTAACAGTTTCTATAGAGAAATCTCTAAAGTGAACGCTGAAGATAGTTAAGTGCCAATTATCATAATGATGTTTGAGGTAATAATATGGGTAGAAAAATGTTGATCAAAGAACTTCCTTTCGACACTATTGATGGCGTTCTTGTTAGAAAACATGTACCTATTCAAAGACAAAAATATGTTTTATGTATCATCTTAAATGAATGTGTTGTTCAATGATCCCCAATAATAAAAGTATTTTACTTTTTTAGATCGTGTTCTTCATTTCATCAGCGTCATTGGTATCATCATCAATCTCTGGCGTCAGCTACTTGGATCCAATTGACCAAACGCCTTTAAAACCCTTACCTGGAGAAGACCCGTGCAACCCTCTATACTGGTATCCAAAGAACATACCTGAGTACTGCTATGCTAAAAAACCTGGGCAACCGAAGTTTCCAGTGCCGGTTCCTGCTCAGCCTTCTACAACTCCAGTGCCTATTCCTCCCATAGCAATCCCAATGCCATATTCAATGCCTCCATTAATATCTTTTTACCCACAGCCTGTTCTGGCATTCTCACGACCAGTACCACAGTTTATCCCACCACAATTCTTACCATCTCTTCAAATGCCTTACAGAGTGCCACTTCCACCACCTATGATGCCTGATATTCCATACCCACCTTTCCAGCCTTCGAGACAACCAGCTGGTCTAGTGCCAGGTATACCTGGAATGATCTCTCCAGATGGAGGTATAAACATCCTTCCATTCTCCGACGCCTACTCTGATATGCTGGAGAAGCATAAACAGAAGATGTTAAGAAAGAGATTGCAGAAGGTTCTTGATGATTATGAAGATTACTCGCTGAGAAGGAAACACCGGAAGCACAGAGGGGAGAGATACTAGAATAAGAATAAACCAAGTGTATAGAATAATACTAATAATTGATTTCTGGTGGAACCGTAATCACTAATTTTATCTGTAGTTTTAATACCCTTGAAATAGTGGGGTTGTTTATACGCTCAGTGCAATAAAACTTGATGATACTGCTTAAACTTTATTCAATTTCATAGTAACAATAAGTAAACGCTTAAATATAAAACTTTGACCCAAGTTTAACGTCGAAGTATACAGAACTTAAATATTTCATATACGGTACGATATTAAAAGCTAATATTAAATTTTCATAAAACTTTAAAGTGCACTTTTAGGGCCAGGCTACACCCAAGATGGATTGAGTCAGCTGCCTCATTTACTAAAAGAAGATCAGCAAAACCATACATTACCACATTACTGTGCCACAAGCGTCATTCGAAACTCAAGCATGGAATTTCTGACAGGTAATGATAAAACTGAAATAAAATCAATTCCTGCGTTTCAATTGAAGTATTTTGTCTTGTGAGCAGATTTTTGGCCCAAGGGTGGCCGATGCTGTAACTTCAAATGAACTTTGGATGGCATAGTGAATGAGACAGTCGTAAAACGTATCAGTCTAATAAAACAACTTCACTTCTATTTCAATTATGATCTATTGTTTTATTTACACTGCACCCCTTCATTCTTTGGTGTACACCAGCAAGACTAAAAGTCTGTGCACATTAAAGCGGGAAGTACCTTAAGTTTTTCAACGTACAAATAACAACGGATGACAAATTGAGACATGTTACGTTTCCCGCCCGCCCTAATGTGGTGGATTCAAGTACATATCAAACCTTCATAACTTAATTAAATAATCATTTCTTGCCTAAATATTTTACTAAATAAAACACATTAAAACTACAACTATCTTACCATATAAATTCATTTATGTATGAATTAAAAACAAATAAAAATGTATGACAAATTAAGACATGTTACATTTCACAATGTAACACACAATGTGGTGGATTCAAGTACATAATTATAACCTTTATAACTAAACTTAATAATCATTACTTGCCTTATAATCATTTACTTAAAATATTTTACTAAATAAAATACATTGAAACTACAACTAACTTACATATAAATTCATTTATATATGAATTATTTTCTTAATTATGGACGGATCTTCTGCAGGCTTTATTAATGTATAAATTCACCTTAAAACTATTTTAATAAATGAATCAAATTCAAAACTCCTAAAGGTAAAATATCTTAACTAATTAAGTGCACTTCGCCGCTAGAGTACTGAATATAAAATCTACTTTTCATTTGATGCAAAATTTAAGACTAATAAAATTAAGTACGAGTATAAAAAACGTCTAGAAATATGAAAAGGTTCTAAAATTCATAACATTATTAAGACCATTAATATAAACATAATATCATTAATTATAACATTAATATGATAGGTAATTCCAAAGTTACTCGGTCCCTCTCTCTGTAACATTTTCACTACATAACGGCTGGACCGATAATGATGAAATTTGGTAGATTATGACCTTAATTGAGACATTTCACTTCTTATTGACAAATCATCCGTGCGAAGCCGCGTGCTTGTAATACCTTAAATTAGATAGAAATACCCTTTGGACGTGGGATTTTATTTTCTTTTTACCTTTTTATAAATGCTTATAATGATAACGTTGATACGTTATAATTAATAAAAAATATACGTACTTAACTCTATTTTAACATGTGAACAGTTATTTTTTTACCTGTCAACAACCGTTTTTTTTTTAATTTTTTTCTGTTATAATTTGTATACTACTTGAAGATGGACAAGCACTGATATTAAGTGGTAACCCTCGCTTATAGCAAAGTAGTACCTTGTAGGTCACGCATTTTAGAAACGTGCCCTACGGTGCACTGCCTTGCGTCCATCAAATTAAGGCATACATGTTAAGCCTCATGTGCCTATAATTTCACCGGAAACCATACCCTTCATACCGAAACACAGCAATGCCGCTTGGTAGAAATAGGTATGGTGGTAGTACTTCCCTGGGCGAGCCCTTTCATACGGAACTCTACTACTCTTATGTTTGATGGAACTAGAACAAAGTTGGTTTTTCTACGAGCTTTTTCATGTTAATAGATAAAATGAACTACACAACAATAATTTTATCAAGATATCTCGTTGAGCTAGCTTTCATATGTTTTAGTAGTTAGCACCACAAAATTGATATGTTCCTATATATTTTGTGATACCTACCTACTCAATCAGTAGGGCCACCCTGTAAACACAAAACTAATAAAATTCAAACTCCTTATATCTAAAATTACTTATATAATTGGAATGATTTCGTATGGACGGTTCATAATTGATATCTAAGTTATAATAATTTTACGCTACCTACGTTAGAGCTATATATATATCAGTAAAATAATTTCTATAGCTACACATTATACTAGCTACTAATAATTGTGATGTGAACTGGAATGAAAACTTATTGATGTGAAACATCTATAGCCGCACGTAAAACCGATTTCTGGCGTGGCGACGCCACACAGTAATACCGTCCTCAGAGGCAACATCGAATATAACTATTACCGAAGTCACTGATTAAACGAATTAAGTAGTCACGATTTGAAATAAGTTCGTAAATTTTTGTATTTCATGAAAATAAATGTTTATTCAATAAATAGTCATCGATATCTAGAAAAAAAACGTAATAGGTATTTTATTTTATCATTATGACATATTTAGTTCCTATCACAATATGTTCTTTTCTGCATATTACTTTTACAAAATAATGTCGATGTTTCACATCTGCCAGGCGTCCCGTGACGGCTCAAATTTTTTTTACATTTATTGTTCATATCGAATAAAAGTTTAAATTCGTATAAAATATGTATCAGAAGTGTGTTTATGACTATCGTCATAAATCTGGTAAAGTATATAGTGATTAACTATAAAGTGATAAAATATGTGTACTGTTGATGTATCTTTAAATAAATAAATAAAAAAAAATATATCAATTATTTTTACATTTGATTTAACATCTCATTTTTGTAGAATTTTCATAATTTTAATATGATACCGAAATATACGGAATAAACGGGAGAACACCAATCTAGCGAAGCTGGGCCCGTAGCCAAATTACATTCGCTGCGAATCTATTCGATTTCTACATACATTTGTTGTCGCTGAATCACGTGGTATTTCTATAGCATGTATCAAATCCCACACATTTTCGGACGTATCGACTAGCGTCATCGCTAATGGACTGTAACTTGGCTAAGCCCTCTGGTTTAAATTGGCTTCCACTCAGATGCACACAGTACTCTTAAAGTAGTACAATGAATCGGCAAAACTAATTGGGATAAATCGAATATCATAGTTTCTTAATATCTCCTGAAGAATTTTCAGTATAAACTTTTTCAGGTAAATTGGAAATTAATTGTGTATTGCGCACTCAATTATAGATATTGGTCATCTCTTATTGTAATCGTTAACATAGACATTTTTATTAAAAGAAACTTGAAATCAGAAATCTACGTACGAATAAATATATGTATATAAAGAACACTTGATCCTATTTTCAGTAGAGATACACATAATTTTGAACTCATTAACCTATGTTATATCATGTACAGAAGATCAAACACGCAGATAAGATCAAAAACAGAGTAAACAAGGTTCACAGATAACATTGAAGCATTTTGTGTAGTTATGTGATTAGAACACTGTTTAAGTGTCGTTAGAATAGGGTAAAAATAGTCTAGAGTGAATAAGTTCTTTCTAGGCAAGCGTACTCCATCTTCGATCACACCATCACTGACCATCAGGTGAGGTAGTGGTCAAGCGCTTGGGTATCATCAATAAAAAACAGAAACACACGAAGGGTTCCGTACCGTCCGTACATTATCTATAAAAAAGGCAAAAAAATCGTGTCTGTTGTATGGGAGCCCCTTAAATATTTGTTTTATTCTGTTTTTAGGGTTTGTTATTATAGCGGCAACAGAAATACATCATCTGTAAAAATTTCAACTGTCTAACTATCACGGTTGATGAGATACAGATGACAGACGGACAAACAAACAGCGGAGTCTTAGCAATAGGGTCTCATTTTACCCTTTAGTTACGGAACCCTAAAAACGATACAAACTGGCAAAATATAGAAAGAAAGCTAATGGCCTACGAATGAATAAAAAAAAAGTAATGAAAACCCTCTATTTTATACCACAAATTAATAAATATAAATATAAAAACACAAAGTACAATGGGAGGTCGTATCGCTTAAAAGTGATTTCTTCCATACAAACTTTGCCTATGTGTGTACTGTTGTTCAGAGTACAAAATCGCATAATTCCAATGGTTTTGCCTATAGATCATTATTTCGTAGGTTGGAAACTAAGCCTGCGGGCCCGAGCTCAAATGCCACCCGACCCCTTAAAACATATACCAAGAATTTTTCCATTTTGTCTATAGCAGTGAATTTGCACTTTAACAAAATATTGATTAAGTCCAATAAAATAAATGTACCACGAGACGAATACAAAATAATGCTATACTGCCAGAGCTTTGTACTTAGATACCAGTGGTGGGTGTGTTTATAATTTGTGATTGCTAAGTACCAAGTACCTACAATACAATTTATACGTATTTTAAGCTTCCTTTAGCGATTATACCTCATCATCATTATCATCATATCAGCCATAAGACGTCCACTGCTGAACATAGACCTGTCCCATAGCTTTCCAGAGCGGCCTGCACACAACAGCTCCCAGCAACTTTCATCAAGTTGTCTTTCCATCTTGTGGGGGGGACTTGTGGGGGGGGGGCAGTCCTACGCTTCGCATTCCAGTGCATTATTAATCAATTACATTTATATATTATTATTTTCCCATTTGTTGTATCTAGCTTGTAATGGATTAAAGAATTTTCATAAATTCATTCATTCATAGAAAAACGTCAGTTAGGTGAGTGGGGGAGTGGGGGAGGGGGGGGGACTCTTATTTGTATTTTATTTTATAACTGGATAGATCTTCGTTTGACCACAGTCTCACCTGTAAGCGATGATGTGGTCTAAGATGAAGCACGAAGAACTAGAAAAAACCGATTCACTTTTAACTTAAAGAGGGCCGGATTGTATTCTTTAGGAAAAACAGACGACGGTTAAAGTGTTCCATACCTTGACGCATCAAGAACGTGGAACCAAAACGGTGTGTGCGAATGGGTGGTATATCAACTAGGTACGGATGGTACTGAGCCGTGCGCCTGCTTGTTCTTTGATGGAAGGGAGATGGCGGGATCAGATCGTATAGTTCCTGGGCACATTCCTCAAAATGTAAAAGATCGATAGGCTTGCAACTTTACCGCGGTGTTCGAGACTTTGGGACTTTGGACTTTGTAGAGACTGACTTAGAATCTTTCCGCCTACGGCTATCAGCTTTATATAGTCTAGACTATTTTAAGTGGTTTTATCATTAGAAAACAAAGAAAAAAATATTATTTGTTACAAGGTATGCCTTAAGGAGATTCAACTTTAACACTAAATGCAAACTCATTCATACAAACTGCAATATGTTTTTAGAGCACGTTAGTTAAAAGCCACGTTTTGCACCGGTTAGCAAATTTGCGCACTAGACTGAATTTATACGCTCCCTGAATTAATGCATTTTTGTTCCTCGATAAACAAAAATGCATGCAATAGAATGCTCGCTTAAAGTCTATAAATATGTTAGCAGGTTTTTTTCACGCTGTTTGAAATATGTACTTATTACATATACTTATACCCGCTCAGAATAGATTTTTGAAGCCTATTTTAGTTATCAAGTACTTCGTCTACGTTTATTCATGGAATTTTACACTTTAACAACCCTTTTGTAAACTAAAATAGGCTTATAAAAAAGCCATAACAAGATAAAACATAGAAAACAATTGATTGAGAATATCACCACATCGAGACGTTTATGTTGGTACGTGGTCTTCAAACACAACGCACAATGCAGTATAACAAAAGCGTTTTATTATTTGGTGTACAGTGGTTTGGATAGTCTCTGTCAATCGCTTTTAAGACCAACATTATACACCAAAACATTAACAACGATACAACAATTAAACAACACACCATAACCCTTAATAAAAAAACTACTTCAGCCTTGCTGACGTTATTTATTTAAACTTGAGTCGAACTCGAAAAACTTAAAATAAACCTCCCAAATAAATAAAATGTTTCTCATCATCATTTTGCTTATAGTACATGAATAACTTTTAAAATGTAAACACAATATTACGTTAAAAGTCAGAGCTTATAAAACAAAAACATAAAACTCCATTATTAACTTTTCACTAAATCTACCTTCTCTCTGCTACACGGTTCACCTAAAAATAAAAACAGTATCAACGTGCAACAATACTTTTCAGAAATAAGCTATATTCAATAGTGGAATATAAATAATCCTACAAACGGTGTGCGGTGTATTTTATTGCAGAATTCAGTCGAACCGTTCGATTCCTGAATGGACGCAGAGGATAAGCTGCACGACGCCTGAGACATTAAATAATTCAATTTAAGCCACATATAAACGGAACTTTACCTGGACCACCGACACGAAAACTATACGCGCAGCTGCAACCACCTAATACCCAGTTTACAGCTAAAGCCGCAGGCAAGCGTGCGATCATACATACGAGTAAGTACTATAGTCGACAATGTACATTCAATCTCGTCACGCCAAACAATATCACGGAATTTTAATAAACAGTATAGTGTTGGTGGCCTCGTACTAAGATGAAATAATCCTAAAGCAGATGCTGCGACCCCCAAAAAACCCAATAAATATTCGGTAACGTATAAATTCAGACAATATCAGTAAAGAATTTATGTAATCATAAATCGTTGTTTACGAAGATTAAACACAAAATATTATAGTATAAGGCAGTGGACACTCTGCGTAGTTCAGGGCTATATATTATTGGATGGGAGAGAAGTCTGAACTCGGCTTAACTACTTTAATATAGTTCACTGTTGGATGATTTAAGCTCGGTCCCGGGAGCAGCATGTGTTCGCGCCGGGTAATTCGACATAGAATTAATTGATCAGCTCATGGCTATTTAGACTAGCCGATGTCTGTGGCTTAGTTACAGCGGGCGTTTTTACCCACGTTCGGGGAGAGGAGTTTCACGCCCCGGTGTGAATGTTCAGCTTGTGTACTATATTTTCTAATATATAAAAATCTCGTGTCACGGTGTTTGTGGTCGCACTCCTCTGTAACGGGTAGACCGATTTTAATGTTTTTTTTTTTGTATATTTGGTAGGTATGAGAATATGTCGTTAAGTATTTTTCACCCTCCTACCCCCCCTCTCCTCTTTTTAATTGCGATTTTAGTATTTTTGTTAAACAATATCCATATAATTTAACCGTCGTTCATTGACGTGAAATAATTTACATGAAGCGTCGCGTCCCTCTGACAAGAGTGTTTTATATAGTATTTATCCCGAAGTTCCCACGGGAACGGAAATTTCAAGCATGCGAAGCCGTGGGCGGGTCAGGTAGTTATCTATATTATACTTAGTCTGGGCTCCTTTTACATATCGCTCGCACTAAGCACTCTAACGTTTGCGTGACTGAGATAATCGACAAGTAATGAGCCACTGTTTATTACATACTATGTAAGTACATATCATCGTATCTAGGAAAGTAAAGTAAAAATTTATGTAATGACATAGTCAAATTCGAATCCATAGGCTCCCGAACTAGTAAAAACACCGTGTTTCAGCTGCCAGTGGCTTCTCCCATTATAAGAATATTTTAGATGAACTTTTAGTAGTCATTATGTTGTAAATTGCATAACAGGTGTCACAGGCAGTTGTATTAGTATATCTTGTTGGAATGTTTAGGTATTTAATCATATAAATTATATTAATAAGGTATACATTTCGGTGTTTAATTGTGAGAGATGCACATATGTTTACCAACGATGTGAGTGCCCAGACAAACCTTGTACAGCTTTTAGGGTATATCGTTTAGGTTGTAATGTACTTGATTTGTAATAGATAAATTAAAAATAGGTACGGCTCGTAGGGAATATTCCAAGCAACTACCTACTAACTGATGCCACAGTGGAAGATAAAAAGCTTTCACGAGTCCTTAAAACATTAGTCAATTCATATCACTCATCCATTTATATATGTATATAAAACAAAGTTAGTTACACCATTATATAACTCTAGAACGGCTGGATCGATTATGATGTTTTTTGATTTGTTTGATTTGACTTCGCCCTGAATAGTACAATAACTATTAAAGTATCGGAAAAAGTCACACCAAAAAAAATATTTTAAAGAAAATTCATATGCTCATACATACTACTAATGAGGGCCGATTGACAGTTCTACCGGGGCTACGTACATTGGCAGCGTATGTCATGTGCATGTCAAGGCGGTACGAAATTCCCCGGGTTAACTACAGTAGAAGTAGTAGTAGTATTTCAATAAAACAGAGTAACTTTCTTGGGTTGGTCTAGAAAGGTTGTCTGGAAAAGATCGCTTGTAGCGATAAGACCGCTCATTGTACCGTTGTTTAAAATAAAAAAAATTAAAATAAACATTGCTGGACATTTCACACAGCGCTATCTAGCCCCAAATTAAGCAGAGCTTGTACTATGGGAACCAGATAACTGATAGAATACTTATATACATTTTTTTTGTAAATACATACTTATAATATATAGAGAAACAACCAGACCCGGAACAAATATCTGTAGATCATGCAAATATTTGTTCCGCAGCGGGGATCGAACCCGCTACCTCCTGCGTCTCAGTCGGCTATTCACCCACTGCACCACGGAGGTTATCAAATGTTTATTTCCTTTGTTACTGTATTTTGTTTGGTGAGCAATAAATATTATTTAATTCATTCATTTATTTCCTGTTGTGATGCTAGTTTCCACTTTATAAGCTCTGAAAGTATAACTTAAAGATCGACTGCGTGATTATTGTCATCAAAATATTTTTTATATAGTGAATTTAATTAAAATTACTTGCGGCCATATTGTGATAGGCATCTCAGCAAAAACATATTTATCTATTCATAATTATGTTTAAAAATATTTTGATTAAATCGCAGATAGACGTAGATATCACACAGTTGGATCTAGGGATGTTACATTAACATTATGAATAATATTAAAATATAACTAATTTTATCTAATATTGGTATGCTCTATAAATCTCTAATTGATTGCTTATGCAAATATACTTCCAATTATTATAAATGTCATCCTATTACCTAATCCTAATCCTCGTGATGGACATTCTCGGATCTCTTACTCCACGCAGACCCGTGAGGGTATCCTCACAATGGGGTACTCAGAGGCATGTCCTAACATTGCGATTCACGTGACAGGTTGAAAGCCCATCGCCGCATATTAGAATATGTACTAACGCAATAGCACAAAGCTTCGAATTTTTAATTCTAGCACACATTGGTTTCTCCAATAATATGTTTTTTGTCACCGTTTTAAGCACGTGTAAATTCGTACTTAATTTTCGTGTGTATAAAATTCCATTGGTGCACGAACCCATAGTCAAATCGAAGGTTGGGGGTCATCCTAGGGCACCACGGCTCAATATTAATTGGTTTAATATCCTGAAATATCTAGTAAGGAATGATTGATTACATGTACAGTGCAAAGAATTTTCATATAGCTATAATAAAACAGACGAACGTAAAAGAACCGCACTGTTAGAGCGTTATCACGCTTGCGAGTTGCGAGCGGGGATTTGTGAAACACGAACGCTTCGTTGTTACAACATGTAAGTAAGCATGGAAGTGCATGGTTATACGTTACAATAGTTTTTTCTACAATGTAACTGGCTGAAGTGATGGGGCGCACGTGTTTACGTATTGAACGAACGCGGCGTGGACGTTCACAAATTGTATTACAAGAGTACTTGAAGCTTTTCACCTATATTCCTCAAGTTGATAGACGCAGGGAAGTGCATCATAGGGCACGTTTCTCGGGTGCGTGACCTACGAAGCAATACTTTGTTATAGGCGATGGTTACCACTTAACATCATGAGGTGGGACAACTGCATGTTGCGTCCACAAAAAGATTGTTTCGCTAGAACCACGCTCGCAACTCGCTAATGTGTTAAGGCCATTAAGATCGCAAGTACTGTTATGCATTGAAAAAATATAATCAACAATTCTTGTAATGTTCGATCCGTCATTAAGTAGTTTTTTTACAAAGAGACCAAACAATGCTAATTGTGTACCCCTCAGTGTCTACACACTTGAGAAAACAAAACCACAGCAGGGTGATGATTTTAGGATCCCATAAAAAATCTACAATTTCCATAAATACGAGTAAGTACTTTATACACTTAACAAATATGCAATATAAAATATGTGATTCAATGTTTCAATAAATTGTGATATTTTGTGATAAGTTTGTTATAAATAAAATGTTCTGCACCGTACCTATCTATCATTAAGTTCACAAATTGAGCAAATGGACGGAATATTTAGTTTCACGTTAAATCTCAATAATTAACTGCTAAAAGCTGAACTACGAAAGGCCTACATAACATAATTTAAAAGCTTTATGGATATAGTGATAATTAAACATCATACGCAAAGCTTATTATCTTGATCGCTCAAACACAATTACATACTTCGTTCGAGAAGATTCAGCCTTCGTTTATACTCCAAAATCGATCGATAAAAAAGAAACTATAAGTCCATGTATTTTACATTTTCGTACCCAAAACTGACCATTCTACCTCAGAACTTCTGACTAGAAGTTGTATTCTCAGGCGGAGTGACGTTCATACCCATATTATCGTAAGAAAAATCTAGAGTCGTATCTTCGGCGGGATGGCGGTTACTGAGGACCGTGCTAACAGTCTTCGGCGTAGTTGCCCCTTGGCTTTTTTCAGTATGTGAAGTTCTGGTGTCCAAGTCCCGCGCGTTCAGAGGCTGAGGAGCCCGCTTAGGAGGCTCAGGGTTACGGATCTCCAATTTCATGTCGGATATTCCCTTCGCCAAATCGGTGTGTGGGTTGTGGTGTGTTAGGTCTTTCGGGTACTGGTTCACGCGGTTCTGGAATTGAAAGGGAAGTAATGAGATTGCAAAACTTTTTAAACGATTGAAAAACTACATTGTTGATACTAGAACGGTTAAACTGATGGTATTGGTAAAAGTTTTAATTGCTCACGATTTAAACAATGTTGATTCACGCTTAATTATGTTTTCTACGATGTAATGGTTTAATATTCGTATGTGACAATATTTAATTTACTAAATGGCTAACGATATGGCTCTGGGAGTCGTTTCTTCAAACTATAAACATCTTATTTTTCAAGTAACATAAGTATCTCATTTGCATCTGGATCTCGACTACTGGCTCTTACGCCACGCGGATACACAGCACAAGATAGAGAGCGAGAGAGAGATAAGATAGGTAGATAATTTGTTTGTTCATGAAACAAAAGCTACTAAACTAAACATTGGTTGTAATTGGATGACTCCGTGTCGTTCCTACTTGGAATCATCTGAATGAGACAACCATTAGGAGTTAATTAAGATTAACCCCAAGGGTAAAAGAGATGCAAATGTATTTGAATCATACTATCATAATGTGTTAGATATATATGATACATACTGATACATAGGCACTATTTAGATCTGGATTCTGTGCTACAGTTGCTTCACATGTACATCTGAGCCGGTGATCCGAATGAGATTAATGTAACGTTTCAGTGACTCAGATCTTAGGCCGCATCCAAATACAATGATCCAATCTCCAGAAATCTCAACCAAGAGTAAATTTTACTACCTCTAGGTAGGTAGGTGTATGAAGATGTCAGGTGGCCTACGTGGCGTACACGAGTGTCTTACAGGAGCTCCCACGCACACAGTCACGCAACTGATGAAGAGTTTTTGCTACTTGCATTAAAAAATGAAAACCTTCTCTAGATATCAAATAAGACTGAAATTTGACCTTTGTAGGCTGGAACTTCTGTTTGACATATCTCCAGGAGAACTTGCCGCGGCACACGATGACCAGAATCAGCAACAAGATGGCAAGGGCAACGCCGCTGATGATCAGCGAGGTGGTCGCTTGACGCTGGATACCTTTGGCATAAACATTTGAAATATTACCCTGGCGTAGTAAAATATATTGAGTACCGACAAATAACTTGAAAATTACGTACTCTCAGTAGTTCCGCTCGCGCACATTTTCAACACTCGCTGAACGGCGGAATTCAATTCATTCATTCAATTTGGCGCTAATACAAGTGCAAAACGTTCTCATGAAAGAAAAACTCATCTTAAATAAAAAGTATTTGCATATAGCTACAAATATGGAGAGGGGGGGGGGGGTTAAAAAAAACAAAATGAGACTATTACAAATTGGACGTCTAATGAAAGTTCTTTGTCAGTACATTTCAACCACGTTTAAATTTTTTGTTTTCACCTTGTAGTTTTTAAGTACCCGTGATAAAAACTGAACTTTGAAGAAATGTACAAGGTCTACCAGTGATGAAATTTGGTATGCGTGTAGCTTTAGTGGCACAAATGCAGGAAAAAGTTTGACATTCAGAATAACTGCATTTCATACCCCAAAAAAATTTTACAAAATTACCTGTAATTTGAACGAAACTGTAAGTCATGTTAGTTGGTTGTGCATTTCGTTGATCATCATAAAGTTTGCATGGCATTGTTTTATTAGTCAAGGATTATAAATAATATTTTTTATTAGGTTTTATGGGAGACTCGCGAGATCTCAGTTCGGGGCGAAGCACTAGTTATTGGTTAGTAACATAAATGTAACACAAAATAGCAAATAATAAAATTAGCGCAGCTCTTTCGCAACTCTCGCATTTGGAGACCAACATATGACGGTGTAATATCACGTTGACTGAATAAATCTAATGACGTATGGCGTATTACTATGACATATCAAAATCATAGTCAACGTAGTATGACGTCCGTAACACATCGACCAAAGCTTCTAAAAAACAACGCTTTAAAGGGAAAAATCGCAACTTAGATATTAATTTGTATTACACAATTGTATAAAGGACTGTCTCATATAAAAATCAGAGCAATCTCGCGGACAAAAACTAAGTAGCAAGGAAGAAAACAAAAGAAATATCCAGTTTTTATAATGAAACGGGAAAATTTAATATTGATACGTTCCAAGGCAATAACGTGGATTGTTTGAATGTGCTTGCGGTTCCGATTATAAATGTAATAAAAGCTCCTGTAAAAAAGGTTATATTATAAAATTTATAATCGTAACCGCAAGGACGTTCAAATGAGCCCAAACACTAGCAGGCCAGCCTACTATAATCCATTCCTAAGTTCTGTTGTCTAGCATCCGTCGACATCATGAGACCACCTCCAATTACATGTTACTTTAATTAAGTCATAATTCATAGTTATATATATTTACTTTTCCAGGTTTGTTTTACAAAAGATGTTATAAAAAAATTGGTGTAAAACATGAGCCCCGCTGGGAGGGGTGGGGGGGGGCACTACAAATACATTAATATTATTATGCACTTATTACTATGAAGGTACTTATACCAATATCAAGTATAGAAGTAAAATTGACCTATTATAATATTAATTATAGATTAATACATATAGTTAAGTTTTCTTACATAGGTATTTTAACTCACAATACTTATTATTTATTGCTTATTTTATCGAAGTTACATATCCTTTAGCTCTATCGGTTGATGGTAATTGGTATAAAATTTAGTAGTAATATTTAAGGACATAATAAAGCTTTTAAAAATGTGTGTATGCGTTACAAATCCTAGGGGACAACAATTTTTTTTATGTTTTATTGGATGAATAATTGTCAAAAAACCAGTTTGCTGATCTCAATACAATCAATGCAAATCCTACAATGAGATATTCGTACTACACATGTATTGCAGCCGTAGAAAAAGCAAGTGTTTCCGTGGTCGCAAAGCAAAAGCATTTAAAATCTTAAGCGGTCTAAAATCTTCGACGGTGTAAAAATATTCTGTGTAAATTATAATTTAGTACAAGCAAGCTATGCACTTATTTTTTTTACTGCATTTTTAAATCAAGGTAGAGTAGTCCTAGAATACGGATCTAAAAGGCTAAGGAGATCGCTACTCAGCGATAAGACCGCCAATTGTCTTCGAATTGGTCTTAAAATAGCATTCAAGCATATGTTGCATATCTACTTATCTTAGAATAGCTGACTAGCCCCGATTTTGATAAAAATCGACTCCTGCGAATATTACGACTATGAGCTTTTATGTTTCGTAAACGGAGTCTTGAATCAAAAGATCTATTCAACGACATCCCACAAGAAAGGAGCAATCAAAAGCATATCTAGCTTCGATATACCAAAAGGTAGCCTAAAAACCAAGTTTTTACTTTTTATTTCATAACTTACAAGGCCTTACTAACGTATGTATGATCATGCCAAATTTCAGCTTTAGAACAGTAATGTCTACGAACAAAACGGCTGTAACCGGTCTAAAAAGGGCTCCTAGTTCGACTACGTAACCCTAAAGCACTAACAAACCATCTCCATAGTCAAAACAAGTTTATCGAAAGATAATTCTAAAATTATCCTATAGATATAGAATAAATAAGTAAATATTGCTGGACATTTCACACAGCGCTACCTATAGCCACAAACTAAGCAGAGCTTGTACTATGGGAACCAGATAACTGATAGAATACTTAAATACTTTTTTTTTGTAAATACATACCTACTTATAATATATAGAAAAACACCCAGAGATGGAACAAATATCTATCCAATATCATCCAAACATTTGTTCCGTGGCGGGAATCGAACCCGCTACCTCCTGCGTATCAGCCGGCTATACGCAGAATATAGAATATATCCAGTTATTCAGATACTTCACAAATATTTGCAATATGCAGTCAGGCGAAACGATGCTTTGTATTCAGTCAAGTATAAATGTGAATCGTAACATTGAAGGGTACAGTAAGCTACTACCATGAAGCAAAACATACCACTCAAGTCGTTCGGAGCCGGGGATACATCCGATCGTCTAAGGTACCGTAGATCCAGGAGGTAAGCTGGAAAAAAAAGAGAAAGGTTAGGCATACGGTTCCGTACCTGATTGGTGACGACGAGCCCCTATTTGTACATATACAAGAAATGATACATAAAATATGTGCGACTCAGATATCTACTTTTTACCAAAATGGCCATCACGGGACGCCCGGCAGATGTGCAACATTTAAATTGATTGTTATTGAAAGAATTTATAATCATCTTATTTTATATATTAATACGCGTGTCGGCAAATAATTCTTTATGCGTACTTTTCACTTTTGACAATTATTGATACACGAAATATTACCCATAATGTCTTATCGTATCTAATGACGCGATACGGCATACGGTATGAGTCGGTCTTTACTCCTAGGTTCGCCAATAGATGTTTCACATCAAAACTTATCTAAGTTTTGTGAAGCATCCACTCGCTAAGAAGAAGATTGCATAAAATTAACTAAAACATAACCCAGGGGTATACTGCTTCCTGCTCTATTTTTCACTGCATGATAGGATACCAAAGAACAAGTTAGAATGACATTTTTAAAGTGACATTTCTATAATTAAGTAAGACGGCGTGTTTGTCAAATTGGTGTTGACTAAAACTAGCCCGTAAACACATACTTAGCCCGACTTGCACAACGATCCCTAAACGTATTTAGCGACAAAACATGTTATTTGTATGATTTAATAACTCTCTAAATCATATTTAGCCACTAAATTCATTTAGAGATCGCAAGTCGCCCTTAACCTTAGAGAAAAGGCCATTGGTGTTGTTTAAAACCGGCCTGCAAACATCGTATTAAAAATTGGTTTATCCTCAAAATCCCACCGCTACGTCCCCACCGCGCACCCGTGCGTAGAGTAGAAGCCTTGTAAGTGGACAGTTACTACAAATTTACATGCAATAAAAAAGGGCAATTTGTTTTCAAATAAGAAAGTTACAAAATTCCCGTGTATGTACATATGTTTGTAGTAATTGTCATCTACGCACTGGTGGGGACGTAGCGGGGGTATTTAGAGAATAAACCTAAAAATGACTTAATTTTAGAAATGTCACTTTAAATGTCATTCTTATTTGATCTTTGGCATGAACAAAATAAGCACGTTGGTATTTTACCAAATTTTTTTTGTCAGCGTAAACATCAGTACCATTATCTAAGAGAATAGTAGGTACTTTGTGATAACCAAAAAATTGAACACCAAAAAGGATGTGATTCATCCCTAATAACTCATGGAAAGTTTTTTATTAAATCCGTTATAAATTTACGGACCGGACAGGAAAAGCACAAAGCCCTTTGCAGAAAGTTCTGAAAGCTCATGCAGTTTAGTTAGAATTCCATTTTGAACAGCACAATATTGCTTTTACAGACAGCAAATTCATTACAAACTTTATCAAAAAAAAATGAACAGTAAGCTATGAAGTCATACGAAAGTTTTAAATTACGTGAATCATTCCCTGGATATATTATTTTGATACTTTAGGATAAGGGTGGTAATGGAACTGAGACTTTACATCTTTTAATTAAAGATGATTTTACACAGCTGGGAAACAACGTTATCGTTTCGCTGTGCTTGGGGCAGCATTATTGATGTAATAGTCTTTCCAGCTCATTCTCTCAACTTAGTAACTCTTAATTCACAGGAAAGAGTCGTGTTGGCCTTGTGGTGTACGTTTTTACCTATGAGAGCAATCGTCATTGCTTACCATGTATAGACCAGCGAAATGATGGATTTAACTATGTATAGCGCACGGTCAACATCAAGATCCTAACACACTGTTCGTAACTCTTATTAGAAAAACCTAAGTATACCTAAAGCAACTAATCGACCTTATCCGAGATATGACAATTCATTGAAGTCTAGCGGCCAAAAATCCTGGCTGCGGCAGCCAACAGAACGCGTACAATTTCACGGCAGCCATGCCAAAATTTATTTCCGAAGCAAATCAACTGTCACTGGCTGTCTCTTCTTCCTGTCTGAAGTTGACGTAACAAAGTGTTCTAAAAGTCCCTATGGTTTGAAATAATGGTATGAAATTTTTCCCACATTACGTGGGGTCGGCACAACATGGATTTTTCTTCCATACTTCTCTATCAACCGTCATCTCCTAATCCATGGATAATGTCGTGGATCATGCATTTATTTATCTAACTACTAGCACTTTGTTTAACTTCATAATGTATTACTGTTTATATTAAATAAATAAAAAAAAACAATAAATAAATCTCCGTTGTTACTTCTTTTTTACCCATATCATTCTTCACACAGTCCATCCATCTCTTCGTCGGCCTTCCTCTACTTCTATATCCATCCACATCCACATCCCATACCACGCTAGCCTGTTACTCCAACTGTTACTGGCTGTATGACTAAAACAGCTCAGCTAGGCTGTCACAGCTAAGATGCCAGAGCCAAGCAGCCTAGCAGATTCACAGATTTCTTAATACACCCATTCATAATATACAGATTTGATACTTGAGTTATATTACAACTAAAAATTGCGATTTTTGTAATTGACTGTACAAGCACTTTTCATCGCGACGGTAGAAGAGAGGGATTACACTTCAACATTTTCTAAACAGAGATACACCTGTGACACTGCAAGCCGTAAGTAATTCAATGATGAACCAACTAAGATATAGACTCCACTTTATATCACAAAAGTAGCACTTAAGAAATTGGTGTTTAGGTTCGATAGAAGCTTTTATAAAATTATTAATTCGCAAGCCAATTCAAATGAGCCCAAACACCTAGCCTAGTTTAAAATTCAGTTATAAGAATTGACCTAAACAAACTTACTTTAGCTTTTATAATGCTCCTAAAAATATAATATTATTTGTGTCAGATTGAAGATACGAAAATAAATGTTAATATTGGACATAGGTACGTAGGTTCATAAAATATTTTCGTTTCTCCCAAATTTTTTTAAGATAGTATAAGATGTATAGTATATATTTGTTTCGTGGTGTGCAATAAAGTATTATCTAATCTAATCTAAGAAAGGAAACCTGATACTGAGCATATTACTTTTAACATCTTTCTGGCATGTCTTGGGCACCGTAGCTACCAAGGGGAACGGTTCCGACTCGGTTTTTTTTAATCACTTACCATCAGGTGAGGTGGTCAAGCACTTGACTATCACCAATTAAAATGTAAATAAAAAATAAAGGTAATAAACCCAGTTAGGGTTGGTTTTTAGCTTATGTCAGTTTTTAACCACCGAGTGAAAGAGGGGGTAGAAAGTTTTGAAATTTTGTAAAAAATAACTTGTTAAAATACAGTAAGCAACAAAAATACACATTTTTGTATACATTACTGATGATTTCAGGAGCAATGCCTCTTCGCGCATCATAAACAGAGTCTAGAGGTTAGTTAGTTTGTTCCATGCGAATGGTTTACGGCACACAGGTGCAGATATGAATGTGTGTGTATGTTTCGTTGTGAGAGTATCGTACCTGTCGTTGTCAGTAGAGCATGACTGCATGTATTGTTACGGCTACACCCTCCCTAGCCAGTGGTCGTTCAAGGTATTATTTATTAAGCCGCTTATAGGTTTAGATGCGCGACAGTTCTAGTTTAAATTACAGAGTTTAGACAGATAACTATTTATTGTAGGTACAAAACAAAATAGACCAAAATTCTCATAAAACAAAAACAATAAAATTATATTGTCTATTATGTATATATTGCGATAAAGCGGATTAAAATTATCTATTGTGAAATAAATATTATTTGTAAATACAAAAACGAACTGAAAAATAGTAAACAAGCAAGCAAATTTTGATAATCGAAGCGATTATGATGCACTATAGTTGATGTGATGATACTATTTTTGTCATCCTGAACAGCATCAAGCTCGAATAAGTTGCCAAAACTTTAGATATATGTACCTTTTTTGTACAGGCATTTTAAATATTCTGCTTTTAATTTACTAATTTAGATATTAATCACCACTAGCGACCCGCGTCGGCTTTGCACGTATGATTTTGATGTATCTCATAGGGGCCAGGAGCGTTAGCAATGTGAGCACCCGAAAATATATCTTTGTACGACTTGATTACAAAACATCGACTTTCCCCCTTCTGATCCACCGTAGCACCGACGATACCCCCAGTGGTACGGGGGGTAAAATTTTTAAAAGCAATACCATCAATTAATAGTGATGTTTATATATATTTTAAGTACTTATAGAATAGAGTATAGTTAGTATCATTTACAATAAAAAACTTAACAAAGCATTAATTCTTCCTAATTCTGAGAACAAAACGTGACACATTACAACACATTACTTCTCCCCTAAATGATTACACAAACTCTTTATGGTCTTAATTTATGTAATGCATTACATATCTATTGTTATCTTAAATTGTTATCTTTGTTATCAATTTCCATTTGGACCAATGTTATGAAATCGTCATTAACGATTTGGTGACTTCTTCTCTTTTTAGGAGCATATTCTGTTTCATGAGCATTTTTCATTACATTAAGTAAACGCATTAAAGAGACGGATTTGTTAATTTTGACTTCTAATACATTTGTGGTTCGATGACGTTCACCGAATACTTTTGGTGAATGCGTTTTAAACCAAAACCTTTTAATGTATTTTATAAATTTTGATATACGAGATTTGCCACACTGCCATTTTTGTCCCCCATTTAAGTACCTATGTAAGTTTTTTTTCGATGATATCTATATTTACCACAAAGAAGAGCGGTGCTACCATTTATGTTTACGAACTTAAACTCATCAGCCTCCATTAGAAATATTATATAATTTTCAATTTCCAAATATTTTTCACATTAATAAAATTCTCTGTCAGTATATTTTCAACGTCAAATTACAAGACATATTAGATAAAAATGCAAGTAAAGAGTTCTAATTAACATTACGGATTTAAAAAAAAGGTCCTCTATGTTGATCATAATATTTTAATGCACTTCATGGAGATAAAAGAGCATACCCTCCTTAATGAGAGTGTATTATGATAAAATAATTGATAATAAATTATAGATATCTACATAAATTTTAATCACAATCCGTGTCTCAGCACTGCAGTGGTATCGTAGGGAAAAATAATTACCCACCGTACCACTGGGTGTATCGTCGGTGGTACGGTGGGTCAGAAGGGGATTTTTCTCTACTTTGTATGAATATATTATGAAATTCTTATACATATAACTGTTCCGAAAAAAATCTCTAAATTATAGTGAAACCCGTATCGAAACCCATTGCGTAATTTAGAATAACTTGGCGTACAAACAGACAGTTGCGGTTAACGACCGTTTGTTCTGTACTATAGAAGGGTAGAATAGGTATAAATCATCACAAAACACTACGTAAAACACCACCTCTTGAAGACAGGGCCACGAACGTTTATTGCCCATGACACAACTACTTGGCTCAACCAGTAGGGCTATATGAAAATTTTCGTTTCAGTGACTCTACCATTCTCGATTCTCATAACTGCTTGAGCCATACATAAAAATTACCCGTTAACTCAGTAATTTCCTATGACACTACAGTGAATCACAGTAGTGTCAGATGGATAGTAGACTATCCTATTAGGATAGGTGCCTACAGAGGATAAAGAGGCAGTGGAACACCTAGTAACACGCCCTTGAAAAGTTTATATCTACAGAATTTTACATCGTCTTTCCTTTAATAACAGAAATAATATAAAATTATTTACAGGACTATGATACAGGAGAAACATTTGAATCATCTAAAGACCCTTGTAAACGATCTATAGATAGTTCAACTACTCCAGAACACTAACAGGCGGAAGTAAAAAATTAAATTTTAGCATAGAAAGTAGAAACACGTCCGAGCAAATGTTTCTACTCTCTTGAGAAAAACTTTTCTTTTCTTTCTTACACATCGAGTCACATTCTACGTCAACATCAACCTTTGGGAAACCGGAAAATCTATATGAAATGATGTATCTTTAAATAGAAGGTAAATAGAAAGTTTACTTCTTACCTTTCTATTATCTCTTAAATCTTCACATAGTATAAAATGAAGTCACCTCCGCTGTCTGTTCGCCTAGATCTTTTAAACTACTCAACGGATTTTAATGCAATTTTTAGCAATAGATAGAGTAATTCAAGAGGAAGGTTTATATGTATAATACATTCATAACTCTGTTTGTTTGTTACCTTTCCACGGCTAAACGGCTGAACCGCTCGTAATTAAATTTTGCAAAGAGATAGATTATATCCTGGGAAAGGACATAGGCTACTTTTTAGCTAACTGCGCAAAATGTTTTACTGAAAAACCATCCGTGCGAAGCCGCGGGCGGGTCAGCTAGTGAGGTATAAAAGGAAAAAAACAGCTAAACTGGTGTGTATATTTTTTTGACTTGTTGCTCTAAAATAAATTCTGATGGTCCAGAAAAAATAATAATTGATAGATATTTAATACCTTTATTGTAGGTAAAATAGTCGGCCTTGCCGCTAAAAGTGATCTCTCCCAACCAAAGATGGGCAGGATCTAATGGTATTTTCATTTTTAAAGTATAAGTATCCGACACTTACGAGTAATCTCAATATTTTTAAAACCATCACAAAAATACCTAGCTGCACGGGACTTGAGTCCGCAATCTTCCTCTTAATGCGATGCCAATTTCGCTACAGGCCCACTTCACTTCAAGCGTGAGATTAGTGAGATGGTTCATTTTACATTAAATAGTTTTATAAATCTTAGACCGAATCATAAATGAGGATGTCGGCGGTGGCGTAAATCGAATATACCTATTAGAGACAACCAGTTTATTAAAAAATTAAAGACCTTATCTTGTTTGAATACCAATAATTTAGCTACCTATTTTACCACATATCCGTCTCTTCATATAAGTTCCATATATAGTGCATCTACGAATGTGAGACCCTGTGAGATGCTTGACCTGAAACCTTTACTATTCATCGCATAAGTGCGAAAGAGATATCTAAATGGAGAGAAAAGATCAGATATACTCTGCGCCAGCGTCTTGCGGTCACGAAACCTGTTGTATGGGTTATCAGTAAGCGATAAGCTTCTTTATGACTAAGACAATGAAGATCATAATGGCTTGCTATAACATTGAAGGCTATTATTATTTTACCATATTAGTCACTCGTGAACATGTAATTATTGAATAAAAAGATTTTCATCAGAAGAAAACATAACTCTGCTCTAAAGTTTTATTTAGAGTGACCCATCTGCACCAGCCTTATAATTTTCATATTCACGATAAGTAATTTATAAGAGTAGCTAGCTGCCGCCCCTGGCTTTGCACTCGTGATTTGTTAACAAATACAATCACTTTCATCACTCCCTCCCTCATAAAAAAAAAGGATGGCAGTATTACTTAAGGTGAGTTTTATCCCGTTTGGCTCATTGTGGATGGGCCGATATTGTCACATTACCCTGACATATTGACACAAAGTCGCCCATCAAATCTCGTGGACAACAATTAATTAGGTAGGTACTTACCACAATAATTGTTAAAATAGTTGATCCAGAAATAGTTGAGCACGGCAACTAGTGGGCAATAGATTGAGCATTTGATGCCGGGCAGTGGTGTTTCGCAATTGCCATGAAAAGAACTTACTTTGGCACTTTTCAACGCAGAGCCCGGAGTCATATTTATTAGTGTTCGTTTCATTGCAGACAGTGTTGCATGGTGCACATTGATTAGAATCCTGGGAGCAGTACTCGTCGAATTTGCAGATCAGCTCTTTGCATTGGACTCCGTCGATGGTCAGCTGGGCCGACACTGGTGCCGCCACAGCCAGCAGATAGGCCAGTCGTGACATCTTTACACTGGAAAAAAAGTATTTACTAGTAACATTTTTGAAGTATTCAAAAAATTGTTTGAAGTTCTTTAGGCGCGTTGGGCATTATTGAGATGGGAAAAAATATTGAACTCGCGACACTGTTACCGTTACCGACACCTCTGTATATAAGTATCTGTAGTGTAGTCTGTTTTTATTCAAGTTTTTACTTCTGTCAGCACTCCCGGAGTGCCACTTTTTATCAAAACTTGCCTCTTTGGTACTTTTATTGGAAGTTATTTATCGACTTGGATATCTTTTCGCGAGAAGGCATCTATAATCTCGTATATATCTACTAGCTTCCACCCGCGGTTTCGGCCACGTGTCAATAAAAAGTAGCCTATGTTTCAATCCAGGTTATAATCTATCTAAATACCAAATTTTAGAATAATCTGTTCAGCCGTTACGACGTGATTGAGTAACAAAGAATCAAACATACGCATTTGTAATATTAGTGTTATTTGTAGCATATATATAGTAAGTATTTTATCAATTATATGGTCCCTATAGTACAAGCTCTGCTTAGTTTGGGGCTAGATAGCGATTTGTAAAAATTAGACACGATGAACAATTTATTACAAGTGAAAACTGATGCATAGTATGTAGATGACTCACTCTACACCGCAGTCCGGCTCTACCTGGCTTTACTACAGTATATTGAATACAAATATTGATCGCTTTAGGTACTTTAGCTCAAAACGGTAAAGGAAAATGAAATTTAGCTCTGTTCGTATTGACCAAGTATTAACTGTGGATTAGGTTAACTAAGCCGAGAGGATGTAGGTATATATCTAGGCAATCTGTATCTATCTAATATAGATTCCTCCTTAATTAAGCTTACTGTGGTCACTCGGAGAATTGTGTTATGATAACGGTAATACTGCTGTAGCTTAAGTGATATCTCCGTAGTTTGAAACACTGGATAATACAATATTTAAAAGACAACTCATACGATATTTTGTATTTTTTGTAACAGAAAAGTTATTAAGTATTAGTTATATAGCATCAATAATAATCTACTCGTAGCTTATAGGTTACTGATGCAGATTGGTTTTACTTTAAATTATTATTGGTGTTTGGCGCCAGAAAAAAGCTAAAATAAACACCCAAAATCATTTTTGAATCACATCAATGTTTTCTATAAGTACGTACTTAAAAGAAAGAATTCAAAAGAAGCTAAGTAAGTACTATGCATAGTGATGATATAAAATTAGGTCAGAATTAGTCACCATCACATACCTTGTTTACGAAGTATGGGGTAGCTTTTCTGGCATGAACACCGTGAATGAACACTGCCACTATTTTTCCTAAAAACAACGCACTCATCACAATAGGTGATCAACATTTTATTACGGTGGGAATAATTTTCCGAACATTTGAATCCATATCATACTCATGTGAATAAGGGGTTGTGTGATCCTCGTTAAGTTTTCAACAGAGTTGTCATGGTAACGGTTTAACCACGGAGTTGTGCCTCGCTGGAATAGATTTTAGGGTTTCGTTCCGTTCTCGAACTCGGAACCCTTTTCGCCATGTCTGTCTGTCTGTCTGTCCGTCTGACCAGTTACACGCGTTTTATTCGTAGACTATTAGTGCTCTTTCGAATTTATAATATTACTATCTCTATCTGTCTCTCTTTCTGACGGTTTTTTACATTTTCACGACTTCACAGCTGAACTGATTTCGTTCAAATTTGGTATATAGATAGATTATGACCTGATTTTAGACGTAGGCTGTTTTTACTTGACTGCGCAGAAGGAGAGTAATGTGTTTATTGACAAACCACGCGTGCGAAGCCGCGGGCGGCAGCTAGTTAAGCTATATACAAAATTACATCCGTCCAGCTGTTTAATCGTGTACTTAACAAACAGACAGGATTGTGCCATTACTACCTTCCTATAATATCAAATTTACGACGCTTCGAAAATTATCCTCGGGCAAACAAACATACCATACATACAACGCAAACATTCTCCCAAGTTGCATTAATGTGACTTATTTAAGGTACCAAGTGTCTGAAATACAGATACAAGATATAAAATACGTATTTTCATCTTATATTTAAAATAATTTTTAATTTTTTCAAGCGAAGCGAGATCTCCAAATCAACTTGGGCAAATCGGCGTTGTATGTATGTATGTTTGTTTGTCCGAGGACAACTTTCGAAGCGTTGATCCGAACATCGTGAAATTTGATACGTAGGTAGGTAGTGATGGCAAAGTTTTAGTGTGGGGATCAAGAGGGGTAAAATCATATTAAAATGAGACTATTAAGGTCAAATGAGACGTCAAATGAAAGTCTTCATTAGTACATTTCGACCCCGTTTTTATTTTTAGTAAAGTCTTTATAGTTTTTGAGTTAAGCCATAATAAAAACATAACTTTAACAACATTCACAGGGTACACCAGTAACCCCACAATGCTGTAAATTGGTACGCCTGTAGCTTAAGTATCACAAATGTAGGCAAAAGTTATTCTGGATTTCAGTCCAGAATAACTGCAATTTGTATCCCAAAAAAGAATAACCAATTAACATGAACTGCCGTTACCTGTAATTTGAATGAAACTGTAGGTCAAGTTGGATGGTCTTTATATCGTGGCACTATTTTGGTAGTCAAAGATTACGAATAATATTTTTATTGTTTTTATGGTAGACTCGCGAGATCTCAGTTCGGGGCGAACCACTAGTATAGTTATAGATCGTATTCTGTGAGGGTAACACACAAGTGATCTTTCTTGAGTCGCAAGTCGCAACTCACCTTGAGACCGAGGCTCGAGCGCACGTTCTGTTCTGCCTCCTGCCACCTAACTGAGTAGGTATATTATTGATCGAGCGAAACGAGATCTCCAATTGAACTAGGACGAATCGGCGTTGTATGTATGTAACGATGATCGTGAAATTTGATATATTAGGTTGGTGGTGGTGGCACAATCCCGGTGTGACTAAATGAGCTAATAATAATGGGAGGTCGTTGAGATATTAGGGTTCAAGAGGTGTAAAAAAAATATTAGACTATTGGGTCGAGTCATGTCTAATGAAAAGTCTTCATCAGTAAAGTTTACCCCGTTTTTATTTTCAATTTAATTCTTGTCGTTTTTGAGTTATTAGCCATAACCAAACTGAACTTTGACGAAATTCACAGGGTACACCAGTAACCCTACAGTGCTGTAATTTGGTATTCGTGTAGCTTTAGTGAGTTTAGTGACGCAAATATAGGGAAAAGTCTTATTTCTGGATAACTGCAATTTCTACCCCTAAAAAGAGCAACCAATTAAAATGAACCAATTAACACTAGTTATTATGTGATACTACTGATTAGGAAGCTGCCACTATTTAAAGCACCTAATACTATAGGTACCTATGTAGTATAGTGCGTCATGTGATTTCCATAGTCAAATATACCTACTAGTAGCCAATGCACAATAATCAATTCGACCGTATTTTACAGGTATTAATCGACACAAAACTTTACAACAGAACCTGAAATCAGTGTGCTGTACCCGCATCGTATTAAAAAATAGAATAGGCCATGGTCACATTTATTATCTCTCAAGATAATAATGTGTACCTACCTGAATATTAAATTCCCGGGTTTCACGGTATTATTGATCGTTTATGAATCAGAGGGACAAGGCTAAACCTTTTTCGTCAGCTATGGAGGAAAGCAGTAGATACTAAAAATGACAGTCACATAGCACTTCATTATTTGTATTGTTTCCCTTTCATTTGTATGCACGAAATGTAACAGTCTTCAATATCGCTGCCCCTCGATGTAAGCCGATTAGCAGTCACGGTGATTTCAACTTTATCTCATTGAGTTAAGATTGAAACTGCTGCTTTATATACTAATTGTAAATACTAAGTCATAATTGTTAATATTTTGTTGATCACTGTTGCAGATATTTCTGACCTTTATATTGATAGACATAGGTGGTGTCATAATAGAACGAAATTGCGCGTTATTCGCTAGTTCGCGCGAATTTTGTTCGTGCAAAGTCGCGATCTAGGTAAAATGAAGAGCATGATTTTCATTCGCGCGATCGCGGACAGCGCCATTCCATAGAGTCCATACTATAATCTTTATTTTAGACAAACATGTCCATAGCAGATACAAATACGTATACACAGATTTTTTACCAAGATAAAATAAAATACGTATAGTTTATAAACTACAAGAAAGACTCAAGATAAATATTATTATTATTTATTATAAGTACTATTAAATTATTAGCCCATTCCAATTAACAAGAATAGGAAAGTCCACTTTGGCTGTGATAATTTTCAAAAAGTTTTAACAGTTGAGGCGCAGCCGTTTAAGTTTTTAGCATTTTTGGTCAGCTCTACTTATCAATATAGAGTTATTTGAAAAAAATATAAAACATTTTATCTAGGTTTTTGCCTAAAAGGATTTTAGTTTATACACAACGCTGTGGAAAAACGGGTCAAAGATTAATTTTCAGCGAGCTCTTATTTATTGTGGCGATCCTGCTAAAGCTAAGATAAATATTCTGATTCCTTTGTGGATTAATATTTCGTAGTAACATAAAACAAATTAAATAATTCCAAAAAATCCATATATAATGTTTTACCCTACTTTCCGATTTGTGATATATGATTTTGAATTCAATCTAGGTGCAGGAGACAATGGTGGCGATTCTGTTGTTTTACTAAGATGGCGTGTTTTTGGGCTAGTTTTAGTCAACAGTCAAATTGGTGCTGTTTAAAACTAGCCCGCAAACACGCCATGTTATTAAAAATTACTTAATTGTAGAAATGTCACTTTAAAGGTAATTCTAATTTGATCTTTGGCTTACAAAATAAGACTGTTCATATTTTACACAATTTTAGTTAGTCAGTGTAAACAGAATCGCCACCAATAAACCAGAAAAAAACTCTAAGGTCTCTATTTTTAATGTATTTATGACAGTGTTTTTGGTCGTCAGTTTTGGGTAGTTGAATATTATTAAAGTTATTAATTTTTGCTTGAACTTTTTAGAACCGAGATCTCGCGAGTCTCCCATAAATAAAATATTATTTGTACTTACTAACTTAATATCTTTGACTATCAAAATAGTGCCACGAAATGCATAATTACTACACGAATACCAAATTTCAGCACTGTGGGGTCAATGGTGTACCCTGTGACTTTTATCAAAGTTCAGTTTATATTATGGCTATTAACTTAAAAACTACAAGATTTAAAATAAAAATAAAAACGGGGTCAAAATGTACTTCCAAGATCTTTTATGCCATTTGACCGGGTAGTTCCATTTTTTTTTACCGCCCTTGTACCCCAATACCTCAACAACCCACCCCACTCCCACTTTTTAGCTCATAAAGTTATCCTCGAACAAACAAACATACATATATACATACAACGCTAATTTGCACACTTGATTTTGAGATCGCTTCGTTCGATCAATTAAAAGTTGACCGGGGTATAAGTCCATGCAGATACATATAAGAGCATCGACTAAACTAAACGATTTTTTTGAAATGTACCTACTTATGATAGTTTTGTCCGTCAGTTTTGGGTAGCTGAATATTATCCATGTTATTAATTTATGCGCGAGTCTCCCATAAAAACAAAATAGTGCCAAAAATGTATAACCAACTAACTTGACCTACAGTTTCATTCAAATTACAGAGAACGGTTTTTTGAGGTAGAAATTGCAGTTATTCAGGATTTCAGACTTTTCCCTATATTTTTGTCACTAAAGCGACATGCATACCAAATTTCAGCCCTGTAAATTTTGTCAACGTTCAGTTTTTATTATAGCTACTAACTTAAAAACTACAAGTTTTAAACTAAAAATAAAAACAGGGTCGAAATGTTACTCATAAAGACCTTGCATTAGACGTGACACTTGACCGGTTAACGACACATGCCGTGTCGTAAACAACAAGTGACGTCATTGAAAGAACCTCATGAGCCAATGAATACACTTATTGAATTTAAATTGTAGTCTTTAAGATTAGGCTTTTGTCTGGACTACAAGATCTCATGTTTCTTTACCTTGTCAGATCTGGTTCAAAATGCATGTCATGGCAACGTGCGTCGCCCGTTCGGTATCTTACTTAATATATTTATATTTTGATCCTAACCTATCAAAAAGGCTTCGCTATTTTTCACCAGATTAGATAAGATACATCTCGCACACCACCAGCTTTTAAATTAAAACATATTAGTCTATTATCTGAGAGCTGATGACACATTTGAGAAAATGTTACCTAAAACTTGTTAAAATTACTCTAGGGCTATCGGGTTATAACCTTTATAACCTGTTTATTACCCGGGGATTTTTATTTCTCGATTCTATAAATGCTTCTATTATTCTATTCTTAAAAATAAAAGTAATCCCAAGTTGCCTAAATCATTGTTGGAGATTAATAGATATTTTACAAATATTCTATAAGTACCTTCCTTAGCGTTATACAGACAGGCTTATGAAATAAGTCAAAATTTTGGCGTTGATGAGATATTGGAGTTCAAGGGAGGAAAACAAAATTAGAACCTCTAGAGTGCTTTCACGCTCCCGGGAGGCAAGCCGTTTTTTTCCCTTGGTTGCTCAACGACCACCCAGGAGCATGCGCAATGCGCGGTAATATTATGATTTTTCATTTCAAACTGACTGAACCGATTCCTTTCATTCTTTCTGTGTGTCATTCTCCATAGAGCAGGCTTGATAATGGCGGCGATAACAAAATGTCATACGTCTGAAAATTTGGCAGCAATCAAAATATAAAATTTATTTACGTTTGGCGCCATTTTTACCGGCCATCTTGAGTTTACATCAAATTGATTGTTTGTTACTGTTTTCATGTGACGTAATTTTACTGTAGTATTTGTATTTGCCGTGTAGCTACACGGATGTAGTTTATGGAATAAGTATTTCCGACAGAAAGAAAGTTAATAGTTTTGGTATGTTATTACTTTTTTTTTCGTATATTTTTTTAACGTGTTTTTCGCCGCGGCTGCATGGTTTTGATTTTAATTAGTTCAAATTATGAATCCTTATCTTATTTTGTATTTTATTAGGCTTAATAAAACCATAATAAAAATAAATAAAAAATGAAAAAATCTCTACGATAAACCATACACCTACAATAATTATTTAAAAAGGTCATGCGTTTTTACCGTGAATTGGGACTGGATGCAGATAAAAGTTATTTATTTTCTATTTATTACAACTTTTATTTATTTATTTCTTATTAAATCTTATAAATAATGTATTAGGCTATAATAATAAATAACTTTAATCCATATAAATTTATAAAATATCTCCATTTAATGAGATACTTTCCCAACCCAACAAAAGACGTGACGTCATTGCTTTGTAAAATAATTACTCTCATATTTACAAACCAAACCGTCCTGAATGAGTTGTTATAAAAAGCTACAATGTTTAAGCTATTTAAAAACAGAAGTATTAATCGATTTCGATCCATCAACACTCGACGATTTATCAACAAGTGTTCCCGGGCGGTCTGTTTTTTTTTGTCATTTTACGATGCGCAGATTTAGGGTTCAATATTTATAAGTAAGGGTTCTTTCTGTCTAATTTTTTGATTAAACCTTGTAAATAATGTATTAAGCTATAAAAACAAATAACATTTACATAGATAACTGTTATATTTTTGAAATCATAAGCATTTTAATCTGAGATTCGGGAACAAATGCGTAAAATTTTAGTTTTGAACCTGTGATTTTGATTACAATTTACTAATAAAATGGCATAAAAGTTATACCTTTAGAAAGCCTATTTCACCTAGATTCTAGTACAATAAGATTTTAATACATTGTTAATTGAAAATAATTGAGAAAACTTAGTCCAAACGCAGCGCGGTAATTTTTTGGCGCGAAAATTTTTTTAATTGCTAATCTCAAAGCAACTGTTATAAAAAAATGTTTCGCGATTAAAGCCAGTGAGAGCACTCCTCTGGTTAATTGAGATGCATCTGTTGAAACTAAGAACCTGTCGTAAAATTAAAAGGACTTACTAAGATAAGCAGGTGACGCACTAACACATGGAACTATTTAAACGATGATAACACGTGAATTTAGATCATGGACAAGTCTACTTTTAGCTGACTCCAAAGTGAGAAAAAAGTCGACCGCTGATCTTACAGACTTGAGGAGAGTATGTTCTTTGTGGGTTGTAGAGGGGTACTACTTTTCGAAATGCATCCTCTCAGTGGGGGAAAAGTGGTATTTATGTTTGTATGAAAAACTGAAGTCTCTGGGTCCTACTGAGGCCTAAAACTTATCAAGTATTCTCCAAGAAAAATATAAGAAATGGTATTGTTTTTTAAAAATCAACGACTGGGTGGATAGGGATGTTGAACTTCTCATGGTAAAACATTATTGCTTGATTTAGTAATATATATAGATACCGGTGCATTATTAAAACATGAGATAGTAATTTAATCTCTAAATCGCAGCCTAGGGTATACTTAGTTCACAAAAACATTTTTTTTTCAACCTATCTCGTCCCATTGCTGGGCAAAGGTCTCCCCCACTGTCTTCCAGGACTTTCGCTCGCGTGCCAAATCCCACCAATATGTCTCGAAGGCATCGAGATCGTCACGCCAGCGTCTACTAGGCCTTCCTCGGCGCCTTCGCCCGTCTTCAGGCACCCACTACGTGACGATCGTTGCCCATCTGTCCGGGTGCATTCGTCTTACATGGCCCGCCCAATCCCATTTTAGCCTGGCAGCCTTATTTCCTGCATCAGCAATGCCGGTCTTTAAACGCAGCGTGGTGTCGCTTCGCATTCTGTCAATCCTTTTTACTCCAAGCACGCTGCGCTCCATTGCTCTTTGGCAAACCTTGAGTTTGGATTGACAAACACATTATTCAATGGATTTATTAAGTTAATAATGATACATTTGTCATGGTTTGATCACCAGGTTCTAATAATGAAGCCGTGAGGGAATCTACGGAAATCTGAATAATCTTAGAAGATCGTTTTTGCGAAATGCGTGAGCATTAAATTGACTACAAAGGTCTGGGCATTCAGGTGCTTAACAGATTTAAAAATCAAAATCTTTTTATGCATTAAATCACAAGGATCACTATGAAACGTCAATTTAACTGCCTGTTTCTTCGTAACCAAGGCAGGAAAGAAAAGCAAGAAACAAGGCTGGTCGTTTTTTAATGACCCTTTTAGAATACATAACAATAAAGAAAATTAATTACGTCTAAATTTTAACATTTTTGAACGAGTTGGAGCAATTTAAATCCCAAGCTTCTCTAGCATCTCAATAAGCCGATATTTTATAGTAGGTTTTTTATAAAGATTTTGTTTAATTAACATTTTTTAATTTGTTAATTGTCAATTTTTGTACATCACTTGGCAGTTTGTTATAAAAGCCTTGCCCATTAAACGATTTACTAATTTTATGGAGTCTACAAGGGGCAGCAGCGAGTTAATCTTTAGTTCTAGTATTAAAATTATGAAGTATTGACAAGGGCATGTCATAATATTTATTTCTTTAAACTTATGGCGTAATAATTCTCTGGGGTCCATATTATAAATTGCACGAACAGCCTTCTTCTTCTCGCACAAAAACAGTGTTTATATCTGCAGCACTCCCCCAAAGCAGTATACCGTATGACATAATACTGTGGAAGATCTTGAATAACTGTGGTAGGGTTGTGTTAATTACACACCACGAGATAACGTGTACCTACCTACTTTCGATGTTCAAAATGTAGACGTGAAAAAGATAGGCACACACGGCTACACATCAAGCTATACATTTTCAGTCAATGCTGACCTCTCATTGTATCGAAAACCTACACAATGTGAGGTCAGCTTATATTAAAAATGTATAGCTTAAAGTGTAGCCTGTGTGTACCTAGTGGTAGAGAGCTGCATAGATCACCACTTTTTGACAAAAACTTACGGCTACTAATCACTATACACGTTTATATAATTATGTGTTTATTATGCATTTTTGTTATCGAAATCTCAGCCGATAATTTTTTTTTATTCTTTTGTGTTGTATCTCGAAGATGTTCCTAATTTAGTTAGTTAAGGTTAAGATCTGATGATGGAGTACAATATAAAAAACCGGTAGTTATTGTTTTGAAAATCGTCAAAAGAATATCTATTTGGGGCCATATCAATGGTCTACTGATCTAGATCATGGACGTTAAAGACACTAGTCAACGACCAACAGCTTATGTATCGCGAATAAAACGATTAAGGTTTTGGAATGTAGATCACAGACAATAACTGTTTAGGATACTTTAAGTCACCATCGCAACAGGAAAAATCTTCCCTTACAACTTACAATCCGAAGGAAGGGTAGTTAAACGAATATTACTTGAAAAAAGACTATTTGTTTATTAACACGGGCGTAAATATTTCGCCTGGTCCCAGGTAGTTCAGTTCGCTAGTTCCATTATTTACACATTGCAGTTTGTTTATGTCTTTTTGAAACAATATTTACCAAGTTAATGTACAGGTTTGGATTTAAATTAACTTTGCTTAGAAATATCTACCGTCATTTAGAAAAGCGGTTAATAAGGGATAATTTAAATTTTATAAGAAACTAGTGCTAAAAATTCCTACCTACTCAAATTCCAAGATAAATTAGTTATTATTAGGTATAAATATTATGCGTAGTTTAAAATTTTTAACGTATGTTTTTATTCAATAAATACCGGAAAAGTGAAGACAGACACAGAGAAACACTTTCTCATTTATTAGTATTAGGTACTTATCAATTTAAATACATTAAAAATGAATTATTTTATTGCAGTGATTTAGTAACTACGTACAACCTACCAACATAAATTCCGAGAATAAGCGGATTGAGTCATCGCGGAAGAATTAAAAAAAACCCTGCCTAATCACGAGTTAAGATTTATTTAAGTCACGTGTTAGAGAGATTAACTCCTAAGTATCTACCAAGGCAAGTAACTACGTACCTAATAAGTATATAAATAGGCATAAATTGTAATTTTATATACACAGTCGCGCTGTTATATTTTTAGTTATATATATGCCGTCACCATCAGAGCCTCATACGATAAGCAAACAAGTTAAACCTGATACCACAGAGTACCTGCTAATGATTTCCTCCTCAGCTGGGGATGCCACATTATAAAAGAAAGTTAGTAAAATCGTACTTACATATTTTAAAGCACCTTTAACATTGCGATGTCAAATTATTAAACCAAACACTGACACTGGAGTTGACTTTCTAAATTTGAAAAGCCTTCGAAGGTTCGACGGCCAATGGTGGCAGCGAGCGACGGAATGCGACTCACGCGCAGGTATAGCGGTGTGCTGGCTGTGGTTGTGTTTGTGAACACACCTGTGTATATTAATTACATAGTTGCAACACTAATGTCTTTGTGTGAGTGTGGCGTAGCCAAGTATCAATATTGACAGTTTTAACGGGAGAGCTGCAGGAATTTGTAACGTCTTTTATATTCATTTTTACAATAGAGGTTTTACTTTAGTTTTACAGATTGCGATTTTAGTAATAATAATCATTCAAACAGAACACATCAATACACGTCTATTACTTATTTATTACCTATAGCACTGAGAGTTGGAACGCTTTGATGGATTCTTCTCCTCGAATTCAGGCTTACTTTTGTTTTGAGGCGTCCAATGCAATAGGTACACTTGGTTACGAGAATCTGATGATGGAACCCGATGGTGTAATAAGTGGATATCTTAAACTACTACTAGTAAAACACTCGAATTTAGGCTCTTAGGGATTGTTTATATATTTCTAATACCTACATTACAATTGGTGACATCAAGGGCCTCATGATGGAGCCGGAAGGTGGATAGTATCTAGGTAAGGTAACGTGTTTTTTAAAGTTTTTATTTACTACTAGCTGACCCGCCGAGCTTCGTACCGCCTTGACATGCATATGACGCGGGCTGCCAATTATCTCGCCGGTACAATTGTCAATCGGTCATCATTAGCTGCGTCTATGTATGAGAAAATGAATTTTCTTCATAATTTTTTTTTTGCGTAAGTTTTTTGCGAAAGTTTAATAGTCATTCTGCTTTTCAGGGCGGATAGCTTACAAACAAATCAAAAATCATCCTAATCGGTTCAGCTGTTCTTGAGACATAAATGGTGTAACTTACGCGACTTTGTTTTATATGTATAGATTCCTATTCATACTGTTTTTCCACACCTAAATAACAAACCTTGTGGGGTTTAGGTAAATAACCTCTAAACTCCACAAGATTTAGATGTGGCTTTTTTTAGTGAAAAAAAACTTAGAGCCCTCATCATTAATGTTATCTTAACCAAATTAAAATAAAAACTAAATATTCAAAAATATCGCTGAATGTAAAGCATATGGTACGAAGTTTGCAAAAATACTGGACAGCGAAATTTAAAGGTCACTTTAACCAGGTACTTACTTATTAAATTTATTCGTATTTTTTTTTATCTTCAGTGTAGGATATTTTTTTACTTTACCCGGAAAAATAAAATAATAAACAATTTAAAAATAAAAAGGAAAATATGACATTCGGGAGAATCTTTTAGAACGCTGGATAAGAAACTTTAGCGTTCTAAATGATTAAATCTATGAGTTTTTATAATAAAAATCCAATGACCGGAAAATCCTGTATTCTGTGGAAAAATCGCTCTTTATCACCATAGCAGATTACACACTGTGCGACGCCACCTAGGAACGAATGATGTAACTACGTAACAGGCGGCCATCAAAGTGGCGCATCAGTCAGAGGTGGACCTCTGCCACCTTGATGGTGACAGAGAGATCCATCTCTCTGTTTAGAAGAAATCTGCTGATTAATCAGTTTTCTTTGTCCTCTGCAAGTAACTTTTGTAAAAAAAATTAAATTTAAAGTTATATTCTATGTAGGTAGGTAGGTTCTTGTAAAATCAACTAATCGATCGTTTAAGGCTAGAGCTCCAATGCACACCTACACCACGCTGGAGATTACCTAGGTAGTACCTAGATACACCAAACAAACAGTCCCACTTTTGTTAATAATATGTATCTATCTCTGCTTTTTATTGTATTAGCTAAAGTCTTGTGCGTAAATAAGTGCCTTTTATTCATGCCATTTGTTTATTATTAATTATCCATATCCATACTACTATTATTATAAATTCGAAAGTAACTGTTTGATATGTTTTCAAGAGTAAACGGCGGAATCGATTTCAATGAAATTGGGTGCACCTACTTCTCCTGCGTGTAGGTTTTGAGGTTTCCGGGTCTTGGGATCGTCAGTGTATTGGAAGCCGTTGCTTTTAAATGATATAAGAATTTGTTTGACAATTATTATAATAAACTTTCAATAAATTACAAAATTATGTACAAAGACGAAAGACAAGTTATATTAACGGTTTAGCAGATTTCGCCTTATGAGACGGTGTGGTAAAGCTCGTATTGTTGATAAACATGACGTTCGGTGCGCGTCTTCATTTATAGCGCCATCTGTGTCATTATGTCTGAACTATCTCGTATTTCATCTAGGTAAGTTTAGTAAATCCACATCTGTTACTGGGTTCCACCATTCATGACTAGATGGCGCTGTCATTAACACAGTATAAGACCGGGATTGGGACAAGGTAATGCTTTTCAAACCACGCGTGCGAAGCCGCGAGCGGCGGCTAGTTATTTATAAACGTGTGATGCTTACCTTACCTACAGCCGTTCAAAACATTACCCCCGCAAAAACAGAAATAACTCTGAAATCCTACGCAGCACGAAATCATACTGAAGAGGTACATTATTCACAAATTATAAGCTATCTTTCTGTATATTTTTTATCCAGCTAGCCCCATCAGGTAAAAAGATCGCCTGACGGGGCAGGCGTTACCCCAGCAAAGTATATTTATCATGAAGAACTTCTAACCCTTGAATGCACAAATTACCAGATTTCACGCAAATTTACACGAGGCAATGCTCTAATTCCCCACGGTTTCAGAATCCTCAAAGAAGACAACTTTTAGCCGGTGTAACGCACACAAATTTCGAATGCATTCATCGACTCTCCATCTCTTTCTGGGTTTACCGCGGCATCAATAATAACACGATACTTCAATCAAATTGATCATTGTTTAATTTCCACTTAAATTCAATTATTACATTTCTATATCTATACTATACGCCAAGCCTAACGGCAGACGGGGCCAACCAATAAACATGTTTGTTTCCTTTTCAATACAATTAGGTATTAGTAATAAATGTACTCGGCCCATCACTAACTGCTCCCGTAAGGGCGGCAAGAGCGAGAGAGATAGCGATAACATCGTCGCTTGTCCCACGTTTAATTACTCCGTCTCCCAAGAGCGATGGCGTCAATTATAATTAATTTATGAATGAAATGAAATTAAAGAGATGATGGCTAATAGAGTAGTATGGAAAAAAATACATTATTGTACTAACCAACCCCACGTAATGTGGGACAAGAATAGGAAGATGATGCATGCATTAATTCATATTTTACGATTGCACTTAAAAAAACCCGTAAATTTTCATTAAACAATTTTAACATACTTAACTTATGTACATGCATACATATATTCAATCAATAAAATTAAAAGGGCCTTACCACAAAAAAAAGTTAAACATCCGTTAGACACACTGTTTTAAAAAGTCCTAACAAATGAAGACATTTACATGTGTTTAGGTGGTGAACTTTTTTCTGGTAATAAGTCCTTACGCTTGTAGCCACAAGAATATCAATAAATCTTTTAGCACAAATACAATAACATGACGCATAAAATAATGACATAGATTTTATAACCTTACCTAGATACGCTATTTTATACAGACATTAATTTCAGTTTTTTACTCCATAAAGTTCACTTTTTAAGGAACTTCATTTCTCCCCGAACAATTATGGGATCTAAATTATCAATGGTCAATCCTTATATTTAACAAATATTATTGTAATTTTATAAAATTTGACTAATAACAAGTCTTTAAACAAGTTTGGCAAACGCACTGATTTGCATATTGTCAGATATTTTGTACTACAAATCAAGATATTAGTCTAATATAAGATAACAATGTTACTTTAGGATTGTATCAAAACTTTCCATAATTGGACCGCATTCATATAATTATAAATAAATAGAACTCAGTGCGTTTTTAAACCGTATAGAGATAATAAAATATGAATAGGTATTTAGATTGAATTTATACAAAAAATAATGTACAGAAATTATTAAAAATATATATTACTGTATAATATTTATTATTTACTCACAAAAACTAGAAATATCAGAAAACTATAAGAATATCAACTATAGTTATAACCGATAGTGGTCACTACAACATGAGCATACCTACTACATATATATATATATATTTTTTCTCTAACCTATCTCGTCCCACTGCTGGGCAAAGGTCTCCCCCAAGTCCCTCCAAGTATCCCTATCCGTCGCTATCTCCCACCATCTTCTTTGGAAGGTGACCAAATCGTCCCGCCAACGCTTTCTCGGCCGACCCCGACGTCGCCCTCCGTCTTCAGGCGACACCATATATATATTATATATATACATATAGGTTGTTTGATAATATACGCAAAAAAATTAAAGGGGTTATTTTGATGAGCATAATAAATAAATTTGTGAAATGTTTAACATAGAAATGTGAAATTTATTTTGGCATGTAAAAACAAACACTTTATTAAACTTATGTTGTGCTATTGCATAATGCTTGCCATCTAACCACAGATACTGTATTGGTGACGTCTTGAGATATCTCTTGTTGTCTAATCTAAAACTCGCAGCCATTTCCAAAAGAGATATCAAATCGGCCTTTATTTTTGGATGTCGATTGCAAGAGTAGGCAGTAAGTTTTATATCGAATTAATCACCTAAACTTAAGGCGATTTTCTAAAATCTGATAATATAACTAGTAGTTTTTTTTTCGAGATGTCTTTTTTTTTGTTTTATAAAACCGTCACTTGAATATCGTCAGTATATTACCAAACATCCTGTATATACTAAAAATGTGCATTGTTAAAAGCAGTCTATACTTATTATTATGACTAGCATTATAGACTAAACAAAAATATCTATTTACATGCATTAGGCACCGCACTGTGAATATTAAATTAATCACTGAATAGATCCGAACCTTTTTCTTATACACAATACACATGTTACTTAAATGCTATTATTTGTTCAAATAATAAACGAGCTGTTTAGCCACGATTTCGCTTACGTGGACTTAAAATATTGTCTTAGAAGAGCGCTAAATACCGAAAATCGCATACTTCCGAAACCTAAAGTAAAAAAAAACTTTATTTTCCGAATGCCTCTAAAAAGTTAAAAACTTTACTTGTAACTACGACGATGAGTAAACTCCTATTTACTATGGGCGCGTTCAAGTATTAGGTACAAAACGCAATTTTTGAAGATTTTTGAACCTCCCTCCACTCCATCTAACGGCTCCGTAACGTTTTTCTGTACCCTCTCCCTCCACCCATCCCTTCCTAAAATAGTCACAATTATGTTGCGCAAAGTACCGGAAAGTCGCTTAAATACCTTTGCCATTGTTTTAATCTTGTTTTAAATTTTAAATAAAGAAATTGTAGTAATAAATAAAACAAGAGATTCAATGTTACGTAACGCGCTGTTCGAACCCCCCTCCCACCCCTGTAACGCATTAACAAGACCCCGCTCCTCCCCCAAATTGCTTTACGTAATACTTGAACGCCCCCTATGGTGCAGTCCAAGTTTAAGATTAATTTCTAATAATTTATGGCAATTTTTTTAAACAAATTAATCGTTTTTCGTATTATTAAGAAATCTTATGCAAGATCGAACGTACAGACCTTTAAACTTAGATTTTATGTTCGAAGTCGAACCGAAATCCTCACAAAACAGTGTCGTGCAATGTTCGTTTAAACTTGCCCGAGCATGAATGTAGATGCACCATTAGAGAAAAGACTATCAAAATTTGTGTATGCATGCAGTGTTGGACTCGAGTGAGACAAATCAGATTACTGTAACACAAAAATAGTTTCTCTAATTTAAAAAACATTAATCATAAAAACGACTAAACTAGTAGTATGTGACTTTGAGTCATATTAAAAACATGACTTTTAAACTTAAAACTTAACTAAATCTACGCAAAATGCTATTAATATAATATAATCTGCTGAATCACTTATTACAACTATCTCTAATCTTACATGGCATTTGATCACCAAAAGTACATCCTACTAATAACACAGGTTATCCTACGTACGTTCAAAATAAATTTAAATGTATTTTAATCACAGTACGTACACCGCTGTTTACCTTTCAAAAGATAAATTTACCTAAAGTTAGATATTTCATCATGGTCTTAGACATACTCGTATTTATTTAATTAACAAAATTATGCCTTTACGTTCACAAATAACGCGGTTGCATTTTGAGTTTATGCCTAAGAACTAAACTATAGTATCAAATGACTGCCGTTGCCCAAAATAGTCACATGTGTTCTTAAAGTCTCCAAATGGTCATATTAACATAGAAAACGCATATTTGAATACCATACCTGCAATAGTTTTAGGTCTGTGCTCCAGGAACTTAGCAGAACTTAGGTAGCGAGTTCGATTCCCGCCGCGGAACAAATGTTTGAATGATTTACTGATATTTGTTCCGGGTCTGGATATTTTCTATATACTATAACTATGAATTTACAAAAAGTGTACAAGTATTCTATCAGTTATCTGGTTCCCATAGTACAAGCTTTGCTTAGTTTGGGGCTAGATAGCGCTGTGTGAAATGTCCGGCTTTATTTATCTTTATACGTAGTTAAAGAATATAAACCGATTTTGAACAACAGACAATTGAATAGAAGCTTATCTATTGCTCCAAAGGGTCGCTGGACTCCGGGCATTGGTCTTCCGACTCTGAATGAGAGGGAAGAGGTGCATTCTCTTCGTAGATCATATTCAGCTTGCTGTATTCACGTTTGCGTCGGGGAGCCTGCAAGTACAAGATAATATTTAAAAAATATATATATACAATAGTAATATTAGAATAAACCGATTGACGACCTCCGGGGCTGGTTGTTTCTCTATACAACCTGTTTTGTTATGCACGACATTAATTTATAACACACATCCGGAATCATATTAACTGATTTAAAAGGTGGGTTTAATACCGGTAGTTTGAATATTTATCCAGTAATCGATACATTTCCAACAAACCATTTTTAACGTAAATCGGCGGCGCCTTAGCGACGATACCGCTTAGTCAGTTTAACAGGTACTTACTTACACGACGTATGAATGTGATTTGTTTGCCTATTTTATACAGGCTGTTTCATTGATATTTCAGGACTTGAAAATAAAGTAGATTGACGATTAAAAAAAAATTTATAGTAATGAATTTGAAAGAAAAACGATTATTATGTATATAACAATACTAGCCATTAGCCCTACCCGTGTTTTCATTTAATGTCGTATATAACAAAACACGTAGTATATTATAAGTATGTGTATTAAACTGTAAACTGTTTACCCGTGATCATGGCGCATGCAACTGCGTCGAAATATCGGGACACTCAAGAACTCACAAATCATGGTAAATATCCCGTTTTTAGTACAAATAGTGTTAATAACCATGATAGTTTCAAAAGTTATATTATAAGTATGTATTTAAAAAAAAAGTACATAAGTAATCTAGTTTCCATAGTACAAGGTTTGCTTAGTTTGGGGCTAGATAGCGCTGTGTGAAATGTCCAGCATTGTTTATTTATTATTAAGCTGACCACATCGTGCAACTGATGGTAAAATGCCCATCTACAGCCGCAATCATCTTAAGAACTTAATCAGTGTTTATATGCTTATTATGAAATGCTACTGTCAGTCTCAAATGGTGCAATGCAGTGCTTTTACAGTTCCCGGCGCACTTACAGGTTTAGTATTTTGTTACGGCGCCCGCTAGTTGAAATAGGGTACAAATGATACTAAGTAGATAGGTACAAAAATGTAAACATCCACAATATGAAATTTCCGGAGAATGGTAAACAGAAGCGCCTCACGGCGCCCCTCTTTACTCTATACGGCTCAACAGGACGCCGCGGCGCACACTTTGGGAACCCCAGGTGCAATGAGCTACTAGGTAGGTACCCAAAAGCCTATGTAATTATTTTAAGTATTATTGACGGAACCAAGTGCCAGTTGCCAGTGCATAGTGCTCGAAATTCGATCGTATTTTTTTTAGCTTAATTTTGGAGGATTGAGGCCTAATAACCGCCTCACCTAATGCTACAATTAAATCAGGGGTACTACAGGGTAAAAATCAGCCTATGTCTCAATCCCGGTCATAGATAGATAACGCTTTATTGTACAACACACTAAAATTAAAAAGAAAAAAAAATAACAAGACACTCGGAAATACAAGTGGCGGTGTTATCGCTAAAAGCTATATCTTCCAGATAACCTTTGTATTTTGGTCATAATTTATTTCAATACCAAATTTCATTTAAATCGGTGCAGCCAGAGGGACAGAGACAGAGGGAGAGACTAGGTAACTTTACAATTTATGATATTAGTGTGGATTTACGTAAAGGCAGTGCTCACGTTGCTTTTAGGTATTCTGAAGTTCGTCTCATCGCCAGAATTGCTGGAGCTAGTGATCCCTTCTTCGAGCATCAGCTGGCAATTAGCTCCTGATAACTGCAAATCCTTGTAAAGCTGTCCAAGTTGCTCATTCACAAGGTCGGGCTGTAACAATTACATTCTTATTAGAATTTAGTCTCCTTAAACTGGTATAGTTTATTTTATTTACTGAGTACCAACATCAAATTGAATATAAATTATACTTAATCGAGAGTAAAAACCAGGTGTCATTACAATTATAGGTGTAGACAATATGCCTATTTGGTAGATTAATTACCTACTAGCTGTATACTCGCGGCCTCGCTGGCGTGTACTTAAATTATTGTAACGAATTATAACAGCCCCAATCATCGAAAATAGGAGAAGTCCGAAATCGTCCATAAAAACGTCCTAAACTTAAGAGCACTAGAGTTTCTTGTGAAAGGGCTCGCCCAGGGAAGAACTACCACCCCACCTATTTTTGCCGCCAAGCAGCATTGCTGTGTTTCGGTATGCAGGGTATGGTTTCCGGTGAAATTACCGGCACATGTGTCATTTCACCTAGTCTGACGCGAGAAAGAAGGTTTTTCCACTAAAAAGTAAATCTGTTTAGTTATAACTTTTGACGATTTGTGTCAATTACTATTTACTAATTTATTGCGGAGTCCAAGTGTTGGAATATATTTCAATATTTCATGGCAAAAAATGTTAATTTTTCCATAAAAAAACTATCCTGTGTCCTTTCTAATACATCACACAATTCACACACAGTTTTTCCTTGTTACGTTTCATCAAGATCGGTTATGCTGTTTAGTCGTGAAAACTTAACAAACAGACAAACAGCCGGAGTTACTTTCTAATTTATAAATTAGTATGGATAATGTAGTATTAAACTGGATAATATTACATACTTAGTTATTTATGCCATTTATTCTCATAACATTAGTATGAGAAAAGAAATTACATTCTCGCGGTAAGAGATTATTCTGACAAGACGAGTCTTCGACCATAGTCTCTATCTACTCTGTTGCACACTTTTTTAATGTGTAACATCTTTCCTCTGGGTTTTTGGGAGTAATTTTGGCAAAAGGGACGGAAATGTGTAACAGGAATCCGGGGAAGGGCGCGCGGTGGTCAGATGTTACACATCATATGCAACTACTGTAAGGCTTGTAGTTTTTTTTTAAATAAATATCAGGCTTGCGTTTGAGCACGATCTCGCCTGATAGGGCGCGATGATGCAGTCTACGATGGATCACGCTTGCCTAGAAGAAACCTATTCACTCGCGACTTGAAGACACCCAGGTTGTAGCTATCAGGAAACACAGACTCAGGCAAGGTGTTCCACTCCTTGGCGGTGCGCATAATAAAGGTCGAAGGGAACCGCTTTGTGCGAATGGGAGGTACTTCTACCATATAGCGGTAGCGCACCGCAGAGCGTCTGGTTGTTCGATGATAGATTGGAGATGGTGGGATCAGGTGGAAAAGTTCCGCCGTACACTCTCCGAAATGTACTCGATAAAAAACCGAGAGGCTAGCAACCTTTCGACGATGCTCCAGGCTGTGCATCAACCACCTCATCATTGCCTATGAGCTTCTTGGCTCTTCTCTCAATTGATTCCAGAGCTTTAAGCTAGTACTTCGTTGATTTGTCCCAGAGGTGAGAACAGTACCCCAAACATTGTGCTTGGTACAATTTGAGCAACTGAATGATACACTAATAGAGTTGGGAAAAGTACACACTATGGGATTGGGACCATTAATCGAAAATCTTGCTATCAGTAGGTTTTATTTTGAATATGTATGAATATTCATACTAATATAATTATTTCGAAAGTAACTCTGTCTCTGCTTGTTAGTTATGTTAGTTTTCGATGAAATTTTGTATATAGATAGATCACAATCTAGGACCTATCTCAATCCAATCACACAGGCTACTTTTTGTTGACAAAACAAGCGAATCAAACTGCGGGCGTATGCTTGAATCTTCGTAAAAAGAATCCAAAAATTCGATCGCCAAAAGTGCATACAAACGCTGTCTATAAATTCAATAAAACAAATGCATGCCCTGATTTAAAATGAACTAACCTGGACAAAAGCCTTCATCCTCTCCAAATCGTTTTTCAACACTTCTTCCTTCGACTTCACCTGGATTTGATACTTCAAGAGCAGATGTGGGGTAACGGAAACCTGTGAATTATTAACAGATGTATAGTTTGAATTAAACACATTCCCTAGAGGATTAGCAAGCTGAATTAGCAATAGGCGGGGCATTTATTTATATTTTATTAATTAATACTTAGATTCACCGTATTATAATTATATACCACATTACCATATATTATAAACTAATAAACATTACTACTGTACTGAACTTAAACGAAATTGAATCTACACTTTTACAAATTTGACGTGGCAAAGTAGCCCACCGGTTAACTATAACAAGCCTACTTTAAACTAAATTTACAAGAAATAGTTTACAAGAAAACTAACTGAGTATTACATTTTTTTTAGAATATTCAATTAATGAAAGAAGCCCCCTTGAGCTCCATTTTTATTTATATAATATAGTCACGCATTTGACTTACTTCACCTATAGTACGAGTATGTGATGACAGAGTTAGAAATAACCTGTTTACCCTAGACTTTAAGAATTCGACATTATAAGGGTAGATTCTAGAATAACAACATTTTATTACCTGTTCCATCCATGGGGGATTTATTTTCCTGCGCGGGGCTTTCTTGGGCCCCTCGTATAAGTAGACAGTAGCAGCGTCAGCGGCATTCTGTAAGAATATCTATTCTTTACGTGGGTCTCTTACTTTGATTTTGTTTATTGTTTACTAGCTGACCCGCCCGCGTTCTCGCTCGCTTGGTGTTTCAATATAAACATTACCCTCCTGCGCAGTCGGGTAAAAAGCAGCCTATGTCCCAATCCCGGTCACAATCTATGTATATATCAACTGTACATAAGAAGTGCACCTTATAATTTTAAACTAAAGGTTCCCCCCAGATCTCGAGAACAGCGCCACCTACCGGATCCAATTGTCTATTCTAAACTATCCAGAGACCCATTCAAATACACACAAGAAAAGATAATCAAAATTAGTCAAGCAGTTTTCAAGTTTTTGCGAGACTAATGCACGTCAATTGATTTTTATACACCTAATAATAGATTAGTTGTTTGCCCGCGACTTCATCCGCAATTGTCTGAATCTCGGCAACAACGCCACCTACCGGGTCAATTTGTGTTTTCAAACCATCCAGGAACCCATTGTAATATACACACAAAATTTCATCCAAATCGGTCCAGCCGAATGTATATATATATATGTAATTTCATACTACTACATTAACCTACTCATCAAAATAATATTATTTTAATGAGTATAGTACTTTATACCTCATACCCAATACACCCCAGGTAATATCCACATTTTATTCCATCCACATGTTGTGTGGTAGAAATCGCTATTTAGCGATAATACCGCTACTTATATCACATAGATATTCTTAATTGTTTGTTTTATGGGTAACATTGATTTTTCTAGGTATCTATCTATCTACTTTTTGTACCAACCACGTTTTTCAGAACTTTGTAGTTTTTAGTTATTTCTTTTATAGTAGTAGGTAATTTACAGTTATGAATTTATTTTTATCTTATTTTATTTATTTAAATTTTACACTCAATATGATGAGTATATTTATCTGGGCCAGATAGTCTCTTTCAAGAACAGACAAGATCGAGAAGTAGACTGTCGTGTCGATAACGCTTGGAAGAGCTACTGGTCCATGAAAGAGCTAATGAAGAGCAATCTTCCACTGTCACTTAAGCGGAAACTCATCGACATATGTATCTTACCTATCCTAACCTACGGTGCTCAGACTTGGTCATTGACAGACTCACAGAAGTTCAAACTCGGGGTATGCCAAAGAGCGATAGAGCGTAGCATTTTAGGTGTCAAGCGAACCGATAGAATCCGGAACACTACTCTACGCTCTATGACCGGAATCATCGATGTGGGGTACAAGGCTGCAAGACTCAAATGGGAGTGGGCGGGTCATGTCACTCGAATACACCCTGAAAGGTGGACTAAGATCTCCACCGACTGGCAACCTACAGGACGACGGCAACGAGGCAGACCGCGAAAACGTTGGGACGACGATCTGAATGGGTTCCACTCTGACTGACAGGAGATTTCTGGAGAATGCAAGGAATAGAAAGATTTTTTTTTAATATTGCTGGACATTTCACACAGCGCTATCTAGCCACAAACTAAGCAGAGCTTGTACTATGGGATCCAGATAACTGATAGAATACCTATATTTTTTTTTGTAAATACATACTTACTCGTATAATATATAGAAAAACACCCAGACACGGAACAAATATCTGTAGATCATGCAAACATTTGTTCTACGGCGGGAATCGAACCCACTACCTCCTGCGTCTCAGCCGGCTATACCTCCACTGCGCCACGAAGCAGTCAAAAATTTAAAAAAAAAATGGGAAAGACCTTTGCCCAGCAGTGGGATAGGTTATTTTTTTTTAATGTACACAACTATTACAGTAACACCAAAGCGACAGGGCAAAACCTTAATATCTAGTACTTATAAACTACTTCTTTACACTTAAACTAGATAGATCCTACTTATAAAATGCAAGACCTTAACTGTGAATTTCGCAAAGAATTGAACGAGTATATATTGTTATTCATTGAGTTAAGTTAATACATTCTAGCCAAAGTATTATTTACTTCATTTTCCTACTCTATTAGGTTCAAATTATTTTTCAGAATATTGTTACGCCGAGGCTGTTAAACAATGAGTAATAATCGAACCTTCTCGAACGCTTTTGTCTTGCTGTGTTATTGTTGCTATTGTTTGTGGTTTCGCAGAATGGGGAGTGGCCATTGTGTCGAGAGACCGAACCTTTCCTGGAAGGATCGACATCGTTCTCGAACAATCGAAATGTGTGCGATATAAATAGGCCGGAGAGATGTCCGGACAGTCAGTCAGTGAGTGAGTCTCATCGAGGCCCTGGAGGACTGACGTGGAGAAGGGTCTCGCGTGAACAGTAGTTGCTCGCGAGTCAGTCCGGATTAAGCTATACGTGCGATCATTTCGGTGACTTTAAGTGGTGCAACTGTGCTGTGAATTAGTGTGTTGTGATTACGTGTGACCAAGTTCATGTATTCATCGTTTAGTGCTGAATAAAAGTGTTATTTTGGTTAGACCGATTCCCATTATTTTATCCCGAACCCTCAGCTCGTAACAATATATATTGTGGAAGTACTGAGTAATCTATAGAAATTCATTAATATTAATAATAGGGGTTCAAGAATACTGCCCTGTGGAATAATTTTTTCACATAAACAATTGCAATCTGTTTTATAGATTTTGTATATGAATTATAATATAATAATTTACTACCATATACACAGATAAATTGAAAAAGATGACTGCCGACCTTTTATAACACAGAGGCAACTTAATCAAAAGTTTCGATCATTCGAAATATTAGTTCCATTAAAAATCTATCAATAAATACTCCCTCCCCCTCCTCCCTTTTCACCCGTACTTTCAGCAGAGATCAATATTCTTACTCACAACTAAAAACACCATAGTTTACCCCAGGTATGCTTAAACACAGATCTTATTTGCAAATTCTGCAATTCAAGTATTCCAAAGGTTAACTGGTAAATTACCTGTTTGTGTTTATTAGCAGCTTTGTTGGGGTCACTGCTGTCCTCAGCACTGCCAGACTCAGTCTTGAAAAAAGACGAGTAGAAGGACGAATAACTAGACTCTCCATCAGTCTTCTCGATAGCATCATCACTGGCTTGAGCAGACTGGCCCGAGCTTGTAGTCTGGGCGTTCTTCTCCTGACTTGGCATTGCGGGAGCATTCTCAGTGTTCTAAGGGAAATGAAAGGTTCTGTTAGAAAAGCTCTAGACTGTTTCTTTATTAAACTAATTGGATGCATTATATCCTACATGTTACGAGACACCATACCATATCCCTTGACAGGTTTCAATTGGAGGTTTCATTTAAAAGTTCTTGATATGTATGTCAGGTGACTGGTAATTTGTTGGTGACAACTCTTGAGGACTTTCGTGTGTTGCCACAATCAAGCAAATAGTTCAAGATATTTTTGACAAACTTGATAACATTCTGACAAAGCAAGTAGGCATTCTGAGTTGAGTTTCATTGATCTATGCGCAACGATATTCCATACGGTTGATCGAACAATTATACACGGTTATTTTTGGTCAATGTTTAACTGGCACCTTCGTCACAATTTACGAAAAAGCTGCTGAAAATAACTGCTATTTTTGTAATTTCGGTGCCACACATAATAGTATGATTTTTAGAATACTAGACCAAAATTATAAAAACTGAACCCTGTACTCAATCCTTTGTACGAAACCTTTGTGCGTCTGTCTGTCCGCCCGTTTGTCTGTCTTCATGTGCGTCCGTCTGTCACAGCGCATTATCTCAGCAACTACAGAAGCTATCGAGTTGAAATTTAGATCAAATATAAATAATATGGGGGCACTTCAATTGAAGATAAAAAAGTATCACCGAAGGGGCCAAAATGGATGTCCGGCGTAGTGAATGTAAAATACTGTTTTATACCCTAATTAAATTGTTTTATACCCGTGATTCAATATTACCTAATTTTTAATGATAATAAAACGAATTAATTATGTGAAAGTTATAGAACTACGGTGTTTGAGTTATTGTAACCTATAAAATAAGCGTTTTTTTCTATATGTTTGCTCATGTTCTAGTAAAACAGGCGCCTTTTTACTAAAAAACATAAGTAACATTGATCAACTTTAAGACTTAAGTTAAGATTTTAAAATTATCGCGAAAATAACGAGCCGTACGGGACTTGAACCCGCAACCTTCTTTTTGATACGAGGATGTGATGCCAATTTCGCTAAGAGCTTACTACTTGCCATGCGCAAAATAAATAAACTGTTTAATTTACATCGGTTCAAGTCACACCCGGCTCGTAATTAGCACGATCATTTTAAAACCTTAATATTTATGTCAGATAAAACTTTATGTAAATATAACTTTGATACATAAGCTAATAGTAATAAATAAAAGTTCATCGGTTGCCAAACCGGAATACCTGACGTTGCTTGGGATCCGGGTTTGTCTTGGGCCACGACTCGGAACCCTATAAAGCATTGAAACTTACGTACTAAGTGGTAAAATTAAACAAGTGAGCATCAGTTTTTATATTTTGTCAAGTAACTGTCACACATAAAGCCTGTCTATAATATAGAACTTCATCCAGAAGTCTTGATTCAAGTTGAAGGAATATAGGTCAAAGTGCCGCGCAACTTGAATCCCATATATAATCCATTTAATAAGTAACGTTTTAATGTACGATGTTACTTAACAGCCTCTACAGTCTGACCAATACTGACAAGATAAGCTCAATTATTAAAATTCTCCAAACACGACACAAGTTACCAAAGTTGAATAAACTAAGTTAACTTTTTTTACATAATGTAGCATTCAGCAATACCAAGTTTCTCGCAGACGATAAAAGCTATGTTATACAAAGCATCAAATATAATATCAGGTGTAAATGTCTAGTGCATACCCGGTTGAGAGTGATACTTGCAGAATCGATGATGCTGCTTTCGTCGACAAAAGTGGATGACGTCATCACAGTATCATCTTCCTTTTTTTCCATCGAAGGAGGTTGTTCAACCAGCTTGGGGGTTTGCGGCAGACTCGACTTACAAGCCTATTCGTATGATGATTATTTATATTTAAAAGCATACGAGTTGTTGCATACGAAAGGCAGGAGATTCAATTTGCCGGTTAACTGCCGGTACTAGGTGGAACTCTATCGTCAATAAGTGTACACGATAGTAATCGGCTAAAGTATCGCCGTAACAACTCAATCAAATTATAGTCGATTTGAACTTGAAGGACCCCAATCCAATCAAAGCTATGTATAAAATTTCATGTAATTTTGATTTACGTTAGGCGTCAGTCTTTCGCTTGGATATAAGATTGACGCCAAACGTTAACACAGCAAAAAATTATATTTATTAAAATCCATAAGTATTCTCAAACAAACAAATGATGCATACCAATGTACAACTGGCCTAGCAATTGGTTACCGCTATAGACATTATGGTTATAAAAACCAGGTTAATCGCGTACAAATACTGCACACGTTAAAATAACTCTAATTAATAAAATTTAGTGTGTAGGTATTTATGTGTCTTAAGGATGTTAAGCCAAATTTCGCTGGCTGAACTTTTTTGTTTGTTTTTGTTTCATAAAGTAAACTCATCAAAATATGCGTTCTCTGCCGCACAACCATCATTAAAATTATCCCTACTTCATGGATAAAATGTAATTAAGGATTACACATTGACAGTTTTTGACTGAATTCCGTTATAAATAATTTTAATTCAAAACACATATATTTATTTACAAAGCTATGTTCAAAAGTATCCATCTCCTTCAAGTCCAATCGGCCGCGTTTAGTACAAATCGCTGACATACCTGTATATAATTGCTATTAGCTAGTTCCAGAGGGTTGAGCGACGGATAGAACAATTGCCTGTATTCCATGGATTGTGTCATCAAAGTTTGTTGCTGTAAATTATATGGCATTTGCGGGTATATGTAGGGAGATCCATACATCTGTTGCGGCGAGTACATCCAAGCCACTGGAAATACATAAATAATATCAAACATTTATCGATACTAATATTATAAATTATAACATAACTAGCTGACCCACCCGCGGCTTCGCTCGCATGGTTTGTCAATAAAAAGATAACCCTCCTGCGCAGTCGGGTAAAAAGTACACTATGTCCCAATCCCGGTCAGAATCTATCTATAAACCAAAGTGTACACTTTGGTTTATAGATAGTTGGTCTGTGGGAGTAGAAGGGAGTGCATTTAAAGAATACTTTATAATTTTAACCCCTTTCTTCTCCCTCCACTACACTATAACAATGAGTATAATCAATAAGGTATGAATGCAGTCAATATAATAAAGCATAGTTCAATCAGTTATAATAATATATTTTGACGACCTCCGTGGCACAGTGGGCAAATAGCCGGCTAAGACGCAGGAGGTAGCGGATTCCCGCCGCAGAACAAATGTTTGAACGATCTACAGATATTTGTTCTAGGTCTGGATGTTTTTATATATAATATAAGTATGTATTTATAAAAAAGGTATATAAGTATTATATCTGGTTCCCATAGTACAAGATTTGCTTAGTTTGGGGCTAGATAGCGCTGTGTGAAGTGTCCAGCAACATTTATTTATAAAAAAATGAGTCTTTTGTGCCATTGACCAAACTCAAACTCCTATAATTTAAGGTGAAAAATGAAATGAAAATATATGAACAATAAGTACCAAGTATCACTTTATATTAAAAAATTACACTCGTACTAGTTAAATCTTAACTTAATCTTACTATCAAATTATTAAAATATAATAAATTAATAAAATAAAATATTTTACTAGTTTAATGTATAATTCAATTTAATAATACATTATATATTGTACTAGCTGCCGCCCGCGACGTCGCACGCGTGGTTTTACAATAAAAACATTACCCTCCTTCTGCGCAGCTGGGTATAAAGTAGCCTACATCTCAATCCTGGTCCAAATATATCTGTATACCAAAGTTATCAAAATCGGTTCAGCTGTTTAGTCGTTACAAACAAACAGACAAGAGTTACTTTCGAATTCATAATAATAGATTGGGGAAAAGTCTTTTCGCATTACAGTATGTATGAACTTGTAATAAAATCTCTTTGGCTATACTATTTGTATCTGGCTGGCTTTGGAAGCATTCAAAGTTTAAATTTTAAAGAAGATAATTCCAAATTCAAATTAGGAAAATGTGTGATTTTTATTTTGTTTTTCGTACTGTAAAGATGAGTGAATCTAATGAAGAAATTCGATACATTTTAAAATTTTACTACAAAAAAGGTAAAAATGCAACGCAAGCCGCGAAAAAAATTTGCGATGTTTATGGACCTAGTGCAGTGTTTGTGAGAGTAGCATAAATTTGGTTTAAGCGTTTTCAATCCGGAAATTTTGATGTTTTTTTTTAATTTTTTTTTTGTATTATATTGCTGGACATTTCACACAGCGCTATCTAGCCCCAAACTAAGCAGAGCTTGTACTATGGGAACCAGATAATTGATATAATACTCATATACATTTTTTTTGTAAATACATACTTATAATATATAGAGAAACAACCAGACCCGGAACAAATATCTGTAGATCATGCAAACATTTGTTCCGCGGCGGGAATCGGACCCGCTACCTCCTGCATTTCAGCCGGCTATTCGCCCACTGCACCACGGAGGTCGTCAAAGATGCACGTCGATCTGGTCGCCCTATATTTTTAAAAACGTGGAGCAAGATCGGCATATCAGTAGTTACGACGTAACTGAAGAACTGGGAATTGACCACAAAACAGTTTTGGCACATTTGAAAAAAACTGGGTACACAAAAAATCTCGATATTTGGGTACCCCACGAGCTCACTGAAAGAAACCTAATGAACCGTGTACTCATTTGTGATTCTTTATTACGACGTAATGAAACCGAACCATTTTTGAAGAAGCTGATAACTGGTGATGAAAAGTGGATCACGTACGACAAGAACGTGCGAAAAAGGTCGTGGTCAAAGGCCGGTCAGGCTTCACAGACTGTGGCGAAACCCGGGTTATCTCGCAACAAGGTGATGCTGTGTGTGTGGTGGGATTGGAAGGCCATTATTCATTATGAGCTGTTATCACTAGGCAGGACCATCGATTCTGAACTCTACTGCGAACAACTGATGATATTAAAGCAAGAAGTTGAGAGAAAGCGGCCGGAATTAATCAACAGAAGGGGTGTAGTTTTTCATTATGATAACACTAGACCTCGCAAATCTTTAGCCACTCAGCAAAATTAAGATAGTTTGGCTGGGAGGTGTTAATGCATCCGCCGTATAGTCCTGACCTTGCACCTTCAGATTTCCACCTGTTTCGGTCTCTTCAGAATTTTTTAGGCAGTGTCAGGTTTACATCACGAGAGGACTGCCAAAACCACTTGTCGCGGTATTTTGATCAGAAGCCCCAAAATTTCTATAGCAATGGGATCATGTCCCTACGTACAAGATGGCAAAAAATTCTCGAACAAAATGGTACCTACATACTTTAGTTAAATGTAAATAACTATATTAAAAAAAGTTTTGAATTTTCTTAAAAAATGCGAAGAAACTTTTTCCCCAACCTAATATTAGTATGGATTATATAAGGTGTTGCAATTTAATCTAATTATATTGAACGCACGACGGTTCCTATACAAAAAAATAATAAATAAATGTATCTATAAATTGTTCTTGTTTTATGATAAAAATCTCGAGAAAATTGATAAAATGCCTCGCGTCGAAATGTTAGACCATTAGAATTACTGAATTACTGAAAAGTTACTACAAACCGTTCAACGACCCGTTAAATGACCCCCCCCCAGTCAATGACCTGGCTCGGTCAATGTAGTCCAGTCCACAGATTGCGTATAGTGCGCATGGCAGGGCGGTTAGGCACAAAAACTATACAATAAAGTTTATTGCATAAAAAAAACATTATTATTTATGGTCTCAAAAATATACTACGTCATTATGTATAGTTTAAATTGCAATACCTTATATTGTGTTTCATTTTCGCATGCCTGTTTACTACTAAAAGAAGTGATTTTAAGTTTGTTTTTAATTTTTGTTACTTACTTTGAGTGGTAGGATATTGCTGCATCTTTTGTGGCATCATCAGCTGCTGAGGTAACTGCTGTCCGTTTTGCTGGTATTGCTGGATGGCGCATTGTGCGTCGTAAGTGGCGTGCGTGTTAGGGGGCTGGGTGTTAGTCGACGGCGTTGCATTCAGGTTGGACGCGGTCAACCCGGTTGGCCCGTAGCACATCGAGAATAAACCTGCAACGAAAAACTGTTACAGAATACGGGTATGATACATGGCCCCTATTGATTTTAAAATAGGTAGGTATATAGTTTATATTATGTAAATAGTGCCTGTGCCCAGAAAGGGTAGTCGTGCTGACCCATCCAATTATAGGCCCATCTCGGTCACGTCCATAATTTGTAAGACTATGGAACGTGTTCTGAACAACAGGCTCCTCGCAAACCTAGAAGCTAATAACCTCCTCAGTGATCGCCAATACGGCTTCCGCCGAAACCGGTCAACTGGGGATCTTCTGGCGTATGCCACGCATTTATGGAGCGAGGCCATTGAGAAATACGGAGAAGCGCTTGCTGTTTCTTTCGACATCTCAAAGGCATTTGACAGGGTCTGGCATGATAGCCTTATAAGTAAGCTTCCATCTTTCGGTCTACCCACTGGTCTTTGTGTTTGGATCTCGGACTTTTTGAGAGACCGATCGATACGAGTCGTCGTTGATGGCTGCTCGTCCGATCAATTGGCCATTAACGCCGGAGTCCCTCAAGGGTCGGTACTCTCTGCAACTCTCTTCCTGCTGCATATCAACGATCTGCTAAAGCCTGGAACCTTTGCATATGCGGACGACAGCACAGTTGTGGAGAGTTACACATCTACTGCACGAGCCAGTGGGGCGCAGATTCAGTCACTCAGAGAGGCCATGGTTGAGCGCTTAAACTTGTCCTTGAAGGCGGTCTCCGACTGGGGCGATGCCAACTTGGTTAAGTTTAATGCAAATAATACCCAGGCGTGCCCGTTTTCCGCGAAACGGAGTCCATTTCATCTGGCTCCTACTTTCCGTAATGTATCCGTGCCGATTTCTGACCACCTCGAGCTTATTGGTATCTCATTAACACCCACTCTCAATTTCGGCTCCTACATTGAGTCGAAAGCCCAGCTGGCCGCTAAGAAGCTTGGAATACTTGCAAAGGTGAGGCAATACTTCACACCGGGACAGTTGCTCAACTTATACCAAGCACAAGTCCGATCATGTCTGGAGTACTGTTCTCACCTCTGGGACGGATCAGCGAAGTACCAGCTAGAGGCTCTAGATTCAATTGAGAGAAGAGCCAAGAAGCTCATTTGCAATGACGAGTTAGCAAATGCAAGGCACCACAGCCTCGAGCATCGTCGAAAGGTTGCAAGCCTCTCGGTTTTTTATCAGATACATTTCGGAGAGTGTGCTGCGGAGCTTTTCAACCTGATCCCACCATCCCCATTCTATGATCGGATAACCAGACGCTCCGCGATGCGCCACCGCTACATGGTAGACATACCTCCCATACGCACAAAGCGGTACTCTTCCACCTTTATTATGCGCACCGCCAAGGAGTGGAACGCCTTGCCTGAGTCTGTGTTTCCTGATAACTACAACCTAGGGATCTTCCAGTCACGAGTGAATAGGTTTCTTCTAGGCAAGCGTGTACCATTGTAGACTGCATCATCGCTTACCATCAGGCGAGATAGTGGTCAAACGCTAGCCTATAATTTATAAAAAATATATATATATTTAGGTTGCGGATTCGATTCCCACCGCGGAACAAATGTTCGCATGATCTACAGATATTTGTTCCGGGTCTGGATATTTTTCTATATATATTATAAGTATGTATTTACAAAAAAATATATAAATATTCTGTTAGTTATCTAGTTCCCATAGTACAAGAACTGCTTTGTTTGGGGCTAGATAGCGCTGTTTGAAATGTCCACCAATATTTATTATTTCTTTATTTATCAGGTTTAAGATATGTTTATTTCTCAAAGAATAAAATCACAATAAATATACGCACAAAATTAACTTATTTAACATCATAAGGTGTATTTAATTGCCTGTATTAATTATCCGCCGTATGTAGTCTCTGTGTGTTGGTTACTTGTGTATAAATAAATTATCTATCTATCTAAACTAAAAATATTCCTTTAAAAATATTGTGTTGGGCTAATCGTACAATTAACAATGTTAAAAGTGATACATAAATATCATAACAAAACAAGTATTTTAAAATAAAAAGTGCGGGTAAAACCTGGTTCGTAAAGTAAAACTTGTTTTTAAAGACCCAGTAACTTTTCTGCAACGACGAGATTATTAAACGAGGAGATAAAGCAGTGTCTTGCGTCACGGGCGCTATATTAAATCCCGAACGTAACGAAGGATTCTAGAGTTAACTCAGAAGCGGAACGATGGAGTTACTAGAATCCTGATTGCAGAGAGGGATATAAGCACGCCCAAGATGCAGCCAGCTTTATCCACGAGGAGAATACTCTTCTTTTCACACTTTCTGCGAGACAATAAAAACCAATTCTAGGTTGGTACATTTTGTGCAGTGCTTAGTTCGATTTACGAATAAGTTTTTATTATGTGGGTCTCTTTGGTTAAAATTTTAATAAAAATGATGTTCCGAATTCAAACCACATAATGCCTGCGAGGGCATAATGAAATTCAGTACAACTTTACTCCCGGCTCAGCCGTAGGGATTTAATCGCTTGCTTTCGGTGAGGTTTACATGATATATAATTTGACATTGTCGAGCAGGTGGTGTGAAATAGTAGATTGTGTCATTAAGGACCAAAATAATGTATTGAGGACGAGAGCGATTGTTTGAATCCAGAGCGAAGCGAAGGATGCTAAAGATGAATCCCGAGCATAGCGAGGGATTCCAAAGTAGAATCCTAAGCGTAGCGAGGAATTCAAAGTACGTCGCTCGAGTTTAAATAATTTTTTTACGTGTGACACACTCTGCTTTTCATCACCCTCTATGAGAAAAATATATAAGAGATACTTTTAGTAGTGACGAATATTTATATTTACATACCCAAATTACAAATTTATATTAATATTAGATACGTTTTCACAGTTTTGAAAGTTTATTGTAGGTGTTTTGTTTGGAATAGAAAATGTCGTTGACTTATTTATCACCTGGGTATTCGTAATAACTTCAGACTCTGTGACATTTTATGCTGTTTTGAATACAGTTTCTGAAAATGACTGTTACATTTTCGTTTTTCCATGTAATTAAATTTCATAGGCTTTTAGATATTTTTCTCTCGATGTTTGGTAGTAAATTGTTTATGACAGTTTCTGCGATTAATTTTGGACTTTCTTGTGTAAATATTTTGCTTTCACTGCTAGAACTCATATTTAATTCAATTTGTGTAAATCAAACTAAAATTGTCTGTAATATTTTGATAAAAGTAATAAAAAAACGAATAAGAAGTTTCCGCGTATTTTTTTTTAATTTGATTGAACAATGCCGCGACGGCAGGTGCGGTTATTTTATTACCAGCCAGCACTTTATCGAAGCTAATTGCGTTCAAACTTGTTAATTAAATAGTGTTCCAAATTCGAAAGTCATTCCGTCACTGTCATTAAGTGCGCCGGAATGACCCACTTTGCACTAATTGACGAACCCTTCGCCTCTTTTCGAATAGATGGGATGAAAAATGTACCTGGCATATGAGGTGTCATCAAAGACATCTGCGGTTGAGTTTGCATGCCAACCGCGTAAGAGTTCATGTTCATTGGCGTAGTGTTCGGCGCGTTTTGCTGAGGGCTGGGAGTGGCTGCTGAAATTTAAGCAACATACATAACACCCAACATTCATTATGTCTCTGACATAATATTATATACATAATATATTACAGTTTCATTGAAATATTTTATATTGTAACTTCTACTTCATATTTTGACGAATATAATTTTTAGAAGTTGCACATCATCGAATGGATCCAGCAATACAAATTGTATGGAAGTATGGAAGAGAACTTACCTATACTGTTGGTAGCCGTATCCTGTGGCTGGGCACTCGCCACGGCTTTGGCATTATGAGAGCGTGAATGACGAGACAGCTTCTTGGCAATTTCACCATCCATAGTATTCAAGTGACGCTTCACTCCGTGCAGCTGGAGAAGAGTAAATACATAATAAATACCTACATATGAATGAATGAATAAATGATGTAACCTACATATAAAAACAATAGATTCACGAGCATTATTAATCCCTGAAAATTAAAATTAAAATATTGATTTGACATGACATACACAGGAAACACAATAACAGATGGTGGGATACCTAGACTTCTGGATAATTACGTTAATTTGTACATAAAATAAGACGAAACGCCAGAAGTAAAACAATCAGATAGTGTAAATATGTACTTAGACAACAGAACATCTCACGCAACTTTCAACCACCTGTAGCTCAAATTAATAAGTCCAGCTCAGCATGTGCTAAGTACTCGTAGGTAGGTTAAAAATGTACCTATGTTGGACATCCTCACATATTTAACTCAGGATCTTACTTTTTGACTTTCAATTTGACGCTTGATAAACAGCACGCCCTATCAAGATGCTGCAGTAAGGTCCCATCAAGATATTTTTAGCTGTTAAAAATCCTTTGAGCATTTGCATTAAATAAACAAACTTCCGCCCGCAGCTTCACACGCGTAGTTTGTCAATAAAAAGTAACCTGTCTCAATAAGTTCATAAACTATGTATATACCTACCAAATTTCATCGAAATCGGTTCAGCCGTTTAGTCCGGAAAACATAACAAACATACAGACAGAGACACGGAGTTACTTTCGAATTTATAATGTTATTGTGAATTAAAGACAAAACTATCGATTATTCGTACTTGTAGCCCATTTACCGCAAAATTCATTTTACTATGAATGATTTTGATTATGAATCGACAAAAAAATACATGACGACCTCTGTGGCGCAGTGGACGAATGTCTGACTGAGACGCAGGAGGTAGCGGGTTCGATTCCCGTCGCGGAACAAATGTTTGCATGATCTATAGATATTTGTTCCGGGTATGGATGTTTTAGTATATATTATAAATATGTATTTACAAAATAAACAAGTATAAAAGTATTTTATCAGTTATCTGGTTCCCATAGTACAAGCTTTGCTTAGTTTGGGGCTAGATAGCAATGTGTGAAATGTCCAGGATTATTTATTTGTATTTACCTGTGCTGCTTCAGAAGCAGCTCCAGCCATAGTAGGTTGAAATGAAGCGTTGCATCGAGCCAAATGTTCCTTCTTCTTCTGCCTTGCTTCAGAAGGCTGTTCGGCCTTGACAGTGGAGCGACCCCCGCGACGATTCTTAGCTAGCTGCTTTTCCATATTATTGTTGTGCCTGAAAATATATTATTTCTCTTACACAGCTTCACTTATCAGTGTCGCACAGAAAACAATCTCTTTGTTGGATATTTACTCAATGTAAATACAACAAGCAATAGCGTTAGATGAGACAGACCTTCTGCTGGTCTTCTGCTGAGACCAGCGCTGCAGTATGGCAACATGCTGTAGCAAATGCTGAGGACCCTTCCGCCACTACACTCAGCAGTTAGTTGTAATTTTAGTTTAAGTGTTTTTGTATCATTTGTGATTGTGGTGGAATGAATAAATGTTTTTTCTTTCTTTCTTTTTTCAATTAGTTTCAAAACTGAAACCTGACTACGTAATACCTATGTAAATACATGTAAGTACATGTAGCCTATGTCATCTGGACCATAATAATGAATCGATTGACAGCTCATTCTTCAAAATCAATGAGTAGTTTAGGCGCTACGGTGGAACATGCGTAAATCCACATACATAAGCATAAGCATTCTTTCTGGCTTTGCCGTAGTCTTATTCGCGTCTTAAAGCGAATTCTATTTATTATCTCTCTTGACGGAAATGGCTTCAGAAAAGAAGGATATTTTTTGCCCGCGAACATTGTGATGTGCACTAAACCATTTTCCAAGTACAGACTGTCAAATTTTTAGTTACGCTACTGGTTGGGGGCCGCAAACTGGGTGGTCTTACCATATTATATAAGTTTGCGGTACCGTTGCTTGAATGTACAATGAAAGGGAAGAGGGTAAAGTCACCGAAAGGATGGCTTGTAGACTTCTTTCTGCAAAACATCAGAAAACCGCCTTACAGAAATCTTAAAAAATCTCCTCAAATTTGCCTACTCAGCCTGCTGATAAATCCACCACTGACTACGGCGTTCCAAACACCGAACGCGGTTTGGGGCGGCGTGGTTACCACGACATGGGGCGGCGACATTTTCCACACTTCGCCCGCAGCCGAGCCGCAAGAGCAATGCACACCGGACGCGATGTGTTGAGCTAGTGTGTGTTAAGATAAACAACTCACTTGGTCAGCAGTTTCTCGGTGAGTTTTGGGTGGAAGTCTCCGTTATGAGGACTAAGGCAGCTTGGCATGAGCGCTGTAGAAGAAGCAGAGCTCACGATTTCCAAGGAATCACTCGAGTTTTGCACCGGTGGCGGCGGCGGCGACATAATTTCTTTACTGAAAGAAGAACGAACTTATTATCATACTGTTTTAAAATTATCCCAGCTTACAAAAACTATCTAATCTACACTATTATTATCCTAGAAGTTCCCACAATTAACCAAGAAATGGGCTTCAAAGGGAAAAGATACCTGGATCACCTAAAAAGCCATGATAATCCGCTGGCAAGAGCGCTGGTCAATCATTTTGACACAAAGCGGCTGAAAAGAGTCCATGTCCTGGACAACCTGCTTGCTGCATCAAAAGAAGGACTAATGTGTCTTGATCCTGAACGCCACAAACAAATCAACTCATCCACCTGTCCTCAAACTGATTGCGGACCACAATGGTGGTCCACCATGAGAACAAAAAAATACACAACTAGTATTATAAATTGTAAAGTAACTCTGTCTCTCTGTCTGTTTGTTACGTTTTCACGACAAACGGTTTGACCGTCTTCGATGAAATTTGGTATACAGATAGATTATCCGGGACCGGGATTAGGGCATGCATATGACATGTTACCTGGTAGATGGTTTTGGTTCAGTCAGTGCAGCAACAATGTGAACGACATCGGCGTTTGCCAGGCTATCATCAAAGCACAAGTTCTGGTGACTGTCGAAAAATCTGCAAAATAAATCAAATAATCAACATCTTTATTCTTTCTCTTCAATGAAAAACACTAAAATCCTCACGTTATGTGTGTTAAAGTTTGTATTTCTATGTATGTATAAGTCATATTGGCCGCGGAATATTTCATGACTACAGATGATGAGGTCATGGTCGACAGATACGAGATATGTGTTTGGACTGCAGCCGAACGATGGACTATGATGTATGAATAGCTGTTTAAATTATTACTGCACCATTGTGTGATACTTCTTGATGTCTGACAATACAGATTTTCACCCGATTGCCGAGAGAGGGTTTTGTTTTACGCGCGATTATATATATGCTTAATATATATACGCTTTTTTAACTGGTATCGTCCAAATAACAGGGCGAAATATGATAAACGGGGTAAAATATGCTCGAGCCAATTTGAATGAATGAATGAATGAAAAATTCTTTATTGCACAAAATAAAAATAATCTGTACATAGGCGAACTTAATGCTAGATAGCATTCTCTTCCAGTTAACCATTGTGTGATGCGGACAAACAGTTATTATAGGTAGTGCATAAATGGTAGAGGGAGAGGCTTCATTTAAATTACAAGACACAGATATAAATAAATAAATATGACTAATCCTAGACAAACACAAGGTATTTCAATAAACCTACTTTCTAATACTGAAACATCAATAAACCCTAGTAATACAATTCATAAAGTAATAAATATCGTTATTATATTATATACTACATATATGTACTTAAACATTGAAACCAATTTACTATTGTTTATCTAATTTTTTGTGCACCCTGTCAATACATTGAATAAACATAAGATTGTAAATATTTTTAAAGTTAAGAAGTTTTAACTAATTGGTAGTTCAGAAAAAAAAATAAGGATTTCTCATGGAGGTTGTATTTCATTAAAGTAGATTATGAATGTGGTTTCTTTCATTTTTAAATAGAAATAAGGATTTGTCATGAAGGTTGTATTTAATTTCAGCATTTATGAATGTAACCTCTGTTATTTTAAAGAGAAATAAGGATTTGTCATGGAGGTTGTATTTCATTTTAGTATATTAAAAATGCAATGAGCCTCATTCTATTTATAAATTTACTAAGGCTCTAGGGGCGTAAATCGCATAGGTATATATGTACCTCAGATAAAGGGCTAACAACGAACAACTTTCAGAGCATAGTGATGAAAAAGTATTATGCTTTCGGGAATTCCCGCGATGGACTCTGAAAGCTCGCGATCGGCGTTTGAGCAAACGCAATCTTAACAAAAATGTTACCTGTCATTCGCCAAGAAGGCTCGCACGCAGTAATACACTGCTTTTGTGACTCAATCAACGCGAGAAATTGCAATATAAGATGATGAAACTCGTTCAATTTCCCGGTCGAAGTCAAGGCAAAGTCAAGGACTTCTGTAGGTAGTCATTATCACTTCAATAGGGTGCAAATTGCTTACCTTTGTAAGTTTTCCATATAGTTGAGTTGGTTATAGCTCAGCGGAGTCTCGGTACCGGATTTGCTATCATTGTTCTCATGGTGGGGTGATATCCCTCCCAGCATCACTGAATCTCTTTCCTGTCGAACCAACTGAATCGTCAGAATGTTGCCACAGAACAGTAGCCTACCAATTATGTTGATAAATACAATGCTTTTAAAATTGTATATGGGCTTAAATACTACGTTAATACATTTTTATGATTACGTATTACTTCCATGTATGATGTTTTTGAGTATGTATTGTAAAGCTATTTTATCTGCCTAAATTGCCATTTATTGGTTTTTAACGTATATTAATAAATTGAACTTAAATGCGGGCACTACAGTTGTAATATAAATTTGCCAACATTGTTTGGAGATTTAAATTAAATAAATGTTTATTGGTATAGTTCCACTCGCTTGCTACATTGTACTTTTTATCTTACGTATGTATCAAGAACCAATTAGTCCAATCCTGGCGCTAAGATAACAGACGCTGACGCCTTTTTCCTTATATCTTGATAGCCGCGCGGATTCAGATTCTACGACACGACTTATTTACGAAGCAACAAACTCGCTTGTGTAGTATTATTACTATAGCCACTTTATTTCCATAACTAGCTTATACACTTTTTAAGTGGTAAGTGTAATTTTTAATGATGGTTTAGCTAAGACTCTTTTCGGGTATAGGGCTCCTCCAAACATTTCCAAAAGTCTATATCTTTCGCTTTTTCTAACCAGTTTTGACCTGCAATTTTTCTTATTTAGTCGGCCCAGCTTTTTTTTTATAAACTATAGGCTAGCGTTTGAGCACGATCTCGCCTGATAGGGCGCGATGATGCAGTCTACGATGGTACACGCTTGCCTAGAAGAAACCTATTCACTCGGGACTTGAAGAACCTTGGGGTTGTAGTTATCAGGAAACACAAACTCAGGCAAAACGTTCCACTCTTTGGCGATGCGCAAAATAATGCGTGTTCCAGCGGACGTCTTCTTGCCCTATTTCCGATTGGTCCTAACCATGCCATTACTCTCTTTACCACCTTTTGTCTTGTAGGCACGCTACATGGCCTACCCATTTCCACTTTAGGTGCCGTTTATTTCAGAGCATTAATGACATTCGTTTCTTTCGTATTGTTTGTGCACTATACGGAGAAGATTCTTTTTTTCTAGCTACTATGGGGAGATTCTGAACTTACAGGTAACTAGCTAACCCACCCCGGCTTCGCACGGAATTTTATCTCAATAGGTCGAGGGCGGCCCGGCTAGCTACGCAGACGGTCACCGCCGACGGTTAGCATGACGGTAAAATCAGCCTAGTACATACATATTTGGTCCATCAGCGCCAAAAGTTAGCGTGAGAAGAAACCCCGCCTTAGAGTATAACATTATTGATCGAGTGAAGCGATATCTCCAAATCAACTTGGACGAATCGGCGTTGTATGTTTGTCGGAGGATTTTCGAAGCGTCATTACAATTATACTTTCGAGTGCAAATTTCACTTGTTCCGATCGACGACATGATACATTAAGATATCAGACTTAAGTCCGCTTGTTCAACGATCCCTAAACGGATTTAGCGACTAAACATGTTTAGTCTACAAGTCGCCCTTAATTTCATGATCTTGAAAGCAAAACAAAAAGCTATTTAATGTTTGTGTTATCCATCCTTACTAATATTGTGAATTCGAAAGTAACTCTGTCTACCTGTCCATCTGTCTGTCTGTGCGCAGAAGGAGGGTAATGTTTTAATGACAAACCACGCGGGCGGGTCAGCTAGAGAAACATAAAAGAGCTAATATCAAATGCGTCTGTAGAATGAGGGAACTCATCGATCAAAGCGAGCCTTTGATACAACCCCCCCCCCCCCCCCCATTCTACCCTAGTACAAATAATTCCATTTACTATATATTTTGTAGGTGGTACTTACATATGAATTGAGATCTGGTTCCTGTATTTCACCACTGAGGTCCTCTTCTCGCTTCGGCTGTTCTTCTAGAAGGCTTTCCATGATCATAGCGAGATATTGGCAGCGCTTGCTCATTTGCTGCCTTGCTTTCTCCGCTGGTTTTGTTAGTACCTGGTGAATAATAAAAGATAATTCATAATTCAGTATCATCATTGTCAGCTTAAGTGATAGCCCACTACTGGGTACAAGCCTCCTCCCTCGAACGCCACTCCAATCTATCCTGTGCTATATGCATCCACATATATCGCGGCCTCTACATATATCATAATTCATAATAATTCTTAATTAATTTATTCCTTGTAAATCTTGGTACATTATTATTTTTATTATTATTTATTTATTATCAGATACAAAAAGCTGGTGGTACATACATACATACATGGTAATCAATGTGGTACACACACATTGATTCGATGAAGTCTTAAAACCTATCTTAGGTGATAGAGGCTTTATATAAACAGATTCTGAATAGATTCTTCAGTTCACAAGTAACCTTTTAACAAATATATAACCGACTTAACCAAACTACTGATCTGATTTTGATTGAACTTGTATGGGAAAGTATATCTGTCCAATCTGTCCAGTCTAATCTGAAAGTATATTCTGTCAAATAACGAATTTTCCAAATCGGTTAATAAATGACGGAATTATGAGGTATCTCATAGGAGTGTAAGAAATTAAGTCAGACAACAACAAGCAGTAAGTAACAGTAAGGTCAGACAGTCGCATACTCTGACCCTGCTCTGGTTTTCCATGTGTTCGTGGGTTGCCATATTTCAAGCTTAAAGATGCTTTTAAACGAGTCATTTAATGTTTTACGGCAATATTTCCTGGTCTCATCTATTTCCGTCTCACTTCACGCTATACCTGTACCGTCATCATCATATTAGCCATAGGGCATCCATTGCTGAGCATAGGCCTCCCCCATAGATTTTCAGAGCGACCGGTCTTGTGCGGCCTGCACCCAACGGCTCCCAGCAACCTTTATCAAGTCGTCTTTCCATCTAGTGGGGCTTTCCAGTGCGTGGTCTCTACTTTTCCTGTCTGTCCCAATAATCGTCAGTTTTTCTAATTATGTGCCTCACCAATTGCCTCATCAACTTACTAATCCTAATAATTCAACTCATTAATCTGAACTCTTAGATAGAGTTCCAAACGTCGAGATCCGCAAACGAACGAAGGTTCATGACGTTGGAAATCGAGTTATGGAATTCAAATGGTATCGGGCTTGACACTTAACTAGACGTGGTGATGACAGGTGGAGCAGGGTAGCGACTGAATGGTGGCCGAGAAGCGGGTATAGATGGGTGGACGACATCGTTAAAGTCGCGGGCCGTCAGTGAGTGAGACTTGCGCAGGATCGTGGTAGTCGGCACAAACTTGAGGAGGCCTATACCCAGCAGTTGGTGAAGTCGGGCTGTGAATGAAGATGATGATGATCTGAAACTTACATTTTTCAAGATCCTAAGAATACTTTGCCGGTGCGCTTCGGCCTGTACAGTGACCAGTTTGTTTTCCGGAGAAGTCTCCTCGACTTTAGTAGGCGGCGGCGAAACGAAAACATCAGGAGTTGTTGGACCCTACAAGAAAAAATTTATTTTACTAAAGTTTCATCTAAGCTTCTTTTCCATCGCAGAGTTTTCTCAAATGTTCACTGAATTGTTAGAGAAAACAATATGGCTGAATCCGAGAATAATAAGTTCGGGAATCCGTCATAAGTTTTATAAGTTCCAATAAGTTGATATTTTTAAGTTAGCACGCCAACCTTTTTGCTGCCTGAGGTTGGCGAGTAGAAAATGCTTTTAGCATTAAGCCCACCTTTTGCACGTTTCATTTGTATTTTGTGCAATAAAATATTGAAATAAAATAATAATAAGTCAAGTCAGTCAAGTAATGTCAATGACATAAAATTAAAAATAACTTGGTTAGGGAAGTTTTGTAAGTACAATGAAGTCAAACAAAGCTGAAAATAAAAGCTAAGTACGAAACTTGGTTACGGAAGTTTTATAAGTACAATGAAGTCAAACAAAGCTGAAAATAAAAGCTAAGTACGGAATGCAATGCACGATTCAAAAGTTCAGTGTCGTCAAACAAAAAGATAAGCAATCCGTACGTTTTTATGTTTAATGAAGTCAAACAAAACTAAAAATGTTTTGAATTTGAATAAACAATACTTACTTACTTATTTCCGTATTTTTAATAATGATTGAAACAAATCACGAAAGTTTTCTAAGTAAAACAAAACTTACTTCTAAGACATGGTGTTTTCCAATAACGAATTCCAATTTCATCGACCACGGGTTTATGAAAGAAGTCCATTCGGTTTTCAGTTTTACGTAATCGCCGTTTTGTGTCAACATTCTGCGAAAGTTAATTACAATTGTTTTGAACAGCTATTTTTAATTAAAACGTGCAATGTATTATACGCCAAGACTCGTGGCAGACAGGGCCAACCAATAAACATGTCCTTTACTAGTAATTAGTAATACAATTACTAGTAATTAGTGTTATCGATAGGTACTCGACGCATCACTAACGGCTCCTGGAAGGGTTGCAACAGCGAGCGAGATAGCAATATCATCGTCGCTTGTCCCACGTTTTATGACCACGTCTGCCAGGAGAGTTGGTGTCTAGTATAGGTAGGTACTTTTCTGTAAGACCGAAACTATACTTACCTTCGTAACAAGGAAAAGACAAACTAGATATGCTATTGTACTAAAAATTGGATATTTACCATGATTTGTGTGTTTTTGAGTATCCCGATATTTCGACGCAGTTACATGCGCCATGATCACGGGTAAACACTTTAGTTAAACACGGACTCACAAATCATGGTAAATATCCCGTTTTTAGCACAAATAGTGTTGATAACCATGATATGTAGTTTCAAAAGTTATAAACCAGATAATAGTAATTTTTTTCGTAGAATAACAAAAATTATAATTGTTTGTAACAACAATTAAACATTTAGATAGCAACTTTTGTTGTTGGATATTATCTTACCTGTACGGCATACACTTTAGCATGCTTCCTTCCTTTACAATAGTCTCGTATATCATCTTCAAATACGGCAGGTCATCAGGATGGTACATCGACAATGCATCATGATTGTAAATGTCCTGAGGTAGGTAACCGAGGTACGGCGCGGACTTAATGTCAATGTATTCGAGTTTGCCATCGGCCGAGTGTCTGATGATAAATGTTGTTGCATCTTTTTTAGTCTCGTTTGGTGCTGAAAATAAATGAACAAGAATTGTTTTATTGATTTAAATTAAGGGTGCAACTGTACTGTTAAAAGATCCGTCTTTTTACGTACGTAGACACCGCTAAACTAGTTTTCTTCAGCTACTTCCACAGCATTATGTGGTACAGTATACTGCTGTGGGGGAGTGCTGCAGATATAAACACCGTTTTTGTGCTGCATGAGAGGGCTGTTCGTGCAATTTATAATATGGGCCCCCGCGATTTTTTTTCTTATTATACAACAAACCATTATGCCTAAATATTACTAGACATAATAATTATTACAAGATGTCTTACTACAGGCTTAACCAGCACCGTTGTCCACAGATTAAGTTAGACAAATGGTGGGGTATTTACAATATTAAACACACAAATACATATAAAAATATACCTAGTGCCTAGGGTGTCTAAAAACACAATACAGGTTCAGTATTTAGTAATGAGTAACTTAGTCGTTATTAATTTTAAATTGAGATTAGACAATCAGACAGGATTGTCTGATTGATTGCTTTTTTAAACAAGGCTGGTGAGTTTGCAAAAAAATCAATTTCCAAGAAATTATCGTTAAATAACTTAGAAATTCTATTGAGTGACCCTCGCTAACCCGCGTTCGTTTTACAAGTAGTAAGTGCGAATAGATAACGCTTGCGGATCTCTCGGTTGGAATACGAACGATATGGAATACAAATGTATATTTGGTTAACAAGTTTGTTACAGTCAAATTTATCATGGCAGATATTATATAACAGCAGTTGATCAAGGAGCAGTCTTCTCGTCTTAAGTGTTGGTAAAGAAATTGTATTTATGAGTTTATCATGGAGGCCTTCGAACGATAACAGCGATAGTCCATCAGAATTCCAAGATCTTTTATCATAAATACTTTATCCAGCGAGGTGCCGCACAGAGGATAAGTAAAAAATTTATGGAATTGATTTTCTTTGTGAAGGTGATGGGCTTACATTTAGTCAGACTAAGATGTAGTTTGTTTAGCTCACAATAAAGATCATCTTACAATTTGTAACAATCATCAACAGAAGTGATTTCCCGTCATCATCCAACACCTACACATAGTTTTGATTTCACCTATTTCCTGGCGAAGGTATCAATAACAATGGCATCACATCATCCAGACTCGGAACAAACTTGTTCCGTTTCGGATGATACACTCATTTGACCTTAGTAGTTGATAGAAAGTGTCTAGTACCTAGTTCAAGTTTCTATCAACTGCTGGCACCTCGCCTGGTTATTGTGAAACTGATCTACTCGGCGTTGCAAATAGAAAAAATAAACTTACTTTTGAAAGCTGAGGAGAGAGGTGTTGCTTGAATGATCAGGTAGACCATATTACCATCTTCATCCTTTATGTCTTTTAAGGAGAATTTCAGTACGAAGGGCGTGTAAGTCACAGCCCGACTCTTGACCGCGAAGCAGATGTTCATGCTCCGGTATCGGCGAATACGGCAGACCATCGTACAATCGGTTATGCTTTGAACTGCAGCTGTTAACACAAGTTGTTTAATAATTACTTCTTCAATCAGATTAGATAATATAATATAATATAATAATAATAAATATATTTTAACAAACAAACAATACAATACAATGTTACATACATTTAGCAGAGATCTTAACAAAGGAATAATCCAGAATACAAGCTCACTAGCTCCCACCCTAGGTAAAACCTGTGTTGTGGGAGATAGTCTCTTTCGTCCTGTTTGAGAGTGTGAGTGTGTGTATTTGTGTGTTTGTGTGTGTGGGTGTGGTGTGTGGTGTGTGGGTGTGTGTATGTAAGTGCGCGTGTGTGCTTGATGTGTAGTGTGTACCTGTGGTAGTGAGAGAGAAGGAAAGCGATGTCTAGGGATCTATTTTACTAGTGCTACATAATTCTATTGATATAGGGTTCTGAATCGTGTGTAGGGAGGAAGGGGAGGGGGGGAGGGAATTTCAGTATATGGAATAATGTTTATTTATTTTGAATATATTATAACTGATTTCTCTTGTTTCTTATAAATTATTATGTACATATTTTTGTTTTTGTGCTTAAGTTCGTTTTCATTTATTCATGTGTGACTATCACGTTGGTGTGATAAGAAGGGATTCCGTTTCATGGTAGTTTAGTGTTAATAGCCAGGCTAGTAATTTTTTCTTACACTTTTTAGTCGCGAGATCCATTATATCTATTGATTTATTTATTTTGGTGTAGAGTGTAGGACCTACAAAGTTATAATTTCTTTTGCCAAAACTTGTTTTGACTTTCAGGGCGCTCCATACTGTCCGTCTGTTGGAATAAGTAGAGGCGACTGTAATAAGTGAGGTTTTATGGAACTTGAGTATGACTGAGGATAAATACAACTGCCGAACCGTAAGGTGATTTACGTCTTTGTATAGGGATTCTGTAGGGTATCTGTATGGTTTGTGGTAAGCAACTTTTAGTACTGCGCGTTGGGCCCTTTCTAGTTTGTGTAAATATGTTTTGCAAGCAGCGCCCCAGGAGCTAGAACAATAGGATAGGAAACTTTGGCATAGTGCCAGGTATACTAGCCTTATGATTTTTACGTCTGTGATAGCTCTAAGGCGCTTGAATATGTGCAGCATTTTTCTGAGCCTGGAACACAGGTAGTCTATTTGTTTTTTCCAAGTGAGATTTTCGTCAATGTATATCCCTAAATATTTAATATTCGTTACTTGTTCAAGTGAGGGGCATGCGCAGAAATTATTGGAAAGGGGATTTATGGGACAATTGTGGAGCTTCACTTTGAATGAACTATGGGGAGCTGTTCTTTTAGTTATGTTGAAGGGTACAAGTTTCGTTTTCTCAGTGTTTAGGGTTAACAGGTTATTATTTAGCCAGCTAAAGACTATTCTCAAATTCTTAATAATATTAAAATAAAGCAGATAGATTGGGCACTTTGGAATAACTTAATAGCACTTTTAAAATTACCTTTGTCAAGCTTGCCATTTACAATGTTAGGCACAGCCAAACCATTTGTTATTTGGGAAGCAAAAGTGTGGTGATCCTGTAAAAACACTGTCGTTTAGTATTTCTGTTGCCCCTGTAGTACCTAAATAACATTCACAAATTGTAATTCTCATGCGCTATTGAGTTTTAAAATGTTGGACTTTGGTCGTACATACATTCAAAAGTCTAATTTAAACAATATCACATTAAATAATAATAAATTAAATGATTATCTCAAACTTTTTTACATAAATACAAAGCTGTGTTTTAACTTACCTTCGGATGAACGAAGTCAATGAAGGATCTACCGATCCACATGTCTTTAGGAAAGCCAAGCGTGGCAGTCAAATTATGAGTGGTGTACATAACCACACCATCGTGCATTGACACAGCGCATGAAAATCCATTCTGAAATATTACAAATCATCTCAAAGTGTACCAGAATTTGCAGATCTTGAGAGTCTGAAACGTAGGCACAATAATCGATATCCCACCGAAACCATTTTGGTTCTACGTTCTTGACGCGTACAGCTAATGTATGGAACATTTTACCGTCGTCTGTTTTTCCTAATACAATCCGGGCCTCTTTAAGGTTAGACTAAATAGGTTTCTTCTAGTTCTTCGTGCTTCATCTTTAGACCATATCATCGCTTACCATCAAGTGAAATTTTTTTTGAACGAAAGTGTTGTAATGTAAACACATACAAGTTAAAGCTCTCGAGCAAAATAGACAAATCACCTATCTAAAGTGCTTTTTTATACAATAGTTTATGTAAAACCGTGACATAACCTTCAAATATATGCAGAAAAAGAGTTCATGTGACTTCCAACTAGAGATGGGTAACCACCCGGGTTAAATACATGAGTGGGTTAAAACCCATTATCACCCAAGTTATTTCACCCACTGGGATTTTTGATCGGGTGAAAATGAATTAAGTAGTAAATATTAACAATGACGACTAATAAAGTACCTAGGTACCTTTATTTATTTATTTTATTTAATAATCCACAAAACAGATCACTTAGCACTTTAAACCCGACTGTTTCCAGTTAGTTTTATGATCGAAGGTACCTACATAAAGTAGCTATTATTGTTTATGTAAATCAATTATCACCTAATTTCCGTATCAACGTATAACTAAGAATTTGTAGTTCCCGAAAATTATATTCCCTGAATTTGTAGTTAACAGTTCAGAAGTTATGAGCGTTTATCTAGGACCGTACAACCAGAAATCAGGATGTATCGCCCGTCTAGATCCCAGCATCTGGAGACCTTGGAGAATCCGTTAATTGCTAAAGTTTTTGTGGTTAATTTGTAGTTAACTCCTTTTTTTGTTATGGCTCGTATTCCAAAATAAATGGGGTTGAATCAAAGTAACATCAGGCTGTACCGCCCGTCTATACCCCATCATCTGGACACCTTGGAGAATTCGCCAATAGCTCAGCCTTTTGCAATCATTTGGTTACGAATTTGTAGTGGATTTTATTTTTATGTAATAGCTTCCATTGAGAAATAAATGGATTTTAGTCAAAATGGAAGTTTCACTTATATCTCCACCACGAAGAAATCTAGAAGAACCGTACAAAGCTCAAAATACTGCCGTAGTCGAGGAAAAGTTAATTACAAAGTTTCAACGAAATCGGTTCAGTATTTTATGAGATAATTGGATCGAAAGAAAAACTCAAATTAGTGTTTTATAGGTTATAAGCACACTGATATAGGGTGACCATGATGTTAAACAGCTACCTACAAGTCAGAATTACTAATTAAATTAGTAATTCTGACTAATTAATTGAGTATGTACCCTTATTACTATCACACAAAACTGAGTACCAAACGCTTCGAAAGTTATCCTCGGACAAACAAACATACATACATACAACGCCAACTTGCCCAAGTTGATTTAGAGATCTCGCTTTGCTCGATCAGTTATAAGCATTGAAAATGGTACCAACCTACTTACCTTTTCTTGTGTCACGGATGACCGATGCCTCGTCTTCTTTTAGCACGACCAGGACAACTGGTAGATAATGCTATTAGCGTAAAGTCCACTTAGCACTAGGTAGGTAAGGTACTCAGTTTTGTGTGATTGTAATAAGTAAATAAATTAACTTACCTAGCTTACGGATAATGCCATCTTCCTATTTTTACATTTCAGTGCATTAGACTGAACCTACAAAATATTCATTTTAGTACGTAATGATGAAGTTATTTTGGAATTAATGATGATGATGAAAAAAAAAGACCTCTGAACCTATTTATTTGAACCTACAACATACTCAATTAATTAGTCAGAATTACTAATTTAATTAGTAATTCTGACTTGTAGGTAGCTGTTTAACATCATGGTCACCCTATATCAATGTGCTTATAACCTATAAAACGCTAATTTGAGTTTTTCTTTCGATCCAATTATCTCATAAAATACTGAACCGATTTCGGTGAAACTTTGTAATTAACGTTTCCTCGACTACGGCAGTATTTTGAGCTTTGTACAGTTTTTCTAGATTTCTTCGTGGTGGAAATATAAGTGAAACTTCCATTTTGACTAAAATCCATTTATTTCTTAATAGAAGCCATTACATAAAAATAAAATACACTACACATTCATAACCAACTAACTGAAAAAGGCTGAGCTGTTGACGGATTCTCCAAGGTGTACATATGCTGGGATATAGACGGGCGGTACAGCCAGATGTTACTTTAATTCAACCCCATTTATTTCGGAATGGCCCGTATTCCGAAATAAACAAAAAAAGTGATTAACTACAAATTAACTACAAAATAACTACAAAAACTTTAGCTTTTGACTGATTCTCTCAGATCCTTAGTTTCCGAGATACAGACGGGCGGTACAGTCTGATTTCTGGCTGTACGGACCTAGATAAATACTCATAACTTCTGAACTGTTGAAACTAGAAATTTAGGGAATATGATTTTCGGGAACTACAAAATCTTAGCTACAATTTGACATGGAAACCAGATCCCTAACGGCCTTAAATAGATAAACACCCATTTTCACCCAGCAAAATGGGTGAAAATGGGTTAAAATCGGAATAAAACCCAAATCACCCGGTTATAACCCAAATGGGAAGAATGGGTTTTTACCCATTACCCATCTCTACTTCCAACAGGCGCATTCTGCAAAAAAAGGAGTACACATTTCTGGGAATTGATACACTAACGAACACAATCACTGAGTCACCAATTTGAATCTCCAGTATTTGCAAAAATGTGAGTACAATAATCTTTGTTTACGAATAATACAACCGGCAAATAAAGACTACAGTCGGATAACAGCTGATTACCTGATGTTTCCTTGACATATCAATAGTGGTAACTTTTGAATGTCAATTTTTCGTTCGGAAACAGTCCATAATTTTGACTGACTGACACCTCGAAATAGAATAGAGTTGCCAACTTTGGATAAATTCTACTAAATTGGAAAATAGTATATTATGTTAACGAGAAAACAAAGAAATAAAAAACAACATATGATGGATGACCAAAATATAAACAATTCTGTTCAAGATGACCTAAACAAATCTAGGCGTCGTAACGAATAACTAATAAAGGAACAACTTGATGGTGAAAAAGAGTTTACTTGTATTCTGGAACAGAATCAAAAACTTAAAAAAGAACTTCAGCGGCTAGAAAAAAATTATGAAGAGCTCAAATATAAACATTCCATTAATGTTGAATTATTAAATCGTCAAGTGTCAGACCAAAGTGAATTTCTGAAATTGGTTGAAAAAATTACAATCTTAGAACATATAGTACAAAAGTTAGAGGATGAAATAAGTTTATTAAAGCGAGATAGGCAGTGTCAGACTGAAAATAACAATAGACTAGAACTAGATCTAAACAAACTCACTGCAGAAAACATTGAGCTTAAAGCTACTCTTACTCAGAGAGAAGTTATTAGAAATGATCTGAAAGGTGAATTTAAAGAAGAGCTCAACGTTAAAAATGCTGAAAAAGAATTAGCAGAAATACGATCCGAACTAAGATTTAAAAACGTAGAATTAAAAGTACTTAAAAGAAAGAGACACAACGCAGAAAAGGGAAATACAAGCACAAAAGCAAATCAGACAAATACTCAAGACATTTTAGATCTACAGAAAAAATACAATGAACTACAAGAAGCATCCGCTGCTCAATTGGACATTCTAGAAAGCAATGAGCTTGAACTACGAGAAAAAATGTCGTCTTTAGAATGGAGCTGTAAAATCATAAGAGAATCGTACGACAACTTGAGTATAGTTAATTTTAAAAACGAATGTGAAAATGCAGAACTTGCTCATACTATCAAAGAAATGGAAAATATATTACAAGAGAGTCCTGAGCCTGTGTTTGAGGAAACCACACATCTTGGAACAATCTTCGGGACAGATGACAAAACAAACACACCCGGAAGGCAACGAAAGAGCATTGTAGTTATTGGAGACGACTGCGTACAGGGACTAGGGGCAGCGCTAAGTAACTTTCTGGAAATCCACCAGGACAACATCTGCTGCCACACTTACAACGACACGCCAGTTGACCTGCTGATCCATACAGCAAAACGTTTGGTGGTAAAGGAAGGTGACTGTATGCTTACAATGATATTTGTGACAAGGAAATTAGGTATAAAACACGCCAAAAAATATGTAGCAGGCATTACCAGCCTACATAGGTTCTTAAAAGAAAAGGATATTCATTTAATATGTACCAACTTATCATACAAAATTGGTCTCTCATATTCCAGCGCTGTTTATAATGATAATATTTTTTATTACAATACAGGTCTACATAACTATTCCATTCATGATCCAACAATAGATATAATTAATATTGGTGCTTTACGTTACAATCTGACACCCAGGCAGTTTAAAGCAATCATTGTAAATTATGTGAGATGTAATCAAATATCAGATGCAAATAAAACATGTGATGTAAACTCTCTACGAACGGGTTTTCAGATAATGTAGACAAAACTCGTTGTAATAATACAAGTGATGTTGCAGCTGATATTGATGGTAGGGATATTAACATAGTTTTAAGGCGACCTCTGGAAGTGAGCTGTAGAGGGAGTAGAGAAATTAATATCTTTCACCAGAATTTGTGTGGAGTAACTAATAAGAGAGACGAAATCGATGCATATGTTAACCCTCATAGCGAAAAACTTGATTATGTTTGTATAAGTGAACACTTCTTAAATAAAAACTCAGTAAAATTGTTCAACATAAATAACTATAAACTAGCTTGCTATAATGTTCGTGCAACTAAAAAGAGAGGCGGTTCGTTGATTCTAGGTCGTGAAGATTTAGAATGTGAGTAAGTAGTCTTTTGTAAAAAACTATATAAAATAGAGAGTTTTGAAATTTGCGGGGTAAAAGACATCCAGAGCAATATTTACATTTGTTGCTGCTATCGTAACCCTGTAGAAAGTAATTTTAATGAATTTCTAGAGCGACTAGAACAGTTCTTGGAGCACTTTTACGATAAGAAATGTTTTTTGTTGGGAGACTTTAATGTGGATGTTTTGACAGACGATAGGCAAAAGCAAGAATTTGTTAAACTTTTGACATATTACAATTTTGAATATTTGATAAGAGAAACGACTTTCATTAGGAATAGTGCAAACTCTAGCTTAGACAACATATTGACAAATATTTCCAAGGATAGGATAACAAACTGTGATATAGACCATAACGGGTTAGGAGATGGTCATGCAGGAATATCTTGCTCATGTAAAGTAGAAGATTCACGTAAGATAGACGCAAACCAGAGAATCGAAGTTCACCGCACAAAGTACTGTAGTAGTAATTGCATGAATTTTAGGACTGGTGTGGCTGAGACCAATTGGTATGAGATGGGCGTTAACAGTTTTGTTAAAAACATAGTTGACATATTTAAGTTACATTTTACATAAACAAAAAAAATGATTAGGTTACGTGGATTAAAGAGATTAAAATGGTTAACAAAAGGGGTGAAAGTTTCTAGTAAAATGAAAAGGTTTTTGGTTTTGAACGTTAAGTCAGACCAAGATAAAGAAGCCGTAGCGTACAAAAAGTCATACATTAGGATATTTAAAAAAGTAGTTAGGAAAGCGAAACAATTAACAGTACAAGAAGAAGTTACGAAGGCTAAAGACTCTACAAAAGCTATCTGGCAGGTAGTTAACAAGCATAGAAATGTAAAAGTAAGTAGAAAAAGGGATCAGATTAAACTTAAACTTAACGAGAGATTAGTTCATAAACCACAAGAAATTGTTAACACTTTCTCTAGAAAATTTGACCAAGGGAACATCATTAAATCTAATAATGGTCTAAATGTTCATGTGAGTGACTCTGCGATGAAGTTTCTTGTTAATCAAAACAACAGAATAGAGACTGACATGGTGTTTGAACCAATGACTAGCATAGAAATTTGCAAAATTCTGAAGTTCATGGAAAGCAAAAAATCTTATGGGCACGATGATATGCCAATCCAAATAATAAAGGACAATGTAGACATTTTATCAGGACCTCTAGCTTATTTTTATAACTTATGTGTTGAGTCCGATACGTTTCCACAGAACAACTTAAAGTAGCTAGAATACTGCCTATCTTTAAAAAGGGTGCTAGTTTTAGCACCCTTTTTAAAGATAGGCGTATCCTAAAAACTACAGACCGATTTCACTACTACCGGTACTGTCCAAAATTTTTGAAAAAATTATCAAAAATAGGCTTGTTAGGCATTTATACGGCCACAACATATTGAATGGAAGGCAGTTTGGTTATCAGCATAGTGTAAGTATGGGGGATGTAATTAACACTTTACTGGATGATGTAATATTACAATTAAACAATAAAAATAGGGTAGGAGGACTATTTTTGGATTTAAGTTCGGCTTTTGACACAGTGGATCATACGATTTTGTTAGAAAAGTTGGAACACTATGGAGTGAGAGGGAAACAACATAATTTATTCAAATCCTATCTAAGTAACCGGAAACAATTTGTAGAAGTAAGAACTATAGAGCGTAACATAGAGTGTATATATACATCGGATTTGACTAAGCTCATTAGAGGAGTACCACAAGGATCAATTTTAGGGCCAATATTATTCATTATCTTTACGAATGATCTCATATATTATATGGAATCTTACATGCCAGGATTAAAATTAGTTGTTTTTGCTGATGATACAAACGCTACAGTTTCTGCAGGCACGTTATCAGAGCTCACAGCTAAGTTGAATAGAGCAGTAGAGGGTTTTAGTGAATGGTTTAGTATAAATAATTTAATTTTGAATATGTCAAAAACAAATGTTATGCTGTTTAAAACGACATTAAAAAATAATGAAAACTTATATGTGATTTATAATGACATTCGAATTAAATCAACTGACATAGTAAAATTCTTAGGTATAAATATTGACATGTTCTTAAATTGGAAAAATGAATTGACATCTATAGAAGGTTATATAAGCTCGGCGTGCTATGCCATTAGAAGCCTACGTGATGAAGTAACACTAGAACAATTAAAACTAGTATATTATGCGTTGGTGGAATCTAAACTTCGTTACAGCATAATGTTTTGGGGAAATATTTACGATTATAACGTTAATTCAGCATTTATCATACAAAATAGAGCTATAAGGACTATGGTACGCATATCGCAACCTGAATCCTGTAAAGAACACTTTATTAAACTTGGCATGCTTACGGTCCCGTGTCTTTACATCTTAGTAATTCTAACAGATCTAATAAAACAACTAAATAAGCACGAAACTATACAAGAAAGAACACTCAAGGGAGAACACGAGAAGAAAAGATATAAAAAATGAGTTCGTACCCAAGCTGAGAATCTCAGAACATGGTGTTCGATACCAAGCTATAAAGCTATTTAATAACTTGCCTATCGTCTTTAAAACAATGTACAGTGCATATAAGTTCAAAATTAAACTCAAGGAATTCTTGTTGAGAAAGTGTTTCTACTCCATAGACGAATACTAGAAAGACATTCTCTCTTAATGTCTTAATTAAGTCTCTTATTATCTGACGCAAATATCTTAGTTCTAATTTAATTTTTATTATTTGAAATTGTAATAATTAACTAACTTTATATTTTGACTAAGAGTTTACCATTTAATATTTAGAATTTACTTGATATGTTATTAATTATTATCATTATTTTCCGTTGACTTGTTATTTGTTATTAGTATTATTTTTCGTTGACATGTTATATCATATTGTATTTTAATTTTTGGACAGGTTATCATTTTGTAATATGTGTGCACTTACAAAAACTGTTGTCTTTCACATTAATTATTTATAAAATATTTTCTATTTGAAAAATGAAAAATGCCGACACAATAGTTTATTGTTTGAGAATAAATATAAATGAAATGAAAATGAATTGTGGTCAAACGAAGATAAATATCCAGTTAAAAAAAACCTTAGATCTAACAAGATCATGTAAGTACATATTTCCCTTTAGCTAGTCTACACAGAACTGTTCTAGAATTGTAATACTTTGGGATACAATCTGTCTAAAAGTTAGTGTTTTGTGCGCCATAATAAATAAATTAAAATTAAACAGACTTACAGTATCGGAATTTACAATCTGGCAACTCGTATCGACGTTCGCACTAAAATTTCGCTGCATTGTTGAAACTTGCACCTGAAAAATGGATGTTACATTATAACAAAGACAACCAACCAACCCTTCGAGTCAATTCTCTGTTATAGGCGATGGTTACCACTTAGCATCAGGGGGGAGGGGGGGGGGGGGCATAGCTTGTTTCATCTCCAAGTAATATAAAAAAATTACTTAGCAGTAGTAGGTCAAATACCAACGACAAAGGTCGCAAAATATCTCAAAAGTAATAGGTATTAATTAAGTTCTTGAGAGCATTATTCCTTTCATAATATCCATAGGGCGTCCACTGCTGAACATAGGCCTCCCCCAAAGATTCCAGAGCGACCGATCGTGTGCGTCCTGCACCCAACGACTCCCAGCAGCTTTTATCAGGTCGTCTTTCCATCTAGTGGTCGACATACGCTGAGCTTTCCAGTGCGCAGTCTCCACTCAAGAACCTTTCTGCCCCAACGAACTACTCTAGTCCACGAACGCTAGATTTTATACTCCACGGTCTTCTGTATAATCTGTCTCAATGTATAAATGTGGTCTACGGTACTAAAAACTTTTCTAAAACCGGTTTGTTCGGGAGACTGAAAAGTCATCACAAACCTGCGCTAGAGGCAATTAGTGAAGAATTCGTTATGAAAATAGTTTTAAAACATGGTTCAGCAGCGAGATAGGCATGAAGTTCTTCATGTATTATCACTTTTCTTAAAAAACAGTACCACTACGCTTCCATTTCATGGATATGGCGTTTAGCCGGTGTCCCATCCGCTTTCAGAAGCTCTAATGCGATTACGTGACCCAGCGCCTTGTTCTTTTTAAGCTGCTTATGGCCATCTTACATAATATCGTATTGGTTGTTGTTGAGATATTTTACTAAACATCAGGCAAGAAATGCCACGCGAATTTATTGCTTTGAAAAGCTTTGCAGCAGAATTGTAATATTTACCTCGTCATTGATAGTTGTGAAGAGGTCAGATGCCGAAACCTCCATGTTTTCAACTGCTTTTTCCGGCAAAGCAAGCGGCCGCAACGGTACCTCGGCAACTGCATAAGAAAAATTGTGAACCGAAGATAAACATGAACGTATGAGCCAAAATTCCTTACAAAGATAAATCTGAAAATGAAACATAGACCGCCACATCGATATCCCCAAAGATTATCATAATATTTGAAATAAAATAACTGGGAAGGTGTACATACCATGCATTTTAACTCTCTGTCTAATACGTTACCTTCAAACGAGTACTACCTCAGAGATGCCTAAGAATAACATAACCAGAGAGTATTTAAACAACTGGCTGAGAAGATTCATAAACTCGAACACTTCTGTAAACGTAAAATTTGGTTTAATTTGCTTTGTGGCAGTTTGCCGGTTTGAAAACAAATGGTAAGGCCAAGTAGGTACAATGATTTGAACAACATATGACATTAGTGTTAGTTTTCACCGTGGCAAAAGCCAGTTGGGGAATGGCTGATCTAATGTACTAAGTACCTACTTCAGAATTTTTACACAGCTCAACATTTTTCTTTTCGGAAGCTTTACAACTGAATTATTTGTTTAAACTTTGTAGGTACTGAAATTTTTGCAAAAGCTACCTAAATTATTTTAGTAGTGTTTGAAATTAATGTCGTGTTGAAAATTAACCATATTGCACTTTTGAAAAAGCAAGTTGCAAGTTTTTGAAATTTAAATTAAGAGATATTATAAAAACTATATCGACCTACGATATCAGTTCGAAGGTTTATACTTAGGTAATGATATTTGAAATAAACCGGTAAATAGTATAATATATCAGCCATTCTCTAATATCGTTAGCAGGATGTTAAAGATGTTATTAATTTGATATTATTACTTGAGAATGGTTAATCTAGGGGTTCATATTGAACCTAGCTTTATACCATCTTTAATTATTAATGTCAACGGTCCATATGCTCAGCTAGTAGTATCACCGAGAAATAATATAAGTACTACGTACAAGTAGTATAATAACTTATTATATTCAAAGTAGAAGTACCTAATTCTAAAAGTCCCGAAGAATGCATACAAATGTTTTAAAAAAATTAAGGGTGTTTCATTTTAAATATAAGATCACTGAAAAGATATATCGATGGGCTTATTACATCACACAAAAAACAGATATCCTTAGATAACAAGTGAAGTCGATTAAACTGTACCCACACAATTATTATTGTCAGTTATGACCATTAATCGGTTTCTATAAAAATAATTGTGAATAATCACATCCATATTATACTACCATGTTTCTGTACACCAATTCCAGTATAAGCTGACCTCTCATGGTACGGAAAGCTTACACAATACGAGGTCTGCTATTCTGGATATTTATAGGTTGATATGAAGCCGTGCGTAGGACGACACGCTCGCATGGGTACGAGCTACCACAAAATATATAGGAACAGAAGTTAAGCTTAGTACTTACACCGAGCGAAAACAGGCACACGTACACAAGGACGTGCGCGTACGAGAATCTCGGATCAAGTTAATGCTCATTTTACTATACTTCTTATTCTGTGGAGCTACTATAATTGAAATGCAACAGTTGATAATAAGACTTTTAACGAATTATTACAATTAGATTTATATTCTATCGATCGTTGACTTTAAAAGCAGTCTAAAATCAAAGCGGCGCCATCGCCAAATAAATACATATAGGTACATATATAATGATATATTAACACCCTAAAAACATTACTTTCCTTCTGCACAGTCGGGTAATAAACATTACAAGCTTTCACCGACAGACGGACGGACAGACAGATAAAGTCGCAACAGATTTTTTACCATTTTGGTTCGGAACTCTAAAAAACTACTTTTGCAATCGTGTTGTTTAGATGGATTACTTTTTTATGGTCATTAAAAGGATTGTTCACTATATAGATAATAATTATTGATTAAAATGGGTATTTATCGCGTATGTACCTTTTTTATTTGTTAACCCGACGGTTCGGCTGTGTTGCAACAGGAGTGGTCACGGGTTGACTGGAGTACTTGGAGCTACCGTCGAGAAGTGCGGGCAGCTGCAGCAACTACCCTCACTTGGTCTTCAAAATTAGAAATGTCCTCGTTCATATTACGACACACTATACTAACCGTATCTACGCACTGAGACGACCGAACACGACGCGCACACCTAGCAATCACCGGGTTCCAGGACGCTGATAGTACATACATACGCGATAAATACCCGTTTTAATCAATAATTATGTAGTGATCGCGAAAGTTTGAAAAAAAGACAGTGATAATCCCTGAATCAACACGAGGCACTTTTTCTAAAAGTTATCTACTTAAACCAGTTACATATTGCGAAAAAATTATTCTTTATTGACAAAGAAAAAATGATGTATCCAACAATATACAAATCCCAGTATTTGTTTTTTAAGTGCAGCGTTATTTTTAGTCGATTAAAAGATTCAGAGAATCTAAACCCACCATTATTTGGATCTTCTTTAGGTACATCAGGAAGAGGGATAGGCTCTGCAGCCCTACATTCCGCCACCACGGGCTCCAACGCAGCTATATCTTCTATTTGAGACTGCGCCTGTTTCTTTTTCTTTGAAACCTTCTCCTTTTTCGACGTCTGCTCAAGTTTGTTACTGCCGAAATAATAGATTCTGTGTTTTAATAAGATAGAATAGACAAGTGTAACGGAATTTAGGAGAAGGAAAAGAACTTGATTTAAGTTGCAAATAAAACCGCAAGTTGAGAAATTCAAGATCTATTCTTAGCCAGCGCTGCCTACCGAGTACCGACGCGTCGGTCGATTCGAAAGATTGGAAATGTCCCCACACAAACAATCGAGTTGTGTTCAGCACCTTACATTCCCTTAATACTTTCAGAATAATTATGTATTTATATAAACTGTATCACACAAATCAATCACACTAATATTATAAATGCGAAAGTTTGGATGTTTGTTTGTTTGTTTGTTACCCGATCACGTCAAAACGGCTGAACCAATTTCGATGAAATTTGAACTTAGATCAACTATAGAACTAACTATATGAACCTAGATTTAAATCTGGATTGCCACATAGGCTACTTTTTATCCCATAAATCAGTTTCCATGGGATAAAAATGGGATGTAAAAGTTTCTATATATATAGGGTGTTTGATAATACACGCACAAAAATGAAAGGAGTTATTTTGATGAGCATAATAAATAAATTTGTGAAATGTTTACCATAGAAATATGAAATTTATTTTGGCATGTAAAAACCAACATTTTATGAAACTTATGTTGTGTTATTGCATAATCCTTGCCATTTAACCACAGATACTGTATTGGTGACGTCTCGAAATATCTCTTGTTGTCCCTTTCTAACTCAAAACCCTCAGCCATTTCCGAAAGAAATATCGAATCGGCCTTACTTTTTGGATGTCGACTGCAAGAGTAGGCAGTAAGTTTTATAACGAATTAATCACCTAAAATTGTCCAATTTTTTTAACTTTGATAATATAACTAGTAATTTTTTTTCGAGAAGTCGTTTTTAAGATTTTGAGAAGCCGTCACTTGAATATCATCTGTATATTACCAAACACCCTGTATTTTTGTACCCCAGAACAACGCGGGCAAAGCCCCTGGCAAACGGCTAGTATTATACATGCGAAAGTTTGGATGTTTATTTATTTATTTGTTTGTTTGTTACTCAATCACGTCGTAACGGCTGAGCCGATTTCTATGAAATTTATTGGGTACCTACGTAATCTGCATAACCTGGATTAACACAGGCTACTTTTCATCCCATGAACCAGATCCCATGGGATAAAAATGGGGTGTCAAGTTGCAGCAGCGAGTTTAGCTTTATTTTTAGGTTACCTACACATTTAATAGTGTCACGCGTACGATGTCGCGGGCAACAGCTAGTAGACGTTAAAACAATTAATACTTACCTATTAAGATTCTAATTTAAGTAAACTAATAAAGATTTTAATAAATTGAAATAAAATAAGTAACATTATAAATCCTACAATAGACCGTACATTTTGATTGTCAAATTACTCTAATCAAATAACTGGAATTAATTAAATGTCTACTAGGTTTAGTCTGCCTTGAAACCATCTTCTCCTGGATATTGTTCAGCCTTGTAAAAGCTGTATTTTTCAGCCAACGTGCTTTTATATGTAAATGAACGTTCAACTTTTCTAAAAGACTTTTGTCCACATTCTCCAAGTTGTCAGGAAAAACCAAATCTTTAACAACGCTGTAGGTATCTTTCACGAACACAAAAAAGAAAAAGAGCTCGTCTTTTCACTCCAGACCTATCGGTGGAATCTCCAACGTCGTCGTTCGCCGCACAGGTACTGGATAAAACGACTTCTAAAAATGCTCCACGCTAGCGTGCGATGATCAAATATATGGCTGGACATTTCGACATTTCACACAGCGCTATCTAGCCCCAAACTAAGCAGAGCTTGAACTATGGGAACCAAATAACTGATAGAATACTTTTTTTTTGTAAATACATACTTATAATATATAGAAAAACATCCAGACACGGAACAAATATCTGTAAATCATACAAACATTTGTTCCGCGGTGGGAATCGAACCCGCTACCTCCTGCGTCTCAGCCGGCTATTCGCCCACTGCGCCACGGAGGTCGTCAAACAACAGGCTGCCACCCAAAAACCATCATATTAATCATGTTATTCCGCCGGGGAACAAATGTTTGCATGTTCTACAGATATTTGTTCCGGGTCTGGTTGTTTTTCTATAGGTATATTATAAGTAGGTACACATTTACAAAAAATTTACATTTAGTAAATATTCTATCAGTTATCTGGTTCCCATAATACAAGCTCTGCTTAGTTTGGGGCTAGATAGCACTATGTGAAATGTCCAGCAATATTTATTTATATTTGACTTGGCGTGTTCGCTTGTCATTGAAAACTCCAGAAAACACTTACGGCCTTATTCCAAAACGCAGACTAAAAATAGTACTAGGTTTAAACCAGGTTTAGACCAGACTAAAATAAACTTTATTACAAAACGAAGTTTAGCACTAAAACCATGGATCATCTAAAATCTAAAGATAAACTCCCGAGACCCCTAGTTTATCTTTGGATTTTCTTGCTTTGAGGTTATCTTTGATTTTATTTTTGTGTTTTTATAAATAATTTACCGAAATGGGTATTAACATGATCGGCTTGATTGATTTAGAAGATATAGACATGCTGGAGACGTTCCGGTGATCTGATAAACATCGTTACCGAGTGAATCCTTTCTAATTACCTATGTGATGAAGATTTTAGTGGATTTATTGCGTGAAGATTTGTCTCACGATCTTGAGCCCCGAAATCCAAGTGATTTGCGCACTTCACAATTGGGTTCGCCATGAAGTAAGTGTTTATAACCTTGTAATACAAAGTTTTATAAAAACTAATTTAATCAATTTACTAATACATTATTATTGTTAATTCTAGATTCAAGATGATACTGCTGATTTACATGGTGTATCTCAACCAGCTGTTAGCAAAACATGATTTATAAAAATGCCTGCAACTTTAGGCCAGCAAGAGGAGAGCATAAGAAAATTTGTGTATTATAATAGCAATATAGTGTATTATAATTACAATAGCGAATTTGATGTTCTTCAATTAATGTAGAGGTAATTTTGATTTTAGTTTGTTACTGTCTAATAAAACATGCATACAATCACACCTATTTCATGAAGGGGGACTAAACTAATCTAGACAAATCTATAGAATATAGAGGACTAGATAAATCTTAAAAATTTTACAACTATGGTATAAAACAAAACAATATGGAAAGATTATAAGTACATATGTACTAAAAAGTGTTAACTTTTCAGGTAGTTTGTGATGCTGATCTCAAAACTATGAAAATGGTGACCAGGTAGCGTGCATGACTCAAGAATATTCCAGGAATGCAGATTAAATCAAGAGATTTGAGGCTGGTGCATTGTTTGAAATATTACAGGGAGACAGTGGTTATCCATGTACTTATTTACCATTGTGTGTATTTATTTACCATTGCTGAATCCCAGAAGTCCCAAAGATGAAAACAACAATAGGTGCCATATCCCTACCCGGAACACAATGGAAAGATGTTTTGGTCTATCGAAGCAACAGTTCTGTTGTCCTTCACAATATTGCCACTGACATGAAAGAAGACCTGTTTCCTGGTGAGGAGGACAGCAGTGAGCTGACTTTTTCAAGGGAACCCGTGCCGATACCAAGGTATATTCATAACACAGTACAGGGGAATACTAGGAGAATCCCGTTTATTGAAACTCATTTTTTAAGTAATGTCTTAAAAAAATATGTATTTTATTTTTATTCTATATATGGTAAATGTTAGGTACATTTTTTAATAATGGTGTCATAATAATAGTCATTTATTGATAATAATAAAAATTATTCTTCATTATACATATTATTTCTAGCAATTCTGTTTTTTTTAAAGTCCCTTTGATATGCTGGCGCATTTCTTCAGTTCTGTAAAACAAAAGACATTGTATGAAATTTCATTATCTAGTTAAAAATGTATGAAGGGAAACAAAGTAATATAGGTACTTATTAGGTATCTAATGGTACTTACAAGACTTACTTTCTCTTCAAAACTCCAGTTTTCACCCCTTTAAAGTTCTTCATTTGTTCCATTTTTTTACAACAACACCGGTTTTTTACCTCAACTCAGGTCAATTTTGTACAAATGGATATATTGGTATATTTGTTCAGGCTCAAGTTGAATCGCCTAGGATTCCCCTGAGTGTTGAAGAAGTCTTCAAAACTTTCAAGTGGTTTCTCAACAAAGCTCCATCACAAATATTGTTTTGATTGACATGGCCTGACTGATGGTCTCGAATTTTGCGTGCATGATGAAACTTCACTCCATTACACGCATGAGTTATTCAAGAAATGATAACAACTCTTTTAAGAAAAACTTTCAAACAATAAATCACCCATGTTTGAGAGATTATAACATATTTTAGTAACAAATAGATTAACAATCTATCATTAAACATATTTCTTATCCTTTTATATCTTAATGAAAATATCACATTTATTGAATTATCACTTACAGTCGAACGGAAACGGAACGTTGCATCGAATGGTTGCAGAATGAATGAATTATTCATTACCTATCAATATTTATAATATAATCGATGGATTTAGTTAAACCATGGACTATTTCTGGTACCAAGTGATCTTTGGTTGATCTACGTTTTGTAATATGAACGCATTTTAATCCTGGTACCAACTTTAATACCGAAACAAACCTAGACTTCTTAGTTCTGGTTTAAACCTAGACTAATGTTCTTTTTTGGAATAAGGCCGTTATTCTTTTTAAAAAAAGTCAAATAACACACGTGAATAACTAATCGTCGCCAAATGTTCAGTATTTTAGGAAATAAAGCAAGGAAACATCGCAAATCACTTGTAGGTACTAGTTTAATGGCTGACTGGAGAAACAAGTCTACCCCCATATTAAATAGAGCGATACACCGCAATTACATACACATAATATTTCATAATATAATAATGGGTGGTGCAGGCCGCACAAATTCGGTCACTCTGAAAATCTATGAGGAAGATTTATGTTCAGCAGTTGACGTCCTATGACGTTTTTTGTAGGTAATTTATGATTGTAAGTACGCGAAGTTATTGTTGTCCTCTAATAAAACGATAGGGCTAAATCTACTTTACTTACTTAATTACTTTACTACTCTAATTGACTACCTCCGTGGTGCAGTGGGCGAATAGCCGGCTGAGACGCAGGAGGTAGCGGGTTCGATTCCCGCCGCGGATCAAATGTTTGCATGATCTACAGATATTTGTTCCGGGTCTGGTTGTTTCTCTATATATTATAAGTATGTATTTACAAAAAAAAATGTATATAAGTATTCTATCTGTTATCTGGTTCCTATAGTACAAGCTCTGCTTAGTTTAGGGCTAGATAACGCTGTGTGAAATGTCCAGCAATATTTATTTATTTACTGCTGACCCCGCGAACTTCGTACCGCCTTAGAATCAATAAATGTTGGCGGGATGGACCACCCTTAACATTTAGGGGTATGAAAAATAGATGTTGACCGATTCTCAGACCTACCCGATTTGCACACAAAATTTCATGAAAATCGGTCGAGCCGTTTCGGAGGAGTACGGGAACGAACATTGTGACACGAGAATTTTATATATAAGATTTATTAAATCGAAGAATATCGATGATTTGTTAAGGGTAGGTATTTATGGTAATTCCTAAAAATTCTAAGGTAATCCAAAATCGTAAGTGGCAACACCGAAATGCGGTACTCTTGCAATGTTCGTTTTTGTTTGGTTGGACATACTGTAGGAACGTTTTTTTTAAATTGTAAAGTTACTTGATTTGATTGTGTTATTGCTGCCGCAAATTTCGGTAGAAATACTTAAAATTTATACTAAAAAATGGCCAAAGAATGGAAATTATACCGTCTGAAGTACGGAGACGAAGAGTTTAAACTCACGGAAGGCGAAAACGTCACCATCGGCAGGGCGGATACAAACAACATACAACTTATAAGTAAAGCTGTTTCCAGAAACCACTGTTTGTTATCAGTTAAAAATGACGAAGTACTGATCACTGACCTAAAGGTAAGTGTTTTTTGTACATTGGGCATGAAACATTCGTTGTGTCAGTCTGCGATGTTTCCAGAGTTGTTTGGGCATAACGATTCGGGGACGGTATCGTAGTCATAACGAATTTCACCGCGTGTAACAACAGTTCTATAACGACGGTATGATTCTGTGACTGCGAATAGCGACAACTCGACGTTACAGAATGGGATAACGAATCGTCGTTATGGATACCGACAGGATGTGACGTATTTGCACAAATATTTAGTAAATTACTAGAATTTTATCGAAACTCGCCCTAAAATAGTTTAAATTCGTGCCGCCGTGGTGCGCATGGCGGTTCAAATTTCAAATCGCAGAAATTGATTATAAAATCAAGTAAAACTGTATAAACACAATTGAGTATTTATTTATGTACAGTGAATTGCAATTACAATTTTTTAAACATGGTAACGCAAAATAAAAAAACTATTTACAATTAAATTCAAACAGTAGACATTAACTTATGCAACAATGGAATTTTACAATTCTTCGGTTTCTTTATACACCGAGGTTTTACGACCACAATTCGAATGAATCATAAAAATTATTCTATAAAGCAAGTTTTGGAGTTGAGAAAAATATAAGAAACGTGCACGCTCTCGTACGAAGCGTCGTTATAATGGTCGGTATAGCGTATCGAGGGGTCTCTGAGCCTCGCTATCCACTCGTACCATAGCGACATCATAACGACACTTTTCGGTACCAATAACGACAAAACTCGTTAAGAATAGTGTACAGAATCGCACTTGTCGTTATAATAGCGACACCGTCGGTAACATAACGAAACTTGTCGTTATGAGCCATAGCGAGTTACAGAATCGCCCTACAGTTACTTTGGTTTCCACTATTAATTTTGGTTTCTTTTTCTTTGTCTGTTAAAGTTATGTATATATATATATATGTTTGACGACCTCCGTGGTGCAGCGGGTGAATAGCCGGCTGAGACGCAGGAGGTAGTGGGTTCGATTCCCGCCGCGGAACAAATGTTTGCATGATCTATAGATATTTGTTCCGGGTCTGGTTGTTTTTCTATATATTATAAGTATGTATTTACAAAAAAAAAGTATTTAAGTATTCTATCAGTTATCTGGTTCCCATAGTACAAGCTCTGCTTAGTTTGGGGCTAGATAGCGCTGTGTGAAATGTCCAGCAATATTTAAAAAATTTAATTTATGTATTTATGTACGTTCCATTTCAAACTATTTTTGCATGCAATCCACCATCCACCAATCCACCGTCTTTGGTAAAATTGTAATGTTTTTTTCCTTGTTTTGTTTCGTGTAACGTCCAGTTTAGTGGACCATAAAATTAAACAAAAATTGGAGCATGTGTGGTCTACTCTGAATCTTTATACTCATTGGTTCTTACACCATCTGTCAAAACATGACATGATTTGACCCTAAATTATTTCAAGTACGTACATAGGTACTTCATTTATTTATTAAATTTATTGTATTATGTTTGTTTCAGAGTGCAAATGGTGTATTTGTTGGCCGCCACAGAATACCGCCAAGTGACGCTTACGCTCTTCATAACTTGGACATTATTGGAATAGGCTGGCAGTATCGAACACGACCACCAGATGTAACCAACAAAGAAAAATTTGCTTTTAAGCTTTGCCATGAACATGCTGGTAATAATAATAAGCCAATCCAAGTCGACAGTGATAGTGACTCAGATGAATGGCTGGTGCGCCTACCCAAGCCACTACAATTTATAAGAAAAGCAAAGCAAGATATGCCAGACAAGCCAGAAGACAGCTCATACTGCCTTTTGAGTATTAAATCTAAAGATAATGATGACGAAGATAATACTGATTAAATAAATGTGCCGCCAACTGTACATATAAACATACATAATAATAACATAACAAACATCTATACATATAAAAGGCTTTGTCCTGAATGACTGATTGACGGATCAACGCACAGCCTAAACCGCTGATCGTAGAGACCTGAAACTTGGAGGGTGTATTCTTTGTATGACGTAAGCATCCGATAAGATAGGATTTTCCGAAATTCTACCCGTAAGGGGGTAAAAAAGGGGACAAAGTTTGAATGGGACAATGTGATTCCTTGGTCCAATTTACTTCAAATTTTGCATAAACCTTTTCTAACAGAATGGATGGAAGACGTGTTTCGTATTTTATTGAAATTCATCCCATAACGGGGTTAAAAAGGGGTAAACATTATTTTGTCCATTTTAACGGCATTTCATAGATGCGGTTTTATTTATTATTCAACGAAAAAAATTAGTAACCGCATTAATCATTGGTTGTGTGTTTTTACTATGTAATGGAGGAGCGTCATCTTACCACGGGAGAGATGCAAAGAGCTGTAGGGATGCTAGAAATTGAAAACAGTCAAGTCTATGTTGCCCAGCATTTCGGTGTTCATCGAAGCGTAATTTGCCAACTCTGGAGGCGTTATTGTGACACAGATGATCCGTCTGAACAGTACCCAGGCCGAGGGCGTAGTACCACTCGTCGTCAAGACCGATACATCCAGGTAACATGTAGACGTAAACCAAAGCTGACTGCCCAAGATCGATGCATCAAGGCTACAGAATGCTGATGGTCCCGCTGATTGCCCCGAAACTGTGGGAAACAGACTGCGAGAGTATGGTCTACGTGCACGTGGTCCAATCAGATGCCCACAGATCCATCACGGAATCGAGCTTGTTGTATTCAATGGTGCAGACCACGCGTGCTATGGCCGCAAGAACGATGGGACCAAATTTTGTTCTGCAACGAATCTCGATTCAGGGTCAAACCTGATACTAGAAGAATGATGGTCGTCCAGGAAATGCTGAACGTCTAAGATGTGTCCAGGAAGACCACCCATACAGCGGTTCGACAGTAATGGTTTGGGCTGGTATAACTAAAAACCGACAAATCGATCTCATTTACATATGGCAACCTGAATGCTGAAAGTTATGTGGAACATGTGCTAGATCCTTATGTGCGTCCATTTTCACAAACATTGGGACCTGAGTTTACATTGATGCACGACAATGCCTGTCCGCACACAGCGAGACGGACTCAAGAATGACTACAAGGCGAAAATATACGCGTTTTGCCATGGCCAGCTCAATCGCCTGACTTGAATCCCATTGAGCATGTGTGGGATATGCTCCAGAGCCCCTTCTCTGGAGATTTTTCCTGAAAGATCTTGATGGGGTTTTAACAGAACACCAGCTAAAAAACCTGCTCAAATTCCACTGGGACCCATTGCTCCAGGAGGTAATCAATAACCTAATTGACTCCATGCAGACTCGTTGCCGACAAGTTTTAAACAACGGAGGAGGAAAGACGCTGTATTAGATTAGATTTAATATAAATGCCCAAAAGAAGGTTATAATTTAACGCAGAAGTCATATTTTTGTTTATTTTTACCATTATTATATATTACAAATTTGCACCCAGATTCACAGCAAACTTTAATTTGTAAATAAACATTTTTTCAACGAAATTTATCGAGTTTAATATATATAACATAGAAATATTATTTAATTCAAAAAGAAAAGAAATAATTCAAAATAAAACTATAAAATTAAAAATATTCTAAATTTGTAGGTGTTACTTAGATTTTTTTGATGTGTGTAGTTTTCTTTTAGTTTCTCTTAGAAGTTTAATTAAGTGTGTATTGTTTTGTGCAATTTTTTACATTACACTAATATGATAAATGTGAAAGTTTGGATGTTTGTTTATTTGTTTGTTTGTTACTCAATCACGTCGTAACGGCGGAACTGATTTCGATGAAATTTGGTATACCTATATAACCTGGATTATCACATAATCTATTTTTTATCCCATAAATCATTTCCCATGGGATAAAAATGGGGTATCAAGTTGCAACAGCAGGTTTAGCTTTATTTCTAGGTCACCACACCACAGATTATTATGAATATTAATTGTAAAGAAAATGATTAAGAAGAATTCAGATTATATATATAAATTAAATAAATGTGTCGCCAACTGCAGTATCTATTATTATTTATGAGGTTGGCACAGATGAAGAGATGCATTTTAAAATCAGTGTAAGAAAAGTAGTGAACTTCCAATAATTGAACCGCAAAGTGCTCTAGTTGAGTAAATAAAAATTAAATAAAGTTTCAGTCCACTTTGAGCACTGTTGAGGTTATTCGTTTCACGTTTATTGTAACTTAACATGCAGTTTCATTCAAGTTACAAGTAACGGGAGTTCAGTTAATTGGTTACTCTTTTTAGGGGTAGAAATTCCAGTTATTCTGGATTTCAGAATTTTCCCTATATTTGTGTCACTAACGCTACACTAATACCTTTCAGCACTGTGGGGTCATCAAAGAATCGTAGGGTGTGAATTTCATCAAAGTTCAGTTTTTATTATGGCTAATAACTCAAAAACGGCAAGGATTAAACTAAAAATAAAAACGGAATCGAAATATACTGATGAACAACCTTTCATTAGACGTCCCACTTGACCTAATAATCTCATTTTGATTTTGTTTTACACCTCTTGAACCCCAATATCTCAACAACCCCCCAACATTTTTAGCTCATTTAGCGCCAGGATTATGCTATCACTGCCTACCTATATACCAAATTTCACGATGATCGGATCATCGCTTCGAAAGTTATCCTCGGACAAAAAAACATACATGCATACATACAACGCCGATTCATCCAAGTTAAATTGGAGATCCCGCTTCACTCGATCAATTATCCTTATAAATATTTAAATAGAACAGAAGTTAAAATTAGTACAACGAACAAAATAACGCGCGCGCACACAAAGATCCGCGCGCACGTAGATCTCGGATCAAGTCGACCGAACGTTCCGCCGATTAGATCCGAGATCCTCGTACTTAACTAACTTCTCGACTCATACGGCATCTGATTTTAACACGCTTTTATTATGATTAAACTTACCTGCTGCCAGATGTAGATGGTTTACCGCCATAGCCACTACTTATACTGCAGTTACTGCCAGAATGCGTTGACTTCGAACTGTGGCTGAAAAGAAAAATAATGTTAATTTTAATGGATCTTTAACATAATTCGGTTGAGCATTTATTATTGAGGTAATTAAGAACAGACAAACAAATAATGACATGCATTATGAGTATTACGAGATAAGAGAGAGTTCCAGATAACAAGGATGATGTAGATAACACATTGGTTAGACGAGTTGAAAACTACAAGTTCACTTAGCGTTTACCAAAGAATTCGCTTGTGCAGTACCAGATTAAAAGTAGCCTAGCTAGTTTCTTTAACTAGTTCAGCTGTTACAGAACCGTCTTTACAGGAAAATCTAAATCATCTAGTAAAAACTTTCGCATTGAATGATGCCATGATTTGACATTATAGTAAGATTTGACATGATCGTAAGAAAAACAAGGAAATATTTATACAAGCTTTCGCCGCCTAACTATTGAAGAAGTTCACCTTTGTTTCAATCCAGATGATGATCTATGTACCAAAGGAGGATACGCAGTTTTGGTTCTAAAAAGTGGCATATTCTGGAAGAAATTTTAAAGTACAGCTTTGTATTTATTCATTAAAAATTTGGTAGGTATATAAAAAAACTTAGTTTAAGAGATAACCTGCAATAATCATTGATAATTTTACTAAGGTGTGTTCTAATTTAGACAATCTACTCTAGTGTTCCTTATGTTTTTCCATATATACCTATCTAAGAATTGCCTGAAAAGAATTGCTGGAAAGTGAGGCCGCATTCTACTTTATATTTTTATATGTTCTTTTCCGTCTGTTTTTCTATGCAATATCTACAAATATTATAGAATATAATAAAGTAGATACAAATAAACAACACGCTATATGATCCTAAGACTAAAATTTAGCTATTTTTGATGTTGTGGTAAAGAACTACAGTTATAATCGTTATAATTTTTACGGTCATATAGTCATATAATCTTTAAATAATAATTTTTTTATAATCTTTTTGCACATTATGTGCGCGCACATTTAAGGACAAAATTGGATATGCTAGTCACCAAAGAGCGCATCAACGGAAACAAGCAGGAACAATGTCGCCGTAGCCGAAATCGGCCTGGATGACATCATCATCATCATCATATAATCTTTAAACTGAACCATAATAACCAAATTTGTTATTCGGAAAATTATAGTACATAACACTAACTTGAAATTAAAGTTCCTCCAGAAGTGGCCGCTTTATTTTTATTTTGGTCCAAACTCCACACATTTTGCCCATTCTCGTTTTCCCAAATTTTCCGGGCAACTTTCCAGTTTATCTTTCTGGATTATTAAAAACCAACTACCATATCTGTCTAGACGTTTTCAAGTGATGCGCTTATCAATGAACACGATTTCATTTTTATTTAATAGATAAATAATTAATCCCACTATCCAACTTTCATTAAACAAAGGGAGGTTATAAAAATGTACTAACCTTCTTGACTGGCTGTTGCTGCAGCTGTTCGAGTAAGCAGAGTCCGAAACCTTCGCATTTGTCTCCGAATCGTCCATGTTATCCATACCAGTACCTGAAAGGTACATAACTCTTAATTTCAAGTAGCTACATTAGCGAAAGTATTCCCGGCAGAGAAGTGTCCTCCGCAAGGTTCACGAAGCAACTGTGATCGTCGCGACTCGCCAAGCCTTTACTTGTTCATACAATCACCGGCAGAGCATTTTGAAACATGTAACCTATACTCGGCGCGGCGTACCTTGATCCCTATGACAGTTCGTGTTAGTGATGGGTCGTGTCTTTAGTCGTGTCGATAATTTTTTTTTTTAGACAAAGGCGTGGCTTGCATTCAGCCACGTTGGTAAACATGTTTTAAAAAATATTATAATGTGCATTTTTAATGTCCATTATGTTGTTGTTGTATTAATTTAAGATTTTTGGCATAGATTAAGTAGGTAAGTAAAACAAAAGTTTCCAACCTTGTTATTTTCTAATAATGTTTAACCCGGTAAACACGTTTTTGCTATATAAGTATATATTTTATCATGAAAATGAATGTTCCCCATTTATTTATTTTGTCTGAAAAAGTGCACTCGTTTCCATTACCGACATTATTTATCGATACTTGCCGCCCTAGTCGATAAACGTCACACGACGTAAGTTTTGCAGGACGTAAACATAAATTCAGATTGAGATAGCTTCTTGTAAATGTTAAGAATTGTTAAAAATATCAACGGAATATCATTACTAATGGTATAAAGCTACGTAAAATTTATAAGTGGCATTTTTAGACGCCCACAATATGATCCCAATTTAATGGTGACGCCACTACAATGTTATATGGTGACATTAGCTGTCAGTATCATAGGGATCAAGGTTCGCCGCGCCGAGTATAATCTGTGGTATATAATAGGTTGGGAAAACGCATTATAGTATGCATGAACTTGTAATAAAATCTCTTTGGCTATACTATTTGTATCTGGTATTTGTTTTGGTATCATTCAAAGTTTAAATTTTAAAGAAGATAATTCCAAATTCAAATTAGGAAAATGTGTGATTTTTATTTGTTTTTCGTACTGTAAAGATGAGTGAATCTAATGAAGAAATTCGATACATTTTAAAATTTTACTACAAAAAAGGTAAAAATGCAACACAAGCCGCGAAAAAAATTTGCGATGTTTATGGACCTAGTGCAGGGTCTGTGAGAGTAGCACAAATTTGGTTTAAGCGTTTTCAATCCGGAAATTTTGATGTCAAAGATGCAAGTCGCTCAGGTCGCTCTATTACGGATAAAATTGGTGCCATTTTTAAAAAAGTGGAGCAAGATCGGCATATCAGTAGTTACGACGTAGCTGAAGAACTGGGAATTGACCACAAAACAGTTTAGGCGCATTTGAAAAAAACTGGGTACACAAAAAAGCTCGATATTTGGGTACCCCACGAGCTCACTGAAAGAAACCTAATGAACCGTGTACTCATTTGTGATTCTTTATTACGACGTAATGAAACCGAACCATTTTTGAAGAAGCTGATAACTGGTGATGAAAAGTGGATCACGTACGACAAGAACGTGCGAAAAAAGGTCGTGGTCAAAGGCCTGTCAGGCTTCACAGACTGTGGCGAAACCCGGGTTAACTCGCAACAAGGTGATGCTGTGTGTGTGGTGGGATTGGAAGGGCATTATTCATTATGAGCTGTTACCACCAGGCAGGACCATCGATTCTGAACTCTACTGCGAACAACTTATGAGATTAAAGCAAGAAGTTGAGAGAAAGCGGCCGGAATTAATCAACAGAAGGGGTGTGGTTTTTCATCATGATAACGCTAGACCTCACACATCTTTAGCCACTCAGCAAAAATTAAGAGAGTTTGGCTGGGAGGTGTTAATGCATCCGCCGTATAGTCCTGACCTTGCACCTTCAGATTTCCACCTGTTTCGGTCTCTTCAGAATTCTTTAGGCAGTGTCAGGTTAACATCACGAGAGGACTGCCAAAACCACTTGTCGCGGTATTTTGATCAGAATCCCCAAAATTTCTATAGCAATGGGACCATGTCCTTACCTACAAGATGGCAAAAAGTTATCGAACAAAATAGTACCTACATACTGTTACAAGCTGAGGGTTCGGGATAAAATAATGGGAATCGATCTAACCAAAATAACACTTTTATTCAACACTAAACGATGAATACACGTAATCACAACACACTAATTCACACCACCACTTAAAGTCACCGAAATGATCGCACGTATAGCTTAATCCAGACTGACTCGGGAGCCACTACTGTTCACGCGAGACCCTTCCCACGTCAGTCCTCCAGGGCCTCGCTGAGACTAACTCACTGAGACTGACTCGAGACCGACTGTCCGGCCATCTCTCCGGCCTATTTATATCGCACACATTTCGATTGTTCTAGAACGATGTCGATCCTTCCAGGAAAGGGTCGGTGTTTCGACAGAACGACCCATCCCCATTGTGCGAAACCACAAACAATAGCAATAATAACACAGCAAGACAAAAGCGTTCGAGAAGGTTCGATTATTACTCATTGTTTAACAGCCTCGGCGTAACACTGCCCTCTCCTAAAACATGCTCGTCCCGAGCATTCTTAGCCCCATATCGCGGCAGCCGATCAACACGAACAATTTTAGGCGCACCTCGCGCTGAAGATGTAGCAACTAGAGGAGCCACATTGCCGTCTCCAGTACTTCAGGACACCCAGAGTCCCTTTCTCATCAGCGATCCCAATTCCAGCCTCCAAAACACGGCTCTCATGATTTCTATCTGTTCTTTCACTTCCTGGAATTCCTTTCCAAATGAACCGAACGATTCCCTCATCAGTCGAGCACGCTCTTATGGCCAACGTCGCTGATCTTCCTATTGACGACGCTGCTCTTCTTTATCCTGACGTCGCTGTTCCTCTTGCAACCGAGTCTGCTCCACCTGTTCATGTCGCTGTTTCTTCTGCAACCGAGCCTGCTCTTCCTGCTGACGACGCTTCTCTTCTTAATGCTGACGGCGTTGTTTCTCCTGCAACCGAGCCTGCTCTTCTTGCTGACGACGCTGCTCTTCCTTATCCTGACGTCGCTGTTCTGCCTGTAACCGAGCCTGCTCTTCTTGCTGACGACGCTGCTCTTCCTTACCCTGACGTCGCTGTACTTCCTGCAACCGAGCCTGCTCTTCTTGTTGACGACAAAGCATGGCCATAATAGCAGCAAGATCGCCTGTCACAGGAGCTTGGCCCACGGATGATGATGATGAAGCTCCAAATGGTTCAGTGGCGGCTGATTCCATCTCCATCGGCTGACGACTCTGCAGAGCTTCTTGAACCGGAGAATCTCCAAACCGCCTTTCATCCATTTCCTGTTGTCGTTGACCTCTCGTCCTGACACCGTCCACGTTATCCTTTGGCAGAACCGGCATTATTTTATCCCACTTCTGACACCAAATTGTTACGAGCTGAGGGTTCGGGATAAAATAATGGGACTCGATCTAACCAAAATAACACTTTTATTCAACACTAAACGATGAATACGCGAACTTGGTCACACGTAATCACAACACACTAATTCACACCACCACTTAAAGTCACCGAAATGATCGCACGTATAGCTTAATCCAGACTGACTCGGGAGCAACTACTGTTCACGCGAGACCCTTCCCACGTCAGTCCTCCAGGGCCTCGCTGAGACTAACTCACTGAGACTGACTCGAGACTGACTGTCCGGCCATCTCTCCGGCCTATTTATATCGCACACATTTCGATTGTTCGAGAACGATGTCGATCCTTCCAGGAAAGGGTCGGTGTTTCGACAGAACGACCCATCCCCATTGTGCGAAACCACAAACAATAGCAACAATAACACAGCAAGACAAAAGCGTTCGAGAAGGTTCGATTATTACTCATTGTTTAACAGCCTCGGCGTAACAATACTTTAGTTAAATGTAAATAAACTATATTAAAAAATGTTTTGAATTTTCTTAAAAAATGCGAAGAAACTTTTTCCCCAACATAAAACAATCAAACAATTAAGCGAACTTCCAACTTTATAACAAAGGAAACGTGATTTGCAGCTCGTGAGTTTCTAGGGTAGAAATGGAAAAAAAAAATGTAAAAACAAGTAACTTTTTAACAAAAATATAACCGACTTCAGACAACAGTAAAAACCAAACTACTCTACCAATTTTAATGAAATTTCCATGGGACTAATCTAAAAGTATATCTTTTCAAACAATAAAACTAATTTTCCAAATCGGTTGATATATCTATAACGGAGTTCTGAGCTAACAAACATAAGATAACATAAAACTTAAACAAATTTAAGAATTATATGGTTTTCTCATGGATGCATTCTCATTGTCAGAAACTGGACCAAATTGAAATAGGACCACACGGGAAGCACCAGCTTTCAAATAAAAAAAGAATCATCAAAATCGGTTCACCCAGTCGAAAGTTCTGAGGTAACAAACATAAAAAAATACAGTCGAATTGAGAACCTCCTTTAAGTCGGTTTAAGTCCCTTTGAAGTCGGTTAACAAAAGGGAAAATTCTCATATTTCAAAAGACTTGTATGCCGAGGGTGCCGTATCTAGTACCTACCTAGATTTATGTTAATTTAGCAGAGCCATCTACTTCCCGCATTCCTGAGAAAAAGGGTCTTGACAGACAGAAAGGCCGACATCGAAGTGATCTTAGAGGGTTCCTTTTTTCCTTTTGAGGTACGGAACACTAAAAAACGGAGAACTATTGACACGCTAAGACGAAGATTAGGATTTTTTGATCCGAAAAGACCTATACCATACGGTGTCATCACCTAGTCTTACGAGTATTAGAACAAACCTGCTACTTACTTCTTACAGTTATGACATTTCTTATACGCCAGGACCACAGACAGGTCATGCTCTCCCCATGAGGCCGCAACCTGTTCCAAAGCAACCTGTACCACGGCTATGTGATATACTACTGATGACGGTGAAATCGGAATTCCGATTGATGTTGGCCAAATAGCATCGGCTACAAAGCGTGATGGTTTTTAATCGGATAATTCATAACATTTTATATGCAGTGGCCCAGCTAAGGAATTCGACAATCAGTAACGTTCTTACTGGCTGCATCGCACTGAGCTGTCGCTGCATGAGGAGTGCATCTTTTTGGGGTGTCGCGTGGTGGTGCGTCCGTCACTGCGCGATGCTGTTTCACGCGCTCGAGGCTGCCTGATGTATGCCAAACCCTCACCGATGGGATAACCCAGCTATATGATGGATTTTTTCTCGCTCCCCGCTTAGCTTCCTCGCACAGCTCTGGTGGAAGTGTACAGAAGTACACAATGCTTACATCCAGCATGTAGGTACAAACAAAAGCGATGGCCAGACCTACATCTGGCGGCCAAAGTTAAATGATGGCATTGAGACACTAGTACCTAGAAACGCAGCAAAATGTTTGGAAAATAGACACATGCCACCTAGGTGGCAGTACCACTTACAAATGGGTCAGCCAGCGAAACCTTGGTCAAGGCTTAACATTGATTACGCAGGGCGCACCACATATTTTGTTTTATTTATTATTGCTGATGCTTATTGTAAGTGGCCCGAAGGTGTTCATCTTGCACAGTGATACTGCATCTGAGAATGGTTTTTGCTATTCATTAAGACCTTGCATTCTGAAAACATTACGTAATTCGTTTCTTTAGAAATTAAACAGTCCGCACATTTCCACATTTGTATTGTAAGAACGTATGTATGTATGTACGTACGTACAAACTGTAAAAGACAAAATTCGTAAAATAGACGGCATGTCTTGGGACATCTATCTAATTTCCTATCATGGTTTTAGGATTACGCGTGACGCTAAGTACCTACATACGCTGACTCTTTTATTAAAAAGTAAAAAAGATATGACCTAAAAGTGTTTTAAGGACTTATTAAACATCAATCGAAACTCGGCGCGTGATTAAAAAATTCACCGCAAAAGTTGTTTCTTAGGGAAGTTTTTTTTTTCATAGCTTACTAGGCAGGCTTCACTGCGTAGGTGTGTTACCACCAGTGAATTGATGGCATATGGCACAGAAACGTGATCTCTCATTATGGGCCTCATAAGAAGGCTCAAGGTCGCTCAGCGCGCTATGGAGAGGTGGTTTCTCTTTGGTATTTCTCTACAAGATCGAATCAGAAATGAGGAGATAAAGCTAAACTTTATAACAGACAGCGCTGCACTTATCAGCAAGTCAAGTCAAGTCAAATATTTTTATTCATTAAAAGCGCTCTCGGTAGACCTGACCCAAAGTCAAGATCGGTCTCAGAATGTTACAGCGCTCTCCAAATACTAGCCCAAAACCACGTGCAATATCATGGACAAAAAGTCATGATGCATGCCCGGAAAACGACAGGGCGGGGTCTTTAGCACGGGAAGGAGCCAAACTCAACCCAACTCCGCACGATATAAGCCTATCTAACGCACCGGCTGCTGAAATCAGGAACAGGTTGAAACAAAACTCCGAGGTGCATCAGAAAATCTGGGAACTCAGAACTGACTGAGAGCAGACCAAGAAAATGCTTCCGATAAAAGACCGGAAGTTAACCAACACACTGCTAAAGATGAAACGCGAGGACTTGCGGATGATGGTAGAGATCATCACAGGATACTGCGAATTAAATCACCATCTCTTGAAGACAGGGGACACGGATGGTGGGCTGTGTCGGGGTTGTGACAGGATGAAACGACAGTGGAGCACGTGTTACTGCACTGTACGCACACACACGAAGCCAGACTAAAGACGGGACTGCACGAATTCATCGAGTCATCTTTGACGTCAGTTCTGGAAAACTGCTGCCACCAACCCAAAATCCTACTCCGCTACTTTAAGGAGTTGGGATGGCTGGGTCAGGTTAGAAGGGGGGTAACGCACAATATATCCCTATGCGGGGCATCAGTGCAGATGTTATACCCCCACCCTAGAATTAGAATTAGAGAAGATTCGTAGACAAACTAAAGTCACTGACATAGCTCAGAGTCTAAGCAAGCTGAAGTGGCAGAAAGTTTCTCAAGTGCAGACCACGCACTGGAAAGCGCAGCGTAGGACCGGACGGCCCCCCAATAGATGGAAAGACGACCTGATAAAGGTTGTTGGGAACCGTTGGGTGTAGGCCGGCAAGGCACAAGATCGATTACTACGGAAATCTATGGGCCTATGTTCAGCAGAGGACGTTCTATTTCCGATATGATGATGATGATGATAGGCTTCACTAAAACGTATTATCACGGCAACTTTCACCTTTACTACACTATTAGATTACGATTAAACAGTATCAAATAGTTAACAGTACTTGACAGACGGACATATTGAAACTATACAGGTTCCTAGTTTGACCACGGAACCCTAAAAATAAGATACTAGCTTAACACATCAACCTAACTAATCCCTATCACTTATATTGATTTTGTGAACTTACATTACTCTTAAAATTATACGTAGGCCTATTTCAGAGCATGTCAGCTGAACAATCATCAGATGCAGCTAGCATGCTCTATCGGGTCACATACGAGCTGATAAATGAAAGTGTGCGAGTAATTGTAGTTATAGTGTCTTTAATAGAGAGTACTATGGAGCTGTCTTGATCGAGAAAAATCAACTTCGCAAATCGACGTTGTATGTATGTATATTTGTTTGTTTATCCAAGGATAACTTACGAAGCATTTATTTGATCATCGTGAAATTTGGTATATACTTAGGTAGGCACAATTTTGGTGTGACTAAATGAGTGTAAATGGGGGGTTTATTGACATATTGGGGTTCAAGAGGGGTAAAAAACAACAAAATGTGACTATCCGGACAAATGGCACGTCTACTAAAAGGTCTTTGTGAGTACATTTCAACCCCGTTTTTATTTTTAGTTTAAACATTGTAGTTTTTAAGTTATTGGCCATGATATAAACTGAACTTTGACAAAATTCACAGGATTCACCAGTGGCCCCACAGTGCTGAAATTTAGTATGCCTGTAGCTTTAGTGACACAAATCTAGGACAAAGTCTGAAATCCAGATTAACTTCAATTTCTACCCCAAAAAAGAGTAACCAATTAACCTGAACTCCCGTTACCTGTAATTTGAATGAAAATGTAGGTCAAGTTAGTTGGTTATGCATTTCGTGGCATTATTTTGATTGTCAAAGGTTAGGTACAAATTATATTTTTTTGAAGACTCGCGAGATCTCAGTTCGGGGAGAACCACTAGTAAAAAAATAGATAAAAAAAATTATATGTGTTTACTTACCTATAAATTACACTTATAAATTAAACTTAAACTTGAATGTAAACTAGTTCTAATTATATTTTATGCCACTAGAATTAAATTTAAGTACAAGAAAATCTTATGAGCTTTGTATTTCCAATGGAAGACATCAAGAACAGGGGTTCAAAATATCTAGTCCATCTTTTGACCCACGGTTATACAGAGAGTAGAAGTATGAATGAATGAATGAAAACACTTTACTGTACACCTTCGAATGCGGAACTTAACATAACTTTATTATACTTAGGTACACCATAAAAATTATAAGTTTTATGTTGAAAAATTACTTTTTAAGCTTTTATAAAATTCATAATCGGAACCACAAGCAGACTCAAATGAGCCCAAACACTAGTAGCCTACTATAATCCATTCAGAAGTTACATTGTCTAGCATCCGTGGCGCAGTGGGCGAATAGCCAGCTGAGACGCAGGAGGTAGCGGGTTCGATTCCCGCCGCGGAACAAATGTGTGCATGATCTACAGATGTTTATTCAGAGTCTGGATGTTTGTCTATGTATTATAAGTATGTATTTACAAAAAAAAGTATATAAGTATTCTGTCAGTTATCTGGTTCCCATAGTACAAGCTCTGCTTAGTTTGGGGCTAGATAGCGCTGTGTAAAATGTCCAGCAATATTTATTTATCCATCTCAATCATGAGACCACCTCCATGGTACCATATTATTGCATTGTCACCGAAGTTACATATGTATTCCAAATTTCAGCTCAATCGGTTGATGGGAACAGGATTAAAATTCAGTTGAAAGATTCCACCCGGGCAAACATAGATACATTTCAAGTTAATAAAAAGCTTGTAAAAATAGTACAATGGGCGCTCTTCTCGCTTCGAAGCGATTTCTTCTAAACAACCTTTGGAGTCAGAGGATTTAGTTATGTCAAATTTATGATTGGGGGTGATTTAAGACTAAGATAGGGATGAAGGGAGTGCAACCTAAATACTTTATGATACAAATAGAGAATACTTACTTACATAATGAAACAACCTACTCAAATTGTTACAAATTATTTAATATTTATTTTATCCCAGTGCCTTAGCTGTTCATATTGCACCCACATCTTTTCTAGGGTAATATAAACATCACCATTCTTATGCGCAGGTAAAAATTTGCGTCTCAATCCCAGTCATATACCAAATTTTATCAAAATCAATCCAGACGTCTAGTAGTTCAAAATATTTTTATTCATTAAATCACAAGGATCATTTTGAAACGTCAATATTACTGCCTGTTCCATCGCAAGCAAGCCAGGAAAGAAAGGCAAGAAACAAGGCTGGTTGTTCTTTTTGATCCTTTTACAATAAATAACAACAAAGAAAATAAATAACGTCTAAATTGTAACATTCTTGACCAAGTTGGAGCAATTTCAATCCCAAGCTTATCTAGCATTTAAATAATCCGATATGATAAAGTAGACCTTTTTATAAAGATTTTGATTAATTCTGTACGTTTTTAAATTTGATAATTGTACATTTTTGTACATCACTTGGGAGTTTGTTATAAAAGCGTAAACCTTGTCTTTAAATGATTTAAGCACTAAGTAACTTTATGGAGTCTACAAGTGGCAACAGTGAGTTTATCTTTATTTCTAATATTAAAATTATGATTATTGCTATTTTACAAGCTTTTTATTAATTTGCAATGTATGTATGATTGTCCGGGTAGAATCTTACAACTGAATTTTAAACCTGTTCCCCTCAACCAATTGAGCTGATATTTGGAATACATATGTAACTTCGGTGACAATGCAATAATATGGTACCATGGAAGTGGTCTCATGATGGAGATGGATGCTAGACAACAGAACTTCTGAATGGATTATAGTAGGCTACTAGTGTTTGTGCTCATTTGAATCTGCTTGCGGTTCTGATTATGAATTTTATAAAAGCTTGTTTTAAAAAGTAATTTTTCAACAAAAACCTATTCTTAAACAAATTAATATTTTTGGGAACATACATCAGTTTTTCATAGGTGTAGGTATTGACAAGGGAATGTGATAATGTTTATTTCTTTAAACTTAATGATTCTCTGGGCCCCATATTATAAATTGTACAAACAGCCATCTTCTGCAGCGTTTTTGTGTTGCAGAAGAGGGTTGTTTGGTGTTTATATCTGTGAAAACAAAACAAATCGATGGAGACAAAGACAGATTTACTTGCATATTTATAATATTAGTCCTTAGGGGTGTACTCGCTTCAACTCATGATGATTTTATAATATATCTGATTACTAACAGGAGGGCATTAGGCTAAACTCTTAGTTCATAAGTGAAAATTGTAAATTATGGAGCTAAGGTTCCTTTTTTATTCATGATAAATCTAGACCAACTTCAATAACATGTTACATCTAGGTACTTGTGATAAAACTAACTAAACCTTACCTATATTTTTTAATTTATTTGATAAATGACATTTGTTTTATTGTCATACTATCATGGTAGGTACAACGTATGCATGTACGATAAGCAAGCAATTGTCAATAAGCCATAGCTATTTTATTTAGGCTTACCGTACGTAAGTATTATTTGCGACCCTGTAAGTATTTGCGACACAATACATATAAAATCTTTGGAATTGTAGAACTTTCACATTTTAATTGAAAAACTTTGTAGCACCGTCCTAAGTACAAAACACTTTTTATTTTTGCAAAACTTTCTTTTAATGCACAACGTGATTGAAAAGTTTGATTTTATTTATATTTAACTTTCTATTTAAACAATTTTCCTAGTTGCAAACACTGTACCAATAAAACAATCAGGACTGAACAATAAAAATGTTTGTATAGCTCAACCAACCTCTGCTACATCATAAACATAAATGAAACGGTATTACTATCTGTTTGTTTGTCACAAGGTTCGTCATAATTATGAATGAATGAATGAAAAATTATTTATTAGACAAAATAAAAAATAATTTGTAGGTAAATAGGCGAACTTAATGCTAGTTAACTAGCATTCTCTTCCAGTTACCCTGAACCAGTTTACCAGAAGAGTGTCTTGTCCTAGTTGTGCTACTAATTTATTTAGCAAAGATTTCATTCTTGCCTGGTGCATGAATCGAAATACGGATCTAATTTTGACTAAAAATTTGCAGATATCTATTAAACCCGTTAAAAACGGGTTTAATAGATTTCTGCAAATTTTTTCTCTATTCTGATTCAGAATACCTAGAGATAAAACCAGAAGACGCCTTCAGCTATGATCGCGACCTACGTATTTGCTTTGCATTGCACAGCACAGTGCTGCCTATATTATATTATTACTATACTATATATATATACTATATACTATATATACTATACTATATATATATATAATATAGTTGTATTTGTATTGTTATTGGGCTATCGGCTGTCAGTTCAATTCTCAAATTTTGTATTAATGGCAATTATTGTAAAATCTGCGTACGATAGTAGTGTACCATCATACATCGTACGTAGTCCTGAATCGTACTTGTACGATAATTATCGTACAGTACCGAACATTGGTGTGTGTCCCTAACTCGCGTCCCGCGCCCATGTCATCTCACGTATGTATGTACCCGAGTAATGTTGCTAGATTAGTCATTATATACCCGTTTTGTGGTAAACGTTCAAGGTAAGATACAACTAGTCAAATCCAAATTACCTATAGGTACCTACTACAAAGATATCATCACAGGTATATTTTATATCTGCGTACCTGACTAGTACTAATAGGAATGGCACAAAAAAGACACAACTAGCGTAATAGATGCTGCTGTCTGGAGATAAACAGGCAAAAATATAGTATAAATGCTAAAATCACTTAGACACAACATCAAAATTTGTACAAAACAATCTCACTTTGTCAGTTAAACAAACACAAGTGATTTTTTTATAATGAATTAAATTAAATGAATGAATTTTATATAGTTTATATTGAATGTTTTTTTTATAATGAATCCAAAATCTATCAATTCACTGGCAAGCTATCAACTCACGCTATGATAGCTTGCCCAAACAAAAGGGTGAACCTATACGGTTAGTTAGGGGTTTATAAGGGGATTTGAAAAAATGTTGAGGGTTTTGGCAGCACTAATGTTCCTACTACATAGCTGCGGTAAAATTTCTAGGCGGTGGTAATTTAGCTAAGATTATACCTTTACTAGTAATTATTCTGGGCGAGTGAAGTCGCAGGCGGTGCTACGCTAGTTTGAAATAAACTTGCAGAACAACGTGACGTTTTGCCATAAATCGAATAGTGATGTTCGTAGACGATAGTTACCCATCGATGGTGTACCTACCTATATCTCGGTGGAAGTGATCCGATCTTATTTCTAGGTATCTAGGTAGAAAGGTCTTACCAATAACCGAAAAAAAACTTAACAAATTTTGACTTACTATCTAAAATTGATTACCTGTAAGAATTTTTAGCACTTTTTTTCATATTTGTCGATGCGATTTTTAAATAATGGTAATACATAGGTACCTATATTTATGTATCAACCGTAACAAATCCGTTAATATCCTGTACGAGAAACTGTGTGCATGTTTCGACAAATGTGTATGTACCTAAAAAAGTCCGTAGAGTCAAACCAGTAAGACGTTATCCAACATGGTACACAAAGAACATCATCTCGGACCTGTATCTGAAATATGCACTTCATAAACAGTGGAAACGTAGTAGAGACAGGTATATTTACAGTTTTTTCTCCGCACTTAGAGCCGATATTAATTATAGGATCAATGTAGATTAGATTAGATAATACTTAATTGCACACCACGAAACAAATACATATAAAAAACAACTACGTAAATCTATGGATACAATTGGCGGTCTTATCGCTAAATAGCGATCTCTACCAGACAACCTTTGGATGGAATGGACTTTGTGGATCTAAGTCTTGTGTAAGGTTGTAAGGTTATATTTTTTATTTTTATACAATTAGTATTAATTGTATAAAAATAAAAAATATAAACTTACATACATGAAAATTACATGAAACTAAATGATGTAGCCTATGACCAGTACATCCAGCGTATACAGAAGGATCTGTCTACAAACTCGCGGGCCTTTTGGAGGCATATCTCTGACCTACGAACGAAAGGTGGATTTGACCCATGCATCGTGCATGAGAAGCGTGAGCATAGTGGGCGTGCAGCCGCTGAGGCTTTTGCTGCCTATTTTAGTGGCGTTTTTATCCCCCATGTGCCATTATTAAATCCAGACAGCGGTATCAGATCTTTAGGTAGCAATAGCGTTATCAGAATACATAACACCTCCAATGCTGAAGTAAAATTTCATATACGTAAACTAAATCCAAAACGTGCATTAGGTCCAGATAATGTTCCCCCGTACATAGTAAAAGCTTTCGAGGCCCAACTTACAGTTCCTCTCACGTACATCTTTCATCATACCTCCCTTAACTCCTGCACATATCCTATGCTTTGGAAAATATCCAGAGTAGTACCAATTTTTAAATCAGGTGACAAAACCAAAGCTGAAAATCACCGACCCATTGCAATATTATCCTGCTTTGGAAAACTCTTTAAGAGCATATTACATTCCCAAATATATGTGCAAATAGAACCTTATCTCAATAACGCCCAGCACGCATTCAGGAAAAGGCGCTCTGTAAACACCAACTTACTAAGCTTGGTCAACTATATCTCACAAAAACTCGATGTAAATATTCAAATGGATGTGATCTACCTAGATTTCAGAAAGGCTTTTGACAGAGTGAATAATGATATTCTTCTTGAAAAACTGGAAGATATTGGATTCACTCCTAACCTTGTGAAGCTGTTTGCGGACTATTTACGTGACCGCCGACAGTTTGTGCGGCTGGGCTGCTATGATTCTATGCCATATAATACGTGCTCTGGCGTCAGCCAAGGCTCTTCTTTAGGGCCACTTCTCTTCTACATCATGGTCAACGATCTGCCAGACTGTATCCAAAACAGTAAATGTCTTTTATATGCAGATGGCCTTAAAATAGTGAAACCTATAAGATCGACAGAAGATTGCAATGCATTACAGTACGATCTGAATGCAATGCAACACTGGTGTGAGAAAAATGAATTGTACTAAACTTAGGAAAGTTTAAAGTTATGAGTTTTACCCGTGCACACCAACCAATAACTTGTAATTATGACATAAATGGTCAACCAATAGCCAGATATTTGACATTAAAAGATCTTGGTGTCGTATTTGACTCTATGCTCACGCTCCATGATCACATCAGAGCACTTACGACAGACTGTTTTAAATGCTTAGGGTTCGTTACCCGAAATTGTAAGGAGTTCACAGCAATGCATGTCATCCGGCTGTTGTATACATCACTTAAACGATCAAAAATTGAAAATATTTCTCGCGTGTGGAATCCTTAGGAATCAACGTATACACTGATGTTGGAAAAGGTACAAAAGCGTTTCCTTCGTTTTCTGTACCTTAAAAATTGCGGATACTATCCATATATGTACCCTACTAAATATCTGCAAGGTTCACTTGGGTTTAACTCACTTGAAACGCGTAGGCTGTGGGATCAGCTCATGAGTGTTTGTCGCGTCTTGCGTGGTGTGGTAGATTGCCCGGAACTGGTGAGCGAAGCGAGCCGTCTATGCGTGCCTGAACAGCGAGCAAGGTTCCGTCTTGTGCGAGTCCCACTCTTTGCACCGATCCCTCCGCGCACTATCGCTAGACCACAATCACCCATCTGCCGTACTCAAACGCATCTGAATGAAAATTAAAATAAAAGTACACCCTGAGGTTGACATATTCGCGGATACACTACATTCCATTGACAGGATGTGTCGCAGCTTTTGTGAAGCACGTGTGTAATTATTACTGAGATACATACCCACCTTAATTTCATGTTTATTTGTGTTATATGTGTTTTGTAAATTTTTATATAGGTATATTGAGTAATTTAGTATTATATTTTATTCATTGCTTAATTGTATTTAAATTGTTAATTTTTATTGTATTAAGTACTGTATTTTCCTGTGTGTATAACTTTTTTCGTGTTCTATTTGTTTTTATGTATGTGGGGATAACTGTACCTATGTTTCATTTTTTATATTTGTATTGTAGTACCTAGTTATAACGTATTGGTCTTATACTGTAAAGTTGTAAACTATTTTTATTGAATTGAATTAAACTGAATTATGTTGATCAGGTAGGTACCTATATTTATGAATATGGCTATACATAATATATCAGGCCTTTTAATAGGGTAGGCGCATACATAAATAAATAAAGTATCGTATACCTATTTGTTCAATAAATATATCGTTATCAACATTGAGTAAAATTTGTTTGTCACATCACCTGTGTAGGTACATCACTATCGTTCACGCTCGGTAACACGTGAGCTCCTTTGACAGAGTGAGATGGAGAACATTTTAATAACGAGCTAGCTAGCCAAGCCACTCCATCCCATCTATACCACACTCCATACCTAGTATGTATATTATAGCAATGCAAGCCAAGGTAGGTATCTGCCACATTGCTTAGTTCTGGAACAAATTATATGTATAAGAGGTAGATAGGTAGGTACCGAGCCAAGGGCGGTATTTTTGTGTACTGTGGAGATTCTAATACACTACATACTGAGAAGCAAATCAAATTATCAGAGTTGTTAAAGTACCTATATGAATAAAATAACAGAAAGAACATGAGTGAAACTCATGATACCTACTTCAAGTTTATTTCTAACAGTTATCGTTGATTTTTTTTGCCCGTGCGCCCTTACTAGAAAAAAACCCTGGATCCGCCCTTGACGTTTGAATAAACGTTTTAGTAAACGTAAAAAACAGTATATAGGTACATTATACCTATCTACTCTATGGTAAAAAACAACGTTCACTGGTTAGGTAGGTTACATAAAGTAGGAAGGTAAGATAGTTGCCGATTTGCGCCCTTCTCGACGCATCAATAATAAACACATTCCAATCCTCATTTTTAGGGGTTCGAAGTCGAACTAGGAACCCATATTGTTTCACCGTGTCCATCTGTCTTTCTATCTATCTGTCTGTCCGATCGCTGTTACATTCAGCTCTGTCAACCAACATAACATTATTGTTATCATTAACGGTACCTATCTACTTTAGTCTTCGGTCCACATACATCTATGAAAATCTGATGTATGTTCACAAAAATATTAATTTGTCGATATTCATAATTTTAATACTAGAAATAAAGATAAACTCGCTGTTGCCACTTGTAGACTCCATAAAATTAGTAAATAGTTTAAAGGGCAAGGTGTACGCTTTCCTAACAAACTCCCAAGTACAAATTTAAAAACGTAATTAAACTAAATCTTTATAAAAAAGCCTACTATAAAATATCGGATTATTTAGATGATAGAGAAGCTTGGGATTGAAATTGCTCCAACTCCATCTTCTTCTTTTTCTTCCGTGTCGATGTCTCAGGCTATTTTGACCAGTACGTCGCCACGTTCATGGCAGCGTCGGAGCAGATCATCAGTTGCTCCATCGTGCAGGTGGTAGGGCGGGATGGGCATGTAAGGACGTGTGCCATTGTTTGGAGCTGGGCACCACATTGGCATTGCACCGCCGATTTGTCTATAATACCCCATTTACTAAGATTACATCTGCAGCGGCCGACTTGGGTACGCAGTCTGTTGAGGGTCCTCCACTCTGGCCAAGGTAGGTGTTGACCAGGGGGTAGTTCCTCTGCAGGTGTAACATAGTCAGGTGGGGGGGCTTTATTTAGTTTCCACAGGGTAACACGGGCATCACTTGCATTATTTGTCGTGGCTTCTGTGGATCGCAAAAAACCCCTGCGACTATGTAGCCGTTTTCTTGATGGAGTAACAAAACCATACAAACAGTGTCAGACATCACATTCCTGTTTTGCCTTTTCTGTGGCACAGACAATGTCTCGCCGGATGTCAGGTGGCGCTATACCTGCTAAAGGGTATAACTTGTGTAACGGGGTAGACTTCAGACATCTGGTTATTACTCTATTGGTCTCGTTTAGTGCAGTGTCTACTTCTCTAGCGTGGCTTGAACGATGCCATACTGGGAAAAGTTTAAATGTGTGACAAAGAAGCGAAATTGGTCGATACTTTTGGGATCGTCAGCAGGCTTTCCAGGTTTGAGTAGAGCAACGACTCTGGCTTGTCTCCACATTTTCGGTATTTGAAAAATACTAAGGCAGGAATTAAAAAGAGCCAAAAGCCAAGATATCGCTGCTGGGCCTAAGTGCTTGAGCTGTTCCACAGTGAGGTCGTCGACTCCAGCAGCTTTTCCATTTTTTAAGTTTTTTATTTATTGGATTATGACAGTAAGTGTAAATGGTTGGCAAATTAGTGAAGGCTTTTCGGTGGTAGTTTTGGCTTTAGGAAGATATTGTAGTTTCCTAGATATTGTAGCTTTCCCGTTTAGAAGGAGTTGGTGAGCTACTTGGTTTGCGGTAACTTTTCCAGAGTTTTTTGGTGGAGGGGGGTCCCTTGTAAGTTTCCTTAGACCATGCTTTCTTGCTGTTATGCGGCATATGAATTTCAGTAATAGTTTTTATCCATTGCTCTTTACGGGTTTTCTTCAGCATTCTCATTAGGGTTTGGCCAGTGGTTATGATCAAAATGTCAATAGGATCAAAATGTTACAATTTAGACGTAGGTAATTTATTTTCCGTATTGTTATGTATTCTAAAAGGATCATTAAAAAAACAACCAGCCTTGTTTTTTGCCTTTCTTTCCTGGCTTTTTCGCGAAGGAACAGGCAGTAAAATTGACTTTTAAAAGTGATCCTTGTGATTTTAATGAATAAAAATATTTGACTTTGACTTTGGTCCCTTGGAGCTGTATAAAAAACAAGCTCACATAAAAAATAAGTCAACACAATAAAAAAATACGGCCATTTATGCCCCATATTGTGACCCGCAAATAAATAAAACCTGTAGGGTAAGTAAGTATTAAAGTACCAAGGCGAATCGGATCAATTTTTTTTCAAGCACAAAAAACAAGTATTGTTTTGCATATAATATCATATTTATTGAAATCATTACATCCTCCACATATTTGATAATGACTAGGCATTGTCAAACTTAAATTAAACTTGAACATTATTCTTTAAAAATAAAAATAATAAAAATTGGAATTATCCGATTCGCCCCAACTTTGGGGGTGAATCGGATCTAACAGAAATCTTTTTAAATATTCTAAATTATTCATAAAACCTTCATAAAAATCGTTCAGAAGCAAAAATTAACCATGTCCGGTTTTCCATGGTGATTGCGGTAATTGCACCCCTTCCTTGATAGTGTCACTTTCCTGTGTAAACTCGTGAACGGTACTCCGTAGACCTCAGTCGTCCGAAGCACGGTTAGTTTTTTTGTTAGGACTTTATGGGCATCTTCTGTCATGGTTTCAGGAAGCCACCGCCCTTGTTTGGTCTTCCTAAAACAACAAAACATCAACTAAGTGTAGTAGGTACCTACTTAATTAATAAACGAAAAAAATATATATTTTGTAGTGATTCTATTCACCCCGAGCAACGTGATCCGATTTGCCCCATATCACAGAAGATCACAGAATAAACAGTTTACTCGATTACTAATTAAATTTATACTAAAACGCAAGTCAAACTACTATAGACGATTCGCACCAGTCTGCCTCAGTCTGAAGCATCAAGGGATTAGACGTCAAGAAATTGAAATTAAAACATCAGCATTATGCATCATTTATGCTGACTGTTCCGAACAGTGCTTTCGAACTGCTCATGTCACCTGTGTGTGGTTTGTGGCCGATGGGGACCGCGTTACGTGAATGGTTTCGAAGGGGTGCCGGGCGCTCGCAGATACCATAGCCATACCCCACGCTCCCGGCCATAACCCAAGTCAGGGTGACCAACTGTGACCAATACATTAAGCATATACCCCGTCTACATGCAGTCTACCAAAATGTTAATGATTTAAAAACGAAGCTCATTTACTTTAAACACAATATAATATCTTTATAAACTGATATCGTTGCTGTTACAGAAACTAAACTGGACTCCTCGGTATATGATGCTGAGTTGTTCCCGGATGGGTGGAACGTACTAAGGCGAGATAGGCCAACCATGGGAGGTGGAGTACTCATAGCTGCATGACAGAGATTAGATGTGCGACGGTATCCTGAACTTGAGACTGACCATGGGGTAGACCTATGGGTATCTCTCACATACAGTGATTGAGTTTTCTACGCATGCGTTGTATTTAATAGTCCTAGTGTCAGTGAAGAAGACTACATGAGTTGGTTCACTAAAGTAGAAAACAATTTTGATGGGGTTTTAGACAAAGCTACTGTTATCATTCTAGGGGACCTAAACCTAAATTGCAAATGCAAGTGTAAACAATTATATGGCATTTTTTTTTCAACTATCTCAAATATCTCAGTGAAAATAACTTGGTTTTAAATTTTAAACGATAAAGGAAGTAAACTTAATGTAAGTACTTGTTAGTGAAAAGGTGCAAAATGTAAGCGTTAGCGTCGCAGATGAGGGTTTGGTAAAACGTGCAGATGTGTACCATCCACCTCTTGATGTATCATTTAGGGTAGATAGAGGGGGAGGGAAGAAATGCTTGAGGCCAGTAACATCGATAGCACGACAGATTATAACTTCGGTACGGAAGATTTTCTATCATTGTATACTCTTATAGATAATGCCAGTTGGGATGAGGTCTTACGCGAAACCAATGTTAACAGTTGTTAATAGAGCAGCTGACTCCGCTTTTAGGGTAGGGCATTAAGGTCAGAATCCTCAGATCAGAGAGATTCGCGCTACCTATTGGTAGTAGGAATTCCGTAGCAAAATTCAATCTACAAAATGTAAAAATCCAAGCACGTTGTTAAAGAAAGAGACGGCAATAGTATCTTAGCTCACAGTAGGTAGTCGCCAAAGAGAATATAAATACTACGTAGGTACGTGGTAGTCGCGTGGCCTGTTACGAACGTTTTGTTAAGACGCATCTTAAAGGTCTTCAAGCTACGCAAGGCGAGCACCAACGTGTGGAGAGAATATTAGGGATTGGGATTTGAAAAAAATGGGGGGGGAGGTTATTGAATAATAGAGGTTCAATGAGGCCAAAAAATGACAACTTATTAATTTATTTTATACCTTCTGGCGATGGAACAAGCATATGGCCCACCTGATGTTAAGTGCAAATAGCAAAGTATTGCATCGTAGGTCGAGCAACTTAGAAACGTGTCTTACGTTGCACTACCCTGCGTCCATCAACTTGAAGCATACGCAGGTGTAAAGCCTCATGTGACTGTAATTTCACCGGAAACCATACCCTTTACACCGAAACACAGCAATGCTGCTTGGCGGCAGAAATAGGTAGGTATGGTGGCAGTTCTTCCCCGGGCGAGCCTTGACTTGAATTGACGACCTCCGTGGCACCGTGGGCGAATAAGTGACTAGACGAATGAGGTAGCGGGGTGGATTCTCGCCCCGGAACAAATGTTTGCATGATCTACAGATATTTCTTCCGGGGCTGGTTGTTTTTCTATTTATTAAAAGTATGTATTTGCAAAAAAAAACGATACAAGTATTCTATCAGTTATCTGATTCCCTTATTACAAGCTCTGCTTAGTTTGGGGCTAGATAGCGCTGTGTTAAATATCCAGCAATATTTATTTATTTACAAGGAGCTCTACTATTCGGGACAATCTGGCCTAATGAAAGGTTTTGGACTTTGGGTATCCGGAAGGTTTTGGGTTACCTACCTACCTACGTTTACTTATTAGTTAAAATAAAAACTGACGAAATTCATAGGGTAGCTAAAGGTAGATACTTGGTATGCACTATGCAGGTACGCACTGTAGGTCAGCTGTTCGGTACTTAATATACCTATCGTTGTTGCTCATTTCCTAGGTACCTTACTGGATAGGTACCTACCTACTTTACGGGCACACGACAAGGTGTGTTCAGGGGTTTTCAAGGACGTTCCTAGTACCTACATACCTAACTATCTGCACAAACACTGTTTATCAATCAGTCCAGTAAGTACGTACCTACTGAAAACGTTGCGGGGAAGGGGATCTATATGGGTAGACAAGAGTAGACAGTATTATTCTATTTATTATTATCACTATTTATTTTTACGCCCTTAAATAGAAAGCTATTTATATATATCTATAATGGCTAACATGATCAAATGTCGGAAAACAAAGAATATCTACCTACTGGTTTAGAGCTGAGCAGTACAGCGAGTTTATTTAGAATGACCTTAGACAGATCTATGAAAGCTACGTCAGCATACTCTAATAAAATGAGTGAACGGAAAAAAACATTCAAGATGTTTTTTCCGTTCACTGGTATACCTAAGTATCTATGACATTCAAGATGAGGTAGGTACATAGGTACCTACCTCTTACTATTTTTTTTTCTTTTTTTTTCATTTATTCAGGAAACAATTAACAATTGTATTATAAATCATAAATTACATCAATATTTATTATTAACAAATGTCATAAAATTCAAATTAATAAACTAAAATAAAACGAACATACATAAAGAAAAGTCAAAAGAAAAATAATAAATGTCAACAAAAATACAATAAAATTACTAAAAATTATTACAATTATGTCGCAAATTACACATCAGAAAAATACTATTTAAGTAATTAATAAATGTTATAAAATCATCAATTGTATAAAAACACCCCTTAAACAATAGCTCTTTAAGTCTTGACTTGAAAGTGAAAGGACTCTCGATAACTTTCATATCAGCAGGCAGTGAGTTAAAAAGTCTTACAGCTTGATACTGAGAGCCATGTTTGGCAACATTCAACCTCGGGCATAGAGGTAAATCAAGATCTTTTCGTCTTGTGTCTATTCTGTTTTTCCTTTGTTCTAGAGATTCGTATTTAAGTGGATTTTTGACTATGCCCATTATTATTATTATTATAAGCCTGTTGTGTCCCACTGCAGGGCAAAGGCCTCCCTTCCCTCTTTTCACTCGTCTCTGTTCATTGCAAGTACGGGCCAATCCTTGAGGTAGGAGTTTAGCTCATCCCGCCACCTTCGCCGGGGCCTTCCACGCGGGCGCCGTCCGTAGTTTGGAAGCCATTCAGTGGTGGTCTTCGCCCACATTGTGTCTGGCATACGGCAAACGTGTCCGGCCCAGTCCCACTTGAATCTTCCAGCTTTTTGAGCGACGTCCACAATGCAGGAATGCATTAAATAGAAAGCAAAAAAGCAAAGTTAGCAAAGCAAAATTTAAATGCACAATGCATTTATGTCCATAGGACTACTAAAATGTATAAGCTGGGAACTGTCAAAATATTGAGTGTTTGAAAGTGCTCTTTACATGATTCCCATTGTGGAATGCGGACTATAGTCCAAATAGCTCTTTTTGCATTACAAACACTCTTTTTATGTTATAATCATAACTGTTATCCCAAAACTTCACACTATATCTTAATCTTGACTCTACTAGGGCATAATAGACTAGTTTAACTTGTGAGATCCCTATCTCTTCTCTAAGGCTTCTAAGAGCGTAATATGCCGAGCTGATAGCATTAACAATATTATCCATCTCAGTTTTCCAGTTCAAGAACTGGTCGATATGAACTTCTAGAAATTTGACACTCTTTGCAAATTCAACTTCAAGCCCCTCTAATGCTACGTTAACCGTTTCGTTCGTACGTGTAGTTGTTTTAAATAGGATAGCTTGTATCTTCTTAATGTTGAGTTTTAAGTTATTGGCATGAAACCATTGATTGGAAACTACAAGCGCATTGGCAATCTCGATTTTAAGTTCTTGTAAGCAAGAGGCTGGTATGACTGCATTGGTATCATCCGCATATACAACTAATTTAATATCAGGAATGGCATTGCTTACAAAATTGATAAGATCGTTAAGGAAAACAAAAAAACATATAGGTCCTAATATAGAGCCCTGCGGAACGCCAAGTCCGATGGTGACCACTTTCGACTTCGTCGCCACTTCCTGTCGATTCAAAATCATTTTTAATTCAATAAACTGCATCCTATTGCTCAGATAAGATTTTATAAGACGCAACGCATCTCCTCTAACCCCATAATGTTCAAACTTGGCAAGTGAAGTTTTATGGTCTACTAAGTCAAACGCAGAAGAGAGATCAAGGAATAGTCCTGCTACCTTATTTTTACTGTTGAGATCTCCAACAACTTCATTTATCAGCAGATCAACCGCATCTACAGTACCGATACACTTTTGGTATCCAAATTGTCTTTCATTCAATACGGTGTGTGATACTAACCTATCTTTTATAAGTCTTTCATATATTTTAGAGAAACATGGCAGTAATTAAATTGGTCTATAGTTTTTTGGGTCATTCTTTTTTCCTTTTTTATTGATCGGTAGAACTCTGGCTATTTTTAGTTGCTCAGGGAAAATGCCAGAACTTATACAGTTACTGAAAAAGTTAAGAAATGGCTCAACAAGAAGATCAATATTATCTTTGATAATTGTAATAGGTATTTCATCATATCCATATGAACGTTTTACCACCATCCTTTTATCTAAGATTTTAATTTCATTTCTATTAGTGGTTCCCATTTCCATATCAGCAACAACTCTATTACAATTTTATTATTCTTTAAAAATGTCAAAGCTATTGTCACTCGTATCAAAGTCATATGTACTGTAGTCAAATTGTTTTGCAAAGACGTCAGCTATGTCTTGAGCATTGTCAAAAATGTCATTATTAAATTTAAGTTTATAAGTATCCATGTTTCCTTTACTCCCTTTATTTCTATGTCTGTTAACTATATTCCATATTTGTTTTGATTTATTACCAGCTTTTTCTATTTCATCTTTAACCGCAACTTTTTTTGATGTCACTAATACCTTTTTATAAAGTTTTATGTAGGTACATAATACGATATACGGTTAACGATTCATGGCAGTTGCTCTTCTTCATTGAGTTTAGAAATCTTTTCATTTTACTCGACTGTCTGACACCCTTTGTTATCCAATTAATAGAATTTTTCATGTGAGTATTTACTCTAGTACGTATTTTACAAAAAACTTTGTTTACTGGACGTTCTAAGTATGTTATAAAATTATTAATATTGCAATTCGATAGGTCACATTCGATTAAACTCTTCCTAAAAGTACATTTATTTCTCTGTGAAAAAACTTTACGTTTCGCCGTATATGTATATACAACGCCGATTTGCCCAAGTTGATTTAGAGATCTCGCTTCGCTCGTTCAATAAAAAGTAAATAGGTAAGTACCTACGTAACAAAAACGTGCTTACCTTTTCATCCTAGCCGTCCGTTTTACTCGGACACGGTTCTTTAGAGGTCTACTTAGTAGGTCCCTACATAATATTTGACACAATGAAAAATAAATCAAAGCGTGTGGGGTTTATCCACACACATTACTGTTCGTTACTGTCAGGAAATCAAAACCTTAAGTAGGTACTCCTCACTAGTGCTGCCTATGGCGGATCTGTTTAAATCTTCCAAGGAAACAGGCTAGAAAAAGTTTACTAAAGTCAGAACTAGATGTCGCTACGAAAACTGTTCAGTTTCTAGATCGCGCTGATGAAAACGGACGGCCGAGAACTAAATAGTTCGAACTCATAATTCATCTTTGCATTGCAATCTGAATAACAATATTTTTGTAAGCCAGTTTAATCTGGTTAGTTAATACTTATGCTAGCTGGCCTAGCTGTAGCTACACCAGGACTTGGGGTACAGGGCCTGTACCCCAAGTCCTGGTGTAGCTACAGGGGTATCCTCTTGAAAAATATAATTAATAATAATCTTCTGCTATACTAGTGGTTCGCCCCGAACTTAACGACCTCGCGAAGCACTCAAAAAACAAAATAAATATTATTCTAAGGGCGAGTTACACAACGATGTCTAAAAGTATTTAGTGGCTAAATATGATTTAAGGAGTTGTCAAATTTAAACATGTTAGTCGCTAAATACGTTTAGTGATCATTGTGCATGCCGGCCTTAATCTTTGACTAATCAATTAGTGCCACGGAAATGGAAATTCATAACCAACTAACTTGACCTACAGTTTCATTCAAACAGGCAACGCGAGTTCATGTTAATGGGTTACCGTTTTAGGGGTAGAAATTGCAGTTATTCTGGATTGCAGACTTTTTTATATTTGTGTGTAAAAAAAGGATGTCTGTCGGAAATTCATCACTTTGGTCTTGTCCAGATTTATTTTGAGATGATTATTATTTAGCCATTTTATTATGGACCCAAGACTCGTACTTATTTCATCTTCACTATGACACACCATAGTACTATCATCTGCAAAAAGTATCATTGACTTTCTGGTGGCCATTGTTATGTCATTGATGTGTTATAGAAATAATAGAGGCCCCAGAACTTTCTAGGTTATCAGTTATACCAGGCCAGGGAATAAATAATAAGGATGTTTAATTATGATGGCTGTTATTATTATAACCTATACATATTTATACAAAGCAAATATACATACCTATAAGCGATACATAAAATGATGGGCTTAGAGCCACTTCCTATTTACTAATTTACAAGGTGTCCCTAAACTAGTATGTTATCCAGAGGGGGGCAACACATATTTTACAAATGTTCTACAACTTTTGTGAATTCAATGATATTCATTGAATAATCACTTGTTCAAAATCAGCATCGGTTAAACTTCTGTTTGCCAGCAAGTTTAGGCCAAATAGCTTAAGTCAAGCATTACGTTTGGTTTGTATAATGTAATTTCTTAACTAAACGCTCTAGAAATATATTCTGAAAATCAAATGTTTAAAAACATATTCGATTGAAAAATTGTTAATTTTCATGGGCTCGGGCTTAAAATACTAGTTTAGGGAAACCCTGTATATCATTTAGTAACTCACATAACGGATCAAGTACAATCTCTCACATAGTATGATTATTCAATCGTAATGTATAAAGGGATTCTGCCAACATAATACTTATGAAGACACAAATAACATTATTTACTTAGGTACCTTAAATCTATATATATTATATAAAACAAAGTCGGGTTATATATACCATTTATAACTGAACGGCAGGACTGATTTTTGATTGGTTAGATTTGTCTCCGCCCAGAATGGCAGGATAACTATTACGATATCGGAAAAATTCACACAAAAATAAATTATGAAGATAATTCATTTTCTTATACATAGATGCAGCTAATGATGGATGTTGACAATTCTACCGGCGAGTTACATTGACAGCCCACGTCATATGCATGTCAAGACTAGGAATTTCGGCGGGTCAGCTAGTTAATAATAATTTTACAAAAGCACATCTCTAATATTGCACAATTAGGTGTATAAAGTAGATGTAAAGCACAATATTCTAGGTTTTCCAATACCTAATACACAACCTCTAAAACACAATGAGGGCTTTTCATTTTCGATTTACAAAAAACTAGTTCGAACTAGCGTAATAGATGGCGCTGTCTGGAGATACACCACCAAAAATATGGTTTATATGATGAAATCTCAAAGACAGAAAATCCAATTTTTTTTTAATGATGTGTGTTTTTAATTTCAAGTACCTCGGAAAATAATATTAACATGGCAATTGACATTGACAATTTACTTTCCTTTGACTAATCAGCGTATGACAGAGAAACGCCATTTTTAAGCAGTTATAAAACATGGCCGTGAAAACCCTTTCAAACGTGATCCAAAATATTTCCAATGAGGAAAATATTTACAATATATAAATAGGATGTGGCAAGGTGGTATTCAAACCTGGCTCATTCCGTTTAGGAACTAGGAATTGTAGACAAGGGTAAAAAATAGCTATCTGTAGAAATTGAAGGCACCAGGATAGATATTAAGGGAACGATAAGAGGTAATATAAAATAATTAGCCGACGGCAGCCAGAAGGAGAGTCGCTATCTCTTCATTAGGCGAACGCACAGTGAGTTGCATCGTAACTGCACCTTGCGCCGCGACCAATCTGGCCCTCAGTAGAACTGGTACTCCCGAGCGCCATACGCCTCCGCCGCGGATCTCCTTGACCGCGTCGCCGCTGACAGACTCCATCGGCATTCCCAAATGCGCACAAACCGCTTTGGCGGCATCATCTACATCAGTCTGTGCCAAGCCGAAAGTGTCGCAAGCTTCCGTCGCTCCCGCGGCGCCCAAATTCCAAGTTGCCTCCCAGTCGGCGTTCGCGGCGCGCGTACGCAGCTGATCCGCGCAGCCTAAATCAAAATCTTCCAGCCGATAGGTATCGGCGTAGCCTTCGTAGGAATCCGGTAAGCCAGTGGTAGGGTCGCAGTCACGCACCACGAACTCGAGGGTGGAGCCGAATGAACCGAGCGTCTCCATCGCGTTCTCTGGGAATTCAAAAGCTTCAAATACGCTGCCCGGTACATTATATGGCAGTTGACTGCAGGGCACACTCGTAAGATGCTTGTAACCGGGAGGCGACTCCAAGCGAACGTGGATGCTCTCCAGAAGTTGGTCGCTTAGGGTATTCAAACATTCAAATTGTAGGATTAAATGGCGAGCAAAGACGTGTTTGATACACCGCACACGATACTCGGTCTCCCGCTCCGTCAAGTCAATTGCCTCGCAACTCTTGAAAATTGGCCCGTATCTGTCGCAATTAGGAATGGTTTTCAAAACATCTACGTATTGTTCCTCACGAGAAAGTGTTGGTATTTTACGTATCTCTATTTCCACAGGTGATTCTTGAAGCGGTTTGGGTTCTTCTACTGTGGGAACTATAGCGATATTGAACGGTTCCTTTGGTGACATGGCTAGGTGATCGGCAAGCGCCTTTTCAAGTAGGATGGGATTAGGAACCTGCACATTCGTGATGTAATCATTGATCAGCTGGGCATCGCCGGAGTCCAGTATAGCGCTGTAAAATACTGCACGATCGCGAACTTCATCTTCATCGTCAAGTTGGCAGCGCGTCAGCAGTACCATGATATTTGGAAGTAGTTCCGGACGCACTGCGCCAAAGCGAGCGACGGCTGAAACGGCAGCCGCCCGGACGGGACCAGACTCCAAAATGACTCTGTTATAAATATACCGAATGTATCTGGATGGTTGGCGAGCTTTAGGACCTTCGCGTCCAAGAACGTGTAAAATTCGAACAGCCAATGATGCGTGTTCGCAATCTTCGATGAACTCGCACAGATGAGCCAGCCCAGTTTCTTTCGCATCTGGGTTCTCTTCAATCAATGCTATGATCGCGTCGGCGATCGCGCTCTTGTACTGGATTCCGCCTTCATCTCGGAGCATGCCGGCCAAGAATGAAGCCAGAGACTGGTGTTTGCGCGGATACTTGGAACACAAACGTCTTATAGCTAGCACAACGACAATTTTGAATTCATCTGATATTTCTGACATGAAGCTAGATATTTGTTTCATTAAGCGTTCGATTGAACTTTCAGCGCCAGTTGCGAGTAGAGTGGTAACGGCTAGAGTGGCCACGGAGCGGTTGGGGTCTGTAATCAGATTCTCGAGGTCCATAGCACAAGCAGCGACGGCAGTTGGATGTTTGGCGGTTAATTTTGCTAATGTCCTGGCTCCAGCGAGGCGCAATGTCGCTTTAGAAGAGCCACAAAAGATTTGGAGCACAGATACAGCTTGAGCAAGATCTTTGGCTGATTTCCTCAAATATACAATGGCATGGGCCGCTTCATAGACCACTATTTCCGATACGTGACGCAGGGAGGTCATGATGAATTCAATGTAGGAGTCGGGAGCCTCAGTGGGATCCTCTTCAATAAGTTTGGCCACATGACGAATGACCAGACAGTGTGCATAAGGTGACTGACGGAGCGGTGCACGCATCATCTTCTGTATAAGCTTGACAGTGGACAGACGATCATTGCGTCTAATATTCGCAACCAAAGCCAATGCGTGATATGAGACCAACCCATTTTCTGACGTCATGGCCTCCTGAAATCAAAAATAAATAATATTAAAAATTATTTTTTTCAATGAAAATAAAAGTGAGTACATTCATAATGCAACTTTGGTGCCAAAGGTCTCTGATGTGGTATAACAACCAAAGTATTCTCAGAAGCACGGGCAGCCATCCAAGTAGCAGAATGACATGCAAATAGCCTAGGTACAACCTGGGTATCTTTAAGTTGCGAGTGAATAGGTTTCTTTTAGACAAGCGTGTACCATCGTAGACTACATCATCGTTTACCATCAGGCGAGATAGTGGTCAAACGCAAGCCAAATATATAAAAAAATAATAATAATAATAACGAAATTGAATTACATAACCTAGTTAAAATTATACAATGAATCTTGTAGTTGTATCTTGTTGTAATCTTGTTAGGGACCTTGGTGTGTTGCATGACTCAAAACTGTTGTTTGATGAGCATATCACATCTATAGTATCAAAAACATCTAAAGCCTTGGGTTTTGTTATGAGGAGCTCAGCTAGTTCAATCGAGCTAAAACTTTCAAGATCCTTTACTGTACATTCGTTAGAAGCACTCTCGATTATTCATCACAGATTTGGAACCCACGGTATGAGAAATATATAACTAGAATTGAACGTATTCAAATAAAATTAATTAAATACCTATGTATTCGTCTCAAAATTCCATTTTCATCTTCCAATTATACAGAATTATGCAAAAAATTCCATCTTTTTCCCTTGGTTAAGCGGCGCGAAGTAGCTGATTTATCGTTTTTATTAAAAATAACCTCTGTATTTAACTGTCCTGACTTATTATTTATTTTATTTGGAGCCTGTACTGTCCCACTGCAGGGCAAAGGCCTCCCTTTCTTCCTTCCACTCCACTCTATCATACGCTTGTGTAGTCCAGTCTTACATATACGAGTCGAGTTCGTCTTTCCATCGGCGTCGCGGTCTGCCACGTGGTCGTTTTCTGTCTTTTTGGGATCCACTCGGTGGTGGATTTTGCTCATAACTCCTCCGACATGCGGCAGACGTGTCCCGCCCAATCCCACTTTAACTTGCCTACTTGGTGCCCAACGTCCGCGATTTGTGTTTGGGAGCGCAGTTCACTGTTTCTAATGCGGTCTGTTAGTTTGACTCCTAGGATACTGCGCTCCATGGCTCGCTGACTAACCCCGAGTTTGGACTTTTGTTGATCTGTCAAAGACCAGGTTTGAGCGCCATAGGTAAGGATGGGGAGAATGCAGGCGTCCATGAGCTTGCGTTTAAGTGTGAGTGGAAGGTTACCCTTCATTATATTTTTCATGGCCCAATAGCCCTTCCAGGCGTTTTCTGTGCGTCTTGTAACTTCAGCATCTTGCCTGCTCTGGAAGGATACTATTTGGCCTAGGTATAAATACTCACTGACGTATGCAATCTCCCCACCACTTACCTCCAACCTGTGTTGTGTGGTGTTCGTCATAAGTTTTGTCTTTGACATGTTCATGCTGAGTCCTGACTTGTTAAATAAAATTAGAATTAAAGTTCCATTTAAACAAACTAGGTTCATTTCTCCTATAAATTTACTCATAGTTGGCACAAACTACAGGCAAAACTTATTTTTGTGGTCAAGTGTTTTTAGTATTTATTTATTTCAATGCAACATACATCACAGATTTCTTAAAAGTAATCTAAAGAAGTATGTACCCTGTAAGGGAGTGGCAAGGTAAAAATTTCAATAAAGTAATAAAATAATATTTAATAAATAAGTGACAATTTCAATAAGCTGTGCACATTGACTGTGACCTAATCTGCATGAACATCAGTTCGATTAGACAGCAGTGGAATCGTGAATTCTTTAGTGATTAATAATAGTATATTTAATATAATATTAGTATAGGTAGGCACTCTTTCTTCATTGTATCTGTGAGATGAAGAAGAAGAAGAATGTGAGATGTAGAAGATTGTTCACATTTTCTCTATTGTTGTTTAAACGTGAAAATCTGTAATTGGCTTTCTGGTTAACAATCTGTCTTAATTATAAGTTTTAACAGCTGTTGGTTTTCCTACAAATAAATTAAATTAAAGAAATAATCAAGCTACAACTTTATGTACTTCGATATATTATGATTTATACTGATTTTGGTGGCAAGTTTGAACACTAACTGGATGAAGCAGCCGCTCTGCAGTGCCTGATAGTAATAGTGCATAATGCCACTCCTATTTACCTGAAACATACTGACTGGTTACAGTCAGTAAAAATAGAATTCAGGTAAGAATTCATATTTGAACTTGTAAGTTTCCCCTAGCTAAGTTTAATTAAAGATGCATGAAGGTTGGAAAATATGTTCTACTATATATGAATGATCAACCTTTTTAAAGTAACAATTGACAATGTATGTGCAAGATATATTTATGTGTTGTAGTTGTAGCACATGTTCAATCTTACACCTGTCCAACATACTATGAATAAACGTAGAACTCTTGACACGCTAAGAAGAATCATACAAGCTTATTCCTAACCTATACCATACCGCTGCTGGGCAATAGTCTCCCCATTACGCGCATGGTTTAGCCTGTGTCATCCAGTCTGGGTGGAACAAGTTTAGAATGTGGTGCCAACTGTAATCTGCTTTATTGCCAACGTTCTGTAGATTACCAGTTAGAGGAGATTTTAGTCAACCTTTCAGGTTAATTACAAAATTATTGGAAGCAACTACCTAGTATTGGTGTGTAGTGTACTAGTTGCATTCACAACACACTTCATATCGTAACTTGCCAGTTTGTTTTATGTAAAGCCCAACTTGCTATGTAATATTGGTGAACTTGTGGCCCCTTAACTACAAAAGCCCTCTAATAAAGTTTTAATATAAATTAAACAGAGTATAGTTTGCGCATGTGGCAGTGTCTACTACCTAATACAATGATGATGCAACAAAAACTTGGTATGAAAACTCACCTGCGCCTCATTCACCCATCGACGAACCAATTCTGGGACAGTTGAAGACAAGTGAAGCGCGGAGACGAGAGCGGCGGAGCTGACAGCAGGGTTCTTATCTACGATCGCTTGTTTCATGTACCGCTCAATAGCTTGCAACATTGTACTGTCAGTAATACTGCATAGGGCTCTGATTGCAGCAGCCCGGTATAAATCCTCCTTTCCAGTCATGTCTTTCGTCAGTGATGATGTCACGATTATTACATCCTGGGCCATAGGACTCAATTCCTTGATACACAAGTAAACAAGTCTACGCAACATAACATCCTTAGATTGAAACAGTTTTGTTATTGCGAAAAATACATCAGTTGCTTCCTGTGTAGAAAGATCTTCACCCTGGTTAAGTAAATAAATCAGTTTGGTCAAAATCAAGATGCATTTTTTCGGATTTACTGGCGCAGAGTTGAAATATTTTGCCTCTTGTAGAACAGTAGTTTTGTCAAGATTTTGGAAAAGGTTTCCAGCATCTTCCTCTTCTTTTTTATCACGACGACTCATCTCGATAACAACAAATCAATAGGTAGTTGAAAATTTGAGATATTTTTTATTCTAATTCATAAAACCACACTGACTGATTGACAATTTGAAAATATTGGATAAACACGACAGCAGAGCGAGCGAGCGAGCAGGCAAGACAAGCAAAGCAAAGCAACAAGAGACCGTGACCCAGCGTTGCCACCTTACTTTTAAAAAAAGGTCTACCATGAGTCTTTTTAGGGCTAGATTTGCCTAAATCAGGTTTTAAAAATTGAGCTAAAATCAAGCACAAAAACAGAAAAACAGGCCTAGAAGTCAAAATAATCATCGGAAGAATCGTTATCAATATTTTTTCCTTGTTTGTAGTTTGTCTTTGTGAATCAATATCCCAAAGATTAATTTACAAACTACAAGAAAATAAATAAACACATAACAAAATGGTTTATTAGAGCGCATCCGACGGTCATTAGACCCACGAGGTGTATCAAGGTGCCTAAACTCTATTTGAATGAGTAGGTTTAATGAGGAAACTTTCCTCTACTCACTGCCGTACCTATCCAACCACGGTGGCGTTTCTTTGCGTAGGTACGCGTCGGAAGTTTCTGGAAGCCGTTAACTGCCTGATAGTCCGGTTACAAACCCACATATTAAAAAAAAATGAAAATGGATACATTTATTTGGCATGACACATGGACACAAATCAATGGAAATAAAACACAAAAGAAGATGGTGACATAGAAGTAACGTCGAATCTTGACGAAGAAGTCGAAGATTACAGGTTAATAAAAAAAAATACGGAAATATCTCACGCAACTTCCATCATAATTACAAAGTTGAATCATGCCAAAATGGTGTTAGCTCAGCATATGCTAAGTAGGTAGGCTAGAACCTAGCTGGAATACCTGGCTGGTATTCTGCTGACCCCAAATATTGTCGTCACTGATGACAGGAGCTTGCACTGCTCTCCGGGATTGAGTGAAGGTAGGTTTGTGTAGCACGTACCTACCCATCCATAAAAAGAATTTATATTGTTTGTAAGGCGTGTGGGTGAGGTAAAAACGACAAAAATATAACTATATAACAGTATGTAACACTAAAAATACCTAGTATTTTACGTACCCATACACAAAAAAAAACGAATTTACAATTCTAAATGTGATTCTGAATACGTAACAAAAAATATACATTATATCATAAGCTGAGGAAAAATATATCAGTGGGGAGCTGGTCATGCCGTTCATATGAAACAAAGCGAGTGCCTGAAATGTGGGTTCGAGTCCTGGATCGCAACTTTGAAGTCGCATTTGTATTAGATTCCTCCAAAAGTAGTTTATTATACATACATACATATATATATATATTATCAAGATACGAAATTATAATTAAATCTAATAAAATAAAAACCTATATAAAATGACCTAAAACTATGACTTGGTAGATATACCTTTAAATAATTGAAGCAAATGTATTACACGGGTACATTCACTGTGATTCTCTGTCTGACATATAATGTCAAAAAGTGGCTAGATTGCCGGTTTCTGGCTAATTATTGAAAAATGGGGTTCCACTGCTAAAAACGAGATAGATCTAGCTCAAAAAGAGCTAAGGTGGCAGCACTGACATGACCGCTATGTCATATCTGAGACGTCATACTTCATACCATACGGTACACGTCACGAACGTCTAATCCATCAAGTGTCAACGTCAGTCACGAGTTTTAACAGGTACCGTACCTGGGCAAAATGCCTCTTAGCTATTAAATTCTTGGCAAAAATGTATACAGATTAAATAGAGATTTAATATAGATTCGTGTGTGAAATGGATTTTCTATCTATGAAATTCCGATTCGATATTCCGAATCGGAATTCCTTCCGACTGTATTGCCTCATTTACATTAGATATTATATATATTATTATATTGATTATTATATAGATTTTGCCACGCCCTAACAGGGTGCATGTTATTTAGATTACTACACAATACTTTAATCATAAGATGTTTCTATGTAACTAATTTCGTGTCGCAAATAAAGAATATGAATAAAGAAAGAATATGAATATATTAAATTCATATGGATTAACTTTTGAAATATTGTTCATGCGTCAACTGCGAGTTCGTACAGAAAGAATATCTAAAAAATTATTTACCTACATTAAAACACATAAGAAACAGTTGAATCATCTAAAGATCGTTGTAAACGATCTATAGATAGCTAGACTCTCAGCTCAATCAAAATTAAAAACTAAAGCTGGTTTGCACAACGATACCTAAACGTATTTAGCGACTAAACGTATTTGTATGATTTGACCACTCTCTGAGCGCCTGACCATATTTGCGAGCAAACGTTCGTAGAAGAGTTACGTTGGCACCAGGCGTAAATAGATTTTTACATATAAAATCCTTATTTTGATACTGTTCGAAATAAAAAGTCCGAAAAAAGGTTCGAACTTATGCCGAATTTGGTAGGAAACGAATTTGACGCACCGATACAAAATTTACCATTCACCTAGATCTTCTTGGCATTTCGAAAAAGTTTTGAGTAGGTACTTAACTATAGCTAACAGAAAGCATTTGGAACCGACATACATAACCTCAAGATAATAATTACAGGATAATAATTATATTAATTTCAAAGCTCCACTTGCTATATTTTCTCCAAGAATCGTATCCAAAACACCTAGTTTTTGTACCCAGTTAGCTGAGGTATATTTACAAAAAAAAAAGTATAAAAGTATTTTATCAGCTTTGCTTAGTTTGGGGTAGGGCTAGATAGCTCTGTGTGAAAATGCCCAGCATTATTTATGTTTATTGATTTTTTTCAGCTAGGTAGTTTTTGGAAGGTCCTGTAGCTCTCTACAACCGTGTTTCAGATTTGTCTAGAGCGCTGACGAGTGCCGCGCTACCTGTTTGTAGTGAAAGTCATTTGTGTTTCAGTTCAGTTGAACTGTGTGCTGAGGACTCAATTCATTCTAATATTTCTGTTGCCGCCAGGAGGAACTCTAGTCTTTCAAAACCAATTTTATAGAAATAAAGGATGTTTGTGATAAAGGAAGGAAACCAATCAATTTATCCTGAGTACCTAGGTGCCTACATACCTGTCTGACTTATCTACTTACCTTACCTACCTAGGTACCTGCCGGTTGAAATCAATACGTTGTATGTCGCACCACATATACCTACTCGCATCCATATTGACACACACTCTCGCATACACACACACACAAATCACACAACCAACATACTCCCACACAATCACTGAACATCCCATTATGAACCATAGTCCGGAGGGAGGTATATGTATGCCATCATACAGGTCAATCCTAGTTTGGGTACGTATGTTTTCCATCCTGAATTGTATTATACCTAGTAAACTATTGTAATTTTTTGTTTGTGAGATATTGAAGTTTGTTGTTGAATAAATATATAATAATTATTATTATTATTTAATACTAAGGTACTAGGTACCTTTTTATAAAAATAGACTAAAAGTAGTCTATTAAAATCCTCCATCCAATTATTACACAGCTACTTATAGGTATAAGTGCTTATTTCACGACCTCTGAGTAACTTTAATTGACGGATAAATTCATCATTCTCTCATGTGAAAACGTTATTTAGCGGTGGTCAAATAGGCATCTAAAGTTAGAACGTTCCAGAGATAATAAGTCATAACCAGAGACTGAGTACCTAGCTATGTTACCCTTCCCCTCACCAGCACCGGCCAGCAAGCATTTATATTGATTTCATCCCCTCTCGACCTCTCTTGATAAGCGAGATTCAGATTGATTCTGGTCTCGAGCGAGCACGCCGCGTTCTGCCAACGCTGGCCGCGTCGCATTTTGTCAATTTGCAATATTTCAAACGCCCTCTGTCGACTGTTGGGGGTAAGTAACTCATTTGTTTTTTCTAGCTACGAATCGGATACGAAATAAGCACCCACCTACAGTAGTACATAGGTACAATACAGTAACAGTAGGTAAGTGCATATTCTGGAATATTATTAGAGTTTTCTTTACTTAATTAAAAAGAAACTGCAGTTCACTTCACTGTGTATGCAAAATGGTTTTCAAAGTCCACTTCTAGTAAATGAATGTAAATGTACTAAAGTGGAGGAAGACAGATAAAAATGGACACATTATACCTACTCAAAATTTGTTCATACTATTTTGTTCACCTTTCAAGTCTATACGAACAATATTTCTTATTACAAATTTACAATCCATTGTCCAGGATGGCTCGTCAATACAATGGCGAAAAATAATATAGGTAGAACTTTCTGTCTTTAGTTCCAAACTGAGCCAATGATAGGCTTCAAAGGATGGATGTACTTAAAGGTATTCATTTTTTTCCAGGGCCTCATGTTTGACGTTATAGTAGTGGGTTTGGGTGGGGCGGGAAGTATGGCTGGTGCTATCGTGCAACACTTTGGCAAAAAAGTAATAATACTGGAGGCCATGGACCGGGTGGGCGGACGAGTCCATACAATGCCTTTGGGAGACAGCGTCATAGAGTTGGGCGCAGAGTGGTAAGTGTCTTGTTTATCTCTTTTTCTAATTTAAATAACCCCGGACAGTGTACAGATTAAGAGTTGCACAGAGAGGCATGGAGCGTGCCATGCTCGGCATCAGACTGTTAGATCGAGTTCCAAACGTCAAGATTCGTAGACGAACGAAGGTTCATGACGTTGGCATTCTTTCTTCTTCTTCTTAGCATGTCAATAGCTCTACTTATATTGTGTTAGATAGGTACTTGGTTTCATTGATGGCGTCAGGAGAAGCCATTTTTAAGTCTTACATTGTGCAGGTGTTCGGGCACAAAGGGCACATTAGCAGGTTGAAGGTAGGAGAGTAGAGTAGGAGCGGTTGAAAATCAAAATCAAATATTCCGTTACATTATATACATTTTCTATTTTTTTGTTCGGTTAACTATAAAAGCGTATTTTTTATTATGTTTTAATATTTTTATTATGTTATTGTCATCGGTCCTTGATAAGTGTGAAATATTTCAATTTAATTCGACGTTCAGAAGTAGTTGAAAATCAAGTTTATAGATTCCATTACATACAAACATACCTACATACCCAGCTAATAAAAGTGTGTAAAAAAACTAAGCCAGATCAAAGACGGAATTGCATGAATTCATCGAGTATTTTCGACATCAACATCACCCTCGGGCACATTGCTGCCCAAAGTACCTACTTCTCCGCTACTTTAAGGAGTTGGTATGGTTGATAATGGTTGGGTTGGGATCAATACATAAGGACGTGTACAATACATTATAAAATGTGGATCGGGACGGGGGAATGAGTGGCCATCGATGGTGCAATGCTGGACATAGGCATTCCCGAAATAAAATTCGCATTAACATTATTAGTCACTTCTTTTTATAAGGCCTTTACTAACGTTCTCTTTCTCTTCCTGGCTTTGCATCCCACACACCTAGGTACCTACTTGTGTTATAGTTTTTCTTTCTATTTCATATTTTGTTCTGTACTTAACTTTAACCACTTCATCTTATTCGGAATCACCGCACGCCTACTGCCCTAGCTAGAAGGCCACTCAACTAGAAAAACCACTCCCAATTTTATTTACTTTCAATGTTCTGCCTTTCAGGATCCATGGAACGAAGAATAACTCTGTGTATAACATGGCAAAGATTGAACATATAGAAGTTAAAAAACAAGGTCTGGTGCACAAAATGTTTATGTCCAACGGGCACGAAGGCAACGAGACGCTGCTAATGGAATTGTTTTCGTATGCCTTCAAAGTATTAGACCATCCACCTGATGTGGCAGAGCCGCTGGGCCAGTACATGACGAAAAAGTTAGTATTTTATTATTTTACTGGAACACCTACATACAATGATGGAGATTTTTTTGATATAGGTATATAGAAAGGTATATTAAGGCAAACGACTGGCCCAGCAGAACACAATAGATCAACTTACAGACATAGCGATAATTTCGACTCTTATCGGCCTATTGTTATTACAGGTAAAAGATTTGCGCCCACGCTTACAATCCGGGTCATGGGTCATGGGACACATCGCGCAAAATTAATAGAACTTAAATTAAACATTGAAAAAAAAAGCTCTAAAAAGCTTCCCTGCAGTTATTTTTGGTTAGTTAACAAACGAATTAAGCTTAGGAATGACAAAATGGCCAAACTCTATTTTCTAATCACATAGCTAATTAAAAGAATTTTCCACCTCGCCGTCTTTGAAGGCCGATTTTCGCCAAAGTATGAATGAATGAATGAATGAAAATTCTTTATTATACCTTACAAGCTAAACACAACAGATATAAAAATAAAAATAAAAAGTAGCCCATTAAGTACTACTTTTTTTTAATTAATCAATCATTTATTTTGAACATAATACACACAGGATAGCTTTATACATAGACTAGAGGTTGCGTTGTGCGCGAGCTGCTCGCAGCTCGCGTGTTTTTCTTTTAGTCGACGAAGTAATTAAAGAGGATATTGAGCTGTTAAAAGCCATCAAAGAGGATATCCATGTGTAAGAAGCAGTCAAAGACGATACCGAAATGGAAGAAGCAATCAAATCAAAGAGGATTTCCAAGTGGAAGCAGCAATTAAAGAGGATATTGAAGTGAAAGAAGCAATCAAATAGGATATCGAAGTAGCAGAATCAAATAAAGAGGAAATTAAGGTTGAGTAAGCATTCAAAGAGGATACCGAGGTGGTAGAAGCATTCTAAGAGGATGACGAAGTGAAAAAAGCAATCAAAGACGATATCGAAGTGGAAGAAACAGTCAAAAACGATATCGAAGTGGAAGAAGCAATCAAAGAGGATATTGAAGTGAAAGAAGCAATCAAATAGGATATCTAAGTAGCAGAAACAATCAAAGAGGAAATTAAAGTTGAGTAAGCAATCAAAGAGGATACCGAGGTGGTAGAAGCGTTCTAAGAGGATGACGAAGTGAAAAAAGCAATCAAAGACGATATCGAAGTGGAAGAAACAGTCAAAGACGATATTGAAGTGGAAGAAACAGTCAAAAACGATATCGAAGTGGAAGAAGTAATCAAAGAGGATATTGAAGTGAAAGAAGCAATCAAATAGGATATCTAAGTAGCAGAAACAATCAAAGAGGAAATTAAAGTTGAGTAAGCAATCAAAGAGGATACCGAGGTGGTAGAAGCGTTCTAAGAGGATGACGAAGTGAAAAAAGCAATCAAAGACGATATCGAAGTGGAAGAAACAGTCACAGACGATATTGAAGTGGAAGAAGCAATCAAAGAGGATATCGAAGTGGATGAAGCAATCAAAGAGGATATCGAAGTGGAAGAAGCAATCAAAGAGGGTATCGAAGTGGAAGAAGCCATCACAGAGGATATCGAAGTAGGAAAAACAATCTAAGAGGAAATTAAAGTTGACTAAGGAATCAAAGAGGATACCGAGGTGGTAGAAGTATTCAAAGAGGATGACGAAGTGAAAAAGCAATCAAACAATAGTCGAAGACGATATCGAAAAGGAAGAAGCAATCTTAGAGGATATCAAAGTGGAAGAAGCAATCAAAGAAGATATCGAAGTGTAAGAAGCCATCACAGATGATATCGTAGTGAAAATGCTATCAAAAACGATATCGAAGATGAAGACGCAATCAAAGAGAATATTGCAGTGCAAGAAGCAATCAAAAGGAAATCAAAGATGATATCGAATTGGTAGAAGCAATAAAAGAGGATATCAAAGTGGAAGAAGCAATCAAAGAGGATATCGAGCTGTTTAAAGCTATCGAAGAGGATATCCATGTGTAAGAAGCATCCAAAGACGATATCGAAATCGAAAAAGCAATCAAATCAAAGAGGACATCCAAGTGGAAGCAGAAATCAAAGATGATATCGAAGTCGAAGAAGCAATCAAAGAGGATATCAAGCTGTTAAAAGCTATCAAAGAGGATATCCATGTGTAAGAAGCAGTCAAAGACGATCGAAATGGAAGAAGCAATCAAATCAAAGAGGATATCCAAGTGGAAGCAGCAATCAAAGATGATATCGAAGTGGAAGAAGCAATCAAAGAGGATATTGAAGTGAAAGAAGCAATCAAATAGGATATCGAAGTAGAAGAAACAATTAAAGAGGAAATTGAAATTGAGTAAAAGACGTCGAGGACAAGGATAAAAATAAAAAACGGTTTCACCAAAAACTTATACTAATATTTTGTAAAAGTTTCCTCGAGCTATCTCTTCCCGTTTAAAAGATACGAGCGATTTAAGTTTTGTATGAAAACCCATAATTTTGTGGAGTGGAAATTGAAGTAAAAGAAGCAATTGAAGAAGACATATAAGTAGAAAAAGACATTAAAAAGGATATCAAAGTGGAAGAAGCAAAAATAGAGGATATCGAGGTGAAAGAAGCATTCAAGGAGGAAGACCAAGTGAGAGAAGCATTCAAAAAGGATCTCAAGAGCAATGATGGTAATAAAAAACTATTCGACCAAAAATTTGAACCAATATTTTGTAAAAGTTTGCTAGGCGTAACTGTTCCCGTTTAGAAGATACGAGCGATTTAAGATTTGTATTAAACCCCATAATTTTGTAGAGTCGATATTGAAGTAAGAGAAGTAATTGAAGAAAATAGAAAAATAGAAAAAACAATTCAAAAGTATATTGAAGTAAAAATGCCACCAAAGAGGATTTCGAAGTTATAGAAACAATTAAAGAGGATATCAATGTGGAAGAAACATTCGAAAACGAAAAGGAAGTGAGAGAAGAATTCAAAATGATGGCAAGGGCGATGATGACCGTAAACTAACGATTCCACCAAAAATTTGTGCTACCATTTTTAAAAGTTTGTTATGTCTATCTCTTACCGTTTAAAAGATACGAACGATTAAAGTTTTTTAAGAAAAATCATAATTTTGATGAGAGGATATCGAAGTGCAAGAAGCAATCAAAAAGTATTTCGAAGTTCCAAAATGATCATAGTGGATGAAGCATAATTAAAATAAAATGATGTTCCAAAATGATCATAGCGGATGTTCTTTTTATAAAAAAAAAATTGACGTTCCAAAAGTGATCATTGTGGATGAGGCATAATTAAAAAAAATTGATGTTCCAAAATGATGACAAAGGATGTTGCATAATAAAAAAAAATTGACGTTCCAAAAATGTTCCAAAATGATGATGATGAACTTTGCAAATTTAACTATGAAAGTTGTCTCATGCCCTTCCACCACCAATAAATAGAATCAAGCAAATTTACAGTAATTTTATAGTACACACAAGCCATGGGCTCCCTACAAAAACAGTATGAAAATTACGGCAAACGAAATATACGGTTTACGGTATTCATACAGAAATATTTTGTATGGGACAATTTTTTTTTGTATGAAAGACAATTTTTTTTTCATGGATCCGGATATAAAAAAATGTCCTCTGCAACATTAGTTTTTGCACCAACGCTGTAAGACCTATACTTTCCGAGATACGATGTTGATGGGAGCGAATGGGGGACAAAAGGGGTACTTTAGGATTTATTCCCAACTCACCGGAACTCCCTCTATACGATCCCACCAAACATTTCCCCCCTACGAGGTGGCATCTGGGAGAACAATGATGTCAATCAGTCAGTGAGTCAGTGGTAATCGAGCTTTATATAATATAACTAGAGGTTGCGTAGTGCGCGAGTTGCACGCAACTCGCGTGTTATTGTTTTTGTCGAAGAAGCAATCAAAGAGGATTTCGAGCTGTTAAAAGCGATCAAAAAGGATATCCATGTGTAAGAAGCAGTCAAAGACGATATCGAAATGGAAGAAGGAATCAAATCAAAGAAGATATCCAAATGGAAGCAGCAATCAAATATGATTTCGAAGTGCAAGAAGCAATCAAACAGGATATTGAAGTGAAAGCAGCAATCAAATAGGATATCGAATTAGCAGAAACTATTAAAGAGGAAATTGAAGTTGAGTAAGCAATCAAAGAGGATACCGAGGTGGTAGAAGCATTCTAAGATGACGAAGTGAAAAAAGCAATCAAAGACGATATCGAAGTGGAAGAAGCAATCAAAGAAGGTATCGAAGTGGAAGAAGCAATCTTAGAGGATATCGAACTGGAAGAAGCAATCAAAGATGATATCGAAGTGGAAGAAGCAATCAAAGAGGATATTGAAGTGAAAGAAGCAATCAAATAGGATATCGAAGTAGCAGAAACAATCAAAGAGGAAATTAAAGTTGAGGAAGAAATCAAAGAGGATACTAAGGTGGTAGAAGCAATCTAAGAGGATGACGAAGTAAAAAAAGCAATCAAAGACGATATCGAAGTGGAAGAAGCAATCCAATGGATATTGAAGATGAAGAAGGAATAAAAGAGGATATCGAAGCGGAACAAGCAATCGTAGAGGATATCAAAGTTAAAGAAGCAATCAAAGATAAACAAGCAATCAAAGAGAAAAAAATTGGATGTTCCAAAATGATCATGATAATGGTTGTATAAAAAAAAATTGAACGTTGCAAAAAAGATCATGATGAACGTTGCATAAAAAAAAATCTGGACGTTCCAAAATGATCATGATTGACGTTGCATAATATAAATGTATGTTGCAAAATGATAATGATCAAAAATTTGTACTAATATTTTGTCAAAGTTTGCTAGTGCTATCTCTTCCCGTTTAGAAGATACGAGCGATTAAAGTTTTGTAAGAAAAATCATAAATTTGTTGATTGGATATCGAAGTGGAAGAAACTATCAAAGAGAATGTTGAAGTGGAAGAAGCAATCAAATAGGATATCGAAGTGGCAGAAACAATCAAAGAGGAAATTGAAGTTGAGTAAGCAATCAAAGAGGATACCGAGGCGGTAGAAGCATTCAAAGAAGATGACGAAGTGAAAAAAGCAATCAAAGACGATATCGAAATGGAAGAAGCAGTCAAAGACGATATCGAAGAGGGAGAAACAATCAAAGAGGAAATTGAAGTTGAGTAAGCAATCAAAGAGGATACCGAGGTGGTAGAAGCATTCAAAGAAGATGACGAAGTGAAAAAAGCAATCAAAGACGATATCGAAATGGAAGAAGCAGTCAAAGACGATATCGAAGTGGGAGAAGCAATCAAAGAGGATATCGAAGTTAAAGAAGCAGTCAAAGATGATGTCGAAGTGGAAAAAACATTCAAAGAAGATGACGAAGTGAGAGAAGCATTCAAAAAGGATGTCAAGGATGACAATAAAAAAACAGTTGCACCAAAAATTTATACCAATATTTTGTACAAGTTTGCTAGGGCTATCTCTTCCCGTTTAGAAGATACGAGCGATTGAAGTTTTGTATGAAAGACCACAATTTTGTAGAGAGCATAATGAAGTAACTGAAGCAATTAAAGAGGATATGAAAGTAGAAGAAGCATTTTAAAGGGATAACGAAGTGGAACATGCAAAAATATGTGGATGTCGAGGCGGAAGAAACAATCAAAGAGGATATCGAAGTGGAAGAAGCAATCAAAGAGGGTATCGAAGTGGAAGAAGCCATCACAGAGGATATCGAAGTGAAAATGCTATCAAAGACGATATCGAAGATGAAGACGCAATCAAAGAGAATAATGCAGTGCAAGAAGCAATCAAAAGGAAATCGAAGATGATATCGAAGTGGAAGGAGTAAACAAAGAGGATATTGAAGTGGGAGAAGCAATCAAATAGGATATCGAAGTAGCAAAAACAATCAAAGAGGAAATTGAAGTTGACTAAGGAATCAAAGAGGATACCGAGTTGGTAGAAGTATTCAAAGAGGATGACGAACTGAAAAAAGCAATCAAAGACGATATCGAAGTGAAAGAAATAGTCAAAGACGATATCAAAATGGAACAAGCAATCAAAGCGGATATCGAAGTGGAAGAAGCAATCAAAGAGGATATCAAAGTGGAAGAAGCCATCACAGGATATCGAAGTAAAAATGCAATCAAAAACGATATCGAATATGAAGACGCAATCAAAGAAAATATTGCAGTGCAAGAAGCAATCAAACGGAAATCAAAGATGAAGGAGCCCTTACAGAGGATACCGAAGTGAAAATGCCATCAAAGAGGATATCAAAGATGAAGAAGCAATCCAATGGATATTGAAGATGAAGAAGGAATAAAAGAGGATATCGAAGTGGAAGAAGCAATCGTAGAGGATACCAAAGTTAAAGAAGCAATCAAATAGGATATCAATGTGGAAGAAGCAATCAAAGAGGATATCGAAGTGGAACAAGCAATCAAAGAGAAAAAAATTGGATGTTCCAAAATGATCATGATAATAGTTGTATAAAAAAAATTGAACGTTGCAAAAAAGATCATGATGAACGTTGCATAAAAAAAATCTGGACGTTCCAAAATGATCAGGATTGACGTCGCATAATATAAATGTATGTTGTAAAATGATAATGATCAAAAATTTGTACTAATATTTTGTCAAAGTTTGCTAGTGCTATCTCTTCCCGTTTAGAAGATACGAGCGATTAAAGTTTTGTAAGAAAAATCATAAATTTGTTGATTGGATATCGAAGTGGAAGAAACTATCAAAGAGAATATTGAAGTGGGAGAAGCAATCAAATAGGATATCGAAGTGGCAGAAACAATCAAAGAGGAAATTGAAGTTGAGTAAGCAATCAAAGAGGATACCAAGGTGGTAGAAGCATTCAAAGAAGATGACGAAGTGAAAAAGCAATCAAAGACGATATCGAAATGGAAGAAGCAGTCAAAGACGATATCGAAGTGGGAGAAGCAATCAAAGAGGATATCGAAGTTAAAGAAGCAGTCAAAGATGATGCCGAAGTGGAAAAAACATTCAAAGAAGATGACGAAGTGAGAGAAGCATTCAAAAAGGATGTCAAGGATGACAATAAAAAAACAGTTCCACCAAAAATTTACACCAATATTTTGTACAAGTTTGCTAGGGCTAGCTCTTCCCGTTTAGAAGATATGAGCGATTGAAGTTTTGTATGAAACACCACAATTTTGTAGAGCGCATAATGAAGTAACTGAAGCAATTAAAGAGGATATGAAGTAGAAGAAGCATTTTAAAAGGATAACGAAGTGGAACATGCAAAAATAGAAGATGTGGAGGCGGTAGAAACAATAAAAGAGGATGACGAAGTGTAACAAGCAATCAAAGAGAATGTTCGAATAGTGGATGTCGCATAATAAAAAAAAATTGACGTTCAAAAATGATCATAGTGGATGAGGCATAAATAAAAAAAAATTGATGTTCCAAAATGATCACAGTGGATGTTGCATAATAAAAAAAAAATTGACGTTCCAAAAGTGATCATTGTGGATGAGGCATAATTTAAAAAAAAATTGACGTTCCAAAATGATCATTGCTGATGAGGCATAATTAAAAAAAATTGATGTTCCAAAATTATCACAGTGGATGTTGCATAATAAAAAAAAAGAAATTGACGTTCCAAAATAATCATTGTGGATGAGGCATAATTTAAAAAAAATGATTTTCCAAAATGATCACAAAGGATTTTGCATAATAAAAAAAATGACGTTCCAAAAGTGATCATTGTGGATGAGGCATAATTTAAAACAAAATGATGTTCCAAAATGATCACAAAGGATTTTGCATAGTAAAAAAAAAATTGACGTTCCAAAAGTGATCATTGTGGATGAGGCATAATTAAAAAAAATTGATTTTCCAAAAAGATCACAAAGGATTTTGCATAATAAAAAAAAATAATTGACGTTCCAAAGTGATCATTGTGGATGAGGCATAATAAAAAAAATGATGTACCAAAATGATCACAGTGGATGTTGCATAATACAAAAAAATAATAATAATTGACGTTCCAAAGTGATCATTGTGGATGAGGCATAATTAAAAAAAATGATGTTCCAAAATGATCACAGTGGATGATGCATAATAAAAAAAAATAATTGACGTTCCAAAGTGATCATTGTGGATGAGGCATAATTAAAAAAATGTGGATGTTCCAAAATAAACATGATGAACGTTGCATACTAAAAAAAAAAAAATTGGATGTTCCAAAATGATGATGATGACCTTTGCAAAAACTATGAAAGTTGTCTCATGCCCCTCCACAATCATTATATAGAATCAAGCAAATTTTACAGTAATTTTATAGTACACACAAGCCGTGGGCTCCCTACAAAAACAGTATGAAAATTACGGCAAACGAATTATACGGTTTACGGTATTCATACAGAAATATTTTGTATGGGACAATTTTTTTTTGTATGAAAGTCAATTTTTTTTTCATGGAACCGGATATAAAAAAATGTCCTCAGCAACATTAGTTTTTGCACCAACGCTGTAAGACCTATACTTTCCGAGATACGATGTCGATGGGAGCGAATGGGGGACAAAAGGGGTACTTTAGGATTTATTCCCAACTCACCGGAACTCCCTCTATACGATCCCACCAAACATTTCCCCCCTACGAGGTGGCATCTGGGAGAACAATGATGTCAATCAGTCAGTGAGTCAGTGGTAATCGAGCTTTATATAATATAACTAGAGGTTGCGTTGTGCGCGAGCTGCTCGCAGCTCGCGTGTTTTTCTTTTAGTCGAAGAAGTAATTAAAGAGGATATCGAGCTGTTAAAAGCCATCAAACAGGATATCCATGTGTAAGAAGCAGTCAAAGACGATATCGAAATGGAAGAAGCAATCAAATCAAAGAGGATTTCCAAGTGGAAGCAGCAATTAAAGAGGATATTGAAGGGAAAGAATTAATCAAATAGGATATCGAAGCAGCAGAAACAATCAAAGAGGAAATTAAAGTTGAGTAAGCAATCAAAGACGATACCGAGGTGGTAAGAGCATTCTAAGAGGATGACGAAGTAAAAAAAGCAATCAAAGACGATATCGAAGTGGAAGAAACAGTCAAAAACGATATCGAAGTGGAAGAAGCAATCAAAGAGGATATTGAAGTGAAAGAAGCAATCAAATAGGATATCGAAGCAGCAGAAACAATCAAAGAGGAAACTAAAGTTGAGTAAGCAATCAAAGAGGATACCGAGGTGGTAAGAGCATTCTAAGAGGACGACGAAGTAAAAAAAGCAATCAAAGACGATATCGAAGTGAAAGAAACAGTAAAAACGATATCGAAGTGGAAGAAGCAATCAAAGAGGATATTGAAGCGAAAGAAGCAATCAAATAGGATATCGAAGTAGCAGAAACAATCAAAGAGGAAATTAAAGTTGAGTAAGCAATCAAAGAGGATACCGAGGTGGTAGAAGCGTTCTAAGAGGATGACGAAGTGAAAAAAGCAATCAAAGACGATATCGAAGTGGAAGAAACAGTCAAAGACGATATCGAAGTGGAAGAAGCAATCAAAAAGGATATCGAAATGGAAGAAGCAATCAAAGAGGATATCGAAGTGGAAGAAGCAATCAAAGAGGGTATCGAAGTGGAAGCAGCCATCACAGAGGATATCGAAGTGAAAATGCTATCAAAAACGATATCGAAGATGAAGACGCAATCAAAGAGAATATTGCAGTGCAAGAAGCAATCAAAAGGAAATCAAAGATGATATCGAATTGGTAGAAGCAATAAAAGAGGATATCAAAGTGGAAGAAGCAATCAAAGAGGATATCGAGCTGTTTAAAGTTATCGAAGAGGATATCCATGTGTAAGAAGCAGTCAAAGACGATTGAAATGGAAGAAGCAATCAAATCAAAGAGGATATCCAAGTGGAAGCAGCAATCAAAGATGATATCGAAGTGGAAGAAGCAATCAAAGAGGATATTGAAGTGAAAGAAGCAATCAAATAGGATATCGAAGTAGCAGAAACAATTAAAGAGGAAATTGAAATTGAGTAAAAGACGTCGAGGACAATGATAAAAATAAAAAAAGGTTTCACCAAAAACTTACACTAATATTTTGTAAAAGTTTCCTCGAACTATCTCTTCCCGTTTAAAAGATACGAGCGATTTAAGTTTTGTATGAAAACCCATAATTTTGTGGAGTGGAAATTGAAGTAAAAGAAGCAATTGAAGAAGACATATAAGTAGAAAAAGACATTAAAAAGGATATCAAAGTGGAAGAAGCAAAAATAGAGGATATCGAGGTGAAAGAAGCATTCAAAAAGGATTTCAAGATCAATGATGGTAATAAAAAAAATATTCGACCAAAAATTTGTACCAATATTTTGTAAAAGTTTGCTAGGCGTAACTGTTCCCGTTTAGAAGATACGAGCGATTTAAGATTTGTATTAAAACCCATAATTTTGTAGAGTGGGAATTGAAGTAAAAGAAGCAATTGAAGAAAATATATAAGTAGATAAAGCAATTAAAAAGGATATCAAAGTGGAAGAAGCAATAATAGAGGATATCGAGGCGAAAGAAGCATTTAAAGTGGAAGACGAAGTAAGAGAAGCATTCAAAACGGATGTCAAGGGCAATGATGGTATTAAAAAAACTATTCTACCAAAAATTTGTACCAATATTTTGTAAAAGTTTGCTAGGCGTAACTGTTCCCGTTTAGAAGATACGAGCGATTTAAGATTTGTATTAAAACACATAATTTTGTAGAGTGGGAATTGAAGTAAAAGAAGCAATTGAAGAAAACATATAAGTAGAAAAAGCAATTAACAAGGATATCAAAGTGGAAGAAGCAAAAATAGAGGATATCGAGGTGAAAGAAGCATTTAAAGTGGAAGACGAAGTAAGAGAAGCATTCAAAACGGATGTCAAGGGCAATGATGGTATTAAAAAAACTATTCCACCAAAAATTTGTACCAATATTTTGTAAAAGTTTGCTAGGCGTAACTGTTCCCGTTTAGAAGATACGAGCGATTTAAGATTTGTATTAAAACCCATAATTTAGTAGAGTGGAAATTGTAGTAAAAGAAGCAATTGAAGAAAATATATAAGTAGAAAAAGCAATTAAAAAGGATATCAAAGTGGAAGAAGCAAAAATAGAGGATATCGAGGTGAAAGAAGCATTCAAAGCGGAAGACGAAGTAAGAGAAGCATTCAAAAAGGATCTCAAGGGCAATGATGGTATTAAAAAAACTAATCCATCAAAAATTAGTACCAATATTTTGTAAAAGTTTGCTGGGGGTAACTGTTCCCGTTTAGAAGATACGAGCGATTTAAGATTTGTATTAAAACCCATAATTTAGTAGAGTGGAAATTGTAGTAAAAGAAGCAATTGAAGAAAATATATAAGTAGAAAAAGCAATTAAAAAGGATATCAAAGTGGAAGAAGCAAAAATAGAGGATATCGAGGTGAAAGAAGCATTCAAAGCGGAAGACGAAGTAAGAGAAGCATTCAAAAAGGATCTCAAGGGCAATGATGGTATTAAAAAAACTATTCCACCAAAAATTAGTACCAATATTTTGTAAAAGTTTGCTAGGCGTAACTCTTCCCGTTTAGAAGATACGAGCGATTTAAGATTTGTATTAAAACCCATAATATTGTAGAGTCGATATTGAAGTAAGAGAAGTAACTGAAGAAAATAGAAAAAAACAATTCAAAAGTATATTGAAGTAAAAATGCCATCAAAGAGGATTTCGAAGTTATAGAAACAATTAAAGAGGATATCAATGTGAAAGAAACATTCGAAAACGAAAAGGAACTGAGAGAAGAATTCAAAATGATGGCAAGGGCGATGATGACCGTAATATAACAATTCCACCAAAAATTTGTTCTACAAAAAAAATTGATTTTCCAAAATGATCACAGTGGATGTTGCATAATAAAAAAAAATTGACGTTCCAAAATGATCATGTGGATGAGGCATAATTTAAAAAAAATGATGTTCCAAAATGATCACAGTGGATGATGTATAATAAAAAAAAAATTGACGTTCCAAAGTGATCATTGTGGATGAGGCGTAATTAAAAAAATGATGTACCAAAATGATCACAGTGGATGTTGCATAATAAAAAAATAAATAATTGACGTTCCAAAGTGATCATTGTGGATGAGGCATAATTAAAAAAAATGATGTACCAAAATGATTACAGTGGATGTTGCATAATAAAATAAAAATAATTGACGTTCCAAAGTGATCATTGTGGATGAGGCATAATAAAAAAAATGATGTACCAAAATGATCACAGTGGATGTTGCATAATACAAAAAAAAAAAATAATTGACGTTCCAAAGTGATCATTGTGGATGAGGCATAATTAAAAAAAATGATGTTCCAAAATGATCACAGTGGATGATGCATAATAAAAAAATAAAATTATTGACGTTCCAAAGTGATCATTGTGGATGAGGCATAATTAAAAAAAATGATGTACCAAAATGATCACAGTGGATGTTGCATAATAAAAAAAAAAATTGACGTTCCAAAGTGATCATAGTGGATGAGGCATAATTAAAAAAATATAGGTACCAAAATGATCACAATGGATGATGCATAATAAAAAAAAAATTGACGTTCCAAAGTGATCATTGTGGATGAGGCATAATTAAAAAAAATGATGTACCAAAATGATCACAGTGGATGTTGCATAATAAAAAAAAAATAATTGACGTTCCAAAGTGATCATTGTGGATGAGGCATAATTAAAAAAATTTGGATGTTCCAAAATAAACATGATGAACGTAGCATAAAAAAAAAAAAAAAAAAATTGGATGTTCCAAAATGATGATGATGACCTTTGCAAAAACTATGAAAGTTGTCTCATGCCCCTCCACCAACATTATATAGAATCAAGCAAATTTACAGTAATTTTATAGTACACACAAGCCATGGGCTCCCTACAAAAACAGTATGAAAATTACGGCAAACGAAATATACGGTTTACGGTATTCATACAGAAATATTTTGTATGGGACAATTTTTTTTTTGTATAAAAGACATTTTTTTTTTCATGGAACCGGATATAAAAAAATGTCCTCAGCAACATTAGTTTTTGCACCAACGCTGTAAGACTTATACTTTCCGAGATACGAGGTGGATGGGAGCGAATGGGGGACAAAAGGGGTACTTTAGGATTTATTCCCAACTCACCGGAACTCCCTCTATACGATCCCACCAAACATTTCCCCCCTACGAGGTGGCATCTGGGAGAACAATGATGTCAATCAGTCAGTGAGTCAGTGGTAATCGAGCTTTATATAATATAATGAAACACTGAAAAGTACAATAGTAAAAACTGTGTCGCACTTTCCAGTGCCCGACCTTATGACTAAGGAGACATTGACATTCCAGAGTATCTAGGTACAGAGATTTTGATGCAAAATTAGTTGTAACAGACAGAAAAAAAAAATAAACAAGGAAAATTATTCTAAATTAATATTATGATATGTAGCAAGTTTTATAAAAAGCACTTTTATTATAAAGGTTATGTGTGTATTGGATCTAGGGTGTGTGTGTGTGTGTGTGGAGTTTGTATATGTGAAGTGAATAATGTGGGGTGTGCATAAGGGTGGGTGTGCGTACGGGTGGGTCGGGTGTGGGAGTGTGTGTGTGTGTTTGTGTGTGTGTGTGTGTAGTGTATGCGCATGTTTAAACAGGATAAGTATGATCATGAATGTTCGTTATCAGTACTATTTTCTAATTTGTATTAACTCCTCCGTATCATCATAGTAATCATCATCATTAATGATTATGAAAGCTGAGAGTCTGGAAAATTCTTAAGATTTATTTAAGAACCATGAAATCACTTGTTAAGATTTTTAATTTAAAGTTGAAAATTTAAGTCATAATTCACCGAATGTAATTTTTTGACTTTACACCAACATTTTCATAGTTTTCATCAAAGTCACGTAGCTGATTATTTTATGCATAAAATAACAACTCATAAAAGCTAGTAGCAAAAAAAAAATCTCAAGAATGTTTTCTACTTTTTTTTTAAAGAATTTTTTAAGTTGTTCATGTCGAATATTTTCAAAAATTCGGAAAAAAATTCATAACTCGAAAACTATAAAAAATCGCGGAACATACATGGGGATGATTCGGGTACCCCAAGAGGTGTTCTATCTCTGGACTTTCGCTTGACACTATTTTTTGGGACACCCTGTAGATAAGTTGCTCCATTGACAGATTGTAAGTGACTACTAAAATAATTATTTAAATATCCGTGCAAACAGTGGTTTTACAATAAAAATGCTACTTTTTACAACATTTTATCCAACTTTCTAAAGCATAAACATTTCTTATAATAAATATCGCACGAGTGGCTTAACCTGCCGACCGCTGCGTGCAGGCGATTTGTCCACTTTATTAGTTTCTACATTATTTCCGACTTTTACATTTTCATTTAGACTAAAATCATTACTGTCTTCTACTAACATGTAAGCAGGTTTTAGTCTGTCTATCGGCACTTACACATCTCTATTAGGAAAACTTACTTTAAAAACTTTATCATTCCTATTCAAAATTTTGTAGGGGCCATCATAGGTAGGACATAACGATTTCTTAAACACATCATTACGAACAAACACATGTGTACATGACTTTAAATCTTTACTTACAAAAACCTTTCGCGAATCACTTACCGCTCGTGAGTGCGGTCTCAGCTTGCTAATAGTTTGACGTAAGTTCTCTAAGAAAACATGTTGGTCTGTAACTTTACGATTTTCTACTTACTTTACGAGTTTCCAGCTGCAAGGCTTCTCGCATGCTTTCGCACGACTCCTCCACCGATAATGGTATCTACAAAGCCAATTTTTGATTTCTGGCGTCCTTCTCTGTCCAGACTGCGACCTCGACTTGCTCCGGCTCCAAGCATTTCCACGCTGCATACTTCTTCCCCTTATCTCATTCATCTCACTCCGAAGTTCGTTGAGCTCTAGGGTCATCTGCTTCATTTGAACCAGTTAGTCACTCGGTGATGCCGTTGAAGTTGAAGCCATAGCGGCCACATCACTTGTCTGTATGTTTTCCACGATGTTGTCTGCCATCTCTGCCAGGTTATCTAATTTCGTATCCTGTGCTACCGACAACAGAGTTCGTACCGCTGACGGTAGTCTCGCTATCTATAGCCGTCTCAGTGCTTCTGTGGACACCTGTAAGTTAGATGCCAACGCGGACTCTTCTTAAAAGTAGCGTCGGCTGTTGCGTCCCTAGGTCCATCTCGCTTACCAGCTTGTTAAACTGTTTCTCTGTATTCTCTTCTTCATATTGCTAATAGCAAACTGTTTTTGATGGCAGCAAATTTATTCTCTTTAGGCGGCTCGTATATTATATCACCTACTTGCTGTAATGCATCCCGGTTGAGTTTTGTGATGGCCAAATTATACTTTGCGTTATCTTCTTCTTTTGCGGGTCCATACCTGCGTCAAATTGGGAAAATCATAGTCTTGGCATGTCTACCCAAAATTGAGGAATTCTCGCTAATACGCTGATGCTTGTTAAATCGCCGACTAGCCGGGTGGCGACGACAGGTGTTGGTGCTGGTGCTGGTATAGTTAGATTTGGATTCATCATGGTTCCGTAGCTCACGGATCCTGGAATTACTATCACGCGAGGAGTCACTCCCGGTTTGCCCCTGCACTATTTTCACTCGTCACTGTTCAAAATACTGCAACTGTCTAAAACTCTCATATTTCATTTAAGTTCATTGTTGGAAGGCCGCCAATGTTGAGTTTTAGTTTATTGTTGAGTTTACATTGTTAGATAGAATGGTCAAGTTGCAAGTCTACCATTTATCAGAAGGATTTATCAAAAATACAATACAGCCCATATAACATAAACTAAAACATACACAGAAAATAAAATAAAAACAAGAAAGAGATATGTATATGAATAAAATAGGAACTGGGTGAAAAATAGAATTTGCCATTTTGTGCTAAGGGCGACTAATTGAGGAAATTATTTCCTTCATTAATCACACTTCGCACAAATCACGGCAAGGTTTACCGGTGGCCTTAAAACCATGTACTCGCTTGTCCTTGCACTATATATATGCCCGTGCTCAATGGCATAGGCCTCACAGACCCCCAATAATTCCCTGAGACCCTCCACCGTCAGGCTCAGCAACACCATGTAATCGGCGTAACTAATGTTGTTGATGCTAATGCCATTCATCCGGCAGCTGACACGCATGCTGCTCAGCCCGACGATGAGGTCATTTACATAGAGATGGAAGAACTCAAGCTTCCCTGTCTCACCCTGCACTCGAGAGAGAATTGGCCCACCTCACATAGTTGGTCTGATTGTCATACCAAAATCTAAATACATTTTGGATTTTAGCCGGTATACCCTGGTCTCTCAAATTTCTCCAGAGCAAATCATAAGACACAACGCAAGGCTTTGGCGAGGTCAAGGAAGCAGGCATATATAGGCATCTTACGGTCTGTATAATACTGGACGGTATGCTTGACACTTACAATCACACTTTCGGTAGAAAGTCCAGACCGAAACCCGAACTGGGTGTCATGGAGATTTAAATGTTTTTCTAAGCGAGAATCAAACAAACCGTCCAGTATTTTAGCAATTATAGTTGCCAGCGAGATTGGGCGATAGTTTTTAATGTCTGCGACATCCCCAGTCCTCTTCTTCACAATGGGCACCACGATAGTTTAAATTCAGTCAGGTGGTAAGTAAGAGTGATTAATGGACATTGTGAAGATTTAGGTTTGTCAATTAAATTAAAATGCAAAGTAAAAATTCACTTCATTTTCTATTCATACGGTACACAAAAGTCAATACAAAAAAATACAAGTTAATCTAATGAGTGACGGGAGGTGGGCGACTGCGTTCCTTTGTTTACAATTCTGCTTGTCTAAGCATCGCACCTCTCCAAAAGCAATGCGAATATCAATTTTAAAATAGCTAAAACCGTACTTTATCATAAGTGGCGCCAACTAGCGTGAAAAGAGATGTAGGCGACTTTATCGTTTCCCTTTAATTTAAATTACTCCTCTAACCTATTAACGATACAAACCTCTCTATTTTATTTTAGAGTGACCAGTTATGCGTTGGATTTACACCCTGAGTTGGAGAACGATTCGTCTTTTTTGGATAATTTTCTTCGCTGGATGAATCTGATAATTAGTAACCACGAATCTTGCTCTCATTGGAATGACGTTAGTACCCAAACAAAATACGAAGAGTTGGAAGGGTCTCCACAAGTAAGCTGGCATAAACATGGATATAATACTTTGTTCGATCTCATACTGGTGAGTGCATAACTGAGTTGGTTTATTAGCATTAGTAAGAACCTAAATGAAAATGTTAATATGGATGGAAGGTTAGGTCCATTACATGGGGAAAAAAATAAAAAACAATATCGCTGGACCTTTTACACAACGCTATCTAGCCCCAGACTAAGCAGAGCTTGTACTATGGGAACCAGATAACTGATAGAATACTTATATACTTTTATTTTGTAAATATATACTTATAATACGAGTATATAGAAAAACACCCAGACACGGAATAAATATCTGTAGATCATGCAAACATTTGTTCCGCCGCGGGAATCGAACCCGCTACCTCCTGCGTCTCAGTCGGCTATACGCCCACTGCGCCACGGAGTAACTTAGATATATGCTATTTCTTATATATACAGGGTGTCCCAGAACTCAACGTCAAGCCGAAACGGGGTGACAGGATTGATCATAACCATCACGAGAAAAATCTGAAAAAAAATCTATCCCATGCAGTTTGAAAATTATGGGCATTTTAAGAAAAACCTAGAAATTTGATCAAACTGTATCATTTTTCGGTTATTGTGGTTATTCTTTTTTATTTTTGTTCATTTGAACTTTGGAGACGTAATTCTAAATAACATTTCAAGAATCCCAATAAAAAATAATGACACAATTGCCTCAAGTTTCCGAGAATTAAGACTATTGTTAAACTACGAATTTAAAATTTTCAAGATTCGTCGACTTTGACAGGCCCTCCTTTAAAAAAAATGTGCTAGAGTGCCTTGGCAAGTGGCTTTAAAAGTTGGCGCATATAATCATAATTCTAAAATGATACATTACTTGTTAGTTCCATACAATAAAAAAGAGTAAAAAAATTAAAACCTCAAGTAACCCGATTTTTGCTATCTCAGTTAAAATGTTTTTGATTCGCACAAGCTCTAGGTAGGTTCTTAATTTTAAGGCAAAATGATGATTTACAAAGGCTCATCGTATTTTACAAAGAGCTGAAATGCATCCGTTTCACGTACAACGAGTTCAAAGTCTTCTACCTCGAGATTATGAGGAAAGGATTTCTTTTTGTAGAACAATGCTACAGAGGCATAATGAGAATCCCCAATTCATCCAAAAAATTATCTGGTCAGATGAATAGACATTTAAAAAAGATGGTTACATAAACTTGCACAATTATCACAAGTGGCATGTGGAGAATCCACATTTAATGCGAGAAGATAGATCCCAGTATCGTTTTAAAGTAAACCTGTGGACCGGAATTTGAAACGGTAAAATTATTGGGCCTATTGAACTGCCTGAGAACTTGAATGGAACTAATTACCTACATTTTTTAAGAGAAGATTTACCAACCCTGTTAGAGGACGTATCACTAGCAGATCTTCGGGACATGTGGTTTCAACAAGATGGCTGCCCAGCGCATTTCGCAGTGCAAGTAAGAGATTTCCTTGACCAGGAATATCCGGTAAGTTGGATTGGGCGTTCAGGCTTGTCTCGTGGCCCGCCCGTTCACTAGATTTAAATCCCCTGGATTTTTTCTATTGGGGAGTTCTCAAAGAAAAAGTTTACTCAAAGCCCATTGAGAACGTAGCCGACCTGCGTGAACGCATTTCTCAAGCAGCTGAGGAGATCAACTCTCGAAGATATGCCCGACTAATAAGTAGATCTTTTTTAAGAATATGTAGGGCTTGTATTGAGGCTGATGGTAAACAATTTGAACATTTATTGTAATAAAAAATGTTATTTCTCTATCTGACTTTTATTCCAGCAAACCTAAATTAAACTACATCAACATTTTGCATTATTTTACTAATTTTACCAACTTTTTTCACTTTGGTAAAAGTGGCGTCACTATTTGTCTCGTTCACTCATGGCAAACATACCCACTATCCATCTCTCTCATCATTTTGCCTTAAAATTAAGAACCTACCTAGAGCTTGTGCGAATCAAAAACATTTTAACTGTGATAGCAAAAATCGGGTTACTTGAGGTTTTAATTTGTTTACTCTTTTTTATTGTATAGAACTAACAAGTAATGTATCATTTTAGAATTATGATTATATGCGCCAACTTTTAAAGCCACTTGCCAAGGCACTCTAGCACATTTTTTTTAGAGGAGGGCCTGTCAAAGTCGACAAATCTTGAAAATTTTAAATTCGTAGTTTAACAAATAGTTTAAATTCTCGGAAACTTGAGGCAATTGTGTCATTATTTTTTATTGGGATTATAGAAATGTTATTTAGAATTACGTCTCCAAAGTTCAAATGAACAAAAATAAAAAAGAATAACCACAATAACCGAAAAATTGTACAGTTTGATCAAATTTCTAGGTTTTTCTTAAAATGCCCATAATTTTCAAACTGCATGGGATAGATTTTATTTCAGATTTTTCTCGTGATGGTTATGATCAATCCTGTCACCCTGTTTCTGCTTGACGTTGAGTTCTGGGACACCCTGTATAAAACCACGCGGTCTATGGATTTCGGTATCTACCTACTAGGGCTTGCAATTGAATATTTAAAATATTCGAATATTCGACAGATTTATTAATACGAATATTTGTAATAGCGTTATTTGAATATTCGAATAATTTTAACTATGAGAATCAGCCGCGTATGTAGCCAATGGTGACAATGAGTCTTGATCAACCTTACAATCAGTGCCTTGATTATTTGTAATTATTAGACACACTGTTTTGTTTGATTTTATTAGCCACAATACATATATACATATACATATATACAATACATATATATAGTAAACAGTAATACCTAACTTTTGTATTTTATTCGTAAACCAAACACTTTAGCGTCATTCACCCGGGTAGTGCTTCATATATTATCAATGAACCATCAATCCCGGTTTTCTGCCTCACTGCTAGTATGATGTCAGTGCTAAGACATAATACGAGCAGTTGTAAAAATTCCTTCAGGTGAGCTGATATCAGTTTTTTAAGCGGTGAAATTGCTCTTTTTTCAGAGTCACCAGCATCAGGGCCTTCATCGTCTGCAAATAAAGACGAACACCGAGGTTGTGCTTATAAAGCTCCCCACGGCTTCCGATGTACCCGTGGAAGTAACATGCAGGAATGGAACTGTCTACCACGCCCGGGCCGTCATCGCCACTATGTCGCTTGGCGTCTTAAAAGAGACGTAAGTAATCCTCCTATTCATGTTTCTTGAAGTCTCTACATAGCTGTAGGTCTGAGTTATCAAAAGAAAGTGAAATTATCAATATAAATAAATTAAAGTAACTAATATTTTGTAATCACTTTCAAATTTCAACACTATTTTATAGACTTAAACAAACGTCGTTCAAAATGTATTCGAAGTTAGTAAAAATAGTTAATCTTTAAATTCTTGTGTAGGCCTGTAATACAATACAACCTGATACGTAAAATCACATTAAGAACTCTAAGATTCCCAAAGCACATGGTGATTTATTCTAAGCATTCGTGTTTCATGGTAGAATTAAGGTGTTGATGCATGGGTCTCGAACATTTTCCAGCTGGCAACTCGAGGCCGAATCTGAGGTACGAAGTGGCATTTGAGTCTCAGGCAGTGTATTGGTCAGTATGAATACCTAGAGCGTGTCTGGCTCTCTTTAGATTTTTAGGACTAGACGAACTAGGACCTTTATAGTTTCGCCATGCCCGCCTGTCTGTCTGTCCGGCCAATTACAGCCGTTTTATTCGTAGACTATTAGAGCTGTAAAGCTGAAATTTTGCATGATGGTAGGTTTACGTAACTGACGTTTAAAATAGAAAAATTTTGGGGTTTTAGGATGCTTACTTACAAAAAAAAAAAAAAAAAAAAATTTTTTTTTTTTAGGATGCTTACTTACATACTAAAATCCATTCACGAATGCTTACTTACATGCAAGTTGGGGATGAATTATTTTTACAGGCGCACGCCATCGTGTGTGGTATCGTTAAATAGGTATTCCAAATTCACTATAAGGTTTGCTTCACAGAATACGTGATTTGCTCAACACTTTTTTAATACAAGTCCGTTTGGTTAATGGAATATGAGCTTTAAAGTAACCATTTTTTACTTCTACTAGTTCACGAGCGGGTGATCAACTTTGTTGGGTATGTTTTATGACTAGAGTTCTTTGTGAAAAGGCTCGCCCGGGGAAGTACTACAGCCATACCTACTTCTGCCGCCAAACAGCGTTGCTTTGTTTCGGTTTGAAGAGTATGTTTCAAGTTGATGGACGCAGGGCAGTGCATCGTAGAACTTTTCCATGGTGCGTGACCTAAGTTCATTCAATATTTACAAAAAATGACTTAAACCAACTACAATATTAGGTAAGTATGACTAAAACAGCTGTACTGACTACGGAACCCCTCACTAGCCTGGTCCAACACGCGCTTGACCAATTTATTTTTATGTTAGTTATATCTTGGTTTCGTTCATTTGATTTGTCTTTATCAGAGTAAGGGTTTAGTAACAAAGATCATCGAATTTATCACATCATTTACGTAGACGTAGGTTTGCTAGATTGATTTGATAGTACCTAGTAACTGTAGTGGTGATTGTGATAGGCAATAATTGAAAATAGAAATACATACCGTATTGTAATAATGAAAGGGTTCTATTCTCATGCACTCTGTAATTTCAAGTAAGTACACAATGAAAAGCGGGCTTAGCGCTGACACCAAATCTAGTTGATTGTAAGGAGGTGCATGGCCTACTGCACACTTCTATTTCTTATGTTAAAGAAATAGTTCTACTCCTATTTCTTATGTCTAGACCTAGTGCTTGTATTTGCGAAAATTAGCGTTAACCTAATTATAAAGTAGGTACCAAACCTTGATCCTCACACCTCTGCATACAAAAAGGCATCATATGTCCCAACCTTAAATAAATTAGGTATCCTCAATTATTTTTGGTGGCATGATATGAACATGATAAAATATTTAAATATCAAAATAAAATATAATATATAAATATTTTCTAAGATTTTAGTCCCTTTAGCCTTACTAAAAGTTTGGAAAAAAGGAAAAAAGGCTTTTTCTTTTGGTATACCTTCCTCTCAATCCATTTAGTGTATTCGTTCTTTACAGTGGTACGGAATCGAATTTATACATCATTACAATCAGCGCACATTAGTCCCAATATGCGCCAGTGAGTCGAATTTTAGAGTATTCTCATCCAATTTCATGTGTAGGTAAGTGAACTGCCTTTATGCCTAGCGTTCTGGACTACGAAATAGCCTTTGATTCTGTCGAAACCAGAGCAGTGCTGCGTTCCCTCCAGCAATATATGACTATCGATACATCGATGTGCGCTTACGCCACCTTGTGAATGTAAGGCAAGGAAATGATGAATGAAAACACTATGTACACCACAAAAGAAACGAACATAAAAATAAAAATACACAAATAATTAGTACGGGTGGCTTTATCGCTTGAAAGCAATTTCTTCCAGACTACCTTTGGATGGAGACGATTTTTGTAACATTACTTAATAGAGGGGGGTGTACGAGTACATTAAAAAATAAAAAATAAATTTTAGGAGAGCGCTGGTCACTTACAGTAACATAAAACAATATACATAAGTAAATATACCTACAACAAATAAACACATTATCTCGAGACCTGGCGTCGATGACGTCAACGTCGCGTCGGCGCTCTGATATGGTGCGCAAAACAAGCATCCTCTAGTAGGATATTATTATAAACAATAAGATTTCCAATAAGACAAATATTGTGTTAATTAATTTAATGTAGGTAATATAGGTATGTAGGAAAGGAGAACGGGGCGGGAGGTTCGCATTCCAGCGAGGTCTCGAGATAATGAGACCGGGTTGTACATACATATCTATAGCGATACTACGACGTTTCTGAGAGATAACACCTTTACACCTTACACCGATGATTTTAGATGAATTCCGTGTGACCTGTGATTTTTAGCATATCCGAATGAATACGACTGATAACTTACAATGAACAGTGATTTCATTGGAATGATTTTTTGACGTACTTGCGAAATGTTCCATCCCTACATGATGTCGGTCCTAGCAGCGGAATGTGTACGAATGCATGAATGCCGTCCCTAGTAACAAGACTCATAGTTTTGTACTATTCGCAGTGACATTGTAGCGCAATTGGAAGTCCAATTTGAAATTCACCGACACTTTCAATTGATGCAGTGCATTGCTTGTTAGATTAGACCAGATTAGTTCACAACACGCGACAGGTTAGACTTGACCTACGGTTATTGCGCGAACAACCATTGGATCGTGCTCAATTTATTAGACGTAGCTATTCCATTTGCCTACCTAACTACTACAGCACAGAATATAAAAAATATGAAATAGATCAGAATATAAAATAATAAAAGAATATAAAATAAATTATCTTATGATTTATCAGGAAAAAATAAGAAAAAAATAAAATAAAATATAGGAAAAAATAAAAATGGTCATTCAAAAACACAAAAAACAAGTATGCAGAATTCAATTTAATCTAGATTTATGTCATGCACAATGTGTCAACAGTTCGTAATACGACCAGACAACTCCACAATAATGAATAGCGAAATAAATGATCTAGGTACAGATATTTTGTTCCGGGTCTGTCTTGTTTCTCTATATGTATATTTTATGTACCTATGTGAATGAATGAATGAATGAATGAAAATTCTTTATTATACCTTACAAGCTAAACACAACAGATATAAAAATAAAAAATAAATCAAATAAATGTAAGTATAATGGGCGGTCTTATCGCTTAACAAAGCGATGTCTTCCAGACAACCTTTTGATGTCTATGTTTTATGTGTTTAATTGATTTATTATAAATCAATGATATAATAACAATTAAATACCTATAATCTATCCTATAATCAGTTACCTAGCTGGTTCCCATAGAACAAGCTTTGCTTTAATTGGGGCTATGAATTTTGAAATTTCCAGCATTATTTATTTATTTATCACTTATGTTACCTTTACTACCATCATCGCCAACAAGTGCACTTTAAGTAGAACGTAGGCTTTAATAGGTGCGCGTACATAGCGGTTTATAATTGCGACAGTGACCTTAGATTTAGATTCCTATACATACTACGTGTTTTGTTATGTACGACATTAAATGAAAACACGGGTAGGGCTAATGGTTAGTATTGTTGTAAATAGCTTTTTTCAAATTTATTATCATAGACAATTTTCAAATCAATAAAACAGCCTGTATAAAATCGGTTTCAAATCATATTCATAGTAGGTAATTACCTGTTAAACTGACTAAGTAGCGTAGTCGCAATTGGCAAAGGCGCCGTGAATTTATATTGAAAATTGTTTGTTGGAATGTATGGTTTACTGGATAAATATTCAAGCTACCGGTATTAAATCCACCTCTAAAATCAGTAAATACGATTCCGGATGTGTGTTATAAAAATTAATGTCGTACATAACAATACAGGTTGTATATTGCCTAGGTACACATACACATAGGTACTTACTGAGTATTTTTATTCATTTTCCAGACACGCATCGCTGTTCTCTCCACCGTTACCAGAAAAGAAAGTTAAGGCTATAAACGATCTATCCATTGGCGTCGTTAACAAGGTGATTCTTCTCTTTCGAGAGGTTTGGTGGCCGACTTCAGCGGACTGCTTCGCGTTCGTGTGGCGGACTCAGGACCTGGCCCACGTCCCTGAAGAGGATTTTTGGGTTACAAAAATATTTGGAGCAAGCCGCTCTATGGCTAATGATAAGAGCCTCGTCTTTTGGACGAGCGGCAATGAAGCTATATTGGTGAGTAAATACTTTAATATTATAAACTTATGTTTTTATTTTTTTTATACATTATATGCTTGCGTTTGACCACGATCTCGCCTGATGGGGCACGATGATGCAGTCTACGATGGTACACGCTTGCCTAGAAGAAATCTGTCCACTGGTTACTTGAAGACACCCAGGTTGTAGTAATCAGGAAACATAGACACACAAGGCGTTCCTTTAACTTGACCGCTGCTTGACTTTTAGGATTTGGAAGACTTGACTTTTAATTCTAAATGTTTTAAAATTTTAAAATTTAGAATAATTAAATTTTTATAAGATAATTAATTTTATATAATTAATTTAATTAGATTTTAAAATAAGATTTAAAAAGTTATAAATTTGACTGCCTCCGTGGCGCAGTGGGCGTATAGCCGGCTGAGACGCAGGAGGTAGCGGGTTCGATTCCCGCCGCGGAACGAATGTTTGCATGATCTAAAGAAATTTGTTCCGTGTCTGGGTGTTTTTCTATATAATATAAGTAAGTATTTACAAAAAAAAAGTATATGTATAAGTATTCTATCAGTCATCTGGTTCCCATAGTACAAGCTCTGCTTAGTTTGGGCTAGATAGCGCTGTGTGAAATGTCCAGCAATATTTTTTTTATTTTTATTTTTTATTTGTTGGTGATCGGAACAACTGGCATTGAAGTAAGCCCAAACATCCACTATATGAACCATTATGGCCTTCCGATGTTCACTTTTCACAGCATTTATCATTCCACATAATATAACAATTATTTATTACCAATTTTGCATTGTACTTTTCAGGTCGAGTCACTTTCAGACAGAAATTTGGAGTCAAAGCTCTTGGCTCTTCTTAGGAAGTTCATGGGCTATTATTACGCTATACCTGAGCCCGTACAGATAATTAGGTAAGAAATAATATACAAAACTATTCTGTCACCAAGTGGACAAAGAAAAACTCCTGTGACCAAATATGTAGTGTTCCATAATCTACCAAATTTTTTGAAATGCTTTTTTGGAATTATTTTTCAATAAGCGCAATAAGCAGTTAAAATAAATGGTCAAAGGCGAATCACACTCGTGCACACAGGTTTTTGTGTCCGTTTTTATCCTACTAATATTATAAACGCGAAAGTTTGTATGTATGGATGTTTGTTCCTCTTTCACGCAAAAACTACTCAATGGATTTTAATAAAAGTTTACAATAATATAGCTTATACATTAGAACAACAGATAAGCTATAATTTTTAACGATAGTTTGTGAATTGTCCAAAATATAACGATAATTGTCAAGTAAGTCGGAAAAAATCTGCTATCTGCGAGCTATTCTGGCGTACGTTGCAAAAACTGCAGAGTATACACGTACATATATAATGTATAATAAGAGAAATGTTTATCCTAATTAGTCCTACAAAAAAGTCCACAACAGCATATATCTATCTTTTATGAGTAAGCCATTATCGCCAAAACAGTGAACCATAAATACAATAAAAATTGATAATATATTTCTAATGTACATTTAGTAGCAATAAATAGAATTTTATATCAAAATAAATACTTTTAACTTCGTCTTTTACACTACATCATTTAGACGATAATTAATATTTTAATAGGACGATTTTATTACTCGAGTGCGCGTTACTATGGCGGCGGGCGAGGTGGGGGAAGAAGTCGCTCATGCCTGAGTGCGCGACCCGAACGCAGGTAGACGCGTGAGGGCAGATGTCATTGACGGTCGTGTCCGTTCTGCAATGAGATCATGAGATCAGTGACAATCTGTACGTACATTGTCACTGACAATGTACGTACATACATTACTCAATATAGAACAAGGGTCTCGCAAAGTAATTCTGTCTGTTACGCCTTCACAAGTAATCCGCAGAACCAATTTTGATGAATTTTGTATAAAGATTGAGAAGATAATAAGCTACTCGAATTACTTACTAATCCTGCGCAGATGAAGTCACGGGTACCAGCTAGTATTGCATAACTCTTTATCAAGTCTTTGACATTTCATTATGTAAGCAGTCATCTTTCAGATAACATTGTGCATGGGTTTAAGAAGACTAAGATGTTTTTTTAATAGTTTAATCTGAAATTATAAAAATGTCAACTGGCACTTAAGCTGCCGAGATATTCCCTCGAACGATCCACGATGGATAGACAGACATCGTAGCATAGAAATACCGGAAAACAGTATTTTTTTATAAAAATTTGATTTTAAATCAAGATTGAATGATTTTAATGACAGCAATGTCGCTCAATGTGTTCTCGACTTTCTGCCTATACTACTATAGGTCCTTACTAAATATTTCAGGTCAAGATGGCACAGCAACCCCTTCACACGCGGCAGCTACTCGTACGACAACATCGGCACCCCGGACCACCCAAACGCAAGAGCTGACTTGGCTGAGCCAATATACGACCAACATGGCAATCTACGCCTAATGTTCGCGGGTGAAGCCACGGACATCACCCACTTCTCAACTGTCCATGGAGCCTTAGATTCTGGCAGGCGTGAAGCCGTCAGGTTCCTCAGTTTTGACAAAGGCCGCACGCCCGAGGCTGACGAAGATGAAGACGAATGACGCTCGGAAGAGGATCCTTGCCTTGCCGGGCATATTCCCAGTTTGTGGATGAGGGGTCCCATGACCTGTAAATGATCATTCCAGTAACATTTTATTGTGTGTGGCCTTAAATTACAAACAATTTCAGAAACTATTAATAAGATTTCGAAAATCTTTTCACGGATAGGAAACTAGTCCCTGAGTGCTATAGGTATTTTATTCCCTATTTGATAGGGATTCAAGTAATGTATGTGGACTGAATATGTGTTCTCCCTATTGCCTGGGTTATTGTAACAATAATCTGTGGGCTCAATGTGATATTGCGTATGATCGTGGCAAAGATTAATCCTTCCACGGTCTTAAGATGAGAAGATGGTTCTGAGAATACGGACCGGTTGGCGACATAAAATGGATTAGCATTTTGAATTTTAATACCCTATTGATGGTCCCACACAAAGAAATCATTTTATTTTCAGTTAAGTCTGTAACAAACTTTATACGAATCTTTCGTGTCTCACGATATATTTCGTATCTTAAGATGAAATATCCATGTCGTATCTTAAGATACTTTATGATGAAAGTATATATTATCTTCACCGTGTGTGATGGTCCATTGGATTGTATGGCGAGCGATATCTTCGTCGTGTGTGATACGATTAAATATTTACTACATATCTTAATAAAATATAATCAAGGATGCGATTTCTGCCGCTATAATAGAAAATCTGATTTTTGAATTTTAAAATGTTATTCTACTTATGTCGCTCACCGTTTCTTGGTTTTAAAAACACTTGGAATGGCGCTTTAAACCCATTTTGGTACTTTTTAGATTCCTATTTTGTATGTAGGTATTACATGTTTTAGATTATGTGTGCAGGAATTTAAATATTAGCAAATCTATGGTATTAGTAGATAAATGTCTTTGGAATTCGGTGTACCTTGAAACTATATTTCTTTCCTAATGATATAAAGTTACGACATAGTCAAACTAATAATTCTACTTTATTTATGTCTCAGGGCATTTAGGCCTGCTCTAAGTATTTTGTATTCTCCGGGGTCTATCATAATCAACGCTTGAGTGAGTAGACATTTTATCTAAGTTTAGGCATTCATACTCAAAACTTATCAATTTAATTAATTAATACTCTTAGGCTCGGACTATATGGCATCCGGGTCTCTCCGATTCTGCGAATCCGGAGCATGTCCCGGTTGCTTCCAGGTAAAAATCGGATTCGGATGGCCTCGGATCGTCTGTTAAAAAACGGTCCCTGACAAGCCCGGATGCCATATAGTTCGAGCCTTAGATAATTTTTTTTTTTTTATAAACATCGCTGGACATTTCACACAGCGCTATCTAGCCCCAAACTAAGCAGAGCTTGTATTTATTTATTTATTTATTTATTTATTTAACAAAATCCACAGCCCTTAATATATAAATTCAAACTATTACTAAGCTTAACTTACGGCCAAAAACGGATTTACTTTTTATAAAAAGAATTTATACATAGACAATCTAAGTTCTAAATTAAACTAAAAATACGACTCAAATAAAATTACGTGTAAACACATATAGGTTAATAAATACATAGAGTATAAGACACACATAATACATACACAAGCATTTACATCATAAATTCATACATACATACAAATACAACGAATGTAACAAATTATGTGCAAAAACACAAAAAGGTTGATGTAATACATTGAATACATTGAATATGTATATACAAATTCATACACATATATACACAATAATAACAAGTATTTTGTGTCGCTTTGTTATCATACATGTGTGTTATCCTCCATAATTATTTTCAAAGTTTCACTTTTAAAAGTTCCCTTGTTGCTATTAAAAATATCAATCGAGGAGAACTCCTTATTATAAACTCTTTGCAGTCTGTTAATGATAGAATGTTGTGCATAGTTGGTTGATGAGTGTGATACAGCAAATAACTTTGTATGTCTAGTGCGGTATTTCGGAGCACAAAAACGCAAAACTCTACTTGTAAGTTCAGGGCAATCAATGTGCCCATTGCATAGACCATGAAGAAAGGCCATATCTGTAATAGTTCGCCGATCCTGAAGGCTTGTGAGACTATGGTAACTGCACGATGCTTTATAGCTTTGTTGATAAATATATTTTCTATAATTGAGGTGCTTAACAAACTTATATTGAATGCGTTCTAAGTTACTGATATAGGTTACGTAATGCGGGTTCCAGACAGTACAACCATATTCAAGAATGCTTCTGACATACGAAAAATAGAGCAGTTTTATGCAGGTGATATCAGAAAAAGGTTTAATAATACGCAAGATAAAACCAAGGGCTTTAAAGGATTTGTTTACAATTGTGTCAATATGTTCGGAGAAAGATAATTTTGAATCAAGTAACATGCCTAAATCCCGAACTATTTCCGTTTTATCAATATTTACTTTACTTAGTTGATAATCAAATTTAACTGGTTTCCTTTTTCTAGTGAATGAGACAAAGTTACACTTATTAATGTTGGTACCAATATGATTAACTTTATAGTATTGTCCGAGCCGATCCAGGTCAGCTTGAAGATTCTGGCAGTCCAATAAACTTGTGATTTTCATAAAAATTTTTGTGTCGTCTGCATACATAAGGAACCTAGAGTGGTGAAAGCAATTACCAACATCGTACAGATAACAAGCATACAAAATAGGGCCCAGGATGGAACCCTGAGGTACGCCTGATGTGATTTCTATATAATTAGAACATAAACCTCCCACCACGACCGCTTGAGATCGTTTCCATAAATAGGACTCCAGCCAACGTAGCAGATTACCCCGAATACCTAGTTCGTAAAGCTTACGTAGTAATATGATGTGGTCTACACGATCAAAAGCCTTCTCAAAGTCAGTGTAGATAACATCCACTTGAGAACCGCCATCCATGTTGGTAGCTACATAATCAATAAATACTCCTAAGTTTGTTGTAGTAGAGCGGCCCTTCATAAAACCGTGCTGCTCTGAGGGTATAGAGTGTGATACGATGGGGTAAATGTGCATGTGTACAATCCTCTCCATTAATTTACTAAGTACATTTAGTATTGATATAGGTCGGTAATTTTCTATGCAGGTTTTGAAACCTTTTTTATAGACAGGGACGACATGAGCTCTTTTCCATATATCAGGAAAGTAACCATCTCGGAAGGATCTGTTAAATAATAGAGCAATTGGAACTGCAAGTGATTTCGCACAATTCAAGAAGAATACAGGAGGTAAATTGTCATTACCAGGGCCTTTCGCAATATCCAGGTTAGACATGAGCTTTTGGACCTCATCGGGAGATATCGTGATGGTATGTATTAAATTTGAGTGCAAACAATCTGCATATGTGCTAGTAGAGCAAGAATCATTGTTGTAGCGACCACTAAAATTTCCTCTAAAGAATTCATTAAATGCAGAGCATATATCAATCGGGTTATCTAGCTGGGAATCACCGAACGTCATTTGCTGTGGATATTCAGTAGTATTTTTACGTTTTGACTTTACATAACTCCAGAAAGCTTTTGGATTAGATTTAATTTTTTGTTGAGCAAAAGTTATATATGATCTGTGACATTCGTCTTGTAAAATTTTCTGTCTTTTCCTTAGTTCTGAAAAATCTGCATAATCATTTGGATTTTTAAATTTCTTCCAGTTAGCGTGCAATTTACTCTTTTCTTTAATTAAATTTATAAGTGCTCTACTATACCAAATTGGATAAGAATAAGTACCACCGCAGCGAACTTTAGGGACAAAGTTATCTATTAATTCGTTTAAAATTAGATAGAATTTGCCTATAATATTCTCAAAATTGCCCTCAGTAGTAATAAAGGTCCAGCTCTGTTTCAAGAGTGATTCATTGATGTTCAAAAAGTCTGCCCGATGAAATTGGTATTTTACTCTAGATCGAGTCCTAAGCAGAGGCACCAACACGTCCGTCGCCGTCATATGTAAAACAGGATGATTTGAGTCTACCGGCACAAGAGCAAAGGTCGACTCATGGACTTCGACAGAAAAATCAGAAAAGATAAGATCTAGGGTGTTATTACTGGAATTTTTCAGTGTATTATACTGAGAAAGTCCTATGAAGCTAAAGTATGACAGGAGATCCGATGCAGCAGTCTGTACTTCTGCAGAACCTTTCTTAATAAGTCTAGGCTTGCCAGTTGTCCAATCAATACATGGAAGGTTAAAATCACCAGCAACAATCAAGTGATCATTCAGGTGATCATCGCGAGCATTAGAGATTATTTCAGTTAAGGATGAAATTCGGGATGGCAGCCTTGAGTCGGGAGGAATATAGGCTACGGCAACATGAATGTCGTTTGTAGCGCCTACACTTTTGGCAGGGATGGTAATCCAAATGCATTCCGGGTCCTTACTCTCCCACTCTGGTCGTAGACGCGCCTGTAGTTGAGGACGACATAGAACCATTACACCACCACCCAGTGATTTACGATCACTACGAAACACATCATATTTCCCGTCACAAAGTTCTGCATCAAAAATTCCTTCATGAAGCCAAGACTCTGTAACCAGTATTATATCAGCGTCACATAACAGTATATTTTTATAAATAATGTCTAATTTTGTACGTAAGCCCCTAACATTTTGATAGAGTAATTTAAGTTTTTTACTTGTACTATCCATATCCATTTTTATAATTGCTGTAACAAGACTGATGGTAAAACATAAGTAATACTCCTAATAATCGCACGATATGAGCAATTGAACAAGGGAATAATAGTTTAAATATTATAATCGACAGGTAGCAACAATGGAATTGAAGGACGAGTGTTTTGTGTAGTGTGTTATTGTGATGATACAACTTAGAGCTTATAGGAAACAAATCCAAAATACAATGTAGATAATACAACCTATTGAAGATACATACAAAAATCATAAGTGCAGAAGAACAAATCAGAAAAAGAGTTAGACAATCTTGGAAAGATCTGATGATGAGGATACAGGAATGGGAGGAGTAACCTCGCTTCTTCGTACGTAAATGCGACAGTTTTTTGTCCATACAAATTTGAAATTGGCCTCTTTGGCTTTCTGTTTACATGAACTCAAAAGCATTTTATTTTCCTTCGTAAGGTGTTCATTTATGAAGACACGATTAGTCTCCCCTCCCAGTCCCAATACCATAGCATTCAGGTTACGTTGTTTACGAGATGCAGCTATGATACGATCTTTTATGACCCGCTGCTTTAGACGTACGATGATAGAACGCGAAATGCTAGGGGAGCTCCCGGCGCGTCGTGGTTGTACTCGGTGAGCGAATTCAATATCGGACGGCTCGATATGTACACCAACATGTTGGGCAACTTTCAGAATAATGTCAGATGTATTTTCTTCTTTGCCCTCAGGAATCCCAGTAACCTCTATATTCTGCATTCTTGACCACTGCTGCTGCTTTAGATTCTCCGCCTCTAGTGCTCTGATTCTGGTAGATTGAGCATTCAAAGTTTCCTTGAGGGATTTATTTTCTTCCCTGACGCTTTTTAGTTCAGAATTGGTCGAACCAAACAGCTTTTTCAAGTCCGCAAGCTCCTTCCTCAGTTCATCATACTGCTTACTCACAAACGACAAGGACTCCTGATAGCCGGAGCATTGAATCTTTATTGCGTTAAGCTGTTCAGATAGTCCATTAACGCATGACTCAACAACTTGTACTATGGGAACCAGATAACTGATAGAATACTTACATACTGTTTTTTTTTGTAAATACATACTTATAATATATAGATATATAATTAAGTAGGTACATATATTACTTAAAATTATTTTAATTTAATATAACTATTGACTTGCTATTATATTATTCAATTATCTGTATTATTATTTTTTATATAATTATTTTATGCTTTTGATTTTGATTTTATAATTATGAATATTGAGTGTTAGCGTTTAATAATTTTGTATGGATTCTAAATCTGAAATAAATGAATTACTAATAATTAATACTTATTAAACATTTAATTTAATATTATGCGAGGAGATTTATACCAAATACTAAATTTAGGGCGACTTGTTGCGCAAGCCTTATTATTACTTATTAATATTAGTTCCTTAATATGATTAAGATAGTTATCAAATCATACAAACACGTCAAATTTAAACATGTTTAGTTGGTTACATGTTAGGGATTGTTATGCAAGCCTGGCTAAATGTTTAGGCTAATCTCCTCCTTTTCATTCGTCAAAGTATGTTCCCAACTAAGGGAAATTTCTTAAGTCCGATGTGACGTCTATTTTACATTTTGAATGCTCTGATAACTTTGTAAAATCGTCTGCACAAGAAAAATAAAACACATAATGTTATCCACATGTTGCCCATACACTATAATAATGAGTACTTATAATTAATATGCACCAAGTTTCACTTTGTTTCTTCCAAGCTTGTACTATTATAAATTATAACCAAATAACTGAAAGAACACTTCCATATATTTTTTTGTAATTACTTAGGTACTTAAAATACATAGAGAAACAACCAGACCCGGGACAAATATCTGTAGATCATACAAACATTTGTTCCGCGGCGGGAATAGAAACCGCAACCTCCTGCGTCTCTTAAAATTTAATTATCAAAAGCCTGTTTATGTAGCAGTATACTTTAAATATTTTTGTTTAACTTTAATTATCAATGTGTTAAACGTTTACTTACATAGGGTGAATGTCTAGGAACAAGTCGGTAATATTTACGCGGTTTTTTAGATTTTGTGTTAGAAATCTTAATATCTTTCTAATTGTATCAGTATTCATTTGTTTTCTTCAATCGTACACGTAGATAAAAGTGTCATTCCCTAAGCCCAAACAATCAAGCGTTAGTCTTATCTTACAGAATGTTTTAATTTTATGTGTCTGCATTGTTTCGGGGAAGAAGCTGTCTTTTGTAATACAGTTTAGAAGACAGAGGACTCTCTTCTTTGTACCCATGTTTTATTTGAAATAAATGATTTGCCATTATTATGAATACGGGATTTGTCACGTATCGTTTTATCGGTGTTTCGACCGACAATGTTTCGGTTCAATTCGTGAACCTTCATCAGGATGAGTGCAATTCGCTCGGAACTGCTTCTCGCCTCGCACTACGCGGCCCTCTGCGTTTGAGTAGACGGGCACGGTGGTGGGGGTAGTGTCAACGGTCGCACATCGTGTTGACAGGCTGCATCATCGTCATTATCATCACTGCTGTTCTCTTCGGTATTTCTCGGTACAGGCAAACACACAACCCGTATTTATAATAATGATTGAAATAAATCACGAAAGTTTTTTAAGTAAATAATTTGTTTTTGTATTCTTTTATATTGTTAGAGTGGCTTCCCACGGTGCGTGTTTTCATGGATGATACTTCGCACAGCCGGCGATCAGAGTCAGCCGTGCAACGCAGTAAGGCTCTTGCAAACTAAACCTGCGCGTCAGGCTTTTGTTCTGGAATTTCTAAATGGCAAATTAATTGCGTCTGCGTTACCAGTCTCTTCGCACGGTGCGTCGTCGTAAGCGTGCCGCGCACGCAACGCACCGTGGGAAGCCACCATCATACTAACATCATCTTTATGATATATGTCTATGCCTGCCTATACGTAATAATAAAAAATAAACAAAAAAATGTTGTTTTATTGATCGAGCGAAGCGAGATCTCCAAATCAACTTGGGCAAATCGGCTTTGTATGTATGTATGTTTGTGTGTCCGAGGATAACATTCAAAGCGCTTATCCGATCATCGTGAAATTTTTATTTCATTTTTAGTTAAGTTTTTGTAGTTTTTGAGTTATTAGCCATAATAAAAACGAAACTTTGACAAAATTCACCGGGCACACCAGTGACCCCACAGTGCTATAATTTGGCATGCGTGTAGCTTAAGTATCACAAATATAGGCAAAAGTCTGAAATCTAGAATAATTGCAATTTGCACCCCAAAAAGGGTAACCATATAACATGAACTCCCGTTACCTGTAATTTGAATGAAACTGTAGGTCAAGTAAGTTGGTCATTTATTTCGTGGCACTATTTTGATAGTCAAAGATTACGAATAATATTTTTTTTGTTTTTAGGGTAGACTCGCGAGATCTCAGTTCGGGGCGAACCACTAGTTTAGTAGATCTTGATCAAAACCATTAAACGGTGTTGGGGCTGTCCCGCTACTGCAGCGCATCGGAGATGATCGCGGAGGCACGGGTTGACTGCCGTCATGCGCACGTCGCGACCCTGGTGCGCAGGTTGCTGACCAGCTTCAACAGCGTCCTGGTAATGATAACCGCCAGGGAAGACTGCCCTTACACAAGGGGCTGTTGTGAGCGATACATGCCCACCAACCATTTGTTTTTAATCTTGTGTTTCTTAATAAGGACTCAAAGTCAAAGTCAAATATTTTTATTCATTAAAATATCAAGGATCACTTTGAAACATCAATTTTAATGCCTGTTCCTTCGCGACCAAGCCAGGAAAGAAAGGCAAGAAACAAGGCTGGTTGTTTTTTTAATGATCCTTTTACAATACATAATACAGAAAATAAATTACTTCTAAATTGTAACTTTTGAACGAGTTGGAGCAATTTCAATCCCAAGCTTCTCTGTCATCTAAATAATCTGATATTTTATAGTAGGCTTTTTTATAAAGATTTAGTTTAATTACGTTTTTAAATTTATTAATTGTCAATTTTTGTACATCCCTTGGGAGTTTGTTATAAAAGCGTACACCTTACCTTTTAAACGATTTACTAACTTTATGGAGTCTACAAGGGGCAGCAGCAAGTTTATCTTTATTTATAGTATTAAAATTATGATTATCGAATTTTTTTTTAAACTAATTAATATTCTTGTGAACATACATCAGATTTTCATAGATGTAATGACAAGGGAATGTCATAACATTTATTTCTTTAAACTTATTTCGTAATGATTCTCTGGGGCCCATATTATAAATTGCACGAACAGCCCTCTTCTGCAGCACAAAAACGGTGTTTACGTGGCCCCAGATTAAGCCGGCTGTTTTTATAATGTCGTCTTCCCATCGTATCAAAGGTCTTCCTCTGCCTCTTTTGCCGTGAGGGCCTCTTCACAGGGTTATTTTTGCAGTCCATTTCTGGTCTGTAAGCCTCGCTATGTGACCTGCCCATTTCCACTTTAGCTTTAGTGCGTAGCTCAAGGCGGTTGTGGGTCTTATTTTTGTGTCGTACTTTATTTAGTCTCTTTAACTTTAGCATGCTACGCTCTAGTCCTCTCTGGCAGGTGATTTTTTGGTTTGCCTTTGTTGTAAATTTCCACGTCTGGCATCCGTATTTCAGAAATGGCAAAAGGCATGTTTCATGATCCTAGTTTTCAGACTTATTGGCATGTTACTTTTAAATATTTCTTTTAGGCTCCAGTATCTATTCCATGTTTGCTGTACTCTCCTTTCTAGTTCTAAGTCATTGTTTTTTTCTCTCGAAACTAATAGATTTTACCAGATATATGTAATGTTCTGTGTATTCCAGTGGATTTCCATTAGCTTTTATTGGTATTAGATAGCTCTTTGTCATTACCATGTCTTAGTGAGATTGATTTCCAGGCTTACATTTGTACTAGCTAGTTATAAACATATATATATATATATATATATATATATATAGATACCAATTCAATTTAAAAGTTTTTTTTCAGAAACAATAGATACAAATTTAACAAAAGATGTCGCTGTTACCCATTTGGTAAGTATCGTCATTTGGCGCGTGCGTAGTAGAGGGAATACCTCCTCGCATCGCACCCCACAAACCCATTTCACCTTATTCGCCGCGGCTGCACTCGCCAAGATGACTGATTGATTAGTGATTACTCTGCTCAATTCATAGTGCTAACTATGTTATTAGTGTTTTTAGTGGCATATAAGTGCAATGGCATGGAAAAAAGGTACCTTTGTAATCTTTGTTTTGTAATACTTTCATAGACTATTATGTTATTGTGTGCATTCTTGTAACTTAACTAGGTAACTACAGTTTTTATATTATAGTTTTAGCTCGATCGATTTCCGTTTACGTATCAAAGAGGGGTGACTACTATTATTTGTCACAGATTTACAAATACATAAATCTCAATAGGTTGTGTAGAACGTAAAATAAGGGCTACATTGTCGAGAGATTTCTGTTAATACCGGCATGTTTTGCCGGCGTATTTATGACCGCCGACCGCCATTAGCATAAAGGGTCAGTGTTGCGTTGTGTTTTTGATCGCAAAAACCACAAGTGGTTTTCGCAAGTTAAAATTTGAGCAATAGTGTTATAGTTAAACTTAGAAATAAAGTACTTGCGCGAAAAATAGGACATTAAATTAGAGCCATATGACGACTTCCGCGCTGTGTTTTATGTTAATCCATAGAAAGTATGTATATGGTATTATTAGATATACCAATACTTACTAAGTTTCATCCAAAGTCATCCATTAGTTTCAGCGGGATCCGCATACAAAGCGACAGACAGACACACAAAATTAAAACAATGTCGATTTGGTCTCTATAACGGATAAGAAGTTAAGGTCAATTAAAATTTTCTGCATATGAAATGTTCTTAAAAATTTGGGCCAGTTGAGCTTTGAATATCTTACATATGGAAACAAAGTACTCACGTAAAAATTAGGCCATTAATTTTATGAGCCAGGTAGACTACCACCTAGAAGTGAGTGTGGGTCTTGGAAAAACAAAAAATATGACTATTTGTCCAGTGTAAATGTCGATGGGTTTGCTGCATTACTCGTAAGGTGGGTACTGACCAACGTTACGAGATGTAATGCAACTTTCGCATCGAGTATGTTACGCATTGAGCATGTTCGTTGTGTTCTAAAAATCGGCGTAACATGCTCGTCAAAACTCTGTGCTCTATTCGCCAGCCAGTTCAGTCAAGATGGCCGACAGCGAGAACGTGTTGGTATCTTTGATTCTACTTAATTGTTGTTTTATCCAAATTAAGAAGACGAAAAAACGTTACTGGACATAAAACTTATTTAAAAACAGAGGCGTATGTGGTGGTTTGTCATTGATGGCAATATTAAAAAACCAAATGATTACTGGACAGTATAAAAACTTTGTTGACGATTTGCAACAGCGTACTGACTGAACCGCGTAACAGTCAAAGGATTCGCCAAAACACCGACAGCCGGGTGGGGCACTCAAAGCAAGCAACGAGCGGCTCGTTGCTCGCTGGTTTCCCCGTAACACGACGTACTGACTGCACGAATGCTCGCGGTGTAACACGTTACATTACGCCCCGTAACGCCGGTCAGTACCCACCTGTACGCTTGTTTGCGTGTCGGCGAATCTAAAACTAGAACTCACGCACACATTCGTTATTTGGTGCGTTTATTCCCCGTAACACAACTTGCCTACGAATACAAAAATAATAATTCAGATACCTAATTTTAATATCAACTAGCTTGTCACATCATCCTAACTAATTTCAGGACTCATATTGATCCTGTGACCTTAAACCTTACTTAAAATGACAGATTAACCTAACTAACGTAACTACATTTAACTTAACTCTGCCGCACGGGGATGACAGGCATGGAATCTCTGCTTATACGAGTAAAAGGTCAACTCAGGTGGTGTGGACATCACTAAATTAGTTCCCTAAATTGGTTCCCTAATTGGAGGCTCCCTAAATTGGCTTTCTTCTCTGAGCCAGGGAAAGCGCAAGACAGACGGGGGACACAGTTTCTGCGCTACAAGGATATCCTGAAACGCCACCTGTCTGCATGTGACATCCCATGCGAAGGCTGGGAAGAGCTCGCACAATGACGAACTGAATGGGGCAGGTCCGTCCACCTGGCTACCGTGCAGTATGAGGCCGTTCGTCTCGAGAACCTAGACGCTAAACGTCAATCTCAAAAAACAACGGCAAGGCCCATATACAATTACACCTACAACTCTTCTGGTCAACTGCATAGTATATCGTGTGGAAGAGTATTTAAACCTAAATTTAGGTTTGCCAGTCATATTCGCACCCATGACAGAGCATAGACAATAGCGAAAGGTTCGCCATCGACGTGTACGTCGCGGAGGGCTACTAATTATTAAACAAAACTTAGAATTATACCTCATACTGAATAAATTTATAAATGATGTTGTACTTAGCCTTGCAGCTAAATTTAAAACTAAAAATTAAAACTAGACTAAAACTACAATTTAAATTAAATTAAAATTTTACTACTTAACTTAAACTAACCTTACATTAACTCTCTCTTACATTCTAATATAAACTATTTATACTATTTGCATTACTATAAGATTAGCCTCGTTTTTTAAATGGAAGACGTCGAAAACCGGGATACAGAAATTCTATTCCGGCTTTTGACGCAACATTATACTGACAGCACCTAGGTACATATTTCCTGATTGATTTGTTATAGATATAGTTATTTTTACCTCATTGTCTTGTAAATTTTATATTACAAATTGGCTATTTGTACATGATACCTTTGCATTTGCTCATATTTAAACCAATAAATCATTTTTCATTTCAATTTTTCATTATATAAGCGGTACACACAGGAGGCAAAATCTCTCCTGAGACTTAAGGGCTCAATACCGCTTGTGAGAATGGGTCGTCAATAATTCTCACAGCTCGTCTTTGAACAGAGTCAAGCGGCTCTAGTTGATATCAAGGTGCTCCTGCCCATAAATGATAGCAGTACTCCGTGTGGGGCCGGACTTGCGCCTTGTAGAGAAGCAATCTTTGCCCAGCACTGAAGTACTGCTTTAAAGGTAAAATTAATTGCTTTGCAAAAGATTAAGATAAGATAACTGTTTATTATATATTTATCATCTTTATTTTTAATATTATACACCTTAAAATACAGAAAATAAGTTTACGTATAGATTATTTACGATTGAGAAACCGGTGAAATTTTTTTTCCTAGTCTTCACAAAATCAAAAATATTGTAAAGTCACTACTTGAAAATTGTATCTATATATAAATCGTTGATTCGTGCCGTCTTTATACAATACATTTTTCATAATCATTTATCATTATCATTTCGAGCAGAAAATCATTTGGCACGGCCTTCAAGCCTCCGAAATGACAAGTAACTTTTTAACAAAAATATATCCAAACTTAACCATACCTAACCAAACTGCTGCCCCAACTTTCAAATAAAAGAATCATTTTCGAAATCGGTTATTAATGACGGAGTTCTCAGGTAACAAACATAAAAAAATTAACCATTAACCGAATTGAGAACCTTATCCTGTTTTTGTAGTCGGTTCAAAATAGCGTGTGACGCGTGTAATCAATAATTTGAAGTTTTAAATTTAACAAAAGGGGCACTTGTATTAAATAAGTTGAGAGAAAACCTTATAATGTTTAAAAAAGTCCTGTTTGACGGAAACCCATGCAATCCTATCGCGAGGCCGCGTGTTGTTATTTTAGAAATATAACAGCAATTATGTACATCTATGTGGCCCAGTGGGTGAATAGCCGTCAGAGACCCAGGAGGTAGCGGTTCGATTCTCGCCATGGAACAAATGTTTGCATTATGTAAAGATATTTGTTCCATGTATGTATCTCTATATACATATTTTATGCATGTATTTAAAAAAAGTATACAAATTTTAGATCAGTTATCTGGTTCCCATAGTACAAGTGCTGCTTAATTTGGGGCTAGGTAGCGCTGTGTGAAATGTCCAGCAATATTTATTTATTTTATTGATTTGTTTTGTTGTTTCAGGTAATCTAAAATCATGGATTTACCAGGTATTGTAATGGCACGTACTAAAACTTCATCTTCAACTCAAACTGAAGAGTCATATTTCAACGTGTCACCGACACTTTCTTTAGAAGAAACAACTACCCAATCTTCAATCACCGAAACATCAGAACTTCCTTTACCGGATGACTGGCCTTTGCTTTTTCAAATGCGTACAATAAAGAGAAAACATCCAGCTTCATCTCCCGAAGCAGAGTCACTTGCCAAATTACCACGTTTATCTTCAGAAGAGTTCAGAACGGTTTCAACATTACCTCTGACGTTAGCATCAGCTACAGATGGGAAGCCTTCTGGCTCACCATGTGCAGCATCATTAACAACGGAGCTGTCTTCAAATCAAGAACTATCTTTACACCTTGATGTATCTTCAACGCTATTACAAACAGAAGAGTTGAAAACTGAACCACTGTCTACTGAAGCAGTGAGGCCTATGACACCTGTCCAAGAACTTTCTTCCGATATATCATGCGCAGATGAGCCAACAAGAGCACTTTTAGATGTATCAACTGTATCTATGATTGATACTTTAACGATTCCACCAACATATGGACTACAAGCTCAACAGCCTACAGACGCCGTGAGGGTCAATTTTTTCCAACAGCTATCGCAAAAACGTAAGCTAAAGCGAAAACTATCAGACAAAAATGACGACATTAGGAATGTCAAAAAACAATTTAACCAACCACATAATGCAGATACTCTTTTGCAGTCGCCCTATACTCCTCTGATACTGCTTCCAGTATTTCCTGCTCCTTATTCAGATTCACCAACAAATTCTACAGACCTATCTGAAACCGTACTTAATAAAATAAGTTATCCTAATTCATCAATATCATCAGTTTTACCCCTAGCATTACTGACACCAGATAACACATCTCAATATGAACTAGATTCAAACACTCCAAAATCCGTAATTCCGTCAGCATCACTGACACCGGAGAACGCATCTTTACCTGTTCCTAGTGTTATATATCCATCTCCACTAGAAGAAGTTATACCGTCATCATCGCTAACATTAGAATACACGTCTAAACCTAAACTTGATATAATCCCGACTTTTACTTTACTTATTTTAGCATCGGCATCGCTGCCATCAAAGATTGTATCCCCTTTGGAAATAACAATCCATTCATCACCGCTTCATTCAGTTAGTACAACAATAGCTCTAACACCAGAGAACACGCCTCCATCCGTTGCACAGTCAGAATTTCTAACTACTGAGAATATACCACAAATTCAAACACCTGTATTTGTATCCACGTTAGCAGCACCTCTGACTTTTGAGATCGAGTCACAGCTGACGTTTCGGATTCCGAAACTTCCACGGCTATTGTCATCATTCAATGTATCTCGTAGTCCTTTACCACATTCAATTCATCCGCTACTATCGCAATTAATATTACGTCCAGTATCTATTACACTACTTCGTAACTTTTTACTAAGGCCACACCAGTATATTATGGAACAACCCTATACAATATCTTTTAATTCGTCATTACCGCCATACTCACCGCAAAATGACGAAGAAAGGCGAAAAATCCATGGAGTTCTTTTATCATTACTGCTCAGCTCCCCACACCCTCCACCCACGTCATCTCTTCAAATCTTTTTCGTTGAATTTCCTTCATTACACTATGCAATCTCATTAAGCTCTTTAGCTCGAGAGGATGAAGACACTTCAATATCTCTTTTCTCAACAAAAGGTGATGAAACAGTAATAATTTTATCGCCCTCAGAAGATGACCAGACCTCTCTATATACTCAACCTCTTCCGTTACTTCCATCTACTTCAAACCCACTTCCTATTTCAGCTAATTGTAGCACCCGCGAAGCCAAACCGGATTTTCCATTGTCAATCCACATATTAACTCAAACATACTCACCGACACCAAAAGCTCGACAAGATTCATCATCAGCTGAAAACATAATAGACACATCGGTGTTAACGGCTTCAGCCAATGCATTAACTGAAAAAGATTCACGTTCATTCGAAATATATCTAGCTTCTTTACCAAAAAACCCTCCCTCTCAGCCAGACTCACCTCTACCTTCACCACAACCTCCACTATCAACTCTCCCTATAATGCGTAAGATTTCACTACTTTCACCTAATAGCCAACAGGAAAGTGTAGAACCCATCCAAGATGAGCCAATGATGTGTCCTACTACTTTTGTCCGTCACCTTTTGCAATCAGACTCGACATCTTATTTGCCAAAAGCTACCAGACCTCAATCTAGGGCTATATCACCACTTGACTTGTACAAATTTATTAATAATATAACGCGTGCTCTAAATTTACCTCACTTGTCAGGATCTGGCAACTTACAAACAAAAACTCAGGATGCAGCTCACGTTATGAATAAATTAGAAACTAGCTCTTCATATCAAACCCCATCTGATTCGTTCCAAATGGGTGGACGTATATTGGAAAACGATTATCCACCTCGCATGCAAGAAACTTCTTATGCTCAATCGATAATTTGGTCTCCACCTGACCTCGTTGAATGTGACATTTCTCAAACTGCCTCTTTAGATACACAACATGCGTCAGTTGTATCTCCGTCTGGCCAGAATAATTTTTTTAGCATTTATTTAGAACCTCATCGCTCGGTTTACTGTTTGGAATCTATTAGGCTTAAATCACGAGAAAGATCTCCACGTGGTGAGCCTGAGCCTTCTGGCCATCATTTACAACCTACACTTCCATCTCCTCTTCAACCTGTTGGTCCCAGAACCCACTCTACATCTCACTTTCGAGATATTGCTTCTTCTGGTTTGAACTTTACAAGGTACGATCGGCCTGTAACACCTCGACAACAGACATCTACATCCCCAGCGGACCAAAGTACACAATACTCACGTAATTTAGGTGAAGAGTTTGAAATACCATCATCACCGCTTAAACGAGAGAAACAATCCTCGCCACTAGTATTTCCACTTTCATCTACGCGGTGCCATAGGTCTTTGCGTCCGCCGCCACCTTTACTGCCTTTAGTGCCAAGGACCGAAACAGTTGACAGCTTCTTACAAGTCTTACCTTTTGTAACACTGCAACCGCGTCTTACACCTGAACTCATACAACGCTTCTTACATTCGCTACCACCTGCACCATCCTTGGAAAACGTAACAACAGATATGTCCATATTATTGTTAAAGTTTTTACAATCGTTACCAGATTCACTTCCACCTCCTCCTTCAGCGCCCCTGCTTTTTTATAATCCTGAATATTGGGAGGCTACGATGACATCGCTTGTGAATGAATTTGCAAGGCTTTATTTGATGAATGAATCTGATGGTTTAGTTTTAAGACCGAACACAGAAAGAGATTCGAACCCTTTTTATTATTTACACCGTGATAACTCCCGAGACGATGCAAGCGGGGTAAATATCTTTGGATATTATTTTTATCCTCGTTCATTCTTATACAGAAGAGAAGATATTGACCGTTTTCGTAGTCGTCCATTTTTCCCACCTTGTCGTGAATCTATGAGACGACAATCAGGGAGGCGTACAGTGCTAGCTCTCCGTTCATCTGCACCTATAATGTACCTTGCTTTCGTTGTACTGTTTCTTTTGATATTGGTTATTTATGAGATACCTTAGTGGTCAATCTGTACTCTTTAGGCCTTTTGTTTGAAACTAGATTAGTAAGACTGACCAAGTTATCCCAAGCGTTATAAAATTGAGTATACAACATAATAAGTGTATCATGATGACATAAGATGTGCTGGGAGGTGATTTGAAAGAAGCTAGTAAAGAGGATTTGATAGAATATTTTCTTCTTTAATTACATAAAATAAAACTCTAACTGGGCCAAAGTGAATTAAATATTAAAAATATATATATATATATTAAACATTTACTCCTTATTCAATATAAAGGCTTAAAAGTTTTTTATTCTTTGTACACGCATCACGGTGAAAATACTAGATGGATTTTGATAAATCTTGGCATAATGATATCTTATACTATGGATTGGAATATTACAAGTATTTTTATCCCGAAAAACAGAAGGGTTCCAAGGGTAAAAAAGGGTTAAAGTTTGTATGAAAAAAAAACAAACATTTGTGTATCAAATTGAAATAATATTTAAAATGTTCTACTAAACAAATAATTAGAAACGGGTCACAGCATTTTAATTAATCTTTGTTGTTTGTGGAGTAGGTAGGGTAAATTTGTATGTCCGGAACTAAAGAACCAATTTTGAAAATTCTTTCATTGATAGAAAGCTACACTATGCTTGAGTGCTATAGGCTATAGTTTATAATAAATACTATTTGTACTAAAAACGGTAAACGGAGTTTACCCGTGATCATGGCGCATGCAACTGCGTCGAAATATCGGGACACTCAAGAACTCACAAATCATGGTAAATATCCCGTTTTTAGTACAAATAGTGTTAATAACCATGATAGTTTCAAAAGTTATATAAATACTTTTTAAAGAAATTTGGTATACAGTTAGATTATGACCGGTATTGGGACATAGGCTATATTTACCCGACTGCGCAGAAGGCGGCTAATGTTTTTATTGACAAATAACGCGTGCGAAACCGCGGACGGCAGCTAGTTAATTATATTATGTTTTGATTATAATCCGGGGCGGGTCAGCACGTTTCGTAATAAATAAAGATGTGGAAAATCCATAAGGTGAAGTGAACTCGAGTTCCAGACTAATGTTACGTGTATCTCTAGGTTACATATTTTTGTTGGCCCCCGTGGAGAATCATTTTCCCTATAGTGATACCGACGGTCCATTTTAACGAACCCTTACGAATTTTGACACCAGTCAATTTATGAAATGACTATAAATTTTTTGAAACGTAAACTCTATCTAATTATTTTAAATGGGTAGTTTCTTCTAGGATTTTACCGCTAAAAGTGGTCGATGCATACAAAACAAATAATTGTAAGTCATTAAAAACGTAAATTCAAATAATGTGTTACGAAACTAAACGCTTCTTTATTTTATTTATGTTTTTGTTGCTTCAAGCGGCGACATCAAATGGCTGGCTTTAGTCGGAAGGGGCATTGTTTTTATATCATAAAATTCATACTGAACTATAAAACCAATGCAAAGAGAGTCTTTATAGTGCTAAACTTTTTAATATTAATCTCCCATTTATACCTATTTGTCTAAACTGTAAGTACTTGTGATGCAAAATAAACGATTTTCTATTCTATTCTATTCTTTTTTTTGACGACCTCCGTGGCGCAGTGGGCGAATAGCCGGCTGAGACGCAGGAGGTAGCGGGTTCGATTCCCGCCGCGGAACAAATGTTTGCATGATCTACAGATATTTGTTCCAGGTCTGGTTGTTTCTCTATATATTATAAGTATGTATTTACAAAAAAAAATGTATATAAGTATTCTATCAGTTATCTGGTTCCCATAGTACAAGCTCTGCTTAATTTGGGGCTAGATAGCGCTGTGTGAAATGTCCAGCAATATTTATTTATTTATTTATTCTATTCTATAGTGTATATAAACTTAGCAGTATATAAACTTAGTAGTGTGTAGCGATAAACTTAGCCGAGTGGCATTTTGGGTCCAAGTGTCCCTTTTTTTACTAACCTATACTCGTATTGTCCCACCGGCAAAGGTCCAACACGGTCCACAACTGAATCTGACAATCTGGTTTGAATGCATCCAGGTCGTCTCTCCATCTTTTTCTGGGCCTACCACGGCTGCGGTCCGTTCGGTATCCACTGGGTGACTAGATTCGCACATCGTTCTGGATGCAATCAAACCACATGGCCTGCCCAATCCAATTTTAAGCGGGTGGTCTTAATGCCTACATCGGCTATGCCGGTTTTAGCTCGTAGGTCGGTATTTCTGACTCGATCGATTCGCTTCACTCCAAGGATGCTTCTCTCCATCGCTCTCTGGCAAATCTTGAATTGGGACTTTTGTGATTCTATCAAGGATCAAGTCTGACCTCCGTAGGTCAGTATATGTCTGTTCTTCTGTTTCCTATTAAATAGCAATTCTTCTAGCATTCTAGGTACACTGCTATAATACACACTGCTATAATACACACTGCGTAATGAATCTTCTTAATATGTAAAACAAGGTCGGGTTTGTTCCAACACCTACAACTCAAGAACGGCTGAACCGATTTTGATGGTTATTGATTTATTGGTTTTGTCTCCGCCCCGAATAGCCGAATAATGATTAAAATATCGGAAAAATTCACGCAAAAGGAAATAATGAAGATAATTAATTTTCTCATATATACATATAATAGATGCAGCGGGTGACGTACATTGACAGCTCGCGTCACATGCATGTCAAGGCGGTAGGAAGTTCGGCGGGACAGCTAGTTATGTATAATAATCATGATGTAAGAGGAGATTTGATTTGATTTGTAAGTGCTTACTTTTTAAACTTTCGTTTATTACGGAACACTTAAGGCGATTTACGCAACAATGCCTAATCGTATTTAGTGCCTAAATATGATTTAAAGAGTTGTCAAATCATTCAAATACTTCAAATTTAAACATGTTTAGTCGCTAATTCCGTTTAGGGAGTGTTATGGAAGCCGGTCTTAAAATTAGATTAGAAGTAAGTAATATGATGGCATTTTTTCTTACTATATTTATCGATTTATATAAGGATGTGTACTAAAATAAAACCCCTTGATATATGGTGGTAGATAAAGAAGATGTGTAAGCGATTGGTTTGTATATAATGAGTCGTTTGCCAGCAGTGATCGTATCAGTGAACTTTATGTTAAAAAACCGCCAAGTGCGAGTCGGACTCGCGCACGAAATATTTGTTTTATTCTGTTTTTAGTATTTGTTGTTATAGCGGCAACCGAAATATATATTAGATCATATGTGAAATTTTCAACTGTCTAACTATCACGGTTCATGAGATACTGCCTGGTGACAGACGGACAGACAGACAGACGGTCAGACAGACAGCGGAGTCTTAGTAATAGGGTCCCGTTTTACCCTTTGGGTACGGACCCCTAAAAATTAAGTCAAGATTTGTACTTTGAATAAAAATTGTTTTCTGAGTAGTTTTTAATATTAAAATTCTTATACCTGTACCTTGGATGTTCACATACCAAAGGAAATCCAAAGGATCCAAAGGAAAGTTTCGTTCTATTTTAATTACTCTTAATATGTGCTCGTATGATATACATAAGTATTACACTTGTTCAAGTAGAGAACTGTATGTCTATTAGTTGATAAATAATTTAATTATGTGTTCGCTTTGAGTGTTATTTTGTTAGCTTACTTATTCAATATGATTTCTTTGTTAAATTAGAATTACTCATTCATTTTAGAAGTTTATTCTTATTTTAACCAGTTGTAATTAGCTACTTTATGCATATCAGCGTGTATCGATCGACTTATCGATAAAGTTGTTCACACGTAGAACTGTAGCGAACTTAAAATAGGTATCTACCTAATATGTCACCCATCCTATTTCATTTTAAATATTGCTTGCATTTTTTTGTGGTAAAAGTGTCGTTTTACAGCCTGCTGCAAGCCTGTTAAAAATTGTTTTTTCATCACTTAAGCTTTTGTAGGTCATTGTTAACTCAAAACTATTCCGTAAATGCGATTTCCGGATCTGGGGCTGAAAGTTAATTTATAAATAGAACAAGCTACATTCATATTATGCTATACTGAAATATATCCATGACAAATTGATATTTCTATTTAAAAATAGAACTGGCCACAGTCTTGTTGTGAAGATATAATAAAACAAGGGACAGCGGAAATGAAAACTTTCTTTTTAGCAACAAACTGTTATAAAAAAGTGTTTTTTGATTTCTGCTTTGTAGATGGCATCATCTACGATCATAATTGATCGCTTTTAGCCCTTACATAACAACAATATTTTAAGATTTTAGATTTAAGAAGTCTGTAACGAAAAAAAAGCATTTCATGATAATAAATCTAGGTTCTTCACGAATCTTTTTTTCTATGTTTGTGGTTAAAATCTACTTTTGAAGGTATATAATTATGGGAATTGAAAATCATGACCGGCTAGATATTTTGCATTAAGTATTGGTATTCAATGGATGTTTTGTGAATTTTATAATAAAATAAATAAAATTCATATACCTACCTAACCTTATTTTATTTCGAAACCCCTACCCAAGCCAAAATCACTTAGACAATTAAGTAATAATAATATTAAGACTAATAAATTATGCTACATAAATAGTCCAGCACTATCTAGCCCAAAATAAGCAATGCTTGTACTAGAGGAACCAGATACATATAATACTTATTTTTATACATTTTACATACATAGGTTTTTTTTGTAAATACCTACATAAAATTTTATAATTACTTACAAGTAGCCCCAAAAAATTGAGTCAAACCAAAGTCCAGAGTAAAATTATGTGCATTAAATTATTTTACTTTATTTTATTACTTTTATTTTATTTATGACATTACATTTTTGCTGTTAATTTTGATTTAATTTTGGTTTAATTCAATTTTAATTTAATTTTGATTCAATTTTGATTTTGATTGACCTTTATATTATTAACAATGTTATGGATCATGCGTATATGAAATAAATTACTATTTAATTTAATTAGGTAAGTAGTATACATTCATTGAATAAATTAATAAATAACACAAGAATAAAATAGCGTAAATTTTAGCCTGTTCCACCTGTCCCTACCAGATTATCTCAACTAAAGGAACTGAAGGTACTGAATGTATTTTTTTATTGTTGAATGGAAATAAACTTACTGATCAATCAAATAAACGTTTATTTGATTGATCAGTAAGTTTATTTCCTTCTCCTATTAGTCGCTATTGAAGACTCTTACTGGTAAAACAAAACATATGTGTCGAGGGGGTGGAATAAGATTTTGATATTTTCTGTTAGATCTGTTAGTTTTATACGGGAAAAATATTACTTACTAAGGTAAGGTTCGATTTCGCGGGTTCAAAATAAATATTGATTACGAAAAATATTTTTATTTCCCCACTAATCTAAACGAAACACAAATCTAACTACTTGAATTAAACAGTTATATATTAATCAGTTAATACAGCTTCTTAAAATTTTGAAAAACTGTTATATTGGCCCAGTTATAGTTTAATGAATGTTGAATGAAAATAGTTTGTGTATGTATTATAGGTATGTTTGGATTATTTCGTGTTTTCCAATGGCAACTCCGGTGTTTAATAAGGACGATGTTACGTTTAATAAAAAAATGGTTAGCGAGTTATTACAAAATGAATAGTAAAGCAAAAAAAAAAAACTATAAAACAATAAAGTCTTTAGCTGACATCAAAAGAAAGTTTAGGAATCATAAATGTAGACTTTGCTCGAAAACTGATCGCATCTCCCTTCACATCAGTTTCAGTCAAATCTGGGCGTATCCAATATCGATTAGCAGGCACAGAAGGGTAGAGGGCGGAAACCGACGTCCAGTGTGTGGCATTTTTCACGCAGTGCGCTGTTGGAAGTTCGCTAAACATTGGAAGATATTTAAATATAAATTCTCTACTTATTTAGCGGTGAGTTCAACATTTTGTGCTCCAGCTGAGAAGGGATAACAATCTGAGGAGGCTATCGTTCGAAAATTCTAGTGAAATGGCTTCAGCACCAACATGTGAAAATGCTCAAGAATCAGCAGGTGTAAAAACTTTAGCATCAGAGCGGGATAATAGTCAAGAATTAGTAGATGTAGAGCAACCAGCACCAGAAGTCGTGAATACTCAAGAATCGGACGATCAAAACCCTTCAGAATCAGAGCGTGAGAATACTCAAGAGTCAGGAAATTCAGAACCTTCCGCACTAGAATACAAGACTATTCAAGGTTCAGGGTGTGCAGAATCCTATGCACCCGAGTGCAAAAAATCTCAAGAATCTATAGATGAATCACCTTTAGCTCTACAGAGCGAGGCTATATTAGAATCAGCGGGTATAGCACCCTCAGCACCACCGCTCGAATTACTTGAAGAATCAACTGGCGTTGATCCTTCAGCACCACCCCTCGAAATGTTTTCAAGCACAGCGTTTGAGATGGCTCCAGAATGGTATTTCACAGACTCTTCAGAGTTACTGTTCGAAGACCCTCAAAAGTCACCGGACGGGACACAGCGTCAAAAGAAATCAAGATCTGCAATGATGAAAGCATTAAAAGTTGAAGAGGTGAAATATGATGGTATAAATTTTGATTTACCCCCAGCAGTATGGTCAAAAGAAGACAAACAAAAGATGCGGGAAATTATGCGCTCCATGTCAATCGTGTACAAGAAAAAAGTGAATAAAGAGCGAGCCAAGGAAATTGATAAACAAACCAGGAATTCCGGCCCTGTGGAGACGGAACTAGCGAGAGAAATAATTGGATTGTTGCAGAAGGACAACAACCTGATGAATTACATGGAGCTGACGGATGTGGCGTTTTCAACGTTTTCAAGAATTACCTATGATTGGAATAAAGTTGCAGAATTATTAGACCATAACCATACACCTGCCGAATGCAAAGAATACTGGTATATGGATCTTTACCCTCGGATTAAAAATATGGGATTTAGTGCCGCCAACGACAAGCAACTGATAGAACTCGCAATTAAACACAATTACCGGAATTGGGATCAAATCGCTAGTAAATTGATTGGGCACACTGAGTATCAATGCTTTGTGCATTTCCGCCGTTACTTGAGCAAAAAATTGCATCGTAACGATTAGATAAAACTGACGGAATATCAACATGGACAATGGACACTACCTTCTATCTTAAACAACCAATGAAGCAGCGTGTCTACATTTTACTGCATTCTTGCATTTATGTACTCTATATCTATTATATTAACTTGATGTAAAACTTCTGGCTAGTGTAAGGTATTACTTCACTTTAGTAAGTTATTCCTAGTTACTATGTGGACACTACCGATGAGTGGAGCCCAGAGGAGGAGAGGGGTGAAGTAAGATGTATCAAGTTATGAGCTTCTCAGCTTTAAAAGTTGGAAATTTTTGGGATTAAAATGGAAAGATTTTGATAGTTTTACGTCTTTGGTACCGTTTATGGGCCGGTAATCTTATTGTGATGGACTGAAATTGACTATTTCCGAAGTAGTACTAGTAGGTTAATCACTTTAAATTTTTGATGTGTATTTGTCGTTTTATAAAAAAATAATAACGTGTACTCAAAGCTTTTATTAGGCACTAGTATAATAAAATGTTGTTGTTCATGTAGAAGATACTTAGGTACTGGTTTCATAAAAATAAGTATTTAAAATTTATATATTTATGTATACCAACTATCAAGTGAGCATAGAACTATATCTTAGCATTTTTTCGAGCAGTTGTCTTTTTTTTGTCGTTCTAAAGATTTGTGTCTATGCTAACCAATCATGATAATAAACAAATATGCATTATTGATGGTTAATGATACTCTCATAGTTATAAAAGTAAGTAATAGTTTATCTTTTAATCCATAATTTACTATCAGAATAGTATTAGATTTGTAGAATACCAACTTAGTTTCTGTATTATCTTAAAATTGTCTGAAATAAACATAACAACAAATACATTGATTTGTTTAATAATCTAACTAACTGAATGACTTCTTCCGCTTGGAATACTTTCTAATCTGAACGTTCCAATCATACCACAAAGTATCCTGTGAAATTTCGTCTGTTCGCTATAATTCAATTCTTGCTGCAGATCATTATTTAGATACCTACTTATAGACACCTACAATCACCTCACCTTTACCTAGACATTTATACAGAGTGTTTGGTAATATATTAACGATATTCAAGTGACGGTTTCTCAAAACGTAATAAAAGACTTCTCGAAAAGAAACTACTAATTATCAAATTTTAAAGAAAATCGAATTTGTTTAGGTGTTTAATTCGATGTAAGACTTACGGTCTACTCTTGCTATTGACATAAAGGCCGATTTGATATCTCTTTCGGAAATGTCTGCGGGTTTTGGGTGAGAAAGGGACGACCAGAGATATCTCGAGACGTCACCAATACAGTATCTGTGGTTAGATGGCAAGCATTATGCAATAGCACATAAGTGCAACATAAGTGTAATAAAATGTTTGTTTTTACATGCCAAAATAAATTTCACATTTCTATGGTAAACATTTCACAAATTTATTTATTACGCTCATCAAAATAACCTCTTTTATTTTTTTGCATATATTATCAAACAACCTATATATAACACAATTACAACCCACCCAAATTACCTTCCACAATCTGTTTGTTACCAAAAGTATGTACGCAAACATAGTAAGTACTCGGTAATGCTAATGTAATGCTACCTACGATAATGTACTAATGTTACTTAGAATTAGACCTACTATTAAACTTACCTAGCTTTATTTAGTACTTATTGTACCTACCAACTTCTGTTAGCATAAGAGGTGTGTGTGTAAATAAATGCCCTTTTATATATTTATTTTAAGTAGTCGGCAGCAATTATAAATGATGTACCTTGAATTTTATATCCATATATGTATACAATACTAATATTTTAAATTCGAAAGTAACTCTGTCACTCATTTTATCTGTTTGTACGCTTTCTCGACAAAACGGCTTGACCGATTACGATGAAATTTGGTATGAAGATAGACTACGACTGGGATTGAGACAAATGCTACTTAAAGCTGACTGTACAGAAAGAGGGTAATGTTTTTATTGAGAAACCACGCGTGCGAATCCACGGGCGGTGCAGCTAGTGCTCTGTAAAGTTTGTATATATTTTTAAAGCCCATAGTTAAAGTTATAGACGCTTAGAATGTTCCAACATCCATCGTACATTAAGTAATCAATAATCGTTTCCTCAGACTAGCCTGAAGTTAGCGGGAAGGTACATCAAGCTCGGACTGAAGCGTTTTATTGATTTTCAAGCACAACACAAAAGCTAACGCGGTTTGGGCGGCCACTATTTGGTTTCCCTACGGCAAGTTAGGTATTTAACTCAAAAAAATAACGTAAAATTCGCTCTCAAGTATAGTGATACAGTTTATTGTGACCATTGGCAGTTGCTGTCGCGGATTTCGCGATGGCGGAGGAGAGATACAACTATAATATGGCTACGGCCATTGACAATTTGCTTAAAGAGACGGCTGATCTGCAAGATGAGAATTCTGAATGGATTATAACTCTTCAAGCTTTGGCGAGAGAGTCTCGATCCATGAGAGCTGCAGCACAGGAATATGCGGCGTCGCGAGCTTCGGCTTCAGGATCTTCAAATTCAGAATCCTCCATATTGGGATTTTCACCTTCGGTTTCAGCGGGTTTATTGGGCGATGGATCTGCGTTTGGGAAATCACCGGGTGACTCGGATGCATCTTGCGAATCTGATGAATCTAGCGTCTGGAATGCTGTAAGTTCTTCGGAACTTTCTGAAAATTCGCGTTTTAACACCAGAAGAGATGAAGCATACAAACGATCAGTTGAGTACTTGGTCATGCGCCTGCGGAACTGGCGCATGGAACTGGAAGAAGCAAAATACGAGGCAATTGACTTTGACTCTCCTTTGGTTATTTGGACTAGGAAGGAAAGAAAAACGCTGAGAGATGAAATACGTACTATGTCGTACGATATAAGGAAGAATAAGATCGTCGACAAAATGTCGGAACTGAACGATGTTCGTGCAGCCAAGGGGATTACAGAGGAAACTAGGCTGGGAGTAGAAATGTTCCAGTTGCTTCTTCAAGATATATTTCTGCTGCGTGTTATGCCTTTCAAGGATATAGTATTTCCACTTACTATGGAAAACATTTATGATTGGGATAAAGTCTCTGTTGCCATCAAAGGTAAACATACCCCCGCGGAGTGCCAAGAGTTCTGGTTCACTAAGTTCCACCCGGATATCAATGGTAAGTGCTGGAGTAAGGCTGAGAATCGGTCCCTGATGGCCTTAGCTGATGCATACAACCAGCATCACTGGGATGAGATTGCCAAGCAGCTGAACACGCATCGTACTGGATTCCAATGCTTTGTGCAGTACCGACGTTACCTGTATAAGGACAAGCCTGTGGTGATTAAGCTCATGAAGAACAAGAAGGGCAAAAAGGAAGCCGCAGAGGGCGAACAGCTAATTCGCAAGTAAACAGCAAATAGCTGCGGGAAACAAACTTACACCCACGATATGTCCAAACTGATAAAAGGATTCTAGTTCTTCAGTTATAAAATACAATAATTTTTTTTTTCAATAACCTACTAACCTTTCTACGGAACTTCGGGGAAAGTTAGCTAGCATATATTATTAACTGGATATTTTATTGATTTTATTATTTCTATTGCACAAGGTCCTCAGAATAAGGTCAACCTAATAATTAGCACTAAAACATAGGCACTTACCTAAGTGTAGTTGGTTTGATTTCGATTCATGTATGTATGTTCTAGATGGCAAGTGATCTTATCTTTAACAACATTATAGTAATCAAGATAATTTTGAATTATTATTATCAATAGAATGTGGTAGATTGTTTAATCATTTTGATGTCTATGGTGTTAAATTATTAGGCTTTACTAATCTTCTTTTACGCATAAATTAATAATTTTAGTAAGTAATTACAATATTACCAATACCAGTTTTTGTATTTCACGATCTAATTATTCAATAGAATTGTGGTAAATTTTTTGACCATCTTGATGTTGTTGTTCAATCAAGTGATAGAAATTATTATAAATTAACAAAATTGTTCACTTAACTACATTTATGTTTAGAAACTAATTAATCGTTATTGTGGATAATTGATGTAATTAAGCATTTATTGATGTGATCAAATATTTAGTGTCCATATTTTGCATTTCATCAACTACTGTTTTCTAGTGGATTTTTTAATAATTTTGCGACACACATTAATGGTGTAATTGTTATTATTAATGTGATCAATTAGTTAGTGTCCATATCTAGTGTTTTATCAAGTAGTGTCTTTAGATAATTTAAGAAGTGTTTTTTGGCTTTTGATTTATTTTTATTCTTAATTTCTGATTACGTACTTTATTGAGTAGTATTTAGAAATATCAATGAATCACTGTATCGTATTTTACTTTACCTACATAAGCAGTATTTACATAAGAATTGAGTCAGTATTTAAGACAGTTGGGGGTATGGGTGCCAGTAGAGGACATGTCTACTATAGAAAGTCAACGTGAATAGTTGCAATTTAAAAAGCTGGGCCGCGCAGTATTGTTAGCCAAATGAACAGTTGCAGATAATGAAACGAACTAAGACTGGCCCTCCGAACGTTGGGCGGAAAAAGACTGTTAGCCGGGTAAGAATGTTGGCGGATTTGAACATGAAAGGTTTAGTATGTAAGTTTCCTTCATATCGGTGTTTTAATGTACTTACTTATAAGTATGTACTTATACTATTTAATGAAATCAATGATAAATGTCATACTTAACGTGACCATGTGTTTTATTTACTTACCATAAATCCCACTTTATTAGAATAAATAAATGCTGGACATCACACAACCAGTCTCTAACTAAGCAAAGCGTGAACCATATATAAAATGTAATTTTAAATAATTCAAGACCGAAATTTTTCTTTGTGCCCTGGTTGCGAAATACTTAAAAAAATATATGTTTTTTAAAACTCACCGGAATGGTAAATTAATTTACTCGATTCTTAAGTTAATTTCTACTTAAGTATTTTTATGTGGTTACTGTAATTAATGGCTTGCTGCACGTGTTGGTTTAAGTTGTGAATGCTGCAAGCAACATGAATATTAAACATATAATAAAACTGTGGCTAACTGGGGCCAAACCAAAGTACAATAATTTGATCTTTTCAATTTTAGTTGATCTTAATTTCTTAGACATTATAGAGGCCAAAATGACATTTGTTTCTATTTTCGTCTGTCTGTCCCTTTGTACGCGCATCACGCTACATCTACGGACTGGATTTTGATCAAACTTGGTACAATGAATAATACCCTATACTATGGATTAGCATTTAGAATGTTTTATCCCGAAAAACGGAAGGGTTCCAGGTGTAAAGGGGGATTAAGTTTGAATAAAAAAATAACGCATTTATCAAATTGAAATAAATTTTGTTATGATCAATAATTAGATACGGGTGACAGCGATTTTTTAAAATTTTGTTGATGTGGGTGTAAGGAGGGTAAGTTTGTATGTAATGGGTGATCTCTGTAACTAATGAACCGATTTTGAAATATTTTTCGCTGATAGAAAGCTGCCTACGCTATCATTGAGTGTTATAGGCATGTATTTTATTAACAATTCGTGTGAAGCCGTGGGGGTTCACCTAGTTTGTAATAAATGCCAATGGCAACACCCAAATACACCATTACGAATCAAAGCTTATTCTCACAAAAACCAGGATTTTTAAAATGATTTGTAAAACTGTGCCATGCCCGTGGATCTGAACTATAAGGATTCGTAATTCAGATACCGAACCGTGATAAGCAAGGTAGAGATACAGAAAATCTACTAAGAAGATTTTCACAAGACGATGTTCACAAATAGACACAAGAAGTATTTTTATTTTTTTATTTAATTACCAACCTACAAATACATTTGTACACAGGTAATTTGAAATATTTTCGGCGATTATGCCCTAACACTCATATACATCTTGAATCAAAATCTACTATAAATACTGCACAATTGAAGTCAATAGATATTAATAATATCTACTCAATTAAAATACTTGATATTCATAACAAAGTGGTATTGTATACCAAACTATTGAATATAAAATACATACTATAGATAATTTAAATAACCTCAAATCATACATTTATGTCCCAAAACGTAACAGTGTATAAAAAATTAAGCAGTTGTCGCAAAAACAACAATCGGTACACTAGTAATTTTATAAATAAAAGCCATTATGTTTAAAATACAACCACCTAACTTGGTAATTTAAGTGTACCTATCTGCTCCAGTTGTTATTTTACCAAAATTATTTTGATTGATAGAGAATCAATAATAATTTAACAAATTATACCTTATTTATAGATACTAAAATGACTGACAGCCTCCAGACGAGCCACACGCTACATCCACAAAAGGCCGCCACCTGAAGCTGGAAGCGGAAGCGCGTGACACCTATTTTTATTCTTTTTTCCTTCACTTTCAGTTGGTTGCCACACGAACACACGAAGCGAGAAGCGTCGTCTCGTGGCGTGAAGCACTGAGATCAACCGTTAAGTTCATATAAAATGTACGAAAAATTCAATCCGTATTTTGTGGCACTGGCACGTGGCTCGTGTGTGGCGACCCTTAGAGTAGATTTTAAGCCTCTCAAATTTATCATTAAAACATCCTCTTAGGCTGGCGCTATTCAATTTTTTTTATACCTAAAGTCATTTGAATGTAAGAATTCGTTCAAGAATATTTAAGTTCCATAACAATTATAAATATAAACTGCTAAGCAGCAAAACAATATTTGTATCACATAGCAGAAATACAATGACGATAGATAAAATAATACTTTTAAATACGAATTTGGTAACTATTATAGAAGACATTATTTTTTTCCAGAGCACAATGTTAAGAAAATTCGATATTTTGGTTACCTTTGGTTTTTCCTGTAGTAACACTTTGAAAGGTTCTCTAAGACCAAATTTATATAATTATATTTAATTAAGTTAACAAACCAAAAGTTACGTTGGTATAATTAAAAGCCATCGAATACAACAAAATTGTTGAAAAACATCTCACGATTATAATTCACATACACAATACAATATCATGCATCCCTCAGTTTGCAAGTATTTATTTGCATTTATAACACTGAATATGTTTGCAAATACTAAACTGTATTTTCTAATATAAAAAGTTTCATGATCGTAGAAACAATAACATAGGTAGAGTTATTGACCTACGTAATACTTTAACGGATACAAAGTTATCCATTTAAAATGGCACAGACAGTTCTAATTCAACTTCAATTTGATACAAATCTAATAATTTAGGCTTCATTTTAGCTTTATTTACATCACAAATTTAGATTTACAAAATAGTTTTTTTTAAATAAATACTCTCATACTTCCTCGTTTTTCTAGTACAACTACTTTTAGTATGAAAAAGTTAGTTACATTGATCATTTCTTAATATTTTTAATTTAAGCCGGATAACATTTTTGTTACTATAAACACCAAATGTAATTTGAATTCCTTTCATTTGCTTAATATTGCGGTAGACTTATGAATTGATACTGTACCTTTTCTTCAAGAAGGAACATTTTTCAATTCATGTAATTAACATGGACCTTTATGTGTGTTTGATAGTTTAGTCACACAGAAGCGTTTTTTTATTTACAGCATTTGACTTATATTTCGTTACCTTCTTAATAAGTTTTGCTAGTACCTACTGGAATGAAGATAAAACTTTGGTCGTTTTGGTCAAACAGTTGTGCGATATTGTTATTAACCGACTTCAAAAAAGGAGGAGGTTCAATGTTCAACTGTAAATATTTTTTTATGTATGTTCACCATTTTCTCCGTCAATTGTGGACAGATTTTCAAAATTCTTTTTTTATTGGAAAGAGTGCACTTCCGAGGTGGTCCATTGGAACCAAGTCCGGATCTGATGGTGGAATCCGGGGAAATCGAGGGAAACCCTCAAATTTCAAAGGCACGTACAATGATTTTCACATATTTTTTTATCTAAAAAAATAATCAGATATTTGTATATATATAATACGGTTATCTGAAGTCGGTTATATTTTTGTTAAAAATTTACTTGTTTTTTCTACTAATTTAAAACTAAAACGCTGTTTTCGACGTATTCCTTTTTCTAAATTTTACCTTACAACCTATTTAAACATATTTTTTTACAAAAGAAAAAATCTAAACTAAACATCAAGCAAAAGCAGTTTCGAGTAATTTACAAATTAACGTTATCATCTAACTGTAGCAACTGAAGTCCCCAATTAACATTAAAATCGTCCCTAAAATAGTTTAAATATTTTTTTATTTTATGGAACTATCGTAAGATTATATAATTGTGGACTTAAATGCGGCAGTAACTTTAAAACTATGACTACACGTAAAGCTTTGGCGTTGAAAATCGCGGCGTCCCATTGTCCTTATCGATCACTTGATTACTAAATATTATTTATTTTCATAATACAAGATCGATGCCTAATGAAGTTACGAACGGGCTCACCTATGTCCCAGTGATCATGATCATCGAAAATATTTTTTACAAATCCTTATGTATTAGCCGAAATTCTACACGATATTGTTCCACTTTTTGTTTAAATAAACAACTAATATCACTATAATTATAAATAAGCGTAAAACTACTTTAGGCCGGCCCTGATAAACTAAACCTTGATTATTCAGCTTCCAGTCTATACAAACTATAGTTTTTGTAACTTAACAAGTAACTTATAACAGCCATTTACAAATACATCTTGTAGTATATTCGGCAAACGGCAGTTTTTAAAGGAAATTTACTTGCATTAAGTGATTAAATTGTTTATTTTATCGCACTGAATCCTTTCGTCATGACCTTTTTTTACAATCGCTCTCAAGTCCATACGTAATTTTTTGTTATCTTTCAGGTAAGCGTGTCACAAACAATGACGATGCTATAATATTTGAACTAGTAAAATATCAGAAAAATTCACGCAAAAAGAAATTGTGAAGAAAATTCATTTCCTCATACATAATGATGGCAGTTTTTCAATTCTACCGGGGTGACATAAATTGACAGCCAGCGTCATATGAATGTCAAGGCGGTACGAAGTTCGGCGGGTCAACTAGTGTTAATATAAATATACATAGCTCACCATACAACGCAATGTAAGATGAAAATATATATTATATGCGGCGTATGTGATGGTCCATTGGATTGTATGGCGAGCGCTATTTTATCTTAAAAGGAAATATTATAGCATCTCCATCGTGTGTGACTCCTTTTAGGCTGGTTTCAGAGCAATGCGTATAGTTCGCACGGGCTGCTTTGGGCCGTCCGCATGCGTATTGTCAGTAGTGCTTTATAACGAGTGTCAGTTTTAAGTTGGAGCGTCCCCGTACGGAACAAACACGCCAATGTAAAACGTTATTCTAACGCCTCACCTGTAACTCCACTCATACGCATTGCTCTGAAGCCAGCATTACATCAAATGTTGTAAGGAATGTAAAGAAACTGGAATTCAACTAGATTTAATTACGAGGATTAGGTACCAGGTCCACTGATCTAATGCAGAGTAACTGACACAACCAGTAAGTCAGACAAGCTAATTCTATTTTGTCTTTCAGCACAATGATAAGATTACGCCTGCCAGAAGTTACTTGCTAAGGTACAGTTTGTGAATGAAAGTCGATTAGTGTTTGGCACAATTTTAGGAATAAAATGCATTGGTGGACTTAGTAGTAATAAAGTAAATATATTCCATTTTGCTACTAAATTCTAGTAAAAGAAAAACATTCAACTTGTGTTTTATCCGACTCAAGGAAACATAGGTATTATCTGAAACACTTTTCACGAAGAAATCACTTTAGTGAACTTAGAATCTCTTACAAGCCTATGACTATACAAAACAACATAAAAGGTGCTCCTCCCTCTATGTGCCTCTTTTATTTAGACGAAAAAGTTGCCGAAAACTCGTACAAAAGGGACAGGGCTTGCAATTTACCTATACACCGGGCTCTCTGTTCAGAAGCCTCTACGCCCCTTAGGTCTCTTAGGAAATGAGCAGAACACTTTGTATTTTATACATTTTGCAGTATTTTTACTCTATTAATTTTGATGACCTTAATATGCAAAATAATAAACAATATATGCTTCAGTTAAAACCTAAAATATAATGCTCTATAAATTGGGATAAATTTAATATTATTTAGTTATTGTTATTAGTTACTAGCCGGAGCTCGCTGAAAATTAACTTACGTTAAATAGCGTAAATAAATAATATATTATAAAACCTAGACAAAATGCTCAATTTTATTATGGCATAGGTGCTAGGACTTGACTAGCCGCGTCTTTAATGAATTTCTCTCGAATTATTTTATGGTAATCTAATTTACTACATTGAATTCTATATATACTCGTATTCAAAGACGTCTTGATTTTATGTACTATTTATACATTAATTAGCTTTGGAGCTTATAACTATACAACAATGTAAATTATTATGATATATATGAAATATTTGCCCATAGTCTTTTATGGATTCAATATTCTAACAAAATTTATTTACCACAGTCTTAAAATTACCATTGAATATTTCAACGAACAACATTGAGAGTGACGACACCAATTATTTGATATAGATTCAAGTCGAAAAATCAACTTATGACTATTACTATTTCCTATAGATTGCAATGTAAGACTGATGCAGGGCCCAAGCGGTTTACGACCATATGTATCTGTACCTAATTGTAATTATAACGATTAACTTCAAATAAAGTAGGGTCGTTTTTTAAAAGACTTATCGTTGTGTTAATTTTATTTGTTTAAATAATGGTGTACATAATGATGAGTGTAGGTCAGGTAAGTCTGGCTATGGGACTGCCTACAGATAGGTGACCCAGCTGAGGCAGACTGAGAAAACGATCCGATAGGTCCCCGGTTGAATCCAACCGGGATCCCATGACCCTGTCAAGTGTTAGTGCAGCATCGACTCACTCATCTCAAGATGGGCGATTTAATGACACACTGGCACTGAGGTGAATGAAGGAATATCGTTGGGATTTTATCGGTATGATGTTGGTCGATAACCTACGGAGAGTCTGACAGACTCCTTCAGCTCTCCCCGAATCGGAGAACATGTGTAAAACATTTTCCCATTGTTAAAAAAAGGCTTCCTGGTCAACTTCAATGTCTTTTGAGAGGTGAGTGAAAGATAACTTTGCTTAGCAAAGGAGCAATGTGGGCTGATAAATAAGAGTATCATATTCTACTAAGTCGAAACATACAGAAATACGTAAACACAACTTTGAGGAGGCCAAGAGGAGGATTCACTTGGGCTTGGCAGTGTTCGAAAAATTAGGTCGAGTCTTCTCGTCGGCTACACCACAATGCCCATCAAAAGAGCAAGTTAACGTCAACGTGTTATTTGTGTATATAAACACAATTACACACTTTTTGGATGCACAAATTACTCCCAAAAATTTCACGGGGTCAAAGATATTCACATGTGTATGTTCCATGGTCATGAACAACTTTGACTATGGAACAAAAACAGTGTGTGAATAGAATTATCTGGGAGTCTTTTTACACCCTGCATATTAAGTGCTAAATGTAATAATATTGTCTAATTATCTTTAAATTGGGTACATACAACCTTGACGCCTAATTTTTTGAACTGAAATGGAAATTGCTGATTTAAATGACTCAGCTCCATACATATGGTTACTAATGTACATAAAATGCATAGGACCTCAATGGTTTCTGCTGCACGATACGATTTATCATTACGTGTATATAACGGTATACAAAATGCTGACGTCAGTATTCCAGCTGCAAGCGAGGTCTAGGGTTCATTGTTCACTGCTGGATTGTCTCGTTGGGATTCGATGGGGGTTGAACACTTATCCGGACTTCGCCGGTGGGACCTACCACGATTTTCACCTAAAAAAGAGAAAAGTTTACATTAATCGTACATTTATACCAGGTGCTCCGAAATATGTATATGATCCTATGATTTTAATTAATAAAAATATTTGACTTTGACTTTGTAGATACCCGACTTATGAGAACAATGTTTGTTTTACGGCTTTTCCAAATTCAGTGTTTTTAAAATGAAGAAATGCTTAAAACAAAGAAAAATCTTGTACGTTCACGTAAGTCCTTGGGTAGCCACGTCACCATCATCATCATTTCTACGAATCATCATTAGCACACTTTTTTTTAGATATTTTTGTAATGTTATCCATACTCCCATACTAATACGGGTATTATAAATTCGAAAGACCTCTGTCTCTCTGTCTGTTTGTTACGTTTTCACGATTAAACGGCTGGATCGATTTCAATTAACTTTGGATATAATGAGAATATATTTATTTATTTTTCTTTTACGACCTTAATCCACCGGTGGACATAGGCCTCTCCCAACACGCGCCACTGAGTTCGGTCTTTGGCTCTCTTCGACCATCTTCTGCCCGTCGCCTTTCTCAAGTCACCTGTCTTGCACCTTGCTGGGCCCCCACACTACATTTGCCAAGATGCATATTCCACACCACACACAACCAACTGGGGGACTAGCCCTTATCAGAGTATCCTAGTCTCATCACCGTAGGTCATTACGAGTAGGACGCGCTGATTGAAAACTATCGTTTTCAGGCATTTTAAATAATACATATAAAAATTAATATTGAAGGTCATTTCACACATCTGCCCCAAACTAAGCAGAGCTTGTACTATGGGAACCAGATAACTGATAGAATACTTGTATACGTTTTTTTTTGTAAATACATAATATAGAGAAAGATCCAGATCCTGAAGAAATATCTGTAGAACATGCAAACATTTGTATATGGTGGCGCAGTTGGCGTATAGTCAGCTGTGACGCAGGAGGTAGCGGGTTCGATTCCCGCCGCGGGACCAATATTTGCAAGATCTACAAATATGTGTACCGGGTCTGGATGTTTTTCTATATATTATAAGTATGTACCTTTCCTAAAAAAAAAAGTATATAAGTATTCTATCAGTTATCTGGTTCCCATTGTACAAGCTCTGCTTAGTTTAGGGCTAGATAGTTGTGAAATGTCAACCAATATTTATTTATTATTTATTTATTTGTTCCGCGGCGGGAATCAAACCAGCTACCTCCTGCGTCTCAGTCGAATCTTTTACCTGGTAAGAAGACCCCTGAACATATCCCATGAGGCGGTAGTCAGAGGAAAGTCCAAACATTATTTTTTATTTTATTTTTAGCTCTCTGTGTGCCACTGCTGGGCAAAGGCACATTCTCTCCAGTCACTTCTTTCTAGCGCCTAGATGGTCCAATCTGAAGAAAGTTAGTGAGCTCGTCCCTCCGTCTTTTCCTTGGTCTGCCGCGACGTCTTTGAGTTGTGTCAGGGTTCCATTCGGTGGTCAGCTTGGCTCACTGATCATCCGTCAAACGACAAACATGACCAGCCCAGCCCCACTTGAGCTTGGCGGCTTTTGTAGCCATATCGGCGATTTGTGTTCGGGAGCGCAGCTCGGTATTGCGTATTTTTGACTATAGGGCATTACGGTTTCTTCAAAATTTTCAAGTAGTAAAATACATTGGTGCACCACCGGAATTCAAACCCACAAACTTGGAAGTTATAGAACATACCACTAGGCTAGGCCACGTTTCTTTTTTTTACTTCTACTTAATTGATTGGCTTTGTGTATGTACCTAGTCTCCTTGTCAAACATTCATCGCATAGTAGACGGGGTTTGGCGGCGGCGCCATCGGAGAGGTGGCCTGACCTTGCAGGCCAGAGGGCGCTCCCTCAGGGGCGCTGCGAATCACGCGTGATGGTGACCTTGGAGCCGGCTGGTAAAGTGGTGCAGCCACCTGAAAAGAGGAAAGGAATCGATATGGTATCACTAGTAGTAAACGGTTTGGTAAATACAGGATTCTGGTTGTGTACAAATTAGTGCATAGATAATCTGGTTGATTACTCTACACACACGTAGCACATACGTACGCACTATTCATAAGGTGCTTCTAAATCTTCTTTAAATTATGTGTTTCATTAAGGAAAGACTTTAAAAACTGCTGTAAGCAGTAAAAAAACTATCAAAAAATCCTAGAAAGTTTTCATTTAAGTTTTTGTTTAGGTTTAAGTAGTTTTTGTGTGGAAATTTGCCTAATAAAAATCAATGCCAGTGCATAGTGGTTCAAATGAAATAATTCATTTTTTTTATTAATGTTAGCATTCCCAAGAAATAAATGTAGAATGTAGGTCCTATAAAGTTTTAGATTTTAACGAATAGGTGTTTGTGTGGAAATTCACCTTTTAAAATCAATGCCAGTGCAGTGGTTGAAATTCATAATTTTTGAGCATTCGACCCTTCTTATCCATATGAACTTTAACCATGCCAGATCTCTTTCACTTTACATTTTAATATAAAGTGTCGGTAACGGTAACAGTGCCACTTCATAATATTTATTGAAGTGAAAACTTCTTTAGGCGCGTTGGGCATTTTTGAGATGGGAAAAACCATTGAACTCACGATACGGTTACCGGTACCGACAATTCTGTATATAAGTATCTATAGTGTACTCTGTTTTTCTTTATTTGAGACGATTATGTGATTATTTGTGTTTTATTTACCCACTAGCTTCAGTGTCGCACGCAATGCTGTAAATACAACATGGTAGCATCAATGTTGACCTCTCTTTGATCTAGTTAACCTAAATCTAGTAAATCTTCTGTATTATGTATCTAGATTTAATATATTTCAAATAGTTACCCATATTTATATGTAACCATTTACTTTCATAACCTAAACATTCTATATGTGACAAATTTCATAGGTATATTTATGTATTATATATAGTATTATTTTACAAAGGTATGTTTATAAAATGTTTATCTACATTTTAATAAAACTACACACATCCTTTATATACCCACTCCTTTGTTTATTTTCATTTTAGTGCGTCACTGATGTACTACTTTGCTTCTGGTTTCAGCTGATAATCAGCGTTGGGTGCCGTAAGTTATGCAGCATAACATCCAACATTATGCTGAACTGAAAGCCATTTTGATACGCAGTCACATGAGACGAACTCTCTAAATAAATTCATTTGTACCTTGTGTTCTTTATAATTGTATTATGTGTCGTTTTGTGTGCACCAAATAAATGATTATTCTATTATTTATAATGTTTTTAAAATATCTATTCAACAAAACTCTACAAGTCCGGCGCGAGAGTAAAAAAAATCACCCCTAATTGTCTTATAGAGAAGAATAAAATTTGCGATATAACTATTTGGATGTTAATAAGGACTTCAATTTGAAAAAATAAATAATATATTATATATTTATTTAAATAATACTAATTAAATAAAATATAAAAAATATTAAGTAAATAAAATAAATAATAATAATAATTGTTTGTTACCTTTTCACGACTAAACGGCTGAACGGATCGTAATGAAATTTGGCAAAGAGATAGATTATATCCTCGAGAAGGAATGTTGTCTCAAAAAATAATCTTGAAGGAGTGAAATAGGGGTTAAAAGTTTGTATGGGCAATCCATAATTCCTTAATTTAGGTATCTGAAAATTCATATTTAGGCTTTTTGTAAGAAATAAAGAAATACGTGTTTCAACTTTTCCCTAAAGGGGGGGGGGAGGATAAAGTAAGGGGTTAAAATTATGTGGTATTCTTTAAATGCACTCCCTATGTACCGTTGGTATATAGATTGTGACCGGGATTGGGACATAGACTACATTTTACTCGACTGCGCAGAAGGAGGGTAATGTTTTTATTGACAAACCACGCGTGCGTAGCCGTGGGCGGGTCAGCTAGTCAAAATATAAATAAATCCAAGCACGAACAGAAAACTTGGATTGCAACAACCTCATTGTTTCGCGTGCGGTGTAACAGGTGGCGTCATCCTGTTGAAACCACATCTCATTTGAGTCGATCCCGTTGATTTTTGCCAAACAAAGTCCCGTGACTGTCGACGGCTTTCGTAACCGGCCCCCTTATTACCTAAGCCAAATTGCTGTTGCTTCGCTATCGCTACTCAGACATCCACACATGTACAGTACGTACCTCACGTGTGAAAGGGATGGCCTGAGTAGCGATAGCAAAGCGACAACAATTTTGCTTAGGTAATACGGCCCCGGGTCTTTTTGGCGAATCTTTTGACGAAATTGAAGTTGCCATCCGTAAGGCCCTTTCCTCATAAGATTGCATGTCTGCCAACAGAGCAACGGTGGCCATTTAACCGTTATTTTATTTCATGTGTGAGCCCGGCTTGCACAATGATCCCTAAACGTAATTAGCGACTGACATGTTTAAATTTGACGAATTTGTATAATTTGACAACTCACTAAATCATTAGGCACTTAATACGACATCGTTGCGCAAGTCACCCTAAATGTCATTACCTCAGTAAATATCAAGGTTTTTAAAGTGAAACTTTTATTACACCGTCTCAAACTTTTTCGTCTGTGTGTTGCATGTCGCGTGACGGTCGGCCGCGGAGCAGGGATAAATTGAAAGGCGCTCGTCAGAGCAGCCAAGGCCAATATGGCGGCGCCTATAGTTCGCATCAGCTGACCGTGTAGTGTAGATACTATTACTCATTTGTGCCAATGAAAATTTTTAGTTAAATGTCTAATGTGAAACAAAGTTTCATTTTTATCGTGGTTTCACAAAACCACACAATCCTTTTTAATAAAACATCTAAATATATAAAACAAAGTCGGGTTCGTTAACCCACTCAAGAACGGCTGGGCCGATTTTGATGATCTTTAACTTGTTGGATTTGTCTTCGCCCGAATAGCAGAATAACTATTAAAATACCGGAAAAATTAACGCAAAAAAAAAAGAAGAAAATTAATTTTTTCATACGTAGATGCAGCTAATGATGGCCGATTGACAATTATACCGGTGACGTACATTGGCGGTACGAAGTTTGGCGGATCAGCTAGTACGTTATATATGTTTTTTATAGACGACCAGCGAGCGACAGCAGCTGGCTTACGTAATAAGGGTACCGGAATAACAAATGGGCTACTAGAGCGAAGCTAGTTTGATATATTTTTCTTTATACACACACATACACCCACACACACACACATACACACACATACACCCAACCACCATACACTAATTTGTATTATTCCTTATGTAAGTGTTTCTTTTTTGTATTAAGTGAGTATCTTTAAGATTGTATTGGAACCCTTACTTATCTTGTCGCGGGGGAGGGCGTTGGTATCTGCGACACAGTATTTATTACTAATGCGGATATCATCGTTTTTCATTTTTGTAATTCACCGTTGTTAATTGTTCCAAATAAAGATGATTATTATTATTATTATTTGGGGAATGAAGTTCAGAAAGCTAGTCTGGAAATAGGTTCGCAAAGGCTCGTGCAAAATACATAATCGATGATCAAGGGGTTGATGGAACTAAATTGATTATAGCCGGGCAGAATCATAAATACATAATGTTGAATATTTCATTATTTCATGAACTCTCAAGAAGCAAGTACAAGTAGGTAAGGTAGGACGGTAGTTAAAATGTCATTACATTCGCATATCAAGAGTTATGAAATTTAAATTTATGCAGTATTTCTGAGAAACGGCTGTAAGTCAAAAGTACTACAAGCTCACTATACAGCCTGAGATACTTAGAACGAAAGCAAGCGGCGGCGGTGGCGCTTAACACATAGCACTCCATTTATTTGAGCAGTGTTGGTAAACTAACGTAATGGCAAAATAATGTGGTAAGTTCGTCAACGTTTCGCGAAATAAATGCTAGCGATTAACTTCACTATAATGCTTTTAATTAACGCACTGTTATGCCTTTGCGAACTAATTACTTAAACTTTAGAGCCTCAAGAATATATCAAGAAATAACTCAAAACATTTTTTGAGTTAAGTTATATCATGGACATATTTGTATATGTATAAGTGTGTTTTGTAAAAAAATCATAGGTATATGCTAGATTCAATATTATTTAATAATGGTAGATATTTAGGTCATGATCAGGTAGGTAGTTGAAGTTTCTGTCATTAATAGACCCCACACACACAACGATTTCTTTGCGGAAGCCTTGCGTAAGCATAGAAATTTGAACAAGTTCTTCCCATTGAGGCTTGCGCAAAGTAATCGTTACGTGTGTGGCCTCCATAAGTTTTTGCTATTCGTTAAAAGGTTAAGCTTACGAGCCAGCATTGTAAAATAAAAAATCTAAATTCTTTAAATTTAACAGGTGCATTTGCTAGTAAAGTCGCTACGAAACTTATTTCTATTTTTTCTAAACCATTTGATTTCGGTATCTTAGATCTACATTATGCAATTTCCATTAACACCATCATCATCCATTAATAAAATACCATACACAAATTATAACCTTACGAAATTGGAACACACTAATGGTTGGTAGTTAGGGTTTGTAGCAACCTTTCGCAAAACGAATGAGTTATTGTTTGCCAAGGCTTTACAAATAGATCGCAGATTGCACACACCTGCCCTTTAATAGAGTTTTTTAAATGCACCCTTCTGCAACAATAAATCGATAAATAAAGATTGCCCGGCATATTTTCTATCATTTAATCTGTTTATCACTAGACACTCGATATAAACTTATTTCACTATCTTTATATATGTAGAGCTGAGCTAAGCCAATCGAGCGAGACAGGTCTATACTTAAGCAAAGGCAAGAAGGATACAACATTTTACAAAACACACTTTTTACCAGAGATGTGCTACGGATGTGTATCAAACTCACTGATATGATTACTGAATCTGTCTAGCTGCGAATAACCCATCGGTGGATTATTTCCTCGCTTACCGCTAAGCTCGCACAGGTCCGGTGGAAAGCCCTTAGATCTATATTCTAAATTATATAACTAACTATGCTTTAGCATAGATCTTTTGGCAGTTAAAACTCTTTTCAAAACTTTTGTTTTTATCGATTTAGTTGTTTAGTTCTGAATTAAAAACTTTTACCAATTTCTTAAATATGTATGATTCCTTAGTTTGTAAAATAGAAACGAGTGTCTAAAAATACTATTCAAGATACAAATTACAATTGTAAACTCAAATTAATTCATGTTATAGTGATATTGTCAAACTGTAATAGTTATACCTATAGGTTTTCTATCGTATTATATGATTACTGCTTAGTATTAATCTCCAGTCGACTTGTAGGAAATAGAGATAGAAAATAGATCACCTCGTTCGGAATAGAACTACATTCTATTAGAATCGGCATAGAAATTTCTAATCATTGTAAAAAAATTATCACATTCACACTAATATTATAAATGCGAAAGTTTGGATGCCTGTTTGTTACTCAATCACGTTATAATGAACCAATTTCGATGGAAATTGGTCGATGAAAGTCGATAGATACCAAATTCGATAGACCTGGATTGACACATAGGCTACTTGTTATTGACAAACCACGAGTGCGAAGCCGTTGGCGGAAGCTAGTTATAAATAATAATCAACCCCATTTGTACCGAAAGTCTGTGACAAGTTTAACTCATCCTAACTTGATTTTTGTAGTTAAATATTTAAAAAAATATGTACCAAAATATTTAACGCCTTTTTACGCTTAAGTAAGTAGGCGGTAAATATTTTTTGATTGGCCTTTTAAATACCTTCATTTTAATACGCCATTCAATAGGTTTTGATCAATATTAGATTTTACGTCTAACCTACGTGATGCACAACATGAACATACACCCTAAAACATAACCCTCCATCTGCACGACCGGGTAAATTTATAAAATCCGAAGCATTTAACGTAGGTGTAGGAAAAAACAATCTTTCTCTTTTGCTACAAAACTATTGCACAAAGATTTTCTACGTTAATAATAACCATTTTATTGCCACCACCTAACCTAACATACAAAGTATATCGCTATGGAGTATCGCTGAGGCACGTAAATTTCGCAATGCGCGTGGCTTAATAATTCGCAAAGGGAATATTAATTTATTTACCTTCTCTGAATAGCAGATCATCTGCTTCCCACCTCCGGGCTGCGCGGCCGGCACGGGACGATACCGGGCCGGTGCTGGGCACAGCGTCTGAAAATAAATAAAAAATGGTCTTGCAAACCTGAAATACTTAATTTTTTTAAAACCCCAATAGTAACGAACACACTACCGCTATGTTATAGCAGGCCGTGCATTTGTTATTTTAACCGATATATTCAAACCTCTAGCGTCTCTGTCGGCTATCACCCGGCATGCACCAGGAGATCGTTAATCTAATCGAAATGTAGGTATTCATTATAATTAAGTGCAATGGGCCTACTTGTAAGACTCAGCAACTCCTACGGAGAACCGTTTTATTTTCTAACACCTTTGGCTACATTTTAAAACAGAGAGGTGGAACAAGAAATAACACATTCCACATAGTCTTCCTTGAAGTGTCTAATATATTAATAATACAGGACATTTCACACAGCGCTATCTAGTCTTAAACTAAGCAAAGCTCTGGAAATGTTTGCATGCTCTATAGATATTTGTTCCGGGTCTGGATTTTTTCTGAATATTATAAGTTCTACCAGTTATCTGGTTCTCATAGTACAAGATCTGCTTAGTTTGGGGCTAGATAGCGCTGTGTGAAATTTGCAGCAATATTTTTTTACTTATTTTTATTTTTTTGTAATACCTGTCTTACTTAAAATATATTGACAGTAATAAACCAACAACTCTAAAAATCTGTTTTACTATTTCATATCTACAGTACCTGCATGTGAAGCGCATGCGCATAGCTAGCTCTCTGTTGCAGTTGTGGCGCGACTGCTTGAGCGCTTGCTGCACCATTTCTGCCTTGAGGATAGTACTGATAAGCTCTGTTATCTGTGAATAACAAATTAATAGTATCTCAGCAAGAACTTGGGAATCTTACATGATCTTAAGAAACATCTTGCATTTAAATTTATTTATTCGACTAAAAGTTACATGATAACAGTAATACATAAAGCACTCTAAAAAACCCTAAGACCCTAAAACCCTAGAGGTTTGTCTTGGTGCTTAGAGACACTTGAGCCTCTACACATTATTATGATACTTAAAAACCCGTCACCTGTATGTACCTAAACATAATTTTATAGTTATACTGATACAATTACAACCGCCCTACCCACACAAATTACCTTACCTACAGGCTTAGAAGGATAGGTTTAAGTGAATATTGTAGTCATCATCATCATCATATCAGCCGTTGGACGTCTAATACTGAACGTAGGCCACCTCTCATAGATTTCCAGAGTGCGGCCTGCACATAACAAATCCCAGCAACTTTTATCAGGTCATATTTCAATCTAATATAGGGCCGTCCTACGCTGGGCTTTCCAGTGCGTGGTCTTCTCTAGAACCTTTCAGCCCTAACGGCCGTCAGTTCTACGAGATATGTGACCTGCCTTCTGCCACTTAAGCTTACTAATCCTCTTGCGTATGTCTGTGATCTTGGTTCGTTAATATTGTAGTAAATCATTGTTAGAACCAATCTACGAAGATCGATTATTGCCGGGTTCCTATATCCGTCGGTAACCAGCTACGCCTCGTTTCTCCTTGAAAACGTGTCAAAAGATTGACATTAGTTTGACATTTTTTCAAGGGAATACGAGTCGTAGTCGGTTACTGACGGATATAGGAACCCGCTATAAATCGATCGAGTTCAGTAGGTAACATTGGTTGTCAGTTTTTGATAGAACCCTGTCAATATGTATTGCGTGTGGTCTTCTGTGTGGATTTGGCACAGTTAAATTAGTTTTAATTTTCAGATATTACTTTCAGATGCAAGATATGCAAATGATAGACGCGAAACTATCTACGAGTATACTCGCAAAAAACCGATGTTAGATTTAGAGTATGCGATTATTGAAAAATCTTTGAATGCTAAATGGTTTCTTATAATTAGGCTCTAAAGTTGACGATGTTTTTTTTTCTTTTATAAATTATAGGCTAGCGTTTGACCACTATCTCGCCTGATGGTAAGCGATGATGCAGTCTGCGATGGTACACGCTTGCCTAGAAGAAACCTATTCACTCGCGACTTGAAGATCCCTAGGTTGTAGTTATCAGGAAACACAGACTCAGGCAAGGCGTTCCACTCCTTGGCGGTGCGCATAATAAAGGTGGAAGAGTACTGCTTTGTGCGTATGGGAGGTACATCCAGACAACAGGTCTGGATGGACTGGACGATCCTGTTTTAATTAATAAGCGGCCTATGGAATCTGGTTTTTATGGTATCAAAGTGCAAAGGCCCATGCAAAGAAGTTACTTTTATCTATTTACACAACAACTTCTGTGTTCAAACCATATTTCCATTGCTCTTACAAATGTTACGTTTTTTGAAAGTTGATCCCAATGAATAATATAAAAAAAAAAAAAACATTTATCTCAACAAAAACATTGTGTGAAAACGTGCCAAGTCTCGATTGAGATTACTTGGTCATAAAAAGTAGTCAAATAAAGAGCCAAGTGAATAAAATAAAATATTTTGTAAGATAATACGCAGTTCTATTGATTAAATTTCAAATAAAATATTGCTTTCAGAAACCTACATTTAACAACCAGCCATGATGCCATTTCAGATCCCATAAAAACCACTTATGTGAAACTGACTTCAGTCAGCTATAATGTCTACCTTAGTAGCAAAACCTTTACTCAAGAAAGCTTATTCAACTGATTTCAGCCTTTAAAAACATGCTACATAAACGAGAAGTTCTGCTCCTTTATTTCCGTAATAAGTCACGTCGGAAACAACTGAAATAATTTTAACAACGATGTCAGAAAGATCTATCCTATTTGAGATCGATGTGAATTCTATATTAATACTAGTTAACCCGGCGAACACCGCCTTAACATGCATATGACGCGAGCTGCCAATGTACGTCACCGGTAGAATTGTCAATTGTTCATCATTAGCTGCATCTATGTATGAGAAAATGAATTATCTTCATACATTTTTTTGCGTTAATTTTATCGATATTTTTATAGTTATTCTGCAATTCGGGGCGATCAAATCAAAGATCATCAAAATCAGTCCAGCCGTTCTTGAGTTATAAATGGTGTAACTAACCCGAATTTGTTTTTATAAATATATAGATTATAAAGAGGTCAAGTTTCTGAGTTTATTTGGATGAATGGGGTAATCTCCGGAACTAGTGATCCGATTTTGAAAATTCTCTCACGAATAGGAAGCTACAATTACGGAAGGAAGCATGGTTTACGACATTATCGGATGCAAACTGCATGAGTTTTACCGTCCACGATTCTAGAAGTTGTATTGTGGACACGACATTACATCGATATGTGCTTTTGTCCATAGGGACAATATGAAAAAAGGTCACTTTTCCAAACATATAAATCCTCAAAACTCTGTAAAAATAGTTAATTCTGGTTCTGCTTGTAATATTAACTTTTTGACTTACACTCAGTGGCGGCCCAGAGTTGCTGATGGTGGTCATGCTGTTGTGCTTGTGTCTCAGCGTACGGTATGTACAGCATGTCCTGATGGGTCCGAATCGGCGGCGGGGACTCAGGACGGCGGCACCGGCCTGCCCGAACTGGCGAAGTTGGTTCGGAGCTCGTTGAACTGTACAACTCTTGCGAGCTTTGCGAATCACATCTGAAATGGTATAGATTTATTGTTTGTCGTTTTCATTCATAGATAGAAGCTCTTTTGAGTTTGACTATACTCGGCACGGCGAACCTTGATCCCTATGACAGTTCGTGTTAGTGATGGGTCGTGTCTTTGGTCGTGTCGATAATTTTTTTTTAGACAAAGGCGTGGCTTGCATTCAGCCACGTTGGTAAACATGTTTTAAAAAATATTATAATGTGCATTTTTAATGTCCATTATGTTGTTGTTGTATTAATTTAAGATTTTTGGCATAGATTAAGTAGGTAAGTAAAACAAAAGTTTCCAACCTTGTTATTTTCTAATAATGTTTAACCCGGTAAACACGTTTTTGCTATATAAGTATATATTTTATCATGAAAATGAATGTTCCCCATTTATTTATTTTGTCTGAAAAAGTGCACTCGTTTCCATTACCGACATTTTTTTATCGATACTTGCCGCCCTAGTCGATAAACGTCACACGACGTAAGTTTTGCAGGACGTAAACATAAATTCAGATTGAGATAACTTCTTGTAAATGTTAAGAATTGTTAAAAATATTAACGGAATATCATTACTAATGGTATAAAGCTACGTAAAATTTATAAATGGCATTTTTAGACGCCCCCAATATGATCCCAATTTAATGGTGACGCCACTACAATGTTATATGGTGACATTAGCTGTCAGTGTCATAGGGATCAAGGTTCCCCGCGCCGAGTTATAGTTAGTATATAGTAGGTCGGTCTATAGGAATATCGACCAGCGATTAGTCAAAATTTACGCACTTAAATTCTTCAAATCTAATTATTGTGAAAAGCATTTGTAAATATTTCTATTGCGAGGTCGAACTCGCCCGACCAAATCAAATGTTTGTAAAATAAAAAATGTACCTAATAATTAAAGTACTTATGTGGCCATACTTATCAGTTTTAACTATTTTTGCATTATTTCTCTTTGTTTCTGCCAAAATTATATCTTTATTTGCAATATTTAGATAGCAAATAATGTGAAACAATCTGGAATATTTTTTACAGTAAGCACCATCTGTTTTTTATACGAAACAATGAATTAGTGTCATCTGTGAATTTAGCCTAGACCTAGGTGAACTATTTCTGTATTTACGAAAGGGTGAACCATATGAGAATGTTTACGATAAGAATTGTTTAACTCCCCGTTCAACAGATGGCAGTAGCACCTTCTTTCTTATTGTTCACTGAAATCTGATACGGCGAAGTTACAGCTTTATTATATGTTACGAGAGCTTGGATGTTTGTTTGTTCGATACGTTTGTAACAATTTTACGGCTAAACAGCTAGACCAATTTCGATGAAATTTGGTATTTAGATAGATTATATTTTATTAGTTTTTAGTATTTTTTACGAACAACATCCATATGAATCGTCCTTCATTGACGTGAAGTTATTTACATGCAGTTTTGCGTCACTTTGACATTCTTAGGCTACTTTTTAACCGACTGCGCAAAAGGTGTGTAATGTTCCTATTGATAAACTATGCGTGCGAAGCCGCGGGCGAGTCCGATAGTAAGATATAAAGTTTCATTGCTACGGTTAAGTGCTACGAACGTGTAGGCCGTTTGCGCCGCGTAGGCTTCGTAGTTCTACGGCGGCTAAGACGTCATACCACAGTACATAATTTTTATCTTCGGTTAGTTTTTGAGAGTTGGTTAATATTATCATCGTTGGTTGATGCTATTTTTCTTTTGTATTTTAGCGGTTAATATCTAGAACTTGAAAACATTGTCTAGAATAAATTATGCTCATAATAGATGTTTTATTTACTAAAATTGCCGAACTAGATAGTTAGAACCCTTTGCAGTACTCTAAAATTAAATTGAAACATAAACCAATTTAAAATTGAACAGAATATTTATGCCAAATGAAGTGCAAAGGGCCGTCTTATCGCTGAAAGCGATTTCTTTCAGGCGACATTTGGATGGAAATTAATAAACAAAGCAGTAAAAGACGGCTGTGCACAGAGTTAAATTATAAAAGTATGAAAATAATGATATAAACAGTACTTATAATCATAATACCTAAAAAATAACCGATTTTTATTACGATAAATACGGTATTTATCACGTATTGTCGGTCGAAACACCGATAAATCATCATCATCAGCCCACATAAGTCCACTGCTGGACATAGGCCTCTCTCAACACGCGCTACTGAGCCCGGTATTCGGCTATATATGCCGATAAATGGTACGTGATAAATCCCGTATTTATAATTATGATTAACCAATTTAATTAAGAGGCAATTGATGATGCACACGTTTCTAACGATATGGATTAACTTTTGTAAGCAATCCACATCTAGATACTGGCTGGTGCCAACCTTTTTGGTATTTAGGTTCAATACTCAATACTCAATCGTTTTTCTACAATATAATAGTAGGTGGTAATCAATAGGTACATGATCATTATGGACCCTGTTGGGCACAACAATATTTTGGAGCGAGGAGGTTCTCGTCAGGTCATTGTTCTTGTTAGTATATTCAATTTAAAAAGAAAATATTTAAATCTAATTGTCAAAGTAGGCACCTAGTAGGTAAGTATCTAACATTTGTCATTAAAATATTCGTCAATTCGGTTTTAGTACTTAGTAAGTATTTGAGTTGTTTAATAAATTTTATGTTATTAGTCTCATTTTCAACGTGTTAGGTTATATTTGTCAATCTTCTTTTACGTATGTTAGTCTCTTGTATAATGCAAGAGTGGCATCTTGTCTGTGCTGGTATGTAAAGGAGAGTAATGAGTTTTAATAGCTCACAAAAAATAAACACTTGCAATCAAGTCAATCTATATAGATAAGAGATAATTAGGTATTAGGTTATAGACATAATGGTCGCAAGAAGCATAATTCATCATCATCACTATAGAATAATCTAGATGTCGAATGTTTTAACTCCTTCAAGAGTCAAACTCCATTTGATATATGAGTCGTACAGAATCAAAGTTGGCAATCTGTCATTTTGAGTAAAAAATTGACATGAAAATGGCAGCACGGGAGATTTAAATAGACACTATACTATTATTTTACTTGAATCAGGATCAAGCATGACCTTAAAAAACTGACCGTAAGGTTGAGATTGGCATCAATATGGCTACCTGTGTCTAATGTCAAAATCAAAGGCACAGGTATTGCTCGACCAATCATAAGCGTTTATTCCATCATGAAATATAACAAATTTCAGTTGGACGTTTCAATGGAGTATCAACATTTTGAGAAATTACAGATTGCCACTTTTGTTGTTATACGTCATATATGTGTGCCATAAAAAGATGGTTTGTTCAACTTACCCGATATTTGCGTAGATTGAGCAATTCCGGTACATGGCCTCCTGTCTCTGCTGGTATTGTGCGTACGCGAGGTTCTGCGCGTGAGCATAGCACGGCTCCGTGTGCTGTTGGTGCGGCATCATATTCATGCACGACCGTGCTGACACGTAATCAGCTGATTTGTTTGACCTAAAGAAAATATGGACTTCAGCCATGGGACCAGATGTTACAATCAGTTTAATTTGTCAGCAGAAAACCCTTATTGAAGTAGGATGCGTGGAGAACGCCCTACGCCGCCGCCCGCGCAATATCCAACGCGAAAAATACATACCGACATATGTTAACAAAAGAAGCGGTCACATTGTCGTGGCTTTGACTACCTGTGGCGGTGGCTGTGCATAGTTGAATAATGTTTTGGACTTATGAATTACCTGCCCCCAAAGAGCATAGGATTGAACGACATTTTGTTTTTATAGTCTTTGTCTTATAATGTAAAGTTAATAAAAATGTCTCAAAATGGGAATAACTTATCTGGTACATCTCGGGAGGTTACGGCCAGAATAGCTAGGGCAGAATTATTTATACTGAAATATAGAATTAATATCTAATATTTGCGGCTAATTTCATCTTTGTGTCAGATGTTGATATGGAGGGGTCCGGATGTGGTCTTTGAATCATGCTGCCAAGTACTTTCGGCCATACAGGAACTGGCAGACTAGGTTTTTTTATCGCTACCATTAAAGTACTATTTGATGCTCTAGGTATACCTAATTATTTTGGTATCAAATGACGTATTTGCCACCTATTTTTTTCACCGCAAGTGGTACGTTTTTTTTGTACTTTCGGCCAATATTTTTTTTACCCAGATTATTTCAAACTTGGCATAACTTTTCTAAACATGTGCCATGAGCTTATCTTTGTATCGAGTAACGTAGTCAATGTTGCGGTCGGCGCCCGTACTACAGTCACTGCGAGTCAGAATTCCAGTGAAGCGCGATTAAATGCTAGCGAGTGTTGTTTCGAAGTTCATTAAAAAAAAAAGTACTTTTACTAGCGTTTGCACAAATGAATGAACATTCTGTATTGCGCAAAATAAAAACAATCTGTACATAAGTGAACTCTCATTTTTATGTTGCTTAAAAGTTTACATAAATGCATTGGTTTGAGAGAGAGTAAGTTAGAGTATGTTATTTTGTAGTTGAATAAGTTTATTCGTTAAGTTTGATTGATCGATGGTTTTTGAAGTTTAGGTAGGTACTAAAGAATCCAGCTGAGTATTATTATAAAATATAGTAAATAAATACGCTTACGACTATATACGACTATACCCCATGATGGACGTCCTCAGATTTCTAACGAAGTACGCAGACCCATAAAGAATAGATTCTATGAGGAGGGGAGGGTAGTCAGAGGTTTAAAATTTCAAAAAATAACCATATACACAACTCACCAGTTAGAATTGCTAGCCCGACTCTGTGGTCGAGAGTTCAAGTTTGCCTCCGAGTAGTACTGCCAGGAATAGTTGGAGTTGCTTCTCTGGCAGGAGTGCGCTTGCATCTGGGCTTGCACTGCATTAGTCTGAGGTTGGAGATCGTTTTGCATCTGTTGCATTTGTGAGAGAATGTCGTCGGAAGCCACGAGCTGTCGTTTGACAGCAATTCCGCGCACGGCCGGGCGCCTGTGGAACCCTGAGAACAATAGACGGCCAGTCTATTTTTAAAACTGGAAAGTGGTTCTGAACTCCTTGTCACATCCAAAAAGTGTGGAAATGTCTTTATTTGCTATGTACTAATGTAAAAATGCTATGAACCAATAAGAAAAATCTTATTATTAGGACCAAGTCATTCATATATTATTACGTTCGAACCAGCTGTTAGTTCTCCTACAAATAAAATAAATATTGCCATATCTGCAAGGCTAGCACGGTATATTTATTGTCTACGAGTATTATCTAAAGAAAAGAAAAGGTTGTGTCGATACTTCCGAAGCTATTTTGGTCCCGAGCACACTTGGTTGTGAAGACTGAATTCTTCGTAGAGTAAAAAAAAATATATAGTCAAGCGCATATCAAACCACTCAAAGTAACCAGTACGGCTGTATCTTAGTCAAAATACAATGTTAATTTTTCTTTTGTTTTTAGTCATTTTGTATGATTGAACAAATCCAACTACAGACAAGTTGATCGACGACTACTTGTAAGCTAGTAAAGTCTACTCTGCTTTGATAATTCTTCTTTAACTCTTCTGTATTATCTTCACCTATAACTAGCTCAGAAACGTGTAGCTATAGAATATCTTATATTTTTAGTTTATCTAGATGCCCTCTATCAATAAATATTTATGGGTAGGTGTGGTGTATCCTAGTGTGTTGTGTGGCTAGATAGGTATCTGTCCGTAGCCGGAATAATAAGATAAAGTTCACAAGACACTGATTGTTTATTAACCACAAACACCACATATAAAAAATAGAAGGAGTATACTCGTAACAGAAAGAAGAAGAAACAATAGTTTAAGCACAAGCATAAGGGTTCCTTGTCAATACACTGAACAAAATATCTAAGCGCGTAATAAAGTTTTGAGCGGAGCACAAAGTGACGCGGGCTTCGCGGCAAAAGGTAGGTTGGGACTCGCCGGGGCCGGCACAGATTAGGCGATAGTTATTATGGCCGCTAGAACCAGTTTTCGTTTCCATACTACACACTGATGGCGGGCGCTCGGTAACAATATAAAATTGAAATATTTTATATAATAAATAGATAAATAGTATGTAGTGTTTTATTTATAAAGTAAGTAATATATTTGTTAAATATTATATAGCTGTATTCTTATTTATGTAAGTGTTAACTGTAATAAAATATGTATTTATTTATGTATATAATTATTGATATATACAAATAAATAAATAATATGTAGGTTCACCACATCACTCCCCCCCAGAGACCGCGTTTAGCGGGCGATAATAGTCCGGGAATCGAACTTGACGCCCAGAACGAGTTGTATTCTTGATAGGTATTTGAGTAGGAATGGAAGATTGATTGGGATCAGGATCTGGAATAGTGGGATTAGAGTGTGACAGTATGTAGGCTGGTTTAAGTCGGTCTACCGATACCGTCATCACTTTGCCTTTCACTTTAATTTTAAATGTTTTGGCATTTCTCTCGACCACTTCATGAGGGCCAGTGTATGCCGGTTGTAATGCACCTCTCAATGCGTCTTCTCTCAGAAATACGTGAGAGCAAGACGAAAGATCTTTGTATATAAAGATTTTATTATTTGAGTGGTGTGAAGTTGGGACAGGCTGTAAATTGTTGGCAAATGATCTGATACGTGCTGAAAAATCAGTAATATCAGTCGTGCATTTGACAACTTTATGGCCAAAGAATTCACCTGGAAGGCGCAACGGCTCACCGTATACTAACTCGGCCGAGGAAGATTGAAGATCTTCTTTGAAAGAACTTCTTATGCCAAGTAGCACGAGAGGTAATGTTTCGGTCCAGGTACTGTCGGCATGGCACATGATTGCTCCCTTTAACTGCCGATGAAACCTTTCTATGAGACCGTTACATTGAGGGTGGTAGCTGGTGGTCTTACGATGCTTAAAACTTATAAATTTTGATAGCTGCTCGAATAACGCTGATTCGAATTGCCTACCGCGGTCAGTAACAATGTCGGTAGGACAACCAAATCGAGCGATCCATCCTGACAGAAACGCTTTGGCCACTGATTCCGCGGTGATATTGGTGAGTGGGACAACCTCAGTCCATCGCGTGAAGCGATCGATTGCTGTCAGACAGTACCGAAAATCACCAGACGGAGGTAACGGTCCGATAAGGTCTAAATGAACGTATTTGAATCGCGCTTTAGGTAAATCGTGGGTGCCTAACGGCGACGATACGTCACGATTTACCTTTGTGCGCTGGCAAGCCAAACACGCCCTAGACCATTCGCGACAATCTTTCCTCATCAGGGGCCAAACAAAGCGTTCTGCCACTAATTTAGCGCTTGCGTTAGCACCAGGATGGCATAGTGAGTGCAAACTATCAAAAACTTGTTTGCGCAAGGTCTTGGGTACTAAAGGCCTGGGAGTCGTTGTACTGACATCGCAGTACAGTTGATTGCGACTTCCAGGTATATTCAACCTTTTAATGTGCAAACTAGTTTCTTGTTTAAGAAAATCCGCTATTTCGGAATCGGAGTCTTGGGCTTTGGCTATCACTTCTAGATCTACTGGACTCTGCAGTTCCTCGACCCGGGAAAGCGTGTCAGCAACGACATTATCTTTTCCGGCGATGTGCTGTATATCGGTTGAGAACTGTGATATATAGTCTAGATGTCTATACTGACGTGGGCTACTGTGTGCTTTCCTTTCATGGAATGCGAAGCACAGTGGCTTGTGGTCGGTATAGATAGTGAAAACTGTAGCCTCTAGCCAATGACGGAAATACTTTATACTCTCATAGATAGCAAGGAGCTCTCTATCATATGGTGAGTATTTTTGTTGTGTAGGGCTCAACTTGCGTGAGAAAAAGGCTAGAGGTTGCCAATTGTCGTCCACAAGTTGTTGCACGACTCCACCGATAGCAAAATCAGAAGCATCAGTAACAAGACCTAACTTAGCTTTTGACTCAGGATGAGCCAACATTGCTGCATTACAAAGGCTTTCCTTGCATGCTTCAAAAGCCTTTAACGAGTCCCCGCTTACATCAACAGGATGCGATGCTTTAATGGAGCCGGTCAGTAAAGCGTTCAAAGGTGCTTGGATTTGGGCTGCTTGGGGGATAAATCTCCTATAAAAGTTTAACATGCCCAAGAACCTTCTAAGCTGTTTGGCCGTTTTAGGAACAGGAAATTCCTTGATAGCCGTAACCTTACCTTCCAGAGGTTTCGTTCCGTGTTGAGAGATATGGTAGCCTAGAAATGCTACCTCTGACTTACCGAAGACGCATTTAGCAGTGTTGATGAGCATGCCGTAATCTTTCATCCGAGTAAAAAGTTGGCGAAGGTGATCTTCATGCTCAGACTCACTGCGGCTAAAGATTAAAAAGTCATCGAGATAAGGGTAACAGAAATCTAGGCCACGAGTCATCTCATCAACGAACCTCTGGAACGTCTGACCTGCGCTGCGCAATCCAAAATTCATGAAAGGGAACTCAAAAAACCCAAATGGCGTCGAAATGGCGCATTTTGGGATGTCTTCTTCAAAGACAGGAATCTGGTTGAAGGCCTTAACGAGGTCAATTGTTGAAAAAACCTTACAACCAGATAAGCTATGGGCAAAATCATGAATGTGACGGATAGGGTACTTATCTGGAATCGTCCTAGCGTTGAGCATACGGTAGTCACCGCACGGTCTCCAACCATTATCCTTTTTAGGAGCTAGGTGTAGTGGTGACGACCATGGACTCTCCGAAGGACGAGCGGTACCTGTCGCTAGCATTGCCTCGAACTCAGACTTGGCAATTTTTAACTTGTCTGGTGCCAGTCTACGAGGTGTGCACGATACTGGAGGGCCTGGTGTGGTGCGAATGTGGTGGACTGTATTGTGTTTAGGGGTGCGATGAGCGCCTGCTGGTCGTGTCAAGTCTGGAAACTCAGAAAGTAAATTATGATATTTCGAATCACCAGTCACGACCTTTACACTAGAAATAAGGCTATCGTTTACCTGTACAATGGTAGCTACGGTTGACAAATTAGTGATGGCATCAATTAAACGCTGATTACGAACATCTACAATTAAATTAAAATAGGACAAAAAATCTACGCCTATAATAGGTTTTGTTACATCAGCTACAATGAAACGCCACACAAAGTCCCTACGGAGACCTAAGTTGAGGTTCATCTCAACCCAGCCGTAAGTTTTTATGGATGAACCGTTCGCTGCACACAATTCATAGTCCATCTTCACACGTTGTCGGAACGCAGAATGTGGTACGACGCATAAGTCGCTCTCCGTGTCCACAAGAAACTGGACAGCCGATCTGCGGTCTGTGACGAACAGGCGACCAGTAGTGAGAGGGCAATCTTCAGTCGCCATTATCGACTGCCCTTCTCGTTTCCCGACTTGTAGTCGCAGGGCTGGATACAGTTGTCCGCTTGGCTACCGAATCTAAAGTGGTACCAACAATTAGGGAACTTCCTATAGTTCGACTGGGACCTTCTCGCAGGTGTACGGCTTCGTTCGCCTCGTCTTCCTTTTAGCATCTGTCGGCTGTGGGAACGGCCATGTTCATGGACTTCTGCTGTGAGGGCGCTGACCTGCCTGGTCAGCTCCGTGATCTGCCGCGCCATGATGTCCAACGCCGAATCAGTACTGGAACTGGATGCCGCTGCCACTTGGGGTGAGGCAGGAGCGATGTCGTGAACGCGATCAGCCAAATCAGCAAGTTCACTGAGGGAAAGGCTCATCTGAGAAGCGATGATTGTCTGCAAGTTGTTCGGCAGTCGGCTCGTCCAAATTGACCTTAGAAAATCTTCCGGGATATCGGGGCCGGCCAAATGCTGCAAGTGCCTCAGGAACTGCGAAGGTTTGCGATCACCCAACTCTTCAGACTGCAGGAGCTGTTTGACCTTCTTCTCTTTGGAGACGGAAAGACGCTTGATGAGTTCACTCTTTAGCTTCTCGTACTTGCCAGTGGTGGGGGGTGAAATAATAACATCTTCTACCTCCACTGAATACTGTCTGTCTAAGTGCGAGAGGACATAGTTGAACTTAGTCAAGTCATCTGTGATCCGCGCCATACTGAACTGACCTTCAATTTGGGAGAACCATATTGTGGGTTTTTCGGGCCAGAATGGTGGTATCTTCACGCCAACACGAAAAAGTTCAGGTGAATATCCGGGCGGGTCAATGGAAACGCACTCTCGCTCCGTCCGCGACGTACCGCTGCTACCGTCTTTGTTCATTTTTCTGGAATGTTCTTCTCGGGGTCACCAGTTATGGGTAGGTGTGGTGTATCCTAGTGTGTTGTGTGGCTAGATAGGTATCTGTCCGTAGCCGGAATAATAAGATAAAGTTCACAAGACACTGATTGTTTATTAACCACAAACACCACATATAAAAAATAGAAGGAGTATAACAGAAAGAAGAAGAAACAATAGTTTAAGCACAAGCATAAGGGTTCCTTGTCAATACACTGAACAAAATATCTAAGCGCGTAATAAAGTTTTGAGCGGAGCACAAAGTGACGCGGGCTTCGCGGCAAAAGGTAGGTTGGGACTCGCCGGGGCCGGCACAGATTAGGCGATAGTTATTATGGCCGCTGGAACCAGTTTTCGTTTCCATACTACACACTGATGGCGGGCGCTCGGTAACAATATAAAATTGAAATATTTTATATAATAAATAGATAAATAGTATGTAGTGTTTTATTTATAAAGTAAGTAATATATTTGTTAAATATTATATAGCTGTATTCTTATTTATGTAAGTGTTAACTGTAATAAAATATGTATTTATTTATGTATATAATTATTGATATATACAAATAAATAAATAATATGTAGGTTCACCACATATTTTATAGGCATTATCGTGCACCGCAAGTTTTGGGAAAAGATCATGAGGCGGCAGACGATGGCATTACTCCTTCACTTGTTTTAATCCGAGTTTCTCACCATAATCATCATGTTCATCGTCGCTGCTGGCCGGCTGTGACTCTTGCCCATAACGCTGCCGCAGACGTTCGGTCCGAGGCGCGGCCGCGCGTGCGAACGCTGCGAGCCCATCATCATTGTCTCCAGAACCCAACGTGTTATGGTGATAGTCTAAAATAAACGAATAACATTAATATATGACGAATAAATAATAAAAATAAAAAAAAATGCTGGACATTTCACACTCAAGATTGGGCTTTAGCGCCCGAGTGGATTGAAGAGGTAAGGGTTTTGCCCTGCAACGGGGTACCACAGGTTTATAATACTAATAATTTCACAAAGAGCTCTCTAGTCTCAAACTAAGGAAACAGATAACGACTAGAATACAAGTTATTGTGTTATTTTAATACATCATTTTATTTTTATACAGAAACACCCATAATCGAAATAAATAGCTCTGTAGTAACATTAACTTCAAGGTTAAACCAGGCCCATGATACTCTATAGAAACGAACTCATCGAATTACGTTTTATTCAGGCTCAAAGACTTGCCCGCACGCGGTTTGTTTGTGCGGGAGTTTAGTCAGTACTTTGAGCTAAGCCAATCGAGAGGACCAACACTATACGTAAGCAAATAAGTGAGGTCTCTTTGTAACTCTTTGTAGTTTTTTATCGATATTTGGCGGCAGATTTTGAGATTTCATCATTTTTCAAAATACTTTTTGCATGATGGGTACATTTTGTTGTTGATCAAGCGAAGCGGGATGCCCAAATCAACTTGGGCATATCGGCTTTGTATGTATGTTTGTTTGTGGGAGGCTAACTTTCGAAGCGTTGATACGATCATCGTGAAATTTGATTCATAGGTAGGTAGTAATGGCACAATTTTGGTGTGACTAAATGAGCTAAAAATGTTGGGGGGTTGTTGAGATATTGGAGTTCAAGGCAGGTAAAAGAAAATGAAAATGAGACTATCAGGTCAAATAGAATGTCAAATGAAAGATCTTTATTAGTAAATTTCGACCCCGTTTTTATTTTTAGTTTAGTCCTTGCAGTTTTTGAGTTATTAGTAGCTGTAATAAAAACTGAACTTTGACAAAATTTACAAGGTACACCAGTGGGGGTCACTGGTGAAGTTAAAATTAGATATGCTTCTAGCTTTAGTGTTACAAAATATAGGTAAAATTCTGAAATCCAGAATAACTGCAATTTATACCCAAAAAAAAGTAACCACATAAGATGAACAACCATTACCTGTAATTGGAATGAAACTATAGGTTACCAAATTACTTGACCTACAGATTCATTCAAATTAGATGTAACGAGGGTTCTTGTTAATTGGTTATAATTTTTTGGGGTACAAATGGCAGTTATTCTGGATTTCAGACTTTTGCCTATATTTGAGTCACTAAAGCTACACGAATACTAAATTTCTGCATTGTGGGTCACTGGTGTACCCTGTGAATTTTGTGTAAATTTTGTTTTAATTATGGCTAATAACTCAAATACTACAAAAATTAAAGTAAAAATAAAAACGGAGTTCAAATGCACTAATGAAGACCTTTCATTTGACGTACCACTTGATCTAATAGTCTCATTTAAATTTTTTTTTACCCCACTTGAACCCCAATATCTCAACAACCTCCCATTATTTTTAGCTCATTGAGTCACACCAAGTTTGTGTTATCACTACCTACCTATATACCAAATTTCATGATGATCAGATAAACGCTACGAAAGTTATCCTCGGACAAACAAACATACATACAACGCCGATTTGCCCAAGTTGATTTGGAGATCTCGCTTCGCTCGATCAAAAATAACTAAAACTATGAGCAAAACTAACTTACCTCCCCATTCCCAAAATGGATAACGGGTAAGCTCTCATCCAAAACTTTCAAAGTGGGACAGCGAAATTTGACGACGACAAATTCTGGTCATCTAAGTTTCAAGAGTCTAAGTTCTGTACTAAATGTTCAAAGCATTTCCTAGAACGTGCAATTTATAAGCAGTTCTTCAAGACACTTTTGCATACGATATTGCAAAACAGTACAAAATTTCGTTTTCAAAGTACATTAAAGAGCTCAAGAGCTCCTTTGTACGGTACGTTAACCTCGGAATAGTATAATAACAGGTGTGCACTTGTACATAATATATATTGTGGGTAAGGTTAAGGCTTCATATCTTATCGAGTAGAAGCATGAAAGCGATATGAACGAAAGAAGACAACAAATAGATGCTTGTATGTTCCGAGAAACTCGTTATGAAACGAGGTGAAATGGTAATTCGAAAAATGATGATCCTTTTTACGATTTACCGTTTACTTTATTTACCTACTTGCTTAGCAAGCTTATTGATCTAACACGGTTATTTTCATTAAAGATATAATGTAATTTGATCTTCTGCCATTATATCCGGTGACCCGCACATTATTCTTTGTCCATTCTACACTTACTTCAATCTATAAATAGTGCGTAGATCATTGATATATATGTACCTACTACGCACTAGATATCGCGATCCAAACACTGTTTCACTGAACTGTACTGCAATCCGTACACCTTACTTTAGTGCGGCTTCGACATGTACGCAGTTTGGACGCGTACGGAGCGGCACTATTAATACCAGAATTCGAATCACAGTATGAAATACATAAAGTATGACATAAATAACAATTCAGTAGTCAAGTAAGTAAAATTATTGGTTGTTCAAGTGAATAAATAGGTAATAATATCGTAATACCACAATAGATTTTTTTTATTAAATTGCCACACCATCTAAAATCATAGACATTCCATTCATTACATGCAGATATTCCATTACAAAACCGGTTGTAGGTAGAAATATGTGACTGAATACGGACTTGACGTGGTGTTTTTAGAAAGTGTTTTAATTTGTTTATGTAAATGTTTTCTAGCAAGTTTGATATTTTTTAATGTTTGTTTTATGTTCTTTCTTTTTATTTTTTTATTTATTTATTTTTATTTTAATACTTTATTGCACAAAAAATACAAATTACATGTACAAAAGGTGGGCTTAATGCTATTAGCATTTTCCACCTGCCAACCTCAGAGGTAACAAAAAAGGTTGGCGAGCTAACTTAAAACAATATAAACATAATGATACTTAAAAACAAAAGAAATACAAATAACAATAAACTCTGACCACAGTAACAATAAACACATAAACCTACTTGATATAATAATAATAATACATAGAATATATATATAACAAAATATAAATATAACAAAATAATATATAAATATATATATATATAAAACAAAAAATACTTAAGTATTACATAAAGTACACATACCACGTTTCCATATACTATTTTAACAGCTAGTGGAGGACTTCAAGAAATGACTGTAGTATAGACTATTCGTCTGAAGACCGGTTTACTTTTTAATATATAATATCTATCAAAGGTCAGAAAATATGACGACTTGCGTAATTCGATACTGCAAGAATACATCAGGTGTCAGTTTGATTTCAAACTATTGATAACGTACTTGAGCTTAAATAAAGGCGTAACAATTCATTTTATTTTAATTTTCTACTTTACCATATTTTCATTTATCACATTATTATTATACATTTTGAAATCGAGTATGAATTCTAATGAAGTTTTGTAGGTACAAAAGCTGTGTCACGTATGTGGTGTAAAATCTATAGGGACGACAGGTTCTTATACTATGTTGAACGGAACGCCTAGGGGTCTCGCTTACGCCTACTCTCAACTTGAGCTCATACATCGAGTCTGTTCGATGCATCGATCACACAGATACGAGTAAGTATATTAGCATCATCAGTAGTTTGACCTAAGTAGGTTACTCGTACCGCGAGCGCGGCCGGGGCGCCTACAGAAGTCAGTGCACCAGCAGCAACCATCCATACCGCACTCATAAATAGTCGTAGTTTTATATATACAATATAGCTTTTGTACAGTAAACTCGACTTTTCTATCAGCATCTCGGGAAGAGCTAGCCGCGATTCCTACATGGTCCTTGTAGGAATAGAATCCGGAATATAAAACTACGACTATTTATGAGTGCGGTGTGGATGGTTGCTGCTGGTGCACTGACTTCTGTAGGCGCCCCGGCCGCGCTCGCGGTACGAGTAACCTACTTAGGTCAAACTGCTGATGATGCTAATATACCTACTCGTATCTGTGTGATCGATGCATCGAACAGAGTCTAAGGCTAAAACAGCTGCCATGAAGCTGGGCATCCTCAACAAGGTCAGGAGATACTTCACACCAGGACAGCTTCTTAGTCTTTACAAAGCTCAAGTCCGGTCTGGTTGGAGTTCTGCTGCCACCTTTGGGATGGTTCGGCCAAATACCAGCTCGCTACCTTAGACTCGATAGAACGTAGGGCTTTTAGGCTTATAGGTGAGCAATATATGGCGGAGACTAAGACGCAAAGTCTCGAACACCGCCGTAAAGTTGCAAGCCTATCGATCTTTTACAGAATACATTTTGGGGAATGTGCCCAGGAACTATACGATCTGATCCCGCCATCTCCCTTCCATCAAAAGACAAGCAGGCGCACTGCTCAGTACCATCCGTACCTAGTCGATATACCACCCATTTGCACACACCGTATTGGTTCTACGTTCTTGATGCGTACAGCTAAGGTATGGAATACTTTGCCGTCGTCTGTTTTTCCTAAAGAATACAATCCAGGCCTCTTTAAGGTAAGAGTAAATAGGTTTCTTCTAGATCTTCGTGCTTCATCTTAGATCACATCATCACTTAACATCAGGTGAGATTGTGGTCAAACGAAGTTCTACCCAATTTAAAACGAAAAAAAAACGCGTAAGCGCCATGAATTTCATGGCGCTTACAACGTTTTGGTCGCGATTAAACTAAACTTTATAAGCGATCTAGCGCTACATGAATTAATAGTTTGGTTATAGCACATAAATAATGTTTTAGCGCTGCAGCGAACTTTAGTTCTAACTCACCAGCATTTAAACAAACTTTTTTCAAGAATGTTCTTGTCTATCGGTCAAATATATGGCGTAGATACACTCCTTGTTACCACAAAATGTTAAAAAATGCATCGCGTGTTTAAAAATATGCTTACCAATTTCTGTATCGGATTTTTTAAACACGCGTTAAACAGTGTTTAATATTTTTTGTGGTAAGACGCTCTATGCTTAAGTAATAGGTTAAAAAGCTTTGTTGTATTTAATACTAGCTTCCGCCAGCGGTTGGCACGCATGGTTTGTCAATTAAAAATAGCCTTTATTTTTATGCAGGTCTATCTATCTATATATCGAATGTCATCGAAATCGGTTCAGCCAGTAAATAAATAAAAAAATAAATATTGCTTGACATTTCACACAGTGCTATCTAGCCCCAAACTAATCAGAGCTTGTACTATGGAAACCAGATAACTGATAGAATACTTATATATATTTTTTTGTAAATACATACTTATAATATATAAAGAAACCACCAGACCTGGAATAAATATCTGTAGAACGTGCAAACATTTGTTCCGCGGCGGGAATCGAACCCACTACCTCCTGCGGCTCAGCCGGCTATTCGCCCACTACATCACGGAGGTCACCAATACGACGTGATTGAGTATAAAAAAACCTAATATTTATAGTGTTATGAAACGCTATTAGGTGCGGCAAACTTTTCCTTTCAAAAGTTTCTATGTTGAAAGCTATCTAAATATGTTTTACATGTATAAGGATTTGCCCCTTTAAAGGTCATCGGAGGCAAGATAAAATATCCTTCCAATATCCTTAATTGGGTTCCAGTAGACCTAGCACAGTAACTGTAGAGAAGGATTTAGTCATGGGTCATTTATCGGAACAAAGAAGACACTTGTCGACCGTCTCAAGCACGGCGATTGCTAGAGTGAACGGGAAGAAACGTTGTCGAAACTTCCTCGATAGTAATCTACAACGCCGAGCACGATAGCCATCATTCTCTCCATCTTTGACATTTAAGGATAGACAACTTTCTTCTGAAATTGTCTAGGTCTTACGATGCCTAGACTACACTGTCTTCTCAAGTTATCTCTTTCGCACTCTTCTCAAACACGCGCTTGCCAACAATGTTTGGTTAGATATTTAATTAATTATATATACAAAGTACGTTGCTATAGACAAAGAATCTTTCTCTTGTCTAGAAATAAAACTTTTTGATCCTGCTCGTGGTAAAAACAATTTTGGAAGAATCGACAGAGAATGGAATAGAATAACGCTTTATTGTACATCATACTCAAACTTAAAAACACTATAAAAAAACAATATACGCAGAAATACAAGTTGCGGTCAGAGCCTTGCCCTCTCTTCGAAGAGTAGACAAGAAATCGCTGTGCTAGCACTGCAGGAGGGTTCAGATGTACTTTATTTGAGGTGATCGTGGATTTATTGGCAGTTAATATTTAGTTTTTCTATAAGTAGCTGTAATATTTATACGTTGCTGTATTGATTATATTTACGTAAGTAATTGCTTTGATGAACTTGTCTTTGTCTTTTGTGGTTACAACTTTAAATATGTTTAACGTTTATAATTAATATATATTAATACTAGATCGAATGAATAGTAAATATGAGAAGTTGGCATTAAAAACAAGGTTTAATTTTAGATAATCCTCTTTCACGACTCAAGGTCTTTGGTTGTGAGTACTTGTGAGTGAGATATTAATCTTAAATACGTGCAATAAAAAATATTATTAAAACAATTAAAAACTTGATTGTAACATTGATGATGAAAGATGAAGCCTTGATGATTGATTTGGACATCTTTGGATCTCATACTTGGTACACAGACCCGTGAAGATGTCCAGTAAAGGGGTGGTCTGAGGCAAATCCTGTGTTTAAATAAAAATAATCAAATGTCTGCGGAAAACTGAAAATAAAACGAATCTATTTTACACATTTGGTAAAACAGCGTGTTAACAATATGGGTCAATTTCCTTAGTATTTTCGAGAGTAGGTTCATAGTTTTGGAATAGTTAATTTGTTTTAAATATTTACCTGGAGTGCCAGCTACAACATCAGGTGCTGGCGCTTCATTATGCTCTTGGAATTCGAGGTTGATGGCAGCTGAAGCTGAGCCTCGGTCTCCAGGGGGGACGTAGTAGAAGCCCTCATGATGTGCCGTGCTGCCCACGCACGCTGTCAGCGGTGCCAGAGTCGATAAAAACTGCCTTCGTGGCTCGGGTTTCGGCTAGGATACAATTACAAGGACTTAATACAATTAAAAGTAAAGAGCTAGAGATCATGTAAACAATTAATTGATTTTTTGACATGATAGATCATTTATTTTGGAGTGACACGTTGTCATATCAAAGAAATAGTTATATAATATCCTAATCCATATAAACATTTATCACCAAATTAGCGAAATTCCCGCCACTTTGTCCGCGTGAAACACTCTCCAATCGGGTTGGTTTATACCAAAGAGTATCCTATTTTCGTTCTGTGTATTTGTCCACAATTTGTAGTATGAAATAGGTTCAAAGGCAAATAAATAATTTGTCATATGTACCAAATGCCAACTTTATTTATATTACTAACCTTAACCTTCTGGGGCTCTTGACGAATATCTCCCAGATCAGGCGGCTGCTGTCTCGTCGGCACTGGCACTGACAGCGTGGATGATGATGATGAGGAGGAGGCGCTCCCAAACGCCTTCTCGGAGTTCTTGTCTATACTGTTGTATGACTTGTCGGACATTTTATCGTTGATGACGGGCGGGGACCGCTCCTCCGTCTCGTCTTCTACGTCACATGTGAGGAGGCGGATTCGCTCTGCCAGTGATGTGGTTTCTTGCTGTAGGGACCAAAATAAGAATACTTTGAGGCCGATATTGTTTGGTGAATAAAATATTTAGACCAAGTACCATATTTCAAAGAAAAATTTTACATTATTTTTCTGTTAGGACATAATATTTGCCATCAAAACTCAGTCTTTCAAAATCATCTTAAAGTAAGAATCGGAAATAATGAAACTGGCATTTCATTTTTGGGATGAACAAATAAACTTATCCTTTTATTTCCGGTACGTTAGGGTGCTGTCGGCACATTATAGAGAGTAATTCACGAAATATGGAATGGACTGGATCAAATGACTGCATCATCACTTACCATCAGGCGAGATTGTGGTCAAACGCTAGCCTATAATATATAAAAAACAAAAAAAAATGAGCAATGATAATCGCAAACTATTAAAAAGTAAAGTGAGTTTCCCCCCGCGGTTATAGTTTTTTTTAATTATATTCGTGTATACAAACAGTGACACAATAAAAAATATATCTAAGCAATACAGTATAGGAAGGATAATTGCGACAACAACACCGTTTACAACGGTTGACTTAAATGTATTATGTTTTTAGGCTATGTAATGAAAAGTAGGTACATAGTTAAGCACTTATTTTATAGTAACTACCTTATTCTTATTTTTTTTAAATGATCCTTGTTTATCTTTGTCCGATATTATTGCTGTTGGTTGCTGTGAGCCGTTAGGTGCAGATCGCAATCTATGTAACAAAGGGCTTATTTTATCATGATGATATTAGCCCGTCTGTTACATCCTCATTATTACGCCATGAGTCTCGTCCATTGATTCCCAGATACGTTAATAATGTCATTTGACCATCGGCAGTGGTTTGCCTCTTAGCTTACCAACATCCCTAAGACATCATTTTGTAACCTTTGTCCTAATTACATTACTAGCTGAACCGCCGAACTTCGTACCGCCTTGACATGCACATGAAACGGGCTGCCAATGTACGTCGTCTAGGTGGAATTGCCAATCGGCCATCATTAGCTGCATCTATGTATGAGAAAATGATTTTTCTTCATAATATCTTTTTGCGTGATTTTTTTCGGTATTTTAATATTTATTCTGATTTTCGGGACGAAGACAAATACAACAAGTAAAAAATCATCAAAATCGGACCAGCCGTTATCGTGTTATAAGTGTTCGAACAAACCCGACTTTGTTTTATATATTAAGAAGATAAAATAATATATAGATATAGATAGATAAACCATTAGTATAGACAAACTATCTGCCTAAAAACGTCAAAGTTACTGACCCTCATCAAAATTTTTTATAAAATTTCAAATCGCGTGACGAAATATCACGATATTTGAAAAATCAGCAACCGAGTCTAGATTTCCAAGTGAACGGGCACGGCGGTTAATCTGCTACATTGGATTTATCAATGAAAACCGTTTTCCAAGATATTTCTGTTCCCAAAGAGCCTTGCCGTCAAAAGAGCGTTTTACGGATAACATTTTTCAAACAGATTTAGTTTTCGTTGTGTTGTGCTATCGACAAGTTGTTGATAAAATATATTATAAACTTAATTGAATATATCCTATACTAGCTTTTTTTTTTTTAGTTAATTATTTTTTTAAATAATTATTTTTTTAATTTATTAGGAAAAAAAATCCTGTACTAGCTGTTGCCTGCGACTTCATACGCGTTACGCTACTAAAAATAAAGCTAAACTCGTTGTTGCAACTTGACTTGACACCCCATTTTTATCCCATGGTACCTGATTTATAGAATAAAAAGTTACCTAAGTGTTAACCAGGTTATAATTTAAGCTTTTCTACTATATTTCATCAAAATCGGTTGAGCCGTTACAACGTGATTGAGTTACAAACAAACAAATAAATAAAGTGTGATTGAGTAGAGCTAGACTAGATTAATACTCAGCGGATACAGGAAACGTTTTTTTTAACTAGCCTACATTTTCCCACTGCTGGGCAAAGGCCTCCCTCAACTCCTTCCACCTATCACGATCCTTGGCAGATTCCCACCATTCCTTCTAGAATCCATTGATGTCGTCACGCCAATGCTTTCGCGGCCGACCCCGACGTCGCTGTCCATCTTCCGGTACCCAATCTGTTACAATGTTGGCCCATTTCTCCGGAAGCATCCGACTCACGTGCCTGGCCCAATCCCACTTGAGCTTCGCGGTTTTGGCTCCCACATCGGCAATGCCAGTCAATGAACGAAGCGTGGTATTCCTCACCCGATCGGCTCTCCGGAATCCTAGAACGCTGCGTTCCATTGCCCTTTGGCAAATCTTGAGCTTGGACGTCTGCAGCTCGGCCAATGACCATGTTTGCGCACCGTAGGTTAGGACAGGCAGGATACACATGTCGATGAGTTTGCGCACAGGAAACGTTTATCTCTCAATAATTAATTAATGTTTTTTTCTCAAAGTATTCATGAATTTATTACAAACGAAGGACAAGTAGGTAAACAGCAAGTACCGTAACTTCGTGAGAGCCTGGTGCTTGAAATACGTTCAAGAAAATAATTTGTCGTAGATCATCATCATCATCTCAGCCCACATCCACCCACCGCTGAGTATAGGCATCCTCGTTATCACGCCACTCTTACGGTTGTCGTACACCTACTACAAAAAAAGTGTTGCAATTTTTTTGAATTGCCGAAAATAATAAGATGTAACTAATTCAATAAGCATATGTTTAAAAATATCTACTGTTCAAATATCTAGTGAAAAAGATAAGATAACTCTTTATTGTAAGTACCAAATAGAAACAATACAACACAAAAATAAAACTAAAAATGCAATACAATGAGCGACCTTATCGCTGAGAGCGATCTCTTCCAGGCAACCTTTGGATGCCTGATTGTGCACTGATTGTTTGTATAGGAATCGAAACCTTAAATACTTATTATACCATTATATAAATACAGGATTTATCACGTACCGTTGTTGGTTCAATTCGTGAACCTTCATTAGGGTGAGTAATCCGATCCGAACCACGAACATCGATAAAACGGTACGTGAAAAATCCCGTATTCATAATAATGATTGAAATAAATCATGAAAGTTTTCTGAGTACGAAAATAAAAAACTTTTTAATCATTAAAATCACAAGGATCACTTTGAAACGTCAATTTTACTGCCTGTTCCTTCGCGACCAAGCCAGGGAAGAAAGGCAAGAAACGAGGCTGGTTGTTCTTTTTAATGGTCCTTTTAAAATACATAAAAATAAAGAAAATAAATCAGCTTATTCTACCTTTGAAACCTACCTTTGGTTGTTGCTTTTTCCTGGCTTCGCTTCGCAAGAGCGAGCACCGTAGTGCGTTTCTCTCGGCCACGCGACGGACCGCCGCGTCCTCTGCCTTTGGACGACCGCCGGCATCCCAAGCCCTGAAAAATAACACATATTCAAATAAATTCATACGAGTTTTTCCTAAAGAATACAATCCGGGCCTCTTTAAGGCAAGAGTGAATAGGTTTCTTCTAGATCTTCGTGCTTCATTTCAGACCACATCAACGCTTACCATCAGGTGAGATGGTGGTCAAACAAAGATCCATTCAGTTAAAAAAAAAAGAGTTTGTCGCTAATTCAAGTAAAAAAAAACACTACGTAGCATGGAAGCGCTCTGTTGAAAATGCCACTAATCGTCACGAATAGTACTTTTTTAGGGATCCGTACGTCTAAGGGAAAAAGGGAACCCTTATAGGATCATTTCGTTGTCCTTCTGTTTGTTTGTCAAGACCCTTTTTCTCAGGAACGCGTTGAGGTATCAATTTGAAATTACTATAAAATACGTAGGTCTATGGTCCCTTTTAGCTGTAAAAAAACAAGCTTTTAGAAGCTTGATGTTGACTTAGGTCAACGCAATCAAAAAATACGGCCATTACTAAAAAGACTACAGATTACTAAAAAGTTACTACAAGTTGTTCAATAACCCCGCTCGTTCAATGTCCTCGCCCAGTCAATGCACCCAACCAGTCATCAGAACACGTACGGTGCGTACGGCAGGGTGGTAAGTATTTTGGACAAAAAAACGTGTTTGTGTACCTATGTACGCACGTTAGAAGTTATACTTCTTAATTAATAATAAATATAGTTTTAAGTTTTCACGGAACCTAGAGAAACAGTTAACAGCTAACTTCATCATGTCGCTTTTCGGCTGTCGGTGTGCGCGCGCCTGAGACAGTTATCAGCTAACTTCATCATGTCGCTTTTTGCCTGTCGGTGTGCGTGCGCATCGTAAAAATTTTACTCCCATATTTTTTTCTAAACGCGCCAATAAAAGTATAATATAAAAAAATATATATATACTTATTATTTATGGTCTGAAATAATAAGTATTTACCTATGAAATTGCCGTTCTTCAGTACTGGTCATTTCAAATAGAAAAAAAGTTTGGAATGACTTTGTATTCTAAATTCAAATTCAAATTAATTTTGTTTTAAAAACATGACATTCTTTTTACAAACTCAGACTTTTGTTTATTGATTAGCGTTGTATTTTCATTACATTTGAACATTTTCGTCATAATGGATACTTTAAAAATTCGTGTAATTATGGAATATGAGTTCCGTCGTGGCACCAACGCAACACAATCGGCAGGTAACATCAAAAACGTTTACATAACTGTACAAACGAACGCACAACCCGTTATTGGTTTTCCCGGTCCCGTTCTGGAAATTTTGACTTGAAAAATGAAGCTCGTGGTCGTCCGGAGACTTTGGTCAACAATGATGAGTTAAAGGCGATTGTGGAAGCTGACGAAACTCAATCTATAGCTGAGCTAGCAGCAGCTTTTGATGTTAGCATTAAAAGAATTTTGATCCATTTGCGACAAATAGACATGGTAAAAAAACTTGATAGATGGGTGCCCCACGAACTTAACGATCGCCAGCGCAACGTACGCGTCGAGACCTGCCTCGCGCTGCTCAATAGGCAAAGAAATTAAGGAATTTTGAACCGAATTGTTACGTGCGATGAAAAATGGATTCTGTTCGAAAATCGAAAGTGCTCAGCAAGTTGGTTAGATCCTGGTTCAGCACCAAAGCAATACCAAAGCCCTAAACCAAAAATGACCCCTAAAAAGGTGATGGTCACTGTTTGGTGTTCTAGTGCGGGTGTGATTCACCACAGCTTTTTACAAAACGGCATGAGCATTACTGCAGATGTGTACAGTGAAGAATTGGAGACAATGATGGAGAGGCTTGCACATCGGCAACCAGCTTTGGTCAATCGGTCGTCCCCACTGCTCCTTCACGAGAACGCGCGACTCCATACTGCACAACAGACAGTCTCCAAGCTGCAAGAGCTGGGGTTGGAAGCACTCCCTCATCCGCCATACTCACCAGACCTTGCACCTACCGACTATTACTTTTTCCAAAATTTTAACTTTTTATTGGGTAAAAAATTCAATTCCCGAGAGGCAGTACAAAATGCCTTTGAAGAGTTTGTTGCCTCCCGTCCAGCTGATTTTTACAAGAAGTGCATCAATAAACTGCCAATGCGTTGGCAAAGATGCGTCGATTGCATGGGTGATTACTTTGAATAACAGAAATAAAAAAGTTAAAAAAAATAACTACTTTCACTTATTCAATACAAAACAGCAATTTCATAGGTAAAGACCTAATATATACTCTATTATTATTTGTAGTTTGAATTGCAACACAATTGAGTGATAAATTTTCATATAGTTTTGTTATTTTTAAATTTTGAATTGTATGGCTCCGCGTATATATAATCACCTACCTGAGTCTGTATTGGGTTCTTCCAGTCTGAGTATGTTCAAGAGAAATTTAAAACTAATATTAATAAAAAAAGCATACTACAACATAAATGAGTTTCTTAGTGACAAATCCCTTGAATAATTTTATTATGTAAATCTGACATTTTATTACTAATTTTCTATTTAAGGTAAGAGTTGAATATTGTAAATATTTTAAGCATAAATTTTGTTTTTTCTATGTCGTAACTACTTTTCAGGCTGACTAAAATTGCATGCGATAAACGCTGATTAAGGACGAACTGAAACTGTATCACTAACCACCTGTTACTAACCCGTATTTCGTTATAACCCGTATTAATAAATAATTTGTTTTGATTTGAAAATTTTGTTTAGTGAAAATGAACCACATATTCTTAACTTAATATCAGCAATCGTTATCTCGAAAACACCAGAAAAACTGTTGAATATTATTTGTATGGTAAATAAACGATAGCCATATAAAATTCAACTCATAGGTTTTAATTACCATTCCTAAAAAACATATGAATCTTTTTTTAAATATTCGAATGAAGGTAAAACCAGATTTGACGCCAAAATTCCATTGGATGTTTTTCTCTAATTCTCACGGCTTGATTTTCTCCATTGACGCGTAATGTATATCCTGTAAACTCAAGCCAATTATTACTGTTACGCCGAGGCTGCCACAGAATAAGTGATAGGCGATCGGCATTTCTCGATGGCTCTCGGCTTGCCTGCTGTGTCGCAGAATAGGTAATACTTGGTATGGAATATACATGCTACGTTTTTATCTGTAGTTGCACAGAATAAAGAATGGTTGTTCTGTCGAAATACCTGCCCTTCCCTAGAACGATCGAGAGCATTCGAGTGTTGTGACGGCCGGAGGGGTCAGTCTGGATTTTGGTTATACGTGCGAACATTTCGGTGACTTTTAGTGGTTTATTGTGCAACAGTGGTGTGAATTAGTGTGTTGTGATTACTTGTGACTAAGTTCGTGTATTCATCGTTTTAGTGTTGAATAAAAGTGTTATTTTGGTTAGATTAATTTTCATTATTTTATCCCGAACCCTCAGCTCGTAACATTACTTTTGCTTTACTCTGAAAAACCTCTTCTTCACTCTTACAACTTTGGTACTTTTATTTACGGGGGATTTTGTATTTCTCCTAACACGTGTCCTAAATCTACACTTTACAGGTTGTCCCGGAACTAATATTTTTAGCTTTTAAGATTCCAACAGTGAGTTTTTTTACTTTTCGTGAAAACTAAAAAAACAGTAGAAATACGGACTCATTAGGTTCACCTATGTACAGATTATTTTGATTTTGTGCCATAACGAATTTTTCATTCATTTATTCATGAAAAAGAAAACAGGAATGATACTGAAAAAATAGAAGATTTACTGATAAACAGTAGGGTTGGGCGCACTGTACACAGTTCAACTGCATAATCTGCCTTTAATCCAAAGGCACGGGCAAGTAATGAAAAATCTTGCATTTCTGAGTAATATCGTAAGCTGGAGCTCTGACAAATTAAGTGAAGTGGATTGAAAAGAAAAGTAGTAAATCCGGCGGTGATCTTTTTACCCGACTGCGCAGAAAGAGGATAAAGTTTTTAAAGTGAAGTTGTTGAGTCACTCATCGAACGTGCAATTGTATAATATTCAGGCCAGCGGGCACTGCAGCGCAACTTGATAATTGAAGTATGCAGCGAAGGGAATTTTTTATTGAGTTTACATAGTCTTTCTGGCAGTTCACAGATTTGCACGCGTTTAATCTTTTAACAACTCCAATCGTCGGCCGTTTGTGTCCGTCATACCGACACCCATCAACAAAACAAAGTTATAGTGTTTTTATATAAATTTTGGTATTAGTTTCGAAATTATAGACAGGCACTTCGATTTTATTATTGCTTGTGGACCACTACAAGAAACCGATGCGTTTTTTTATATTCTGTCCCGAAAGCACAGAAGTTTCGTGTTTTTTTTATTAAACAAGTTTTGTTGACCATTGGTATGATGGCCAAAAAAACTTGTTCAGCTATTCAAGAAACCGCAGATTTAATATCATAAAATTTTAACACAAAGGATTTTCAAGAGTCAAGAGTTCTTAAGCCTCCTTTTGGCCAAAGCCACAAAACGCCGCCATATGAAGCTAGAAGCAGCCAATTAGTAGCGGAATCGCGCGATAGCCACTTTTTTTACTTTTTTCCTTTACCATTGACCGAAGAAGCGACCATACGAAGCGAGAATTATCTCTTGGTATGTAGCAACCACTGGCATCCACCGTGTACGGCGACGTCATATAAAATGTACGAAAAATGCGGTCCACACTTCGGTGGCGGGGCTTTGTGGCTGTAGCGCGTTGCTAGAGTGCGGGGACGCTGAAGAATAAGCGGGTTTAAGGAGTTAAATATAGAATAATGTTGCTACCATCTAACATTAAACTAAAAACGACACATTTGATGCACTCATATTATACTTTGGTATATGCAAACTCTGTTAGTTTAACTATTTAAAACAGTTACTAAAAAATATTTGACACCAGTTTAAGCTTTATCATAACTAGTGGTTCGCCCCGAACTGAGATCTCGCGAGTCTCCCATAAAACCAAAATTCGAACCAATTATTCGTAATCTTTGACTATCAAAATAGTGCCACGAATGAAATAACCAAATTTCTTCACCTACAGTTTCATTCAAATTACAGGTAACAGGAGTTCATGTAAATTGGTTTAAATTTTTTGGGGTAAAAATTGAAGTTATTCTGGATTTCAAACTTTTGCCTACATTTGTCTCACTTCAGCTACACTTATACCAAATTACAGCGCTGTGGGGTTGGCGTTGGGGGTGTGGCGCACCGGTGTAGCCTGTGAATTTCGCCAAATTTCAGTTTTTATTATGGCTAATAACTCAAAAACTGCAAGGATTTAACTACAAATAAAAAACTGGGTCGAAATGTCCTAATGCATACCTTTCATTTGACTTCCCACTTGACCTAATAGTTTTTTACCCCTCTTGAATCCCAATATCTCAACAACCCCCCAACATTTTTAGCTTATTTAGTCACACCAAAAATGTGCCAAAACCTACCTATGTATCAAATTTTATGATGATCTGTTCAACGCTTCGAAAGTTATCCTTGGACAAACAAAAATACATACAACGCAGATTTGCCCAAGTTGATTTGGAGATCGCGCTACGCTCGATCAACTAAAATTAAAAAAAAAATCAATCAAAAACTTTTGAAACAAATCTTTAATTATTTTAAAGATATTCAAACATTATTCAGAAAAGCTTGTCGTTATCTTTTTCGTTCATATTGAAACTCTCGTGAGCATTTACACTAACATTTACACGAACAGGCATCCGAAAATCCAGGTAAGTTTTCGAATACGTAGATGCATGTTTTCTAAGAGAGCCATTTAACTTTTATACGATTTGTATGATAAATATTAAAGTCACAGGTGGCTGTGGACAGAAAACGAAGCTTAAATGGACGAGCATTTGACTATAACCCATGAAAAAGGGGACCATTTGAGGTATTTAAAGCCTCACCTCTTGGTACAACAGGAACTGATAACAACTTTATTTTATAAATTCTTGTGACTCTTTATCTTTATTACTTATACTTTATTTTTCTCATTTGTAACTATATTTAATTTATTATTTAAATTTCAATCTTAAATTGTTATTATAACTAACTTTTATAATATTTTAATAATATTTTATTTTGTTTGTATATTATGGATTATCAGAAATAAATGGATACAATACTATTGTGTATATATACAATACCTGTGTAAGAAGCCGCCATCGTACAGAATTATTTAGTAATTATATTCTTGGAATTAATAAGCTCACAAATTAATTAATCATAATGATGGACATTCTAGAATCTCTCACTCACCCACAATCCCACTAGGTAGTCAGAGGCAAGGCCAAACACTACGTTTGTTCTTTGAGTATCCAGAACTGGAGAAGCCCTAAGCGTAATATTGCGCGGGGTAACCAATACATTGAAATACATACTCACACAAGTAAACATAACTACACAGAAAACAAATTTCATGTTGACGGGGACATTGTTGTTATTGATCGAGTGAAGCGAGATCTCCAAATCAACTTGGGCAAATCGGTGTTGTGTGTATGTATGTATGTAAGTATGTATGTATGTAAGTATGTATGTATGTTTGTTTGTCCGAGGATAACTTTCGAAGCGTTAATCCGATCATTATGAAATTTGAAACATAGGTAGGTAGTGATAGTACAATTTTGGTGTGGCTTATGGCGGGTTCCTATATCCGTCGGTAACCGACTACGACTCGTATCTCCTTGAAGAAGTGTCAAACTAGTGTCAAGCTTTTGACACGTTTTCAAGGAAAAACGAGTCGCAGCTGGTTACCGGTGGATATATGAACCCGCCATATATGAGCTACAAATGTGGGGGGGTTGTTGTGATATCGGGGTTCAAGGGGGGTAAAAAAAAATTAAAATTAGACTATTAGGTCAAATAGGAAGTCAAATGAAAGGTCTTTACTAGGACATTTGAATGCCGTTTTTATTTTTAGTTTAGTATTTGTAGTTTTTGAGTTTTTAGCCATAATAAAAACAAATCTTTGACAAAATTCACAGGATACACCAGTGACGCCACAATGCTGAAATTTGGTATTCGTGTAGCTTTAATAACACATATATAACACATATATCTGAAATCCAGAATAACTGCTATTTGTACCCCAAAAAATAATAACTAATTTACAAGAACCCCCGTTACATCTAATTTGAATGAAACTGTAGGCCAGGTAGATTGGTTATGCATTTTGTGGCACTAATTTATTAGTAAAAGATTAAGGCCGGCATGCACATAGATCACTAAACGTATTTAGCGACTAAGCATGTTTAAATTTGACGTATTTTTATGATTTGACAACGCCTTAAATCATATTTAGCTACAAAAACGTAGGTATGTTTAGGCATCGTGCAAATCGCCCTAAATAATACTTATTTTGTGAGATTTGCGAGATGTCAGTTCGGGGCGAACCACTAGTAAATGTGAAGAATGATCTAAAACTACAATACTGCAATTTTGGATTGTTAAATGTGGTTTGAAAGCTAGAGATGTTGCAAAACACCAAATATGGGTCATTGTGCCAGGTGTAGAATTCTGGTTAGTCAGTAAAGCTTCAGACAGACACATTGCGACGGAAATACACACTCTTTACACATTGTTTGACAGATGACACAACGACATTTTGTGTCGTTCTACTTTTATGCTTTGTTTGTTACAAAAGTAAAACAGATAATTACAAAGCTTATCTTTTAATAAACGAGTTAAGTTTAATTAGTTACAGCAATAAAGAAACGTTACTTAAGTACAGGGTTTTTTGGAACATCATAGCCTCATTGCGTTGTTGCATTTGGAGCTGAAATCATCGTTCTTTGAAAAAAATAACACTATTATTAATATACCATCAGAAGGGAACGAAATATTGCGTTGAAGTGAAAACTTAAGATTCAGCCACTCGTTTCATTTTTACAAGCTTTTATTTAACAATATAATTTGACCGCAATGAAACTTAAATGTTACTACTGTAAAGCTCTTTTGAACTCAACGCCAAAATAATTATTCAAATCGGTTCATAAACAATGAAGTTATCAGGGAACATAAATACAAAAAAACAACAAAAAGTGGCACTCCGAAAGTACCGACAGAAGTGAAAACTTGAATAAAAGCAGACTACACTACAGATACTTACATATAGAGGTGTCGGTAACGGTAGCAGTGTCGCGAGTTCAATGGTTTTTTTCCCATCTCGAAAATCCCCAACGCGCCTAAAGAAGTTTTACCTCAAAAATCAAATTATATACAGAGGTAACAGTGTCGCGAGTTCAATGGTTTTTTCCCCATTTCAAAAAATCCCCAACGCGCCTAAAAAAGTTTTCGCTTTAAAAAAATTCCGTAGAATTGAGAACGCGCTCTTTTAAAGTTGGTAAAACAAGCAGCACGGGCATTGCATTTAGGATAATCTTAACCGGTACTGAAATTCTCTAAATCCAAAGTCAAAGTCAAATATTTTTATTCATTAAAATAATCACTTTGAAACGTCAATTTTACTGCCTGTTCCTTCGCGACCAAGCCAGGAAAGAAAAACAAGAAACAAGAGGCTGGTTGTTTTTTTAATGATCCTTTTACAATACATAAAATAAATTACGTCTAAATTGTAACATTTTGAACGAGTTGGAGCAATTTCAATCCCAAGCTTCTTTATCATCTAAATAATCCGATATTTTGTAGTAGGCTTTTTTATAAAGATTTTGTTACTTACGTTTTTCAATTTATTAATTGACAATTTTTGTACATCGCTTGGGAGTTTGTTATAAAAGCGTACACCTTGCCCTTTAAACGATTTACTAACTTTATGGAGTCTACAAGTGGCAACAGCGAGTTTATCTTTATTTCTAGGATTAAAATTATGATTATCGCTATTTTTCTTAAACAAATTAATATTCTTGTGAACATACATCAGATTTTCATAGATGTATTGAAAAGGGAATGTCATAACATTTATTTCTTTAAACTTATTGCGTAATGATTCTGTGGGGCCCATATTATAAATTGCACGAACATCCCTCTTCTGCAGGACAAAAACGGTGTTTATATCTGCAGCACTCCCCCACAGCAGTATACCGTATGACATAATGCTGTGGAAGTAGCTGAAGTAATCCAGTCCAGTAACTGGACTTCCGGTCTACTTTTAATTCAATGAAATTATGTAAACGGTCAATCCAATGCTGTTCCGATTCTAGGAGAAACATTATCTTAAATGCTTTCTTTTTAAACGGCTTCAAAAAAAGGAGGTGTTTCTCAATTCGTCGAAATCTTTTCGTATGTTACCCGATTACTCGAAGACGCCGGACCGATTCGAGAAATTCTTTTTTTCATTATTGTCATTGTGTTTACCCATATGGGATTTTTAAAGTGCTTTTATTAGGTTAATTCATTGTTATTCCTAAAATAAATAAATAATAGTAATACAATTAAACACAGCTATTTAGTATTTTTTAAATTTATTTATTTAAGCCTATTTACTCGTATCAAAGCTTACAAAGAATGAGTATTTCTAATGGACTAGTGCAGACAATTAAATTATCACCCAGTCCAGTCCTGCGCTGCATTGATTCACTGATTAGGTACTGGAATAATGTAAACCTTATTACGTAAGCCATATGCCGTCGCGTTGCTATCGCCGGTCACACCTACAGTGCATATCCGTTACGTGTGTAAGGGACGGTATGACTAGCAAAGGCAAGGCGACAGTAACTTAGATTGTATGTAGTACATCTTACCTGAGAGTTTCAGAAGTAATAAGCTGCGACTCAATAGCCGGTGGAGGGGGCCGCCCACTGTTGAATAACTGTTGCACCGCTGAGTTTGTTTTAGGTGCGTTGATCGTCAGTATCAGTGGTGTATCCAATCTATCAATAACACACGATTAGAATGAGATTTTAAAGACATGTTTAAAAGTTACCCAGCAATTATTAGCAAAGTTGGTTTTCAGAAGATTTTGTAAAGTTAGTCTTTGAATGTTACCTAGCTATATGACACGTGCAATGTGCATTGTCTTTGCGTTCGGTATGCATTGAGGATTATTGTGCCGTTTTTTCATTATGAACTAACTTATGAAATTAAAACTACCTATATATAAAAAGTTATAACTCTTGTAATTATAATTGCCGCCGCCGACTTAATATGTTTGCGTACCTACATACTTTTAGGGTGACGGGGTTTATAAGTACCTATTTAAATCATGTGTAGCGGCTCGAGTGTCTTAAACACCGAGACAAACCTTTAAGGTTTTACAGTGCTTTATGTATGTTTAAGTATGTAACTTTTTGTTAAATAAAAAAGAAAACAAAAATGTATATCGGTAACATTACGTAAGCAAGTCACTGTCGCTCGCCACTCATAGTAAATAACTTATAGGCAAGATTTTCTATATTCACCATCAGTATTAAAAAAATCAGCTAATACATAACTTTACCCCATACCAAATACAAAATCGCCATTATAAAAAAATAGTGAAAACTTTATAAGATTATTCTTGTGCCTGTCTGTGTATATTCAAAAACCCAATCGTAGCCTTGTAACGTAAAGCAGTCGCCGTCGCCGTCAAACCATCCCTTACACACGTAAGATGTAGACATGCAAGGTATGAAATTCGAATTCAAATTCAAATTCGTTTAATACTTCAGAAATAACATAACAGTTATAAAGACCAAAGCGTTATTACTAGTATATAAAACAATAAAAAAACAATATTACAAAATTTAATTGATCGAGTGAAGCGAGATCTCCAAATCAACTCGGGTAAATCGGCGTTTTATGTATGTATGTATGTTTATTTGTCCGAGGATAACTTTCGAAGCGTTTACCCGATCATCGTGAAAATTGATATATAGGTAGATAGTTATAGCACAATTTTGGTGTGACTCAATGTTGGGGGGTTGTTGAGAAATTGGGGTTCAAGCGGGGTAAAAAAAAAACAAAATGAGACTATACGGTCAAATGGCACTTCTAATAAAAGGTCTTTGTAAGTAAATTTCGACCACGTTTTTATTTTTAGTTTAAATCTTGTAGTTTTTAAGTTATTAGCCATAATATAAACTGAACTTTGACAAAATTCACAGGGTACACCAGTTACGCCATAGTGCTGAAATTTCGTATGCGTATAGCTTTAGTGACACAAAAATAGGCAAAAGTCTGAAATCCAGAATTTCCACCCCAAAAAAATAACCAAATAACATGAACTCCCGTTACCTGTAATTTGAATGAAACTGTAGGTCAAGTTATTGGTTATACATTTCGTGGCACTATTTTGATAGTCAAAGATTACGCATAATATTTTTTTGTTTTTATGGGAGACTCGCGAGATCTCAGTTCGGGGCGAACCACTAGTTAAATATTTTTAATAATAAAAATTAAAGTTATATTACACAACTGAAATAAAAAGTAAGTTTTATATAAAATTAACTAAGTATACATACTAAATAATGATGAGTACCTTACAAAACCTTCTAAATGCTGATGTATGAATTAAATGTATGAAACACTAGGCCACTGTTGGGAAAGTTTACGAGTATTGACGGTAAAGAAATGCCAGCTTATAAATCTAAAAGACGTATCAGTTTAATCGGCTCGACTTTGCACCTTATATTTATATTATGTAGATGTATTTTGCGATACAAATTGAATTGACACATGGTCTACGTGTTAATTCAATGTGTATTGCATGTTGCATAGGTATAATGTGATTAAGATCCCGCTAACGTAGATATAATAATTTGTTACCATCCCGAAGGCACTCTTTGATTAATTAAATTCTCACAATATATTCTCCGCTCTAACCGACATCGCAATGAATTTGAAATATTGATTTTGCTGACTTCAGATTCATAAATATCTTTGACGTCACCGCGTTTTCTTAGCCCATCTTACACAACGATCCCTAAACGTATTTAGGAACTAAACATGTTTAAATATGACTTACTTATGATTTTGCAACTCCTTAAAACATATTAAAAAATATATTTAGCCACTAAATACGTTTAGGCATCGTTTCGTGAAACGAGATTAAACTGCCCAATAAAGCGAGGAATAGACGTGCCAACTAAAACCACCTCGATTTCTATTTCTGCCTATTAAATTTCAAGTAGCTAGTATCTTTATAAAAAAATCACTAATATTTTTACAGGTAGGTAGGTACTTACATAGTAATTTTTACAAAATTACATAGTTACACAATCCCTAACAATTATACTAGGAAAACATAAATGCCCACTTTGCGGCCATATCGGTCGCCACGCTGCTGACGCCGGGTCTCGGTTCGAAAAATTACAAGGTCAGGTGTTCCGACATTATTCCGATTTTCTATTTGTTAAAAGTATCTTGGTAGACGGTAAGGTGAAAGTGCTATTTTTCCCAATACTATTAAACTAAAACTAACCACCACCTAAAACAACCATTTTATAACAAAATTTTAAGCTGACTATTCAACTTACTTATACATAATATGTATAAGTAAGTTAGTTATATAATATATTATACATAATATATAGCAAAAAGTTCTTACAGCTTTTTGTTTAGTCAAATCCTGATTATGCCTGTCAACATTAATAAAAATTTACCATCGGTCCATATTAGAAAACATCACTTTGCTCTCAGATTCATCTATATAAACACGAAAGCAAAATCAACGTATTAGACATAGGTGCTAGTCCCGACTTATTCGCTTCAATAAATCACCGATCCTAAATCCGATCAGTCGAAGATTGCGAAGTCTAACCAAGCCCGATTTTAGACTTTATTTCTTCGGAATAAGTATAAGTAAATAAGTTACCTATGAGTATTCTTGGTTTCGTTTTGCGGTGTGAGGTCACTATCAGATGGCTGTATTTCCTCGACCTTCGTCTCTGCTGTTTCTTCGAAGTCCACATCAGGTCTTTCGACAAAGCGCACCGATCGGGTAACTGAACCATCTTCATCGCTGGCCGTAGTTATGGATCTTTGATCGTCATTCTGTGAAGGGAAAACTTTTTAACAAGCGAATATTTTTATGTTCATTTTATTATGCTCTTTATTGCGAGGATAACTTTTAGTTACCTGTAACATCAAGGGCCAGGGCCGAGTGAATGAGAGAATACAAATAAAGGATGCGTTAAAAAGTGTAGTGAATTTTTAACAGTTTAAACAGACCTCTCGCTATAACTTTTGAAAATATCATTGTTATGAACACTATTTGCACTAAACTCACAAATAATGGTAAATATGCCGTTTTTAGTACAAATATACCTCTATAAATGTAAATTACTAATATGTATGTAAATTATTAATAAATAGCTTTATTTCTGGCAACATACTTAAAAATAAGTACAGACCCATATATATAAATACCTTAGAACTAATAAAATCGAACACAATAATAATAATTATGAGGTACATTGTTTCTTGACTTGCTACAAGTAAGTGGAAGCGGGGGGAAGGGGTTTGTCAGCGAAACTTTCATGAAATCGTCGAAATACGACACCCTTCGGACAGAATTCCATCGTCGCCGCGTCGCGATATTAGCCGGCAAAAAATGAGTTAAAACTCACACTGTTGGGCAACTCCAACTTCTCTACAAGCACGATAGCGGTCATCTTCTTCATGTACTCCACGAGATCAGATGTCTTTGTGATGAAGTGCAGTCGGGACTCGTACAACAGCTTCACGGGTGGTGCGGGATGCAAGGTGCTGACTGGTCCGGTCGGTGCGGTGCCACAGTGATTTCGACGGTGAGGTTTTTTCTTCTTCTCGACTTTGAGAAAGCCCTTCTCGTCTTCTTGACCCTTATGATAGTCCTGGCGTACCACACTACGAGAAGGTTCTCGGATACTCTGATAAGATACCCTCTCGGTGTTTAGTTTCCGCTTATCGAGAGTTCGACTGGCATCAGCAGCTGTATAACCAGCTAGTGTGGATGTAGGCATCGGTGTCGTCACCGCGGAGCGGAGTGCGGTACGGGAGGGGTGTGGGGCGACGATGACTCCAATATCGCTGACTCAAAGCTATTGCACGTGCATTGCAAATCTCGGCGAATATTGATATTCATGGATGCTTCGAACTTCGAACTCGACCTGACGGGAGTGACATGACTCAACAAAAAAAAAAGAATAAGCACCTATATTTTATTTTTATTTTATATTTCTATCTAGCTTCCTTCATTCTCTTTGCTTTACCTACGATACACATGGAATTCCACGCTTTATACAAGATATACCTACAATACTTTTCTAACTTTATTTTCTTTTTTTTTCTTTGCGATTTGGCAGCATTTTCAAAAAACTAAATATACCTGTCTCTTCTTGGATGATAGGAAAAGCTACTTATACTTCTTGTAATTTATTAGAAATAATGTTCCACCTGCGGTTTTAGAATGTGCAGACGAACCCTTTTTAGGGCTCCGTACCCAAAGGATAAAACGGGACCCTATTACTAAGACTCCGCTGTCTCTCCATCCGTCCGTCTGTCTGTCTGTCCGTCTGTCACCAGGCTGTATTTCATGAACCGTGATAGTTAGACAGTTGATATTTTCACAGATGATGTATTTATGTTGCCACTATAACTACAAATACTAAAAGCACAGTAAAATAAATATTTAAGTGGTGCTCCCATACAACAGACATTATTTTTTTGCCGTCTTCATAGATAATAGTACGGAACCCTTCGTGCGCGAATCCGACTCGCACTTGGTCGGTTTTTATGTGATACAGGATACCCCACTTGACTGTTTAGCTAACGCTGACTACACAAGCAGGTCCGATTCGACATCTATTATTTTGCATACCGTATTAGATTTTTACAAACTTCTACAAAAGAAATTGATAAATCACCAAATAACTATTATCTTACCATACACTATAACAATAAGTATAATTAAAATGCACCAAGTTTCACTTTAGGTTGAAAAGTTACACTGAGACTTCGAGAGGACGATATTCCAATGTTGTATTGGATTATGTCCATTTGGTTCTGTTGTTCGTTGGTGTGGCTTTGACACCTGTCAAACCCGACTTCCACGAGTTTACCCTTATTAGGGTAAAATTAAAATTAGTATTAAGGTAAATTCGCCAAAAGCCAAAAATGGACACGTACTCGTATATTTGTAACTGATCCAAAATTCAGTTCAGTTCACATGCTTAGTCGATAGTTTCATAGATGGATAATCTATCTTCGACAGACGGACGGACAAAGCCGCACGATTAATGGTTCCGTTTATGGGTCCATTTTTTGGTTCGAAACCCTAAAAGGCCAAGCTGTAACCGTACATTATTTACATAGACATATATTTTATGCAGTGTCCTTCTAAATCCCATGTGTGACCAATCCCATCTATTTTGCCAGAGGCCTTTGGTGCCCGCCCAGTCATACACTCATACATACATTTCGGCCGCCATACACAATGCACTTTAGTTATGCATCCAGAGGTACCATCATTTTAGTTTACCTACGTGCTAGATACAAGGGTACAAAATATTTTTTTGCATAAGCAAGTGTACAATAAGGTCTGTAAAACTAGGTAATAGGACTTTATACTTGCTTGCCTTATACGAGCTTCGCAAACTACTGATTGCTAAGGGCGCTTTTCTACAATACAAAATAACCACAAAAAATCAATGAACATTTAAACATTTGTGCACCTACGTTTACATATTTACACAGATATATTTCAAATATACTTAACTAAGCAAATTGTTCACTAAACATCTTCATGTCCGCGCCCATTAGTTACTTCTACATAGTTAGTTTAATTGCTTCTGCAGCTTTAGTTCTAAATCTAGTTTCACGAACTTTCCCTTCTCTAATGATACAACTTTCACGATGTACTATTTCACAAATAGCGATGGTCATAACTTTAATACTATAAATAAAAATAAACTCGCTATTACCACTTGTATACTCCATAAAGTTATTTAATCGTTTAAAAGGCAAGGCTAAAATTGACAATTAACAAATTTAAAAACGTAAAACACTCTCTAATATATAAAATTCTCGTGTCACAGTGTTTGTAACAAAACTCCTCCGAAACGGCTTGACTGATTATTATGAATTTTTTTGAGTAAATTCGGTAGGTCTGAGAATAGGAAGTAAGCTACTTTTCATACCCCTATGTGATAAGGGTAGTCCACGTATTTTTTTTTTAATCAAATTTTTTTGTTCTTATTTTTTTATGATTCGCAATAAAAAATACATAAAATCCTAAATTTTCACCTTTCTACCACTAATCCCTATTTTTTAATAGCGATATTAGTACTTTAATAATGTTCTACTTTGAATATAGATATAGTTGATTATAGTGGTACGTGCACAGAAAATGACATCGAAAAAAAAAATTAACGCCGCTTAGCAACACAAAATGTATTGATTCTAAGGCGGTACAAAGTTTGCGGGGTCAGCTAGTATCTTTATAAAAATACCTACTATAATAATATCATATAATCTATATAATCATCTATCTACATATGTAGTATAATCATATCGGATTGATAGAGAAGCTTGGAATTGAAATTGCTCCAACTTGGTCAAAAATGTTACAATTTAGACGTAATTTATTTTCTTTATTGTTATGTATTTTAAAAGGATCACTAAAAAGAACAACCAGCCTTGTTTCTTGCCTTTCCTTCCTGGCTTGGTCGCGAAGGAACATGCTGTAAAATGGATATTTCAAAGTGATCCTTGTGATTTTAATCAATAAAACATTTGATTTGATTTGATTTGACAACACAAAATCGTCTTGTAATCGCGATGCTTTAAATAGATTAATCGAGAAACAATACGCTTTCGAAAACTATAGGATTATCGGTTTGGAACACGTCGTCAATAGTTTGAACGCTTTTGTATTCGGGCTCGGCTGCCCCAGTTATGGATACGTCCTCTTTGCTATGAATCCCTTCGAGAGATTAAAGCGATTTACGATTTATGTATTAGATATCGTTTTATTTAAACAGAAATATCTGATTTTTATGGACAAGACTCAATGAAGCTAGATCTATCTGAGTTCAAAATATTACAGTTAATAGAACTGTATTTAGTACCTAGACGGATGCTCCATAACATATTTTATAATTTATTTTTTATGTACCTAATTACCAACAATAATTTTGTGTAAGAATTTTCTGTGTTTACTAACAAAATCTATGGATCCCTGTCTGGACTGAAATAATTTTATCGTTGATATTCAGCATTGTAGCAAAACAAAATCAGCCCGCTTTATATCCATTAACGTGTGATATTTAAGACTAATTTCTCTGCATACCATTCTACATATAAATGAGAGACTTATAACAGCAGATGTTAACTAACTTAGCATCTGCAAAGCATTGCCCAAATACTCCAAAAAATAATCATATTTGTATTACAATGTTATTTTGAAAAGGAACTCTGTCTCTCTTCCTGACAGCTTGTTACGTTTTCACGACTAAACGGCTTAACCAATTACGATAAAATTTAGTATATAGTTTATAACCGGTATTGTGACATAGGCTACGTTTTACCAAACTGTGCAGAAGGAGAGTAATGTTTTTATTGTCAAACTACGCGTGTGAAGCCGCGGGCGGAAGCTTGATCTTCATAAAGAGCTAAAGCAAGGCCTTTTAATAAAAAAATCATTCATTACTAAAGCCGAAATTTGGTTTTTCTCTTTCGCATTCTTACAACACAAATACCTATGGCCGCGAACCGGCCGAACGGATCGAACGAAGGGGCCAAAATGATAGGTATCAAAATATATTTACATACAGGATGTCCCGGAACTAATATGTCAAGCCTGAACGGGGTGATTTCGACCGGAAACTAGCATCTTTGCATAAAAAAATCAATTATAATTTAAGCGTTTAATTTGTCAGGATACATTTTTTGACATTTTTAGTTTCGTTTTAAATAAGCTGGTTTTTGTTGTTGTTTGTTGACAATTATTTTCTTTTAATTATATATTTTTGACATTTTACAATTATTATAAGTTATCGTAATGACAAGGCTCCTTTACAGCCGCAATTTGTAAGGTTTTTCCTTATTTACTATTTTTTATAACATTCCCCACAAGCGGAAGAGAGAATTTCCAATAAGACCCCCCCCCCCTCCCTCCCCCCCCCGCCTTCCTCTCTCCCTCTCGGGATAACATATTAATTCTGGGACATCCTGTATAAGTATTCTAACAGATAACTGATTTCCGTTGTACACTTATTGCTTAGTTAGAAACTGTGTGAAATGTACAGCATTATTTATTTTTAATACGTATAATAAACTAGTGGTTCTGTGAGAACAGTAGACCTGTAGACCTCGCAAGCCCTTATAACCATGCAATAACCGACACTTTCCTCTTTCCCCTGGCTTAGATTATATAAAAAGTGAAACCCGGCCATATATAATGCTACGGCAAACTTCCCCCTTTTCCTTCTTATTTTCGCGCAATGATATGAAATCGCGATTGACTAAAAAAAAACAAGGAACTTGTGTAGGTACCAAATTTCTTCCAAATCGGTCGACAAATGCGTTCTGCAGGCGAGAACAGACAGACTGACAAACAAAACATAGTGCAGAACTAAGTAAGAATAGAATAGAATAATCATTTATTTGGTACACACAAAATGACACATGAAACAATATTAAGGAACAGTAGATACAATTGAAACCATTATGACAGTTCGACTCATGTGTATCTGCGTAAGCTATGTTCCATGTCTGAAAATGTGTGCAGCGTGTGGTTGACACTATTTGCAGGGCCTCTGTTTGCGGCGGGTGAGTTGACATTACCCCACTGAGGTAAATCCGAGTCTAGACTCGCTTTCGTGAGCGCTCTCTTTAGAGGGCGGTTGTTTAATGACGGGAGGAAATAAATTCACAATGTGAACTACCAATTGCATCTACTTTGAACTTTGCATTTGTTTTACATCATAAAATAATTTTGTATTAGCTAAAAATTGCATTATTGCATTGATGCCACTAATTAAACCACAATCCTGCAAAACTTTTCCCGTCACTTCATCATAACACGCCGGATCAACAGGAAACATAATGCTTCGATCAGTACTTGGGATTATACAATAGCACACATATTTACAGCGTTAGCAATGTTAGTGAATTATAGTTAGATTATGGGGCTATATTGGAAAGTCGGCGACTAGTTGAATGCTCATTCGGTACAGACCCTCAGACTATGGCACAATTACTCGTACTACGCTGCCTATTGTGCCCTTATTTTTGCACCCTGAGGGATACTTGTTTCGCCACAGATAACGCTGTTGCAGTGGCCAAGTATTGGCAAAAGAACATTTGATGTTTAAAATAATATGAACCATATCGACACTAAGAACAAAAAGATACATATTATAACAGTTTTTTTTAGTAGATAATTTATTTAAGATTACACTAGCAAAATAACACAATATGCCCTCATTATATATATTTATATATTTTAAAAATTATGATCATAAAAGTATGTTAAATTAAATTCACATACTGACAGTGACTGAAATTTGCATCTTGACAGACCAAGAGATTGCGTGTCTGTGGATGGTTATATATTATTTTATGAAGATTGTTGTCACTTATAGGGGACAAGCTGATCCGCCCTCGGCTTCGAACGCGTGTTTTTTCAATAAAAACATTACCCTCCTTCTGTGCAGTCGGGTAAAAAATAGTATAGGTCTCAATCCCGATCAAAATATATCTATATGCCAAATTTCATCGAAATCGGCCTAGCCCAGTCGTGAAAACGTAACGGACAGCTAGTTTTAAATAAAATAATAATAAATAATATAGTTCACGACAATATTAATTCCCATTATGGACATCCTCGGATCTCTTACTCAGTACGCAGACCCGTGAAGATATCCCAAATGGAGTAGTCAAAGGCAAGTCCAAACATTGCGTTTAATACATGCCTAATTTTTGCATAGAAGTCAAGCATTCACGTAGCAGGTTGCAAGGTCATCAACGTATCGTAGTTATAAATAACTTGTTTTTTTTAATAACCATTGTTCCAAAACTATCCATTTTGTAAGTTTTGAAATTATCATGGTTATGAACACTATTTGTACTAAACTGCACCGAAATATCAGGGTACTCTATAACTTACACATCATTGTAAATATCCCGTTATTAATACAAATACTATCATATATTGTTAAACTTGGGAAGTAGTATCAATCTAACTAGGTAGTTACGTAAAAACTCACCTGCTCTATTTCTTTTTCGTTTTCCTTTTCCAACGACTTCCAGAGGCGTCCCCCCTTGAGGATACCCCCTCTCCGCTGACGCAATGGGGAGTTCTCAGCAGACAATCTTCCATCATTGTCTCCATTGTCGCTTTCCTCACCTACGCAAAATAATTGACATTTAGAAAATATTACAACAACGCGTGGGATCAATATCACCACAAAATAAATAAGTACGGAAGGCCAGCTCGGGGCGATCTTGATTTTAATTACCTACGTTCGAGCGTAGCGCTAGCGCTCGCATCTACAATAATCTAAGTTATTCTACAACCAAATACACTATTAATTTGATAACAAAATTTATTCTAAGTCACATTTTAACCTAAATGAACACACGTAAATTCACTCGCAACCAGCTAACAAATTATGTCGCACAACACATTATTTACGTTTCGCCAAAGCGCGGTACTCGCTATAAATAATAATATAATAATAAATATTGCTGGACATTTCACACATCGCTATCTAGCCCCAAACTAAGCAGAGCTTGTATTATGGGAACCAGATAACTGATAGAATACTTATTTACTTATCTTTTAAATCTTTTTTTTTGTAAATGCAATTTTTATAATATATAGAAAAACATCCAGACCCGGAACAAATATATGTAGGGCATGCAAACATTTGTTCCACGGCGGGAATCAAGCCCGCTACCTCCTGCGTCTCAGCCGGCTATTCACCCACTGCGCCACGGAGGCCGTCAAAATCGTGGCTATCAGAGATCGTAGTACGCACGCGTCTATGTGTGCCTATTATCGCTCGTTGTACTAAGCTAGCCTTCTGTACTATTCTGTGATTTCAATTCCTTTGAGACATTCTTCTCCTTTTGTCCTATATTCTTATTGTATTCAATGCACAATGCACAATGACCTTAACCCTAACAATAGTTTTCTTCCAGTAATCCTTTGAGTAGATAGAAATAGCTGAATAGAGTGACGGATACGTTCACACAAAAGGACTAGAGAGAAAAAACATATAAGTACCTATCTTACCTGTCATGTCAATGGTTAATAGAATAGAATATAAATAATAATATAAATAAATATAAATATTGCTGGACATTTCAAACAGCGCTATCTAGCCCCAAACTAAGCAGAGCTTGTTCTATGGGAACCAGATAACTGATAGAATACTTATATACTTTTTTTTTGTAAATATGTACATTCTTATAATATATAGAAAAACAACCAGACCCGGAACAAATATCTGTAGATCATGCAAACATTTGTTCTGCGGCGGGAATCGAACCCACTACCTCCTGCGTCTCAGCCGGCTGTTCGCCCACTGCGCCACGGAGGTCGTCAAGAATAATCATTTATTTCAGACAGTGTCTGTCCATACAAAATATCAACAATCACAAATAAATAAAATTAAAACCATTAAAATTAAAATTAAATAAAATTATATACAAATCAATAATAATACAGTAAATTAGATTAAAAGTAAAATGTCACATTAATGTTTAATGTCATATTACATTGACATTGATGACCTCCTGGTGCAGTGGGCAAATACCCGGCTGAGACGCAGGAGGTAGCGGGTTCGATTCCCGCCGCGGAACAAATGTTTGCATGAATTATAGATATTTGTTCCGGGTCTGGTTGTTTCTTTATATATTATAAGTATGTGTTTACAAAAAAAAATGTATACAAGTATTCTATCAGTTATCTGGTTCCCATAGTACAAGCTCTGCTTAGTTTGGGGCTAGATAGCGCTGTGTGAAATGTCCAGCAATATTTATTTATTTATTAATGGTTCTTAAAATTTTTAAGTTAAATAATTGAATTTTGAGTTTTCTGTCTAAAATTAAGATTGAAATCCTAAAAGTGCTACAGGTACGCTTCAAAATACAACCGAAATTTTCATCAAAAGTAAATATTTGCATATAAAATGTGAATATCACAATGAAAACCTAACACGATCTGTCTGTATTCCAAACCAATTCAAATAAACGGAATCTGTAGAAAATATGTCATACTTTGGAAATCCCTGTCTGAACTTGACGAAGTTTTCCCATACAATTCAGTCCCGAGAAAGTGGTAATAATACTGCAGCTGACTGTAAGTGGAGCGGAGCATAATAGGTGGACAATAGGTACTGCTAATGAGAGATTGAAAGCGCCGCCTTATTCACCACAGCGTTGGAAATTACATACTAGTACTAGAATTAGGAATTAGAGAATCTAGATTGAGGTTGGCTCCCTGAGCTCAGACTAAGATTACTTAATTCATGATTATAGTCTAAAATAAAACTATTACTGTCGAGCAAAGGTCTCCCTCAAGTTCTTCCAACCGTTCATATCCTTCGACATTTCTCAGTCTCGACGCTGTCAAGAAATAGTAAATTGTTGCAACAGCACCCTCGGGTGCTTACGCCCGAGTATAACACAGGACTTTTCATCACGAGTTAGGGTTCATGATTTCTCGAGCATATCAATTTCTCGGGTCTCGAGAATGCTCGAGGCTAATTTCTTGGGTCTTCTCGGGTTGTCGAGAAATTTACATTTACGTATGTTTTTACATATCAGTGGAAACCTTTAAATTACCTGTTTATAACTAGTGGTTCACCCCGAACTGAGATCTCGCGAATCTCCCAAAATAAATATTATTCTTAGGGCGACTTGCACAACGATGCCTAAACGTATTTAGTGGCTAAATATGATTTAAGAAGTTGACAAATCATACAAATACTTCGAATTTAAACATGTTTAGTCGCTAAATACGTTTAGTGATCTTTGTGCATGCCGGCTTTCATCTTTGACATATAAATTGGTTCCACGAAATACATTTCCACCCTACTTGAGCTACAGTTTCATTCAAATTAGATGTAACGGGGGTCCTTGTTAATTGGTTATATTTTTTTGGGGTACCAATGGCAGTTATTATGGATTTCAGACTTTTGCCTATATTTGTGTCACTAAAGCTGCACGAATACCAAATTTCAGCATTGTGGGGTCACTGGTGTATCCTGTGAATTTTGTCAAAGATTTGTTTTTATTATGGCTAAAAACTCAAAAACTACAAATATTAAACTAAAAATAAAAGCGGGGTTCAAATGTACTAATGAAGACCTTTCATTTGACAGTTTTGTAGTATTGTTTTGTATTGTATTTCATTAAAGCATATTATGAGTGTGGCCTCTTTCATTTTTAAATAGAAATAAATATTTGTCATGGAGGCTGTATTTCATTTTAGTATATTATGAATGTAAGGAGAAAGAGTAGGAGTAGGCGCCAGCGGAATAGTCGCTCATGACAATGCCTGGCTCGACAATCTAGCGCATAAGCGGGCGCTAAGGCATGAACGTGCCGCAAACCCAGGGGCTCGTATTTACATGTAAAAAGTGCGGTCGAGGCTGCCCTACCAAAATAGGCTTATTTAGTCATGAAAGAAAGTGCCTACCATCCAACCTGACGCATACTTCATCTTCTATAGATGTCAAAGCCCATGATGATGATTATGAATGCAATAAGCTTCGTTCTATTTTCACATTTTCTTACGTTCCTAGGGATGTAAATCGTATTTACGCATCAGTGATTTTTAATGAATGAAAATATTTTAAGGATAATTGTGGGCACCGCGAACTACGAGTATACATAGTAAAACAGCACCAGACTCGAAACCAATGGTTTTAGGTCATTCGCACATTGTTCCACAGCGGAAATCGAATCCACAACCTATTTCTTCCGTCATGCACACGCGCTCTTGATTTGAAACGATGTAGCGTTCCAATTTGTGGTTGCGAATTGTATACTTTGATTTATTTTATACTATTTAGTCGAAAAATATTATAGGGAATTAATCTTTGTGATCATCGCAATCTAAATTTTTAACCAACTTCAGAAAAGGAGGAGGTACTCAATTCGATGCCCCAGATCTCGATCAAATATGAACCGATAGATTATTTTTATTAAAAAGGATGTATCGGTGAAGATCTGATGAAGATCCAGATTCGGCGTCATGCTAGTGATAATACAACTCGCCACTGACCTGATAACATCATGCCAGTGGCCGTCGCATTACTATGTGTATTATATTTACTGGCTAAATAGGATTTAGAGTTGTCAAATTATACAAATACGTCAAATTTAAACATGTTTAGTCGTTATATGGTTAGCGATCGTTGTACAAACTGGGCTAAGATTAGACCCTGATTTAAGGCTGCCCCGTAAGATTTTCATTAATTTCTCTCGTTGTTGAATACGGCAGTCACTGTCTGCGTTTATAGTATTAGCTATATCTATAGCACTACTATAGCAGATTAGCTAATGGCTGTGGCGCACATTGTACCTAGCAGGACGTTATTAAGGAAGGCATTAGTATGAAACACACAGCTTTTATGACTCAAATCCGTATTAAAAGGATGCTGCTCAAAATCATAAGAGTATTTTGGAAAACAAATATTTAACCTGGAAAATTACCGTTTACTTATCACTTTAAATGGAGTTATTTCCAGTTTTCACTGCACTCAAACAAAAGTTAGCATTTAATAACGTTAAAACATACTATACCACAAATATTATTTTTATAATAAGGTATATTATAAGCCTGTTATGTCCCGCTGCAGGGCAAAGGCCTCCCTTCCCTCTTTCCACTCGTCTCTGTTGTTCGCAAGTAGGGGTCAATCCTTGAGGTAGGAGTTTAGCTCGTCCCGCCACCTTCACCTGGACCTTCCCATTCCACTCCTTTCATTGGGACCCATTCTGTGGTGGTCTTCGCCCACATTGTGTCCATACATCAAATACAGATGTATTTTGTAAGAATCTTGTTTCAAAAAAACCTGATTGAATCTGTTTCAATACATTAGTAATTTAAATAGATTTCCTAAATGAAAAGAACAATACTTTTCTACTTTTTGATGATTCTTACATAGAAAGATCGCGAATTGACACATTTTATGCGATAATATCGTTTGAAAGCACCTTTCAAAGACTCGTTCAAAAATTTATTTTTTCAATTTAGATGGTATATTAAAAAAAGAAGTGGATTTTTTTATTCGAATCCCAGCTGTGCAACAACAGAATTTTCTTCTCGACAAAAATATGTGTGCATTTAAACTGGTTTAAAATGGTGATGGAAAACATGGTGAGCAAACCGCAAATCTTAGATCCAAAAATTTTATAGCATGTGCCGTCGGTCAGTTAGTATTTTAGTAAGTAGTGATGTGTTTGCAAACTGTCACAAGAATGCAAAAGTGGCACGTCATGGCACTGCGTACTGAGAAAGAAATCCGAGGATGTCCACCATGGGAATAAATATAGTATGAGGCTCAAACTGCACTCTTCAAGTCTTGAAATGAAATAAAATGTTATTTATTTGCCAGAAGTATGGTGTATAAGTTTTTACAGTTATATAGGTAGGTTTCACATACTTCACCGATTAACAGCGTGCAAATTTCAAACACATAAAATTAATTCTATTATACATAAAAAATCTTCAATTTAATAAAAATCAGTCAATAATATCATCAAGTATCATAAAGTCCATAAAATAATCAATAAAAAATGTAAAATTATAAAAAACCATGAAATTAATAAATAAAAATTAGTATGTCAGAATTTCATTGTCTTTACGAATGTCTTTTCGTAAAGTCAATCAATTTATTTAACCGATGCGTTGAAAAATGAGAATAATAACATAAAATATATAAACCAACTAAAATGCTTACTAACTAAAACCTACAATACAATTCACTAATATTTTAATGACAAATTTGACATAATATACTTACCTACTAGGTACCAATTTGACAATTAGGTTTGAATGTTTTCTTTTTAAAATGAATGTAACCAAACAAGAAGAATGACGTCCTCCTCTCTCAAAAATATTGTTGTTCCCAACAGGGTCCATAATGATCATGTACCTATCAATTACCACCTATTATTAAATGGTGAAATACAATAAACGATTGAGTATTGAGTATTGGAGGCAATTTTTTTCATAATTAAAATGACACTTTGAAAAGATACGCTCGATCAAGGATAATTGAGTCTTGCAAAGCGGACGTGGTCAATAGGCTCTGCGGTAAATGCTATGAAACCTAGTCGTCATACTGCGGTAAGCTTTGATTCCAATTACAAGACGCCTCAGTTTCTACTGAATCATCTAATTAATCTAAGAAGTCACCAGACATTTACTGGAACTTGCTTACTGGCATAATCAGAATTAATTATTCTATGCTATGGTTGAACATAGGGGATTCAAAATGGTACCAGAAAATAAATAAGCTTAAAAGCTTAACGCGACTGCACGACAATTATTTCCTATGAACTGTTTACTTATACGAGGGGCACACTAAAAGTTTCCGGAATCAATAATAAAAAAATACTATTAATGGTCAAAAATGAATTTATTGTTTCTCAATATATTCTCCCTTTGCGTCAATGCACTTTTTCATACGATTGAACCAATTTTGAAAACATTTGTGCCACTCCTCCGTTGAGACGTCAGATACATGTTTTTCATACTCTTCGGCAGCAGCTTCTGGTGATGCAAACCGTTGATCGCGTAATTGGTTCTTGATTACACGCGCGCCACTTTCGTTGGTTTCGGCTCATCTCAAAAGACCCATACGCTCGATTGCTGCTTTGTTTTGGGATCATAGCTATAAATTCATGTTTCGTCATCTGTTACTATGTCCCACACCAAATTGGAAGCCCATTCGTTGTATCTGGCAAGCATAGCATGGCACCAAGTGATGCGGTCCGTTTTTTGAGCATCAGTCAAATCGTGTGGGATCCATCGAGAACACAGCTTTCTCACACCTAAATGTTTGTGTAGGATTGAATGTCTTTGACTCATGCCTATGTCCAAAGATGTCCGGATCTCATGGTAGGTCACATGCCTGCCTGTTTCGATCATACGGTTTACAGCATAAATGTTTTTGTTGTTCACAGCGGTGTACGGGCGACCTTCACAAATTTCATCATGGAGATTAACACGACCGCGTTTGCATTCTGCAAACCAGCTATAAATAGTCGTCTTGCATGGTGTTCTTTTGCTAAAAGCAGATTGAAGCAGAACGACGCTCTGCTGAGCTGTCAAATTACACTTAATATCGTAAAAAATCATGCAACGAAAATTTTCCCGAGTTAAATTAAGTTTTTTGTAATCACGCAATTTTTAAATGATGATAAAATGATCAGACGAAACAAATTTTATTCTCCGGCTAAGGAGTTCCATTTTCAAATGTAGTAATAACTTTTTAAATATTGTTTATCTAAGTGGCCAATTCCGGAAACTTTTAGTGTGACCTATGTATTTGCCCGAAATTTCCAGTCCGCTCTCATTTCCGGCGTACAAAATAAACATCATTTTGTCAATTTGTATCAAACCTTTTCGACCTCACTATACCGTTCGTAAATTCTGGCATTCAGGAAATCTAGAAGCCTCCCGTATCTATGTATTATAGTAGGTTAGTGTAATGCGTGAATGAACTAGATATTTCTATTACTATGCTGGTGCTTGTTGTGAGGGCTCAGGAGTTCACGTAAACTAATAAGTGACGATTGTTATATTTTAGTTGCTTCGATTAGTAAGAGGGATGGTAAGGAGTAGTTAGGGCATAATTACTTCCCATTAAGCACTGACGTAGCTTAACTAGTTACATTCAGGCATTATGAACCAACGTCACGTTTATTCGTTACTGATCGTGAATGCGTCTCTGTAATCCTTTGTACAGTAATTCTATGACAGAGTTACTGTACATACAGCCCAGGTTTGTGAATAGAGAGAGCATTCAGACCGGAGTGCCTTACGGTCATTTCCCCTCTGTAAAACTTCGAGTATATTTTGTTCTACTACGTTTTTAAAAATTTCTTCTAAATTGAAGAAAATATTACAATTCAAATTAATCTTTTATGCTCAGCCTTTTTCCAGTATTTGTATCTATTTTTAATCTATGGTTATTAGGCCGGTCGCAACCGGTTGTCGGTTGCACGCAATATAAATTTTCATCGAAATTGTGAATTCCGAACTCAAATGTTGGTTTATAAAAAGAACATTTATAGGAGTTATTATGTTATTTGTAGACTTTAAAAACAAAGTTTTGTTTTGATGCAACACATGGTACGGAATTCTATACATCAATTTGCATTGTTCTTTGATCGATGCCGGCCAAGGCTCATACAGTAGTAATGTTTACTAGGATTACTTAGGATTTAATTACTAGATACTAGGATACTTAGGATTTAATTATCTACATACATTTAAGTATACTCCATTTAGTAATTGACTATTAACTACTAAATAATGTATACGCTACAGTCAGACATCGAAGATCTGGCACTCCTAAGTTTGGCTAGTCATAAGACATAAAGTCTTAGTCAAATTCCAAACCAATAGCAGTTTTTTACCTTGGACTAATTAAATTTTATCTAATCCTAGGAGAGACTAATTTAGACAGTCAAACGTCGAAACTCAATTTGATGAAAGGCTATTTTATATATAATGGTTTGGACTTTGACTAAGACTTTATGTCAAACCTGAGGTTTGACTAACCAAACCTACGAGCGCCGGAGCTTCGATGTTTGACTATAACATAGGTATACATATATCAAGATACCTATCAATTCACTCACGTCGAAGATAATTCCTATCATGTCGGATCTCCTCATCTCCTTTTATTCCATTGCACACTTGATGTAAATCTATAAATACTATGTGATTGGCGGCAAAATTTCGATTGTTTTCAGGGAAGGAATTCCTGCTCTTTGCCTAATTGCTGGATAAGTCTAATCTAACTAATGCACCGAAATAATGATCTTGGGATGGTAATTTACTAATTAGATACACGTTAATAGAAAGGCAAATTAATTCAAATTTATGCATACCTATATAAGAATCGTTGTCCTGACTGACTGTCATATAGACAACGCACAGAATAAACCGCTGGTCGTAGAGACTTGAAATTTAAATGGGTCTTTAAATAAAGAGCCAAATGTAAGTGAATAAAATAAAACGAGTGACTTGGCTGTTAAACATTTTGTCAGAGCACGTTTTTACGATACTCATTTTATACGATACGATATTCATTTTCAAAGTTAATTTTGAACAACCTAAAAACAATTGTTAAATGGCTGTGATATACGGACGAACTGATGGACTGGACTAAATTATAAGGGATCGGTTTTTTAGTCATTTGGCTACATAATCTAAAAATTTAAAAATATATAAAAATCTTTGATGTTTATTTTATTTTCAAAACCGCGGGGAGTTGCAGGAATGAAAGAAAATAAATAAAGAAATCCTTGTTTTAATAAGGAATCTCTACGGATTTCTAATATATTATGGACTTACTGGTCAGTGGCACAGATGGAAGTTCGTTCTCTATCTCTTCGATGCATATCTCGGTCGGAATATCTGAAACAATCAGACAAAATTATACATACATACAAGAGATCTTACTGTACTGTTAAATTCGCAGGTACGAATTAACCAAAACAAAACAAACAGTAATTTATTTGCAGTAATTTTATTTCGAAATTACATATTTTTCATTTCTCCATACACAACTTAAGATTTTAAAATTGTCACTCAATCAACAAATTAAACCTTTTGCAATTACTGCCCTGGTAGTTTCAGACACAGTTTTTTCTGGCTTCAACCATGTCATCTTATGCCATACGATTCCGAATAAAATTAAAATTATTGATACGAGCAAAACCTACATCATCTTTTAGAAATTATAACACATATTTCCATATTTTTTCTCACTTTTAACTAGTTATTTCATAAAATAGTTATTTTCTACGCAATTAGTCTTTTCAGGTATGCAAACTCAAAGTAAGAAAAATAGTTTATAGCGCAGGTCGCTCGGTCGAGTGCATGTAATTTGCAATGCATGAGCGCCGTACTTTTAAAACATGTTTAGTATAAAAATCATAATAATCATAATCATTTATTTGGTAAGAATATTAAGTACACGTCATTTTATAATAGTACCTCGTATCGGTACACAATGTACACACTGGTCACTTATATTAATACAAGCAGAAAATATAAAAGTTATGTTCAAAGTAATAAAATTGGATGTCAACATAGAATTACACAAGTCAATAAAATAGTCAAAAATTGCGCCTGCACAATCCCTTGTGCTTGCTTATCTTAGATTACGCTGACGCCAGCTACCCCGGTATTTCCGAAGTCCAAATGAGCAAACTTGAGCGCCTTCAAAACCTTTGTATTCGGTTCATATTCGGCTTGCGCAAGTATGACCATGTCTCAGAATTCCGCGCAAAACTCAAATGGCTCCCTATCCGTCTTCCCCGGAATGCACATATTCTATCACTTCTTTATAACATTCTCTTTAATCCCACTTCACCTTCTTATCTAAAGGAGCGTTTCGAGTTTTTGTATCAGGCACACTCTCGAAACCTTCGTTCTTCCGAAGCTCTACAGCTTCGTACTCCCGTTCATAGTTCACAATTTTCTGGTGAGTCCTTCACAGTACAAGCTGTGCGCCTGTGGAACGCTTTACCTTTGTCCATAAGGTCGTCCCAATCTCTACCTAATATATTTTCAAAGTCAAGGTATACAACCATTTTCTTTCTTTGTCTCATAGCTGCTAGCTAGTGTTTATGTTATTTATCCTTCATATTATGTAGTGTTGTTTATTTATATATTATTTGTACATATGTATTTAAGTTGATGTTTATTATTATAGATAATTAATATGTAGGTATATATTATTTTATGGGTTCTGTTTATGTATGTTTTATGTATGCTTAAAGGTACTCTTACATCGCCGTCTTTTGATTTTTGTTTATCCTGTCCATCCAAAGGTTGTCTGGAAGAGATCGCTTTTAGCGATAAGACTGCCCATTGTACCATTATTTATTGCTTATTTCCTTTGTTACTGTATTTTTGTTTGATGTGCAATAAAGAGTATTTCATTCATTCATTCATAATCAATACAAAATAGTCAATGTAAATAGTCGAACAAATTTACAATATTAATTTACAAACATTGAAAAAGAATATAAACCTCTTTGATCAATATTCCCGCCCACGAAACCTCCTACCGCATAATATTTATCAATATTTATTATAATATTTACCGATTATCAATACCTTTTTCAAAACTGCATATATTTCACTCCGGCCCACATGCCGTGTCAAATAAAGTCTTCAATAAAATTCCACTAGAAATACAAAACTTAAGTAATTTAAAACGATGCTAAAAAGATATTTAGTTGAACGTAGTTTTTATTCGCTGCAAGAGTTTTTTGAGGATAAATCCTAATACCTAATAAGTTAGAGTAATAAGTAGATTTTTACCAAAACACCTTTTTTTATTTTCCATTTTTATTGATTTTATTGTGTTTCTTTTATTTTTATAGTATTAATTTCTTGTAAACCTTTAATTAATGTACCTATTATTTACCGGAAAGGAACTTCAAAGGAAGTTTCAACCTATCTGTGACATACGTTTGTTAATTGATTTGTAGTAGACACTGATGCCTATTCTGCATTCTCTAATTGCAGCACTCGGCTTTACAGTATACACATATCGTGTATACTGTATGTAAGTGTTTGCTGAGATAAGGGATTAGGTAGATTATGCAACGTTCCGTGCATTATTTACTTAAATGGATGACCGCTGTTCACGTTATTAGCTAAGGCTTTCCGTGCTCTGAAGCACGAATGTAAACAAAAAGAATGATAGGATGTCGGGCTCGCCTACGACGACAGTCTGGCTTGACGACATTTATAGGCATTTTTAGTTCATAGAACTAGATTCTATGATGGTTCCTTTACAGTTCAAGCAACACGTCTTTGGAGCACATTACCGGTTAAGAATGAAAAGATTTTATCCCTCAGAAACGTCGTAGTATTGCTATAGATATATATGTATGAATGTTTATGTATATTTTTATTTAATTTTATTTGTTCTAGGTATATTATTGTCAATATTTATTTAATCATCATAATGATCAGCGCTCTCCTTAAATTTAATTATTGTTTTGTTAATGTATACCCCCCTCCATTATTATAATGTTACAAAAATCCTCTCCATCCAAAGGTTGCCTGGAGGAAATTGCTTCTAAGCGATAAGACCACCCATTGTACATGTTTCTTTGTGAATTTTTATTTTTATGTTTTTTCTTGTGTGGTGTATAATAAAGTATTTTCATTCATTCATTCATAGGCGAATAATTCGCCAAGCCAGATCGTCATTTGGTCTTAAAATTCCTATACTAGTGTTGCCACTAGCTTATTTAAACATACACTAATGCTATACTATATAATATACTAATGCTATATCAGTGTTTGAGTTTTACTTGGATTTTTTTCTTTTTAAAACTGGATAGATCTTCGTTTGACAACAATCAACCTTAAAGAGGCCTGGATTGTGTTCTTTAGGAAAAACAGACGACGGCAGTGTTCCATAGCTTAGCTGTACGCATCAAGAACGTAGAACCAAAACGATGTGTGCGAATGGGTGGTATATTAACTAGCTACGGATGGTACTGAGCCGTGCCGTGTAAATATTTATTCTAGAATGCAGGAGTTTATTCATAGCAATATATCTGTCGATGTTTAGCGTTCGACGTTTCATGATTGATTAAAAGGGAGCGAGAAACCAACGTATCGGTTCTCTGTAACCTGATGCAGGCTGTAAGGGATGCAAGAGGCTTCATCGATCTTTGTGATATACATGTAAGTGCTATAGTTATTTCAGAGTGTTTTATATATCTACTTAGACAAATTGTGGATTCAACTTTGTACCTGCTTTACTTTGCTTAATTTTGTATATAATCCAATGTGTGATTGGCTTTATTTTATTCTAACCTTAAATATAGCACTTTAGCTTAGCCTTATTCGTATAAATCATAGACAAAACTAGCATCAAAATGTCTTCTTTTATACGGGAGTTATCTCGAACTTTTTTGTCGGTTTCATCAGTAACGCAAACCCATATTTAAACAGGCACATCGTTTTAAACTAGACACATGATCTTATATTTATTGTTCCTCAATGATTTCTTTTTATTTATATTAGGGTGAGTGCAATCCACTGATCGTACTTGCACGACCTAAATCAGAAAAACTTACTTATTTTTTGGCAAAATCAAAATGACAAATACCACAAAAAACCTCAAAGTCATGTCCACGTTGCCAGTGATTTTCCAGCCCCCCCGTTATTTTTGTATCAAGGGTTAAAACCAATCCGTTGGTACCTGAATAGGTAATCAACCGAGTTAATGGCTTGCATGCAGGGATACCTGTGCCGTACAAGCCCCTATTCGATGAACGACTTTTCAAGTTTAAAGACCATATAATAAAATAAACTTGCTTTACAATTTATTAAAAACCATTATTGTTTGTATAATATAAAAGAAAAGCAATATTCTCGAAATAGAAATACATATAATGAATGAATGAAATACTCTTTATTGCACACCACGCAAAAATATCGTGACAAAAGAAACAAACAATAAACAACGGTACACTGGGCGTTCTTATCGCAAAAAGCGATCTCTTCCAGACAACCTTTGGATGGACAGTATAAACAAAAATCAAAAGACGATGGTGTAAAAGTACCTTTAAACATAAACAGAACCCACAAAATAAAATACACCTATTGATATAAATATACGTATAATTTATGAAAAAAGGTAAACACTAACTATGGATATCAATTAAAACATTTAATTTAATAACAGAATATACTATTATTTATATATATATCTATAGAAATACAAAAGAAACTGAATTCAACTTCACTTAAATTCAGTTTTTTTTTCAAGTTGAGTTTTCGCAGAAATCTACTGAATAAGTCAGCATTGTCCAAATAGCATGGGAACATCACCGTTTCCGTGCCCTAAGCTATTAAGAAACAACGTTTATCATGTAACAGCTACGAAAATTGCAAACATTACTTTAAAGCACACAACAATACAAATAAGTACACTAAATAACTTAATATGAATAAAGAAAAAATATCATAGGTAAAAAATTAAAAGAAAAAAAATAATTGCAACCTAGCAATTTGGTAGCCACCACAGAAAGGCTCCAAGTCCGCATGTTGCTGTGTCAGAGCATTGTAACTCAGGACTGGTCTTCCGATAGAACCAGACCTAACCAAGTCTACATCATTGCGTTTAAATTGGCATGCAGATTGAGTTCCGGCGTCAAACGACTATCGGAAATAATTTTTCCTAGAATTCAAACGGAAATTATAGATCAGTTAGTTTTCGAGATATAGATTGGGCCCTATTAAAAACAACGAATTTACTGTTTAACGTGGCAATATTCATTTAGTATTAATTTGTTAAAACATAACCACCATACCATATTTATTACAGGTTTCAGTCAATAATTAATTATAAGAATTAGTCATAAATATGGTATAAAATAATTTAACAAGCATAATCATTATCAAAATAACGATATACCTACTTATTGACCGAGAGAGCGAAGCGAGGGAAACGTCTCAGTTTCGAGATTAGACAAAAAATGCTTTTGTCCGGCTGGCTGTCTGTTCTCGCCTACAGGTTGCATTTTCACCTGATTTTGACGAAAATTGGCACACAAGTGCCTTGATTTATTTAAAATTTTTACCGTATCTCGATTTTCGATTAGGGGAAATAGAGGGGAAAGGGGGAAAGTTTGCTATAGCGTTATTTATCGACGGATTTCAATCAAATTTGAGAGGCACACTAAGGACTTTATTCTACACAAGAAGTTGCGAAAAAAAATTGTAAAAGCTGGAAATGTTTTCGCCTTGGATTTTTTTCCCTTTCAAAAAGGTGGGGATGTTTGACTCTCCAGCACAATACAGCTTGCTAAACAAATTCATTCACCATCACTGCTATCTGACTATGGAAGTAATGTATGGAGTAGGTATTCCGCAAGAGTTCCGATATGTTTCCTCCGTTGAGGTATTCAGATTGTACCATGTAGTCCTTATGAGAAATAAAGTTCTTTAAACCTAACTGAACAAGCACTACCTCACTCTCATGAACGAAGCCTACAAAATGAGCCGTATCCTGTAATACATTGTTATATCTTTTGTACGTTATATATCTATATGGTTTAAATGTTTAAATCTATGTAGTATATAATATTATAACGATATTTATTACTTTATGAATTGTATTACTAGGGTTTATTGATGTTTCAGTATTAGAAAGTAGGTTTATTGAAATACCTTGTGTTTGTCTAGGATTAGTTATATTTATTTGTTTATATCTGTGTCTTGTAATTTAAATTAAACCTCTCCCTCTACCTTAATATGTACTACCTATAAAATCTGTTTGTCCGCATTACACAAAGGTTAACTGGAAGAAAATGCTATCTAGCCTTATGGTAGCCTATGCACAGATTATTTTTATTTTGTGCAATAAAGAAATATTCACTTTTCATTAATTTTCAAGTTTGCTGTAACGTTATATAGGTATGGACGGATTTCAATTTTTGAATTTTCGGAAAATTTATACCTATCTATACCAATCAGACTGATGACAGAATCTGGTTTTCTCATAAAGGTGTAGAGGCGTACTCTACACCTTCATGAGAACACCAGATTAGACCTCCAAGGACCATCACTAAAACTTATACCAATATTTTGCACAAAAGTCTACAAAAGTAAGCCTATTGCAAAATTCAAGCACCTGTAATTCGATTTATAATTGGGCTTTCTTCGTTAATTTTGTTTCGCAAATTACTTTATGGACTTGGGACGTGAGGTCTACTTTTCTCACAGAACCACTAGTTGTTCTTCTTCTTTCGTGTCAATGGTAAGCTAAACTATTTTAGAGTAGTACTTTGCCGCTTCTATAGCGTTGGGCGTGGCTTTGTGAGGTCATCCCTTGAGCAGGTGGTAGGGCACAAGAGACACGAGCGTAGATGAGACATGGACTGAATGGGTGCTCCGCAGTCGCATTCAGTCCGGGAGGAGTCTCTTATACCCCATTTACACAGGCTTTGTCTGCAGCGGCCAATTTGGGTCCGGAGTCTGTTCATTGACTTCCAGACTGGCCAATGTAGATCATGGCCAGTCTGGGGGAGGTGTTCCTGCTGAGTAACAAAATCAGACAGTGGTGGGTGCGTCTCCTTCCATGCGTTGATTTTTAGTGCCGCCGGGTGGTCGTGTGCGGCTAGAATTATCTATTGTGGGAATATTCCCACAATAGATAATGCAAGAGATTCATATGAATCTCTTGCAACTTTCCAAACGGGCTGCTAGAATTTGGTGGCTAAAAAGGGGGTGTCGGTGGTCGGTCGCCTGAGTAGCCTTCTCTGGAGGGGGGTGCAGGAAAGAAGCCTCCCGGTGGCGCATCTTGGAAAAAGCTAGGGCACGGTAAGGCAGTGTTCTAGGCTGGCTAATTCTTTCAAGACCAAAACCAACAACAAAATAACAACTAGTATTTCAATAACACCCTCGATTAGCGTCCTCGCTCGCATTCGTTCGCACGTACGCCAAAATATCTCGGGTGTACAATAGATCGCTTACAGCCCGTGTATAACAATGTACTATTAATAAACGTCGATGTTGCGCTTATTAATCGGTAGCTTGACCTACATATTGAACTAGACTAGAGACTGAGCTATAATTTATACATCTTTGTTGTGAAAAAGTAGACCATTCTATAATGTATGTTTTAATTTATTACCTTCTGTTTTGCCTGTACTTTTGTCCCAAATAAATATATTTTACTTTACTTTAATAAGAAAGATAATATTTTGTCCGACTAAGCTCTATGAATTCGGTATTTCGGCATCACACTCTTAGATTGAGTTCCCAATACCGAAATTCGCAAGCAGATTAAATAGTACAAGACGTCAGCAAGCGAATATTGGGGCTCAAGTGGAGTTGGGCAGGACACTTGGCCAGACGTAGTGACGACAGGTGGACTAAGGCACTAACAGAGTGGAGGCCGAGAAATGGGCATCGAAATACACAGCCACCAGCGAGATAGGTCGACGACATTTTTATATATACAGATAAATCAGCAGGCTATAGCAACTTTATAAGTTTTATTCATCAAATTACTATTCCTATTTCAGTTAGACTTTGTAAATCTGTATTTTATTAATTTTACTAGTTGACCCGCCCGCGGCTTCGCACGCTTGAAATTTCCCGTTCACGCGGAACTTCGGGATAAAAACTATATAAAACACTCTTGTCAAAGTGACGCGACACTTCATGTAAATGAATTCACGCCAATGAAAGACGGTTGAATTATATGGATACATAAAAAGTTTCCGCGCCCTGCACGAATTCACAAACACAAATTATAAAGAAGATATTCAAGGATTCTCCAATATTTGACAACAAACATATATGTCACATTTGTCTGTGGTCAAATATTTATAGTGCGTTCAGAAATTAAATAATTAAAATAACGTTTAGATAACAAATGAAATAAACGCATCCAGTTTGACAGGTACGAACAGTTTGTATGGGAAAATACTACTTTCATTGCAATTTCTTTATATTTTTCTCACCTTCTAAACCTTCCTTGGACTTCTACAAATATTTCAAAACCAAAATTAGGCAAATTGGTTCAGTCGTTTATGAGTTTTAGTGAGACTAACGAACAGCAATTGATTTATATATATATATATATATATATATATATATCAATTGCTGTTCATTCTGTTTACATATATATATATATACATATATAGATAGATGTAATACGACTCAACGTTTTCGTTGATATTGCTTCTATCTAAATTTGCCCAGCAGTTTCCTCAACTTTTTACTACATTCTGTTTATATCTATATATATAATATAGATGTAAACAGAATGTAGTATTCCTATCAATATAAATATAAATGTAATATATATATATATATATAATATAAATATAATAATATAGAATGTAGAATGTAGTATATTATATAGTATGTCGTATTCCTGAGTTTTCGAGAGTGACAAGTGACAAAAAATTCAATGGCCGTTTGGCAATTCACAATATTTTTTTTATCTACGAAATATAGTGATGATAAACATTAACATGTCAACTCCTAAACATAGACCTTCCCCAAAGATTTATAGATCGCCCGATCATTTGTATTTATAATTAGCGACGAAAATTAATTCATATAAGTTTTATATTCCGATTAATTCATATTCATATTATAACTGCAGTTGGGTTAATTAATTTCTGACACCTTGTTGTTAAAATCAAAATGGTATATGATTTAAGCAAAGATTTAAAACGCTTCTATATCACGTGAACAAACGCCACAGAGAACAACCGATACAAATAAAATATTAAACTTCACGACGTGGAACACGACGTTAATAGTTTCTGAGAATTATTATGTACCCAATTACTTTACTCCAACTGTCTGCAAATGCTGAAAATTTTATATTCTCGGTTAATTGCGGCCTGCCCGAGAACGGCCCGAGAACGGCCCGAGAACGGCGGGAAGGCGGATACAATATACAGTTTTATCCGACCTGACAGAATACAAGTCTATTCTCCTGGAGCTTTATAGCTTTTTCATCGCATTTCTGGCCTGTATTTGAATGTTATACGGTGAAGTCACTGTTTGATAAGTATAACCGTTCATAGCTGTGAATGTAATTTGTATCCAGTAGTTTCATGAGACTTATTGACGATTGCTTTGATTTATAATGTGTATTATCATTTTGTTTGATTTCTTTTTATTAAAAATAAAATTACAGCGAAACTAGCGAAGTCCATTGACAGACGACAATGAGAGACTGATGTCCACCAAGTATAAATTCCTTGAGTCACACTAAAGAGTTCTTTTTCTATAATATAGATAATAGATAATAGCGGCGCGGTAAGGCCTTTGCCCAGCAGTGGGATACAAATGGCTGAAAGTAGAATAGAAAAGTGCCGCATTTGTTTATTCTTGCCGGAATGTATAATGGAATGGTTTCTATAGCTGTTATAATATGGACCATAGTGTGGTTCGTAGAACGAAGAAGAATGACGCTATTACTTAGAACAGTTGTTCTGAGTTTTCCTGCCGTGTTTCAGAACAGATTGAACGACAGCACAACTCAGAAAGAATGAACGTTAGTGGATGCTAATATTATTTTCTATCCATGTTTCAAACGTTTTAATTGCAGAAACAAAACATTAAGTCTAAAAATAATATAGTCTTAATCAGTAACCACAAAGGTGGGTTCATAAATCCCTCTCCTGTTTATAAATCCTTCTCTACGCGTTCAAAGCACAAGAACAAGTACGTTCGATGTGTAATATTTAAGTTAAGAATGCGGAAATTACATAATAATGGGCTGAACATAGGACACGCCCGTGTTACCTTGACCTCTGGAATAAGGGCTGTTATGCCGCTTGGAGAACGGACCATTAATTTGTGAACTGCCACGATTATAAATATCAAATATTCCACAAAATACCAATTTATTACAACGACAGTGACACGAATTGTTATCCTACTGGACTACGGTTATGCTTTTCACACGTACCTATGTAAGCATGTAATACTTCTTATTTCCTAGTAGCACCGAAACGACTAGGTGATTCAGATAATTGGGATTAAAAAAAATCGTTCAATCCTCGACAGCGACATAGTCTACGAGACAAAAATGTATTGATTTACTAGCTATGACCCGCGTCTTCGCACGCGTGGTATGCCAATAAAAAGAAGTCTCAATCCTCAAGCGGGTAGATTAGACGCATTTTGAACTTATGAGAAAAAATATTCAGTGAATATTTTGATAGGCCACTGCAGGAATTGTGAAGAGGCTAGAGAACCATCAGCTTGATAAGAGCTTTTAGTATATCAGTGCAGGGTTTCCCAGATAGAACAGGGCCCGTAGCCAAATTACATTCGCCACGAATCTATTCGATTTCTACATACATTTGTTGTCGCTGAATCACGTGGTATTTCTATAGCATGTGTCAAATCCCATACATTTTCGGACTTATCGACTAGCGTCATCGCTAATCGACTGTAACTTGGCTAAGCCCTCAAATAAGTTGTAATAAGTATTGGAAAATTTAAGTAGCACAATTTAAATGAATGTATATATTTGACGGTCTTATCGCTAAATAGCGATCTCTACCAGAAAATTAGTTTGTGTTACGGATTTTTACATAATGGAATTAGCGACACGTAACTTGCATGAGTTTTTTGTACCAGATTTGTTCAGATTTATTCAATTTATTTGAAACCAGATTTTTTTTATATAATTTTTTAATCTCAAATTTCACCGTAAATGCGAAATACGGCCCTACGACTTGTTTAGTTGCTGTTATACAAGAGCCTTAAGCGATCAATTACACTCGCGATATTTTAGCATACGTTTGAGTGAGTGCAAGCGAGAACGATAGGGTAAGAGGACGGGGGATAGAGAGCCAACGGGAGAGTACTGAGGACTTTTGATTTTTTGAAGTGTAATAAAAGTTATGTGTTATACTCTAGTGTAAGTGATCAATAACACCCTCGACTCACTAGCATTCTCGCTCTCGGGTGTAATAGATCGCTTACAGCCCATGTATAATAATATACTATTATTCAATGTTGGCTCGTCTACGGCCAGTGCGAGGAGATATAATTTGTCTCCTCTTTCTATTTTAACAGTAATTACTATGTTTGGGTTTACACAGGATACAGGAATTCTGCATATTGGTCTTTTAAGCAAATATGTACTCGTAGAGTTGCCAAATCTTTCCAATACACGAGCGAGCAGTCACCGTAATGGCGGACTCCTCCCCTTTATGGAAGTTGAGGGGGATTTTATTTATACTCACGCATCCTTACTTATGTGGTATCTTTGAATAGATCTTCCAAAAAAAGAATAAGATTTCGTCAACACGTGATACAAGACACCCTTTACGAAATATAAAGTTTCAAAGTTGCCATTTTCGTAAAAGTCGTACCGCCCCTTCCTGCTAAACCGCCAGTTAAATAACTAAAACTTACCCAAAATAAAACATTCAATCTGTTGTAATTTTGATGAATAAATTAATTTTGAGTTTTAGATTGAAAGCTCTATAGACTAACGGTAGCGCCGGTTCTAGTCCATACTTTTTCGTACATTGTTCTGCAAATTTAAGTGATATCCATTTACCTCACAACGATCTATCAAAACGCGAGCCTCAATTTCTGGAATTCCATTGGTCGAAAACGTATTCAAATTGTGAGTGTTCGAAATAAAAGCGTTGTTTGTTTTTCATTTATTTTATGTGGCATTCGGGAAAACCTCAAATAAAATATTTTCAGGCTGATCGTTAGCGCGTGTTTACTAACTTACTAATAACACAGTGTAATGTGTGTGTGCAACTTTATTGTTTATGACCCTATTTGAATGATATTTTGCGTATGGTTCAAGAGCATATAGCTTATCAAGTCCCATTTAATAATAATAATAGAAATAACTTTTATTTCCCATAAATATGAATACCTGACAGACTAACATACATAATAAAATATTAAACTATATTACTAATAGTTAGAGTTTTCTCTGCGTTGGGCCTCCTTGCACCTTGCATCCCAGTGTGTGTGATATTATCGGCGATATTTTAAGTTATTGCTGTAATAGAATTACTTCAGGCACCTGTCTTCTAAAATCATTAAAAAGTTTCTAAACACTTTTCAACCGTCTTCAAAAAAGGAGTATTTTGAGCGATAATTCTTTACCACGCTGTCCGATTTCAATGACTATTTTCGTCAGTAATTTTTTTATTTTACATAATATACTTGAAAAAAAATAGACTGAGGATGAACTCCGAAAAGGAGCACCAGAAGTCTGGGAACGCAGAACCGACTGCAATCAAACAAAAACAATGTTCCCTGCAAAGAATCGAAAAACAACAAATACCCTGTTAAAAATGAAACGCGAGGATCTAAGGATGATGGTGGGAATCATCACAGGACACTGCAAACTTAACCATCACCTCTTGAAGACCGGGGCCACGGACAGTGGGCTCTGTCGCGCATGTCTTCAGGAGAAAGAGACGGTGGAGCACGTGATGCTTCACTGTACGGCCACGAACGATATCAGGCTGAGGACGGGTCTGCAAGAGCTCATCGAATCCTCATCCGCTAACACAACGGCATCCACGGGGATCTTGGAAAGCTGCATCCATCAACCCAAAATCCTGCTCCGTTACTTCAAGGAGCTAGGATGGCTGGGGTCAGGTTAGAAGGGGGGTAATGCACAATACACCCCAATGCGGGACGTCAGTGCAGATTTTATTCCCCCCACCCTAGAATTAGAATCAGAATAAACTTAAAAAAGCCGTCAATCAAAATGCTCTTATAAATGAATATCATGCGTATGTAGGTTCCATACTTAAATAAAGACATAGACATAGAAATCATTTATTCACTACATTAGCACAATATGGAATTATTTTCTGGGGAAATTCAACACATATATTCTAAGACCGTGTTTAAAGTTCAGAAGGAGTGTATAAGGTCTATTTGTAACTTGAAGAGAACTGACGTGTTGACTGACAATTCGTAGATGTCACTTGACATCTACGAATTGGCTTTATATGTTAGAAACAATATCACAAACTACGAAACCTTGAATATCAACAGCCATAAAGCCACCTTCGAGCAACGTCTAAGACAGCTTTGTTTAACAAGAGTGTGTTTTGTATGGGAGTGAAGATATTAATAAACTTCCTAATAATATAAAACAGCATTATATACAATATATGAATATTTAAATGATACAATGTCATTGACATTTGAGACTAATTTAAATATGAGATCTAATTATTTCATGGATTATAATTATTTCGTCGTAATTATCACCATGGATTATCGTGTTCCAGGGCAGCTGGTAGGATTTCCCGTCACGCTAGCCTTAATGATATCATACGCCGTTCTCGAACCGAGCGGTCTGATACGTAACGATGGTAAGCGGCCTGACGGTATGACTCCCTACCCTTAACCTACCCTATTACCAAGGTACACCTTGGTAAAAGGGTAGGCCTTTGCTGTGAGACGCCACGTGCATCGGATACCCTTGCGCCATCTCATCTGTCTGGTACAGCAGTTGGGGCCGGTGCGGCGGCAAGCTCAGCCAAAGATCTCAAGCGGCGCAAATGTGGAAGCTTATGTATTTGTGCCATTTAGGGTCGAGACCCTGGGTCCAGGGGCCACCGGGGCCAATCGCGTTTTCAAAATTATTTTTCGGCGGCCGGTCGAAGCGACGTGTGATCCGAGAGCTGGTGCTTATCTGGATCAACGCATAAGCATTGCAATTCAGTGGGGCAATGCAGCCAGTGTCTTGGGGATACTTCCGCCTGGTAGAGATCTGGAGCAGTTGATTATTTGCAACAGTCTTTAGATGATTCAACTGATTCTCCTGTATTATAAGTGTAATAACCACTATAAGGTTTGCTGAACACTTTTTGATAAAATAATCTGTTCGGGAAATATAAAGCTTTAAAGTGGACATTTTCTTAATAGTCGTGTGGTGTGTGTCTGCCCCCCCCCCCACTCCCCCCCCTCCAAATCCAGTCAAACCACTTTTGTTGGATAGCTATAAAATATCCATAATAATCACACTAATATTATAAATGTGAAAGTTGGGATGTTTGTTTATTTATTTGTTTGTTTGCAGGCTTTTTTTGACAAACAACGCTAGCGAAGCCGCTGGCGGAGGCTAGTAGCACATATACTGTAGTTGTAAGAACAATTATCAAACGTAGGTAGGTATCAGCTAGTTTACGAGCAGTGGTCGAGCAACTTATGTTTATAAATAGTTCATAGAATGTCCATACAAGGCTACCAAAATCAACTGCAAAATTGACTCCGAGAGTCCGTACCGACTACGGAACCATTTACTGCGCGTGGCTGGTACGTGCTCGACCGATTATTACAATTTTCTATTTCGAATCTCATAAAATGAGATTTCAAGAACTTGATTGTACCTAGGTATGTGTTTAAATAATTTGTATTTATACCGTTCTAAATGTAATAATGCTTACTAAGCACGGTACACTCCGTAGCATGCAAAGACAGATGTGGCAAGGTGGTTGGCGTTGAGCCAAAGCCCCTATCGCGAATGTTGAGCTACCAGATTATCCTGGCCCCCGACCTCCCCTCACGGGTGTATGGAATCTTTAGGATTTTTGCAAGCTTACAGGACACAGAGGGATCTCTTGAAAATAGTTGAGCATTGCTGTATTCAGGTTGTTGTTTTCTTCATTAGAACCTACTAGGCCTGCTGTCACCGTTTTTATGATTCCTATGAGTGTGATACAAAGAAACCGTTACTCGAGTAAGGACCCAAAGGTAAATTATTATCCTAATGCACCGTTGAGCAAAAAGGCTCAACTCTCAAGATTCAACTCAATTTATACTTACTATTTAGCTAAGTGGAGTGATAAGTAAAAACAAAAAAGGGATCGCATCTGGCTGACATAATGCGACTTTAATTATATTCACTAACAGCTTGTTTTAATCATAAAACACACAATTACACAATTTGTATAATATGAAATACTGGCAAGTATGTTTTTGAAAAGTCAATTATGAATATGAGAAATTTTGTATGAGCATTTTAGTATATTTATTTCAATGCAAAATACATCACGTGTTTCTTAAACGTAATCTAAAGAAGTATAAAAATAAAATAAAATAAATATTTCTGGACATTTCACACAGCGCTATCTAGCCCCAAACCTAGCAGAGCTTGTACTATGGGAACCAGATAACTCTGACACAATACTTAAATTTTTTTTTGTAAATACGAGTACTTATTATATATAGAAAAACATTCAGACGCGGAACAAATATCTGTAGAACATGCAAATATTTGTTCCGCGGTGGGAATCGAACCCGCTACCTCCTGCGTCTCAGCCGGCTATTCGCCCACTGCGCCACGGAGGTCGTCGTATGTACCCTATAAGGGCGTAGCAAGGTAAACAAACAGCTTATATATTGTTCCTAACTTATAGAGTAAAAATATATCTTATAATAAAAACTTACATATATCAGAATTATTTATTACACACTAAAATTATCATATTATTTTTCTAACTGTATACGTTTAGTAATATTTTATCGCGTATGATCGCAAATTGTTTTGTGTCCACTAAGTAATTTCTATGAACTTGTACATAATTATCGATAAATATACCCGTTTTAATCGGTAATTATTTCTATAAACTTATATTTGATATTTCTACATTTTGATATTTTAACTTCACCTTTCTTTTTAATTACTTCATATTGAAGCCATGCTAAGCATAAAACTAGCGCGCTCTTCACCCATACCTACATTTACAAGCATGTTTATGTTAAGCATACTCGTGCATATGCGTGGTAAGCTAACAAATTCATACTTGCGAGCAAATCCCCTCCAGGCTTCAGGTAGCTGCTCGAAAATCAATCGGATGTTGATGTGTATCAGTACCATTGAATTAATACACATTATATCTACACTGATGACTATTGATACAATTAGTGTTGTCACAAATATATATATTTTGATTTTTTTTTTATATAAATTATAGGCTAGCGTTTGACCACTATCTCGCCTGATGGTAAGCGATGATGCAGTCTACGATGGTACACGCTGGCCTAGAAGAAACCTATTCACTCGTGACTTGAAGATCCCTAGGTTGTAGTTATCAGGAAACACAGACTCAGGTAAGGCGTTCCACTCCTTGGCGGTGCGCATAATAAAGGTGGAAGAGTACCGCTTGGTGCGTATGGGAGGTATGTCTACCATGTAGCGGTGGCGCATCGCGGAGCGTCTGGTTGTCCGATCATAGAATGGGGATGGTGGGATCAGGTTGAAAAGCTCCGCAGCACACTCTCCGAAATGTATCCGATAAAAAACCGAGAGGCTTGCAACCTTTCGACGATGCTCGAGACTATGGAACTGATATGAATTGATTTTGCTATATTTCGTTAGAGTTACTTAAGAATGGTTTTACTGGCTTAGCAACGTAAACTCTACATTTATATGGACTTTATAATCAAATAGCTGACCCACCCGCATATTCCCAAACGTGGTATATCAATAAAACACATTACCCTCCTTCTGCGCAGTCGGGTAGTCTATGTCTTAATCCCGGTCTTATTCTACCTAAATACGAAACTTTATTGAAATTAGCCGAGCCGTTTAGTCGAGAAATTTAACAAACAGAGAGACAAACAGAGTTACTTTTGAATGAAATTTGTATTGGCATATGCATTCCACAAGCCACAATTTAAATGTTTTAGTACTAATCAAAGCTTACCAAAAAAGACTACAAATCTAGTTTTTTTGCAGCAACGGCCGTATATTTTTTTTCTATTTGCCGTCGTCACACTAATTAGAATGTAAGATAAACACTTCTAAGAATTAAATATTTTTAACGGGGTGGTTGTCTTGCAAATGTATTATTAGGATAATACTAACATTAGGTAATAAACCTGATCACGCTAAGGTACAACTGCTAGATTTTAATCCAAACTAATCGTTATAAATTCGAAAGTAACTCTGTCTGTTTGTTACGTTTTTACGACTCAACGGCTGAAGCGATATCGATGAAATTTAGTAGGGAGGTATATAAATAGATTATGACCTGGATTGAGACAGGCTACTTTTTATTGGTAAACCACGCTTTGCGATAACATTGCGTTGATGTCTGACGGCAGTAGATGGTCTACTTTGAGATTATTGATTTTTACGCTATGTAGAGTTCGAATTGAAAGTAGTCGGATAATCCAAATGAAATGACGTCATTACGTTTCGAGATAATAAGTTTACAAGCTGGCGCAGCTTCGATCAAACGTTAATTGGAAATTTTGCATCGTAGTTATTAGCAATCAAACTCATGATTGATCAATTTCGTAAACCTTTGAGTGCTTACGAACGTTTGTTATTCGATCAAATAGTATTTGATTTCGAATAGTGGATCGTATACAACATTGAACAAATAAAATTATTATATTTTATCATAACAAATATTTGACTAATAGGAAGCCACTACGACCAATCAGCCTCGTGCCCCACTTATACAAGCCATCATCAAAGTCATCGAACATAGTATTTCTGTAAAACTAGACCTGCATCATCGGGCTGAACAAATAGGCTTCCGTCGTGGACTATCCACGACAGATCACGTCGAGGCACTAAATCAACTCATAGAAAAGTCTAATGAAGTCTCCGAGGAAAGTCGGTCCAAGTGTCAAAATGGGTCTTCAAAATCAACTTATGACCCAACAGACTTACATAAACCTCGTTCATCAAATATACAATAACCAGTACAGCTGCAATAAAATTAAATTCGTCAGGACTATCATTCAGAATTACCTACGGGGTGAAACAAGGAGACCCCATTTCCCCTAATCGGTTCACAAGTACCTTTGAGGAGGTGTTCATAATGCTGGCAGTGGGCTCGGAATCGTCGTCGGCGGAGTAAGGTTAACCATCCTTCGCATTGCTGACGACATTGTCTTTTTTTCTTTTTCGGCTTTGAAGCTACAAACGATGCTACAAAACCTTGAGATTGGATTAAGGATGAATGAGACAAAGACCAAGGTTATGGACTAACAGCGTTGAGAATATAGTAACTGTGGATGAAGAACAGCTAGCATACATAATTATTGATTAAAACGGGTATTTATCGCGTATATTACTGTGCGTGTATTTACTTTAGCTAGCATACTCGTACGTCCAAGAGTACATCTACCTGAACCAAATAATCTACTTTGATTACAGCCAGGATAAGGAATTCGCTCGGCAAACAGAGAATGCCTGGAGGAACTACTGGTCCATGAGAGATTTGGTGAACCCTTCCTCTTTAATTCAAGTGAAAGATAACGGACGTATGCATCATCGCCATTCACACTTATGGTGTGCAGACCTGGTCTTTGACCAACATCCCGAAGTATAAAACTCAACGTTTGCCGACGTGCGATGGAGCGCAGTATTCTCGGAGTTTGTTCACATAAACAATACCGAGCTGCGCTCTCGTACACAATCATCGATATAGCTACGAAAGCCGCCAAACTCAAATGGGACTTGGTTGGTCATATTCTAAATGAAAAGAAAACAAAAAGTATTAGATTTATACTACCTAATGTTACATAAGTTAAAGCAGATATAAAAATCAAAAACGAGGAGTTGGCTCTTGTGGACACCACAGTATTCTTAGGTATAACCTTAGATAATAAGCTACAATGGAGCCCTCACATTAATAAATAATAATAAATAAATAAATATTGCTGGACATTGCACACAGCGCTATCTAGGCCCAAATTAAGCAGAGCTTGTACTATGGGAACCAGATAACTGATAGAATACTTATATACATTTTTTTTTGTAAATACATACTTATAATATATAGAGAAACAACCAGACCCGGAACAAATATCTGTAGATCATGCAAACATTTGTTCCGCAGCGGGGATCGAACCCGCTACCTCCTGCGTCTCAGCCGGCTATTCGCCCACTGCACCACGGAGGTGTTGCATTGATACGCAGTCAAAAAGATCCGTCTTTTTACAGACGTAGGCACAGCTAGACTAGTTTACTTCAGCTACTTCCACATAGCATTATGTCATACGGTATACTGCTGTAGGGGAGTGATGCAGATATAAACACCGTTCCTGTGCTGCAGAAGAGGGCTGTTTGTGCAATTTATAACATGGGCCCCAGAGAATTAAATATTATGATATTCCCTTGTCAATACATCTGTGAAAAATCTGATGTATGTTCACAAAAATATTAATTTGTTTAAGAAAAATAGCCATAATCATAATATTAATACTAGAAATAAAAATAAACTCACTGTTGCTACTTGTAGACTCCATAAAGTTAGTAAATCGTTTAAAGGGCAAAGTGTACGCTTTTATAACGAACTCCCAAGGGATTAAACAAAATCAAACATAATTAAACAAAATCTTTATAAAAAAGTCTACTATAAAATATCGGATAATTTAGATGATGGAGAAGCTTGTGATTGAAATTGCTCCAACTCTTTCAAAATACATTTTAGACGTAATTTATTTTCTGTATTTTTATGTATTCTAACCAGCCTTGTTTCTTGCCTTTCTTTCATGGCTTGGTCGCGAAGGAACAGGCAGTAAAATTGACGTTTCAAAGTGATCCTTGTGATTTTAATGAATAAAATATTTTGACTTTGACTTTATATATGCCGTATAGCGGACGATCAATATGCCAAGCTGACTACTGGATAGATCCCTGACACGGCTCGAAGACGTAGCGGGAGACCAAGAAAAAGTGGAGGGGCGAGCTCACTAATTTCCGAGCGGATTTGACCATCTTGACGCTGGAAAAAGTGTCTGGAAAGGATGTAGGTAGGCCTTTGCTCAGTAGAAATAATAATAATAGAAAGCTACATACATCATCCCTATATTTTATTTTGATAAAAATCCGTATGAAACCGTCGCGAGTCAGCTAGTATTTCACACAGCACTATCTAACCCCAAACGGAGCAGAGCTTGTACTATGAGACTGAAGGAATACCTATGTACATATATACTTTTTTTGTATCAATACATACCTACAATAGACATACATAGAAATGCACCCAAAACGGAGCAAATATTTGTAGATCATTTTAAGTATTTGTTTCGTGGCTGGAATTTAACCTGCTATAAAAAGGAAGGTTAAAGCGGCGGACGCTTGCACTGAATTCATCGCGTAGAACCGTAGAGGTATTATTTTAGATTCGTTTCTTTATTGACACGGCTTATAATAGAAATAGGCTGCCATATCGATGGTAACGATATAATTATGCGAGTCTCGATTTCCGAGTCAACGAACAAGATCGTTACAGTATTGCTTTTGCCTGAAATGATATCTGCTAAAATATAATTTTTGAATAACAGGAAAAAATAATTATTTTGCGTGACCAATTCAAATATTTAAACATTACTAGTTTCACTAGTTTAATATTAAAATTTATAGGACACTAGCTTCCGCCCGCGGCTTTGCACTCGGGGTTGGTCAATTAAAAGTACCCTATGTTTTAATACCCTATGTCACCTTGGATAGGTAGAATAGTAACATTGTACACTCGAAAGAGTAATTTGTGTCTGGCTGGACACGTTGGTATTTTTATTCTATAGAATTAAGATCTGTATCATACCACATTTACAATTAATAAAATGGTTTCTTTAATAAGACTTGGGGGAGACCTTTGACCAGCAGTGGGACAATATAGGTTGATAAAAAAATTATTTCAACGGTTTTAATGTAATCCAGGTCACAATCTATCTATATACCAAATTTCACCTCAATCGATTCAGCCGTTACAACGTGATTGAGTAACAAACAAACAAATAAACAAACATCCAAAGTTACACATTTATAACATTAGTGTGATAAAAGTTTCTATCCTTTAAACTAATATAACATTTAACTTAATAATTATACCTATCATATTCAACTCTATATAATTCAACTCTAACCCAAATAGTTGACAAGTAGTAGTGTCAACGTCAGCGAACATCCGATTTGATCAAATGTCATGACAGCGTTTTTTTTTAATTTTTTTTTTAATGACCAACACCAATAATTCAATTATGGAGGACAGTTTTTCAGTAGTTTGAACTAAATCGTCAAGTGAGTAGAACTTTACTATCAACGCAGTTATTTTGGATTACAATTTAGCGTTTTATGTTGAACGATGTTTTCGGTAGGGATATTATGGGTGCTTTAGAAAAGCACCCATAATATTCCTCTTGATCTTTCAAAAATCTTGCTGAGAAACGCAGTCTAACAAAATGAGACTTTTTTACAATTGCATTTTTTTAAACTTCTTTTTTTAAAGATCTTTGTTTCTCACCTGTTGGTAAGCGATGATGAGATAAAGCACGAAGATCTAGAAGAAACCTATTTACTCTTACCTTAAAGAAGCCCAGATTGTATTCGTTAAGGAAAACGGACGACTGCGTCCATACCTTAGCTATACGAATCAAGAACGTAGAACCAAAATGGTGTGTGCGAATGGGTGGTATATCAACTAGGTACGGATGGTACTGAGCCGTGCGCCTGAATCCACTAGCCACAGAATACAATAGTCATCTAATATTAGAGTCTTAATTAGTACATAATTGTAGTGTTAGTTAACACCATTTCTCAATCCATCTATACATTTTTATTTTCATTACAGATGCTAGCAGCTCGTGTACATACAGACATTATAATAGCACGATTACAAAAGTATACAAAATGTACGAGACTTAACTAATGGAACAAGGTCGTTTTGTCTGTTATTTTGTATTTAGAGTGTTTGTATTTCAAATAAATATAATTGGACTCTACTAACCCTAAGTAAGCTTTGGCCGGCAGCCAAGTTTGTGGCGGTGAGAAGCCGGTCAAAAATGGAATAAACAAGATATAGTGACTTATTCCCAAGTCGGGTTGACTTCCGACTCTGCTTGGAAAACCAGCGTTCCCTAGTTAAGTTTAATTCTGAGGTTCCGTACTTGAATTAAGAACCGTTATAATTTTGCCATTCCGTCTGTCTGTCCGACCAGTTACAGCAAATTTACTCGTAGACAGCAGACTGTAAAGCTGAAATTTGATGATAAGATTTAATCACGCGTAGTAAGTTATGAAGTCAAGGTTAGTCTCAGGGCCAAGAATAGCTAAAATATATAACACGACGTATTGCGAAAAAAGTGGCATGGTACTCGTAATTATTGCTTTCGCTAATGGCTATTCAAATAAATAGCGACTCTATACTATAACGTTAAGGCTAACTCTGATAGCTCAGTGACCGAAAGTGTGACTGGGCCTCCGTTATGAAAAAAACGAGAGAACACCTTTGGCGCTACAAACGTTCATAGACTACGTGAACCGCTTACCATCAGGTGGGCCGTACGCTTAATTGCCAGCTCAGAGGTGTACAAAAAATAATTAAAAACTTCACATACCGGTTGTCGCTTGTCTAGAAAAACAAAGCCTTAACCTTTTGATCACCTAGGGAGTCTAATAATAAGATTGCTCGAACATTTTGCGATTAAATCATTTAAGTGTTCCTTCTTTAATGTGATTATCTGGAAGGCTAAATATTCCAACTCATCATTGTAGACTGTCTGTATATATTGCGTCGGTATTCAGTATGTCTCAGCTACAATTGAATTTTACAATCTATTTTGTGAAAGAAATACTTCCAGTTGTTGTGGAGACAAATCTATTGTACAACGGCGTCTTCTCGTACAAAATACTTCAGTGTCTTAAGACGAAAGTCTTTGATCAGTGTGTGTTATCAGTGAAGACATATGGTACAGAAACTTGGTCTTTCACTATGTGCCTCATAAGAAGGCTCAAGTTCGCTCAGCGTGCTATGGAGAGGGCTATGTTTGATAATTCTCTACAAGATTGAATCAGAAATAAGGAGATTCGTAGACGGCTCTGTTTATCTACACGCGAACGAAGTCGCGCACGAGTAAGTTAGTATGCACTAATAATGTTTATAAGAATAAAATTCTATCAGTTAGGTTTCTGGATCTTTTTTTTCGGTTTGCGGCTAGATATCGAGATAAAAATGTTCATTATTTATTATTTATTTACTCATTTATTTCTCAGCATTCTATAAAAAACCGGTAATTAAAGTAATATAGACACAAAACAACTCGAGTCGAAGAAAAAAGACATTGTACATTTAAAAGCAAAACAAAAGCTATATAAAAGTAACACAGGTAGTAAAGAGAATGAAGCAGATATAAGTAATACCATGGAAACCCCTTGTTTCAGAGCAATAAAGCCTTTGATGGGACTGTTTGCGCTAGCCGCAGCAAACTCAATTAGCGCCGTGTTGGTTGGAATACTTCAATTAATAATATTGCAATGGTGCATATTCTTCCCGAGTAAAATGAGCACACCTCGTAATTATTTCAACCATTTCAATTAAGTATTGTGGTTAAGTCAGCCATGATCTCGATCTTAATTTTCGTAATATCAATCACAATGTATAGAGGAATCATCAATTTTTTTAAACCCCAGTGACCCCAACGCAAAGGAGGTTGTTATGAGTTTGACGCCAATATATGCATGTGTGTCTATGTATGTCTACACATAGACACAACCATGACCGAATTTGTAGACACAAACGGATAGATCGATTTCTGGGGCAGTTCTAAGCTATGTGTGATAAATATCAGGTCAGCCGATCTAAAGATTAACTTTCTCTTTTTGATCAAGGTGAAATCGTATTTAAGGTGTTTAACAAAAAAAACTCTAGAAACAATAAACCCGTAATATATTTTCCTGTACTCACATTTGTCAGCATGCTTATTTCAGGTGCTTTAACAATACTACAGATAATTATATGTCACACTTTAGTGAGTAACGTGTCAATGATGCTGCGATAATACGCAATTTTAATTGTTGCCGATACTTCCTGGTTTCGGCAGGTAAATTTCAGATAAACCTCGTTCATGGTTTAAAGTAGGTTACCATTAGTTAGTACCATTAGTTTTTGATGACCCAAATTGCAAAGCTGGATAGTACTACACTAACAATTTATACGAAGTAAACAGTCTGGCATTCAAAATCAACAACAATACAAACACTTGAACCAATAAATATTTGATTTCATCGTTTCGCTCGTGATAGATCAACTAATTAAATAGCCTGCAATCAGTTGACCCATGGTCGTCTGATTAGACAAGCTTAGTCCATTGTTGAACAAACTCGGATATGAAACGTTCGGGAAACTACGTGGCCTCTTCGTGTCCTAAATATCTCAGTGTCGTTTCTAGTAATAATATAATATGTGGTACAGAAACGTAGTTTCTCACTCATAAGAAGGCGCAAGGTCGCTCAGCAAACTGAAAAAACCGATCTTCGCGCTGAGAGTGACCAATCTAGGTCGGTTTGATCACTCTCAACACGAAGCACTTCCATATCTACGGAGTAGCTATTCTTGGTATATCTCTAAGAGATCGAATTAGAAATGAGGAAATTCGTACACAAACCAAAGTCGCTAATATAATCCAGAGGAATAACAAGCTGAAGTGGTAGTGGGTGGGGCACAAGGCTCGAAGAACTGACGGCCGTCGGGGCATAAAGGTTCTCGAGTGGAGACCACGCACCAGAAAATGCAATGTAGGACAGCTCACTGGGTGCAGGGCGCACAAGAATGGTTGCTCTGGATATTTATGGGGGGCTAATAGTATTTTTATAGTGTTATCCGAAAACTAACGTAAAAATCCAAGATTTTTAAAACTGCCCTAAAGTTTTCAAGTCTAGAGAGGACGGAAAATTCCAAGATTTAATAAAAAATAGGGATGGTTTTAAAAATCTTGGAATGTTCCGTAAGTGTTCGGATAACACTATAAAATTACTATTTGAAATAAGCAATGCGACATCTCTTGTCAATGTACTAAACTGAAGCGTTTGGCATTGAGCAGGTCAAAAGCTGTATAAGTTTTCCTGTAGATGGAGCTAACGACGATTTATTCGTAATCTGAATCATCTCACTAATTTGACCTTGACGTGACAATAGCTTGGTAGCACAATTGGCAGTGCATCCTCGTATCAAGAGGAAGTTTGCGGGTTCAAGTCCTTGAGATGGTTTTAAATATCTCCGAATCTATGGGGACACCTATCAGCAGTTGAAGTGTCAGATATGATGATGATGAGTTCATTATTGACTGTTTAATCGGCGGTAAAATTCGTATCAGAATGTTTTTAAATATTTTACTGTATATTAATAACACGATGAATTCAATGGGACTTTGGTCACGCAAATTTAATTGTAAATAATACAATTTATTGAAAGTTTAATATCAGTAATTTATTGGACGAAATCATGGCAATAATATCTTTATGATAATTGAGTTAAGCTTCAATTTGATTTCTTCTCTCCTAATTTGGCTTTGTTTATATAAATGGTGTGCTTTGACTATTTAAATTCTTATCGACACTTCAGTTTTAGTCATGTAGTCAATCTAAATAATAATCGTTTGTAAGTATGGTTGACGATGAAATCCAAGCATATGAATGGTTTTCTCATAATTACTGTTGTATGCTAATGATAACGAGCGTAACATTTCTCTAAGAGGTCATCCTCCTTCTTGGCGCAGTGGCCGAATTGCTAGCTGAGACCAAAGTTAGAATCCTTATTATTATTATTAAAATCTTTATTACCAGACAATAAGATCCATAGTTATATTACAGTTTACATAGATAATAATAAAAAAAATAAAAAAAAATACAACCTAATCGACACGTCTGCAAAGCCCACATCTTACTATAAATACATACCTGAAATAGTATTAGAAAATGCAAACTATCAACTCGTATTTTGATAGAGCTATCCTGACCGACAAGACCACTCATTTCAATAGACCGGATTTAACACTTTCATAAAATCAACAAAACAGCACTTCTTATCGACATAGCCATCCCAAACGCTCATAACCAACAGAACACTATATCAGAAAAGCTCTCTAAGTACATAGATCTGAAAAATGAAGTCACCCGTATGTGGCGCCTGCAGAAGGTATCCATCATACCAATAGTAATTTCCAGTACAGGTGTAATTCCAAAGCAACTGTTTCAATCACTTGCCGTGTAAGATCTCCCAAAACACACATATATTCTTATGCAAAAAGCGGCTATACTGAACACCTGCAGAATTGTGCGAAAGTTCTTGCAAACGGACCTTCCAAGTGAAATTCCAATCATCAATCATACGTTAGGTACTGATATGCACTTGGCTTAGGCCCGTGCAGCTCAGGTTCCTATATCTCCGGTTATAGTACAACCGAGTGTAAAAAATACAACACCAAAAAAAATAAAATAAAATAAAATAAACATACAATAAAGACAAAAATTTAAATTAAATTATGTAAAATACGCAGTTCTTTTATATAATACCACAAACGATAAAAAGAGTTAAGGGGAGGTAAAAATAATATTTAGGTATAGGGTGTTTGATTATACACGCACAAAAATGAAATATGAAATTTATTTTGGCATGTAAAAACAAACACTTTATTAAACTTATTTTTTGGTATTGCATAATGCTTGCCATCAAGCCACAGATACTGTATTGGTGACGATATCTCTTGTGGCCCCTTTCTAACCCAAAACCCGCAGGCATATCTGATAGAGATATCAAATCGGCCTTTATATTTGGATGTCAGTTGCAAGAGTAGGCAGTAAGATTTATATCGAATTAATCACCTAAACTTAGTGGATTTTCTTTAAACTTTTATAATAATAACTAGTAGTGTTTTTTTTCGAGAAGTCTATTTTTATGTTTTGAGAAACCGTTACTTGAATATGGTCAGTATATTACCAAACAACCTGTATAATCTTTGGCTATTAGAATAGTTAATAAAAAAATATTTCAGACAACTTAATACAGCCCATATCTAAAACTAAAACACACACAGAAAATAAAATAAAAACAAGAACAATTATATATACATGAATAAAATAGGGACTGGGTGAAAAATAGAAACTGCCATTTTGTGCCAAGGGTGACTAATTGAGGACATTATTTCTTTCATTAATCATCCTTTGCACAAGGCACTTCCAGAGAGAAGATGTGCAACACTCAGCCACCGGCCCCAGGATGCTGTTGCGACTGTCCCGAACTCGCTGTTTTTTGCGCATGATGACGTGAAAGCCATCTGTGTGATAATGGGCAAACATCCCCGATGCACCGATGCACTGCAGTATCGGAGCAGCCGCAACATCATCCGGAAGATGTTATTATATTGGACGCGTAGGACATCCAATGATCTTTTGGTATGTCTATCAACTTTACGGCGTAAACTGTGTATAGTATTAACGGAATACGTGACCAACAAAACTTGACCTACAGTTTTATTTAAATTACAATTGCAGGAAGTTCACGTTATATTGGATAACCTTTTTACTATTAAATTAACGTAAATATAAATTCCTCATTTTATTAGCCTATAGTATTTGTATTATTAAAGCTACAAGCATACCAAATGACAGGCACTATGTTATTACTGGGATACGCTAAGAATTTGATCAAAGCCCATAGTTTTTAATTTGACTACTAACTCAAAACTTCAAGATTCAAAGTAAATAATTACCTAATGATGAGCGTTAAATTCGATTTGCGGAACTATACCTTCAACACTAGCGTCTGTGAGCTTTGTACATAATTGATGCTACTCGAATGTTACACTGCAGATATCTGAGCGCATCACTTAAAACCACAATTCCGTTGAATATTGATGTAATTGGGTATGACCGGATCCATTGGTCAGATCCGTGCATCAATAATAGGGGTTGGTGGTAACTACCACCAACCCCAATTATCGATGAAGAACTCTTCAGAAGTTGATTTCGTAAAATCGAGGTCTTGATGTGGTTCGACGTTATTTCTTCAGTCAATTCCTGCGCATCAATCTCTAGTCGGATAAGTACGCAATTTCAGTGAACTAACACGTTTATATTTTATTATATTTTCAATGGACGGCCACCATCTTGAATCCGTTATATCTTTTTAGGGTTCCTGACCAAAATGGTAAAAAATAAACCCTTAGGTGGTGTCGGCGCGAACTTTATTCGTATGAACTCCCGATCAAACATAATGATGTCTGGTGTAACTAACAGTCACGCGATCACATCGCGCGACCTATGCGCGCGACCATAATCCATACGAACGAGGGACCAAACAAGCTAATGCCGAACAAGTTTATGATATGTATGAAATAATAATGATTTTAACTTTAATTGTAGTAATTGATTGAACGAAGCGAGGTCGCCTAACCAACTTCGGCAAATCAGCGTTGTATGTATGTATGTATGTTTGTTTTTCCGAGAATAACTTTCGAAGCATTGATCCGATCATGGTGAAATTTAATAAATAGGTAAGTAGTGATGGTATAATTTTGGTGTGACAAAATGAGCTGAAAATGGGGGGGGGGGGGTTCAAGAGGGGTAAAAACCAATAAAATAGAGACTATGAGATCAAATGGAACGTCAAATGAAAGGTCTTCATTAGCACATTTCAACTCTGTTTTTATTTTTAGTTTATTCCTTGTAGTTTTTGAGTTATTAACCATATTAAAAACAAAACTTTGACAAAATTCACAGGGTACACCAGTGACCCCACAATGCTGAAATTTGGTATTCGTGTAGCTTTAGTAACAAAATATAAGCAAAAGTCTGAAATCCAGAATAACTTCATTTTGTACCCCAAAAAATTCTAACCAATAAACAGGAACTCCCGTTACCTGCAATTTGAATGAAACTGTAGGTCAAGTAAGGTGGTTCTTTATTTCGTGGCACTATTTTGATAATCAAAGATTACGAATAATTATTTTTGTTTTTATGGGAGACTCGCGAGATCTCAGTTCGGGGTGAACCACTAGTTTTAATCTGTGTTCAATCTAAGAAATAATGTTTAAACTTTTCAATAAACTGTCTGGCATATCTAAGTGCATGTAAAATGTTTAAAGAGGAAATAAATGACTATGACTATGATTAAGTGTCCTAATTGACATCGACTAAATTGCAAGAAAATAAATTGAAAAATATTTTCATTTTGATTGCCAAAAATGCCAAAAAGGTGGTGGTGTCAAAATTTCACAATATTTTTTTCAGATCAAGTGGGCTATCTTATAAAAGAGCTCAATTTACACATTACAAAACCATTTATGTTGTATGTTTTTGGAGTTACGATGAAAAATATGGAAAAATTACTGTTCCCCGCCAGATATGAGGTTTGCAAAGAAAAATCTATAGAAATCTTAATAATAACAGGAAAAATAAAACGAAATCTATCTAGAACATCTTGGTTTCTGATCCTATAGCTAGAGCGCTAGCAATTAACATAAATATAGGTAGGTACAGAACCCTCGGTGATAGAGTCTCATTCGTACTTGATCAGTCTTGTTTAACTAAATAAACTGTGCAGAAACTGCGCAATTTTAAAGTAGATTATCTGAAACGATAACTCGCTCAGTAGAGCGTGCTTTGTGTTCACAAATGCAATCGAACTTCTGGTAAATAAACAGAAATAACACAATTACGGCCATATTGTATCAGGGTCAATATTTTCCGGCCACAACGTAAACAACCCAATTTCATCACAGAAAGAACCTTGTTTCTTCTTTAGAATGTTGGGCCTTGATTAGAACGTTAAGCAAAAAGCTAAATTTTTACTAAACCTACTGATTGTGACTTAGTTGCCTAGAATAGGCTAGATGGAACGTTATCATACTAATATTATAAATGCGAAAGTGAATTTATTTATTTGATACGCTTTCGCGTCGTAATGGCTGAACGATTTTTGATGAAATTTAGTATTCAGATGGATTGTGACCTGGATTGAGGCATAGGGTACTTTTTATTGACAACCCATGGGTATATCGCGGCATCTAGTGTATGAATAAATATTATATGCCTTATTTATTGCTGAAATAAATACATAGTAAAAGGTCTGAAAGAAAGTCTTTTCATAATTTTTATGTATGAAGTTGTATATGTAATTGTTTTGGTTGTAGTGGTTGCTGGCCATTGAAAACTTAACATTAGAAAAGAATATAGTTTTCCGCCCTTTTTTCAATTATTTTTCTGCATATGAAAATAAGTGAAACTGTTGTACGAAGAAATTCGGTACATTCTGAAATTTAATCACAAAAAAGGGAAAACTGAAGAACTGGGTATCAACCACAGAGCGGTTTTGACGCATTTGAAAAAGTCTGGGTTTAAAAAAGCTCGATATTTGTGTGCCACAGCTTTGATTACGACTTATTTATTAGTATCAGCCATTCGTGTCCCACTGCTGGGCAAAGGCCTCCCCCATTCTTTCCAGACTTCGCGGCCCTGAGCTGATTGTGGCCAATCCGTTAGGAATTTATCCAGCTCGTCCCGCCATCTACGTTTTGGTCTGCCGCGTCGCCTTCTCGCTGGGTCAGGACGCCACTCGGTGGCTATCCTTGCCCACAGCTCACTTGGCATGCGACAGACATGCCCAGCCCATGGCCATGCCCATTACAACTTCATTCATAAAATATACGAAAAGACTTTCTCGCCGTCCTATTATTTAGGTTATATAATGTAGTCTTCAGATTACAATTTATTATATCAATTCACTGATTGACGGCCGTTGGGGCAGAAAGTCAAGTTATAGGCGAACTTGACTCAGACTAGAACATATGCTCTGTTTCAGCGTTGAATCGCAGAGTGGAAAAACGCTTTTGCCCTGCAGTGGGACCGCTACGGCTAAATAATAATAGTGTTAATGCATGATACGTCTTTGTATACCAATAAATAATAAATAAATATTGCAGGATATTTCACACAGCGCTATCTAGCCCCAAACTAAGCAGAGCTTGTACTATGGGAACCAGATAACTGATAGAATACTTAAATACTTTTTTTTAATGCATACTTATAATATATAGAAAAACATCCAGACCCAAAACAAATATCTGTAGATCATGCAAACATTTGTTACGCGGCGGGAATCGAACCCGCTATCTCCTGCGTCTCAGCCGGCTATTCGCCCACTGCGCCACGCAGGTCGTCAGATGTTAGTTGGTGCTTTTGGTGCACTCTTCTAATTAGAAGTTTTGCTTTTTCTGAGAATTTTCCATTAAAATACGGAACAGATGATAGTGGATAGTGGATAAAGCACGTCTGCCTTGAATAAATACATATTAGCCGAGCGAGTCCTATCGGCCCTACCCACTTACTTTAAATAGAAAAGATTTTAGTTTTGACTTAGTACGCAAACCTTACAAGCTGAAATTTTCTTTGTATTTTGGGGATTTCAAATATTTTAGTATATATGTGTAAAAACTGTTATCCCTTTTTGAATCAAAATAATGATTATAATCCTGATGTTTGTATTAATTTTTCGAGAACCAGGCTCTTTGATCCTTTTAGTTTTAGTGATCAAACACTATTAATTGACTAAATTAAAGATTTAGAAGGTCTTAACTCGTACTTAAAGAAACTAATAAACTGTCCTCCTCAAAGACAAACAGCTCATGTTATGCGATTGGGGCATTGTATTGTAGATAACATGCAATACCTAGTTAGTACTAGGCAGATGATCAAAACTTGGACTTTGAAGATACACAAACAAGAGTTGCTGTTTATTAACCTATTACTTATCCTCGCGATAGGAAAGTAATTAAAAAAAACCGGCCAAGTGCGAGTCTGACTCGCGCACGAAGGGTTTCGTATCATTATCTATAAAAGCGGCAAAAAAATCACGTTTGTTGTATGGGAGCCCCCTTAAATATTTATTTTATTCTGTTTTTAGTATTTGTTGTTATAGCGGCAACAGAAATACATCATCTGTGAAAATTTCAACTGTCTAACTATCACGGTTCATGAGATACAGCCAGACAGCGGAGTCTTAGTAATAGGGTCCCGTTTTACTCTTTGGTTACGGAATCCTAAAAACTAAACTACCCAACGTACCGTACTACCCGAAAGTCAGTGCACAAATGGATTTATCTATTCAAGGATATATTATGAGCGTATTATACTCTAAGTGGTACTCTAATGGTGGGAATCTGACAAGGATCGTGATAGGTGGAAGGAGTTGAGGGAGGCCTTTGCCCAGCAGTGCGAAAATGTAGGCTAGTTAAAAAAAAAATACTCTAAGTACCGGTAAAGAGGAATTTGTAATTTATGTTTAAAGTTGCCCAGGTCTTTGCTACGAGTAATATTCCGGTATGTGAAAATTTCTGTTTTCTGCATCCCTACAGACCAAGAACTCAAATATACAACCCAGGCAAATAAAGCCTGCATTTTATGTCCAATAGGAGTAATAGGAGGTATGTTGTTTAAATAGTGCTATATTATAGTTATTTTATCCTACGGTTCGTTGAAGCAATTGTAACTATAAAAATTGGTTGTACCGAACATATTCGATGCTCCCCGTAAGTTACATAACAACTAACTGATCCGCCCGCGGCTTTGCACGGGTGGATTTTCAATAAAACATTACCCTCATTTTACGCAGTTGACTAAAAAGTAGCTAGTATGTCCTTTCCCAGTATATAATCGATCTGTTTGCAAAATTTCATTACGATACATTAAGCCGTTTAGTCGAATAAAGGTAACAAACAAACTAACAAACAAACAGAGTTATGTATATACTAGTGGTTCGCCCCGAACTGAGATCTTGCGAGACACCCATAAAAACAAAAAAAAAATGTAATCTTTGACTATCAAATCGTGGCACTATGCCACGAAATAAATAACCAACAAACTTGACCTACAGTTTCATTCAAATTACAGGTAACGCGAGTTCATGTTAATTGGTTATCCTTTTTGGGGTACAAATTGCAGTTATTCTAGATTTCAGACGTTTGCCTATATTTGTGTCACTACAGCTACACGAATACCAAATTACAGCACTGTGGAGTCAGTGGTGTACCCTGTGAATTTTGTCAAAGTTTAGTTTTTATTATGGCTAATAACTCAAAAACTACAAAAAATTTACTAAAAGTAAAAAATTGTGCTATCACTATATACCAAATTTCACGGTGATCGGATAAACGCTTCGAAAGTTATCCTCTGTCAAACAAACATACATACATACAATTTATGCATACATACAATTTATGCATACAAACAATTTGCCCAAGTTGATTTGGAGATCTCGCTGCGCTCAATCAATTATACATACAAACCTTCTTCTTGAATCACTCTATCTATTGCTGAAAACTGCATTAAAATTCGTTGAGTAGCTTAAAAGATCTAAGCGAACAGACAACGAAGCGACATCATTTTATACTATGTAAAAAGATTCCAACTTGTAGATACCAATTCGGTTAGAATGATCGGTTCATGTTTTTAGCAGTAGAATTATCTTATAAAGAAGCTTTGCAGGATTTTTCGAAAAGGAAGTCTCTTTGTTCAAACAATTTTCTCAGAAGCTCCACTAAATCTTTAATACTGAAAAGCCTTAGCCTCTACCGATCCTTGGATTGCAAGCTGCAGCCCGACGGCAATTCTATTTCGAACGTTAACCCAGCCTTTAGTCTGCACCAGTATTCGTCTTGCCGACAAAAGAGCACTCCAATGCTCGTAACTTAGAGTTCGGTCAACTGTTGGCCGCATTACGATCTGTAGAGACTACAAAACGTTGTACTGACAGGCATCGAGGTAAATATAATAAACATATATTATATGACTGCCTTCGTGGCGCAGTGGGCGTATAGCCGGCTGAGACGCAGGAGGTAGCGGGTTCAATTCCCGCCGCGGAACAAATGTTTGCATGATCTACAGATATTTGTTCCGTGTCTGGGTGTTTTTCTATATATTATAAGTATGTATTTACAAAAAAAAGTATATAAGTAATCTATCAGTTACCTGGTTCCCATAGTACAAGCTCTGCTTAGTTTGGGGCTAGATAGCGCTGTGTTAAATGTCCTGCAATATTTATTTATTTATTTATTTACATGCCTCCCCCAACTATTTCCAAAGCGACAGATCTTGTGCGACCTTCACCCAACGGTTCCCAGTAACCTTTGAGGTCGTTTTTTCATGTAGTCGGAGGCCATCCTTTGCTGCGCTTTGGGGGGCGTGGTCTCCACTCTAGAATCTTTCTGCATTTCGGCCGTGAGTAAGTAAAACATTCTATACCTACTATTATTAACAGTGTACTTAAGGGTATTTTTCTTTACCAGCCAAAGTTATACCTACGTTATAATTAGTGGCTCGCCCCGAACTGAGATCTGGCGAGTCTCCCAAAACTCAAAAAAATAAAAATATTCTTAGGATGACTCGCGCAACGATGCCTATACGTATTTAGTGGCTAAATACGATTTAAATAGTTGTCAAATCATAAAATACGTAAAATTTAAACATTTTTAGTCGCTAAATACGGTTAGGGATCGTTGTGCAAGCTGGCCTTAATCTTTGACTATTAAAATATTGGCACGAAATTTCAACCAAATTACTTGACCTACAGTTTCATTAAAATAACTGGTAACGGGAGTTCATGTCAATTGGTTCTCTTTTTTTGGGTAGAAATTGCAGTTATTCTAGGTTTTAGACTGTTTCCTATATTTGTGTTACTAAAGCTACACGCATACCAAATTTCACCACTGTGGGGTCACTGGTGTACCCTGTGAATTTTTCCAAAGTTTAGTTTTTATTATGGCTAAAAACATAAAAACTACAAAGTTTAAACTAAAAATAAATACGGAGTCGAAATGTACTCACAAAGACCTTTTATTAAAAGTGCCATTTGACCGGATAGTCCTAGTTTGTTTTTTGTTATCCCTCTTGAAACCCAATATCTCAATAACACCCCCCCCCCCCACATTTTTAGCTCATTTAGTTACACCAAAATTTTGCCATCAATACCTACCTATATATCATATTTCATTATGATCGGATAACGCTTCGAAAGTTGTCCTTCGACAAACAAACATACATACATACAACGCCGATTTGCCCAAGTTAATTTAGAAATCTCGCTTCGCTCGATCAATAATTAATAAAAACTCTCTAATGTAAGATAATGTTTGCCAGTCTGTAAATTGACAAAAAATGTATGAGTTTGGAACTGAGGGGAAAGTCATTAAAATGTTTAATTAATTCCTAATATCCTAACTACTCTTTCGTTATTTTAACAAAATTTTAAATTATGTTTGGCGTGAGTTTTGTTCCTATTGGTTTGTTACGCTTTCACGTCATAACGGCTGCAAGATTTCGATAAAATGTAGTACATCAGATACCTAAATAGATTATGACCTGGATTAAGAGATAGGTTACTTTTTACTGTCAAATGTCTATGCTTTTTATTACATATTGTAGGTGAACACTTGTTCAAATAATTCAAGTTGCAAGTTTCAATCAAATGTAACTGATTCAACTTCATAAAAAACTCCCGTCACAGTCTATTTGCGTAGGGGGTTCCAAATTAACATAGCTAAGGCTTGGAATCCATGAATGAATGAAAAATTATTTATTGCATAAAATTAAAAAAATCTTTACATAGGCGAACTTAATACTAATCCATCACTAATTTAACCTCATTTCTTTTCCTGCTGTATGTATTACCTATTCATTGAGAATATTCATTGGAATATACCCCAAACATCATACCGCTGCTGTAACTTGGTGAGGATTTGGGTATCCTTCAGATTCCGGGTGATAAATAAATAATAAATATTCCTTGACATTTCACACAACGCTATCCAGCCCCAAACTAAGCAGAGCTTGTACTATAGGAACCAGATAAATGATATACTTTTTTTTTTCTAAATTTATAATTCATAATCATTTATTCGCATGAATGCATGTATATGAGTATGTATATGCAATAGTTCAAATAAAAAAAAACATAAAAAATATTTATTTCTGTCATGATTTACAATAAATTCGTACTTATAATATATAGAAAAACATTCAGACCCGGAACAAATATCTGTAGATCATGCAAACATTTGTTCCGCGTTGGGAATCGAACCCGCTACCTCCTGCATCTCAGCCGGGTATTCAGCCACTGAGCAAAGGAGGGTCGTCAGGTGATGCTACATCATCAAGTTAAGGTTACAATATCATTGAACCAACAGGATACCAAATTTCAAATCGATCCAACCTATGGAAGTTGAATACATCCCTTCATCGACTAGAATAGATAAAACCTTATTTATCCAAGCCTAGTACTTATTTTTGTATTATTTCTGTTGGTGTGGTAATTCAATAAAGAGTTATCTATCTGTCTATCTATCTAAAAGTGCTAATGATCTTCAAACGGCTGAAAAAAAATAAAACGTGTGTGTGTGTACTTAAGTACGCACGTAAGAAGTTATACTTGTTTGACGTAACAGAACAAAAATTGCAAAAGATTTCATCCCGTATGCCACAACTCTCTGTTTGTAAAAGGAATGTTAAATTAATAAATTTAGTTAGGAGTTTTCACGGAAACTTGAAAGACAGATATCAGCTAACTTCATCGTGTCGCTTATTGGCTGTCGGTGTGCGCGCGCATGAGACAGTTATCAGCTAACTACATCCTGTCACGTTTTGGCTGTCGGTGTGCGCACGCATCGTAAAAATTATACTCTCATATTTTTTTGTAACGCGTCAAAAGAAGTATAACTTCAAAACAAAAAAAAATCAAATTCGGTTCATCCGTTTTAGAGCTACGATGCCACATACGATTGTGGCATGAAAGCGAAACGAAAAGGTTTTTTACAAGTTTAATAATGTAGTTTGACATTTGACAAGCTTAGTTTTACGTGTCTAACTAAACTTGCCCGACACTAAACGAATCATAGGTATAAAGACTTTCGAACAGGACGCTTTTCAAACAAGAAAAAACATTATCAAAATCGATTACCGTTTCGAAGTTATGATGCCACAGACACATGTCAAACGTATACCATTCCGTTGTAACGCATATGAAGCTAAAAAATAGTTTTCCTCTGAGCAATCGAGTAAAAGTTAATAATACATTGTGCTAAGTAGGATTGCCTCAAGGCGCGGTCTGTTGACCTAAAAAGTAAAAGAGATACATGGTCGCGTTGTAGTGCGCACACCTTTACTCTATTTTGTTCCCCTTGAGGTATTTTTATACCAGCTAATGAATTGGTTGTTTGTGCAATTTTGACGTCATATTACACAACTGGCGATGATCGGCGATTTTTATTAACATGACACTTTTAAAATTTCTCTTGAAGCGTGCCATGGTAGCTCATTCCATTGTTTGGTTCTGTTTTTGCATGTAGTACTGTTTAATTTATATTTTTTTCGTAATAATAAATAATGTTGGACATTTCACACAGCGCCATCTTGCCTCAAACTAAGCAAAGCTTGTACTATGGAAAGCAGATAACTGATAAAATACGTTTTTTGTAAATACAAGCTTATGATAAACAACCAGACACGAAACAAATATCTTTAGATTATGCAAACATTTGTTCCGCGGCGGGAATCGAACCCGCTACCTCCTGCGTCTCAGCCGAATATTCGACCACTACACCACGGAGGTCGACTTATTATGTTATGACTATGACTAATCATCTTACTTTTATAAATCTCATCTATACTATTATAATAAAAAAGAAAAATTTATAGTTTTGTATGTTTGTAACGAATAAACTCAAAAACTACTAGTCCGGTTTCAAAAATTTTTTCATCATTAGAATGCTATATTATCCCTGAGTAACATAGGCTACTTTTTACTCAACTGCGCAGAAGAGGGTAATGTTTTTATTGAAAAACTACGCTTACGAAGCTGCGGATCGGTCAGCTTCTAAATGTGCTATGTAGCAAATAAATGATCGTCTATGTCTATCTATATTTCGTAAACGGGCTCGTGCATCAGAAAAGAGTTCAGGAAATCTTATAATGTTTTTGAAAGACATATTCAACGACACCCCACAATTGATCAAAAAATTGGGTTCTAGAGTAATAAAATCACCCCCAACTTCCATGTAGGTTTTTTTTAACGATATATCTACTAAATCACTCAGAAGTTATACTAAGAAAGTTAGGACCACACCTTATCTTTTTAGTCCGTCCCCGTACCATCCCATTCTGTATAATATGGATCCCTAATTTCCGTTGCCTGTATTTTATTACGTTCATTTACATTTTCCTGGGTAAAATCTGCTTTAAATATTTATTGCAAGTAATTACAGAGTTTAATTACTCAGAGTGATTTTATCATGTATTTCGCTGTAGAATACAAATATAATACATATTATATCTTTATTCGATACTAACTGACCAATCCGCAGCTTCGCACGCGTAGGTTTTCAATAAAAACCCCATTCATTATATCATTATCATTCATTACCCCATTGCATAGTTGTAGCATTCTAAGGATAAAATATTTATTGAAATCGGACCTTTATTCTTTATTGGAATCGGCTTTTTAATTTATTCGTTACAAACACACAACAATATTTTTTTCCTCTTTACTGGTAATATTACTATCTGATCCGCCCGCGGCTTCATACGCGTGGTTTGTCAATAAAACATTACCCTCCTTCTGTGCAGTGGCGTAAAGTGTACCCTATGCCCCAAGTCTATTCATAATCTATCTAGGTATATAGGTACCATATTCCATCGCAATCCGTCAAACCGTTAAATCGTGAAAAGGTAAGAAACACAGACAGAGAGACACAGTTAGTTTCAAATCGGTATGTACATAGATTATAACCTGGATTAACACATAGGCTACTTTTTGTTGACAAACAACGCGTGCGAAGCCGCTGGCGGAAGAAAGAAAGAAAATACATTTATATGAACCCACATGCCATCACACACAATAAAAACAAAGGAAAAGTCAAGCTTCACCCAGAAAGAAAATGATGGTGTTGCGTGGGGACAACACAAGGTCCCTGTCTCAGCATAAGCTGTTTCGTACCACGGTGGATACGATGCAGCGCTGGTTTTCAATAGCTAGCTAGTAGGAAGCTAGTTGAATCACTGTATCTATTGCTGAAAACTACATTTAAATCCGTTGAGTAGCTTAAAAGATCTGAGGTAACAGACAGCGGAAGCGACTTCATTTTATACTATGTAAAGAAGTATAGAAAACAGTACGTGATGACTTCATGTACTTTCTCTATACGTTGACACGCGCTTGACCATTTTTATGTTACTTTTCCTGTAAAGTAAATAAGCCTTATGTTATAATAGAGCTGATATTAAATATATTCGACTGCTATTTCTTCTAGTTCAAACTCGCTGTTGCCACATGTAGACTCCATAAAGTTAGTAAATCGTGTACAACAAACTCCCAAGGGATGTACAAAAATTGTCAATTAATAGATTTAAAAATGTAATTAAACTAAATTTTTATATGAAAGCCTACTATCAAATATCAGATTATTTAGATGATAGAGAATCTGTGGATTGAAATTGCTTCAACTCGTTCAAAATGTTACAATTTAGACGTAATTTATTTTCTGTATTATGTATTGTAAAAGGATCATTAAAAAAACAACCAACCTTGTTTGTTGCCTTTCTTTCCTGGCTTGGTCGCGAAGGAACAGGCAGTAAAATTGACGTTTCAAAGTGATCCTTGTGATTTTAATGAATAAAAATATTTGACTTTGACTTTAGTCTGTTTAGTTCGATAGATAAGTAATTATTTTTTTGCAAAATTATTAAAATTATTATATACTGAAAAATATTTTGATTAAATAACAGACGTACTATATTAGATTCTAATATTCTTTATTACATTAATATAATATTAGAATAGAATGGAATGGAATACAAAAACGTTTATTTTGCATCACAAGTGTACATTAAAGCTTAGACAAATGAGTATAAATTGTAGATCAAATTGTGTGGGCAAAAACGGTCACCACCCAGCATTGTGCTATAGTAACATATTCATACCACTACTAGCTGACCTCGTAAACGTTATTCTCCCATATAAACTAGTGGTTCGCCCCGAACTGAGATCTCGCGAGTCTTCCTTAAAAACAAAAAAAAAAATTGTAATTTTTGATTATCAAAATAGTGCCACGAAATGAATAACCAGCATACTTGACCTACAGTTTCATTCAAATTACAGGTAACGGGAGTTCATATTAAATGGTTACTCTTTTTGGGTGGTTTTTGGGGTACAAAATACAGTTATTCTGGATTTCAGACTTTTGCCTATATTTGTGTCACTAAAGCTACACGAATACCAAATTTTAGCATTGTGGAGTCACTGGTGTAACCCTGTGAATTTTGTCAAAGTTTTGTTTTTATTATGGCTAATAACTCATAAACTACAAGGATTAAACTAAAAATAAAAACGGAGTTGTAATATACTAATGCAGACCTTTCATTTCACGTCCCATTTGACTTTATAGTCTCATTTAAATTTTTTTTTACCCCTCTTGAACCCCAATATCTCAACAACACCCCAACACTTTTAGCTCACTAAGTCACACCAAAATTGTGCCATCACTACCACCTATATACAAAATTTCACGATGATCGGATAAACGCTTCAAAAGTTATCCTCGGACAAACAAACATGCATATATGTATACATATATACATACAACGCCGATTTGCCCAAGTTTATTTGGAGATTTTGCTTCACTCGATCAATTAACAAAGAAATCAAATGCAGAATGAAATGTCAAAGTGACGCGACACTTCATGAACGACGGTTAAATTATATAATTAATGTTCACATAAAAAATACTAAAATCCGATTAAAAAATGGGAATAGTTTACGACCTACTCTCAGACTTGCCGAATATGTACTAAAAAAATCATAGGAATAGGTCAAGCCGTTTCGGAGGAGTTTTTTTACAAACACTGTGACACGAGAATTTTATATATGTAGTAGAAGAATAGCGCTGGTCTTCCGTGGTGCCATTTTTATATGTGCAGGGCAGCAACTGTTTACAATTTTATTATCAATAATAGATAAGTGAACTTAATGATAATCAGCATTTTCTTCCAGCTAACATCATTTATTTTGAAACATGTACATTATTTTGTGGCCGGATGTTTCAATGTCAGAGATAGAATATTTAAAAACTGCTCGTTCAAAATGAATGCCAGACACTTGCGGTATCATTGCGATAAGTTTCTTATAATATAAGAAATTTATTTGGACTTTGATTTTACGCGGAATTCCAAAAAAATTTAATTAAAAGCTGAACGACTACTGATATCGATATCTACATAGTACATATCTACAATCTGAAGAAGATTCTGAATAGCCGTTGACCCACATTATTTCTCAGACAGGGCAAATAAGCAAATTGTGTTCTACAACTAAAAGTATACCTAATGAGGTATATATTATTACACAAGGGCTGTAAGCGTTCTATTTTACACGAGAGATATTTTGGAGCACGAGCGAGCGAATGCAAGCGAGGACGCTAATAGAGGGTGTTATTGATCGCTTACACCCAAGTTATAGATAGATAGATAGATAGATAATTCCTTTATGGCACACCATTTAAATACAAACATTTATAAGAAAATACACTCTTACATAATAGGTACAATGGGTGGCCTTATCGCTAAAAGCGATCTCTTCCAGGCAACCTTTGGATGGACAGGATCTATGTGAACAAAATAAGGACGGCGGCGTAAATTCGATATTATTAGTACACGTAAAACACATAACTTACATCGTAAATGAATAAAGTCTTTTTATATCAGGTTATTGCTAAAAGAAAATTTGCGATCCCGGTATACATTGTTTTCTTTTTACTATTAGACTATGGCCTCTTTCAATTATAATAGAAATTAGGATTAGTCATGAAGATTGTATTTCATTTTAGCTTATGAATGCAATGAGCCTCATTCTCTTTTCAAATTTATTCATGGAGCCGTTATCGAGTTTAAAACTTTCAGAGCATGTGTAATGAAAAATACTTTTTTAACATTCTCTTTGTAAATTAATTATTTTAACATTTTCTAGTAATTTTTAATATTAAGCATAATTAATTAACTTTAATTTAAAGCACAAAGCTAAGCATGTGCTTAGCTTTGCTGGTAAAAGAGAAAGGTCCATACTTAGTAGCAAATTTTATAAGCACAGCGTATGAAATAAATTATGAATAATTATATAATGTTGGACATTTCACACGGCGTTATCTATCCCCAAACTAAGCAAAGTTAATGTTATTGGCATAAAGGAAAACATATCTAACAATCAATTGATTATTAATTCTTTGACAATGCCCATTAAGGGGCTCCTAAAATTGTATGAATTTTGTCGGAACTCGCTGAGTCAAGCACAATTCTCATAAATATATTCCCCATCGTACTATTTGCTTTGTGTTTGCTATTTTGTTTGTAAATGTTTGTTTATACGGTGTAGAAAAAATTGTTTTCATGAATTCATTAGTAATCCAGTATGTTCTTTTTCAGTTTTTTCTTACGACTACTAAGGTAGTTTTCCAAATAAAATAGTTTTGTACTATAATTTTTCATTTTGAAAATGATGATTTTATGAGAGTATAAGTTTTTTCTGAAACTATCCGAGTCTTTGTCAAAAACAAACTCTCACAGCAAGAAAACACAGTTTTTATCTACTACTTAAACAACATGTTGATAGATGGATTAAATCCTGTAATAGAAAAAAAAATACTTTTTACATCGATGGGATCATCGCTCAGCAAGTATTTATTAAAATCATAAAATTTCAGGAGTGTTTCTTTAAAAATAGCTAAAAAAAGCCATAATACCCAAGTAGTGTTTAAGATATTGTGTGTGTGAAATGCTTGTTTTTAGCGACGCTCCGTAGCACCAAAGTACTCAATGGTAAATACAAGCACGGCACAATTCGAGCAATAAACACGTAGATTGAAACTTAACCTAGTCAATCTGCTAATATAAAGCTCCGCTAAGCTTCAAGCTGAACCAATTATGTTAGGTATTAAAGTTACTTCTACCTAGATAACGTACGAATATTTTGAAAGCAATATATGTCAATGAATACAGCTACAGGTCAATGAATAAACCACTGAACTATTGCGAGCCAACCCGTCACTCGAAATATCGAGGAGCGGTGGACCGACACACTTCAAAACTAATATGTAAAAGCCTCCCGAGTTCGTTTCATAGCGCTTCGTTATGCTGTTGTAAATTTTTTGATGAAATGAAAAAAGACTGTGGCGCTCGGGAACACGTTATAGGCAAATCGATGGTAAAAGCCAAAACTTTTCCCTCCAACTTTATAACATTGTATCTTATAAGGCTTATGGGGTAGCATTTGATAAAAATCTTTGCAATTATTCTTGTTGAGAGTGTAGATGCAGTTTTGGTAGAACAGTGGTGGCGATTCTGTTATTTACACTGACTAATTTGTGTAAAATATGAACGCTCTTATTTTGTTTACGCTAAAGATCAAATTAGAATGACATTTAAAGTGACATTTCTAAAATTAAGTAATGTTTACTAAGATGGCGTGTTTGCGGGCCAGTTTTAATCAGCACCAATTTGACTGCTGAGTAAAACTAGCCCAAAAACACACCATCTTAGTACTAATTTGATCTTTAGCGTAAACAAAATAAGACTGTTCGTATTTTACACAATTTTAGTTAGTCATTGTAAATAACAGAATCGCCACCAGTATCTTAATATATTTTTTAAACTGAAATACATCCTCTGCAGGGAGATTCAGGCCAGATCGATAGCTGATTTTATCTAAAAAACCGGCCAATTTCGAGTCGGACTCGCGCATGAAGGGTTCCGTACCATTATCTATAAACAGCAATAAAATCATGTCTATTGTATGGGAGCCCCACTTCAATATTAATTTTATTGTTTTTAGTATTTGTTGTTATAGCGGCAACAGAAATATATCATCTGTGAAAATTTCAACTGTCTGACTATCACGAATTATGAGATACAGCCTGGTGACAGACAGACACACAGACAAACGGACAGACAGCGGAGTCTTAGTAATAGGGCCCCGTTTTACCCTTTGGATATGGAACCCTAAAAATTACCAGAGATAAATTGATTGAAATTCCTCTGCACGTGACTCTAAACTATTAAGAATAAATTTATAAGAATAAGAATAAAACCGTAAATATCGTCGTAGTATTTAATCAGTGGTCAGTATGGTCACGCACAAGTGTTGGAGACTCGAGAACTTGAAAATAAGATAAGGTTTCTTAGACATATTATGTGAAGGAGAAAAATATTTATTTAGAAGCAATTTCCAAAGCTTCTTAGAGTTTAAAACTTACTTGGTCCATTGGAGACCTTAATCCTCCAGCAGAAAAGTAATTTAATAGAGTTAAATAATCATAATACAGTTTTCAAACTTTCCCTGCTGAATGTCCGCACCCCGGTATCGGTTGGAAACTTCAATCAAGAACTTAACAGCCCGTACGTCTACCTAAGACAAAATAGTTTTGTAAGGTAGGTCCAATTACGAGAAATAGATCAGTCGACGAATGCAGTTTGATTGAGAAGCGTTCGGAAAACTATGCGACGTCTTCTCGTCCAAAGTAGACGTCTTATTGGTATTTATGTGTAATATAACTTTTGAAACTATCACGGTTAAGAATACTATTTTTACTAATGTCGGAATACTCAAAAACTCACAAATTATGGTAAATATCCCGTTTTTTATGAAAATAATTTACTTACTGATTTACTCAGAACGGATCAACAAACTACGCTAATTAAATGATGAAATTCTTTGTTATTACCAGTGTATGTTACTAGTGATTATTTAGCCGCTTATAGCGGCAGTATAAGTGGCAGTGGGTGGGACACGTAGCTTGAAGTACTGACACTTCGTCAGAACCATCCGATACCTATAAGCCAATATAATAAAATGAATATAATCCACTTTAATATAATTAAATCCACTGAACAATCAGAATGGTTTAGCTCGGTTCAATAACCCCAAAATATAAAGGCTAAAGGTCTCAACTCGCTCGTTGGAGGTGATGAAAAGACTCGACATGAATGACACGAAATCCTTGAGGTCGTGTTTTAAGATCGAATTATTGACCAAGGTCGTTCCAGTAATTAACTTAAATCTTCAATGAATACGATTTCCATGTCTTAAAAATAAGTTGAACTGTTTTGGTTGACGACTTAGAATAACAAAAAATTACTTTTATTTACGTAGGTACCTATACATATAAATGTCACTAATGACATCTTTCACCCAGCCAGAGCTGCAAATCACCACCAGACGCTATATCAATTAACTTTGTAATTATGATAAATAGAGTATCAAGCGAAACCAAATCAGACCTGGCTAAACGACACAGTAAAATCTTAACACTACAAATAACTACATACCTACATAAATTCAAGGTAAAACCATAAGAACTAATCGATAGTGCCATTATAACTGAACAGTTTAGACTTAAATTATTACCCGGGATCGCAGTTAAACAAAGAAATTACATAAACGTTTCAGTGATCGTTATTGTAAGTTTTTATCAGTACTAAAGACCGTCTGGAAATTGCACCAGCATTATCAGTTTTGTTTAAAAAATATCTACTTATATTGTTATTCTTCCAATTATTTATAGTCTTCTATTACAGGATTTGTGCCAAAATTTCAAGGTATCATTTACTTTTCATTGTTTGTGATCTATCTCATTTTAAGCATTGCGGATTTTACATCTATTTCCACGTTCAGTATTAATCGGGTTTGATGTTTATTAACTTTACTACGAAACCTTCTCGTAGTATCTTGATTAGGTTTACGTCGTTTTGATAATTTTCTGATAAATATTTTCTTAAATGGCTTGTGTTGGTTTTACATAGAAAACTTTCGGGATTGATTTCAATCATCAAGCTGCGGGGCGTATTGCGAGGCGAGACTTTATTCGGAGCGGATCGCACTCACCCTGATGAAGGTTCACGAATTGAACCGAAACATTGTCGGTCGAAACACCGATAAACGGTACGTGATAACTTCCGTATTTATAATAATGATTTGTGTTGGTATTCCTTCAAAATACAATTTGAAAAATAGCAGCTGATTTAAATGCGCAAATAGGCACTTTATACACATATAGGCAATTTATTAGCTGACTTCAAGAAAAGGAGGAGGTTTTCAATTCATCGGAATTATTTTTTATGTATGTTCTCCGATTACTCGAAGACGCTTGCCTGGACCGATTCAAGAAATTCTTTTTTTATTTACAAGGGTATACTTCCCAGGTGGTCCCACTGGTACCAAATCAGGATCTGATTCTGGGATCCCAAAAAAATCGAGGGCAACCCACACATTTTATACTACCTCAAAACTTCGTCATTTAGATAGATAAATAGATAGATAATTTTTTATTGTTACCCCAAATTACAATAACTTAACCTAGAAAACTTAAAGACTAATACATGGTGGTACAATGGGCAGCCTTATCGCTGAAAGCGATCTGTTCCAAGCAACATTTATCAACCGATTTGGAAAATATTTTTTTTATTTGAAAGAATATACTTTCATATTAGTCTCATAGTAAATTCATTAAAATCAATTCAATAATATGGTTAGGCGGTTATATTTTTGTTAAAAAGTTACTTGTTTTACTTATATTCATATAGTTATTTCTGCCCGACTAGCATGAACACCCTAGAAAAGTTTCCTTGTTACCTCAAAAAAGTGAAGCATCTACTAAACTTGTGTTTAAAAAATTCCTTATCAATTTTTGTATAGGATTTTTTTACACATGCGCTAAACAGTGTTTAATATGTTGTATGGTAAGACTCTTTATCTTTACGGAATAATGCACACTCTATTATTCCATAGCTTTAATAAGTTGTTCCTGCTAGTCTGGAGGACTTGTATTCCTGAACGAATCTCGGAGCTAAATCTAAATTTAAATAAAGATTGTTCACAGTTCTTTCATGGAAAATAATTAAAAACTGGGTATCGCTTCACGTTTGGGCACAATTATCAACATCATACATAGAAATTCTAATAAGCCAAACCACATTTCTAAGGAATTATTGTAGTACATTCTATCAGTAAACTTCTATTCAACGCTAGTTTTTGAAACGCACAGTTTATTAAATAGGAGGATATTAATCGCAAATCATGAAAAAAATTCTGTTTTTAGTGGAAAAAATGTTCACAACTGTGTAAATTTCAAAAGTTACAGTAGTGGTGGTAAAGGTGTGCAGCACCTATTAATTGATTGATTGATTGATTGAAAATACTTTATTGCATTCTCTTCCAGATAACCTTTGTGTATTGTAGACAAAGATATGTAGGTAGTGCACAGAAAATGTAAAAAGAAAATTTGCACAGGACTAATAAATATAGCATAATATAGGTACATACTACATAAATAAACCTACTTAAATACTTTATATGATAGACTAAACTATACCAATATCGAATAAAAATACATACATAACAATAGAAGAAGTGTTATGGAAATATTAATCATTATTTTAGATACGGGATTTATCACGTACCGTCTTATCGGTGTTTCGACCGACAATGTTGCGACAATCAGTGCGAGGCGAGACGTTATTCGGAGCGGATCGCACTCACCCTGATGAAGGTTCACGAATTAAACCAAAACATTCTCGGTCGAAACATCGATAAGACGGTACGTGATAAATCCCGTATTTATAATAATGATTGAAATAAATCACAAACGTTTTCTAAGTAAAAATGCACACCAATTACTTTGTTTACTTTTTTATGGTACCAGTTTTGTATTTTCACAATATTTTCATCCTGTTTTCAGTATTCAGTGTCAAAAATAGGTCGAAAATATATTAAAAATGTTATTTAACTATAGAAATAAATAGAAATAAACTAATTACAACTAAGCAGAGTGGCTAACTAAGCTAAGAGATGACAGCAGATACCACTTATGCAGATGAGAAAATGAACTGCTCATGTATTCATTTAAATAATAAAATGAGTGGTTTTCTAAGAACGCTTTTAATTTAAATTTAAACACTTTCAAAGGAAATCATGGTATTTGCAACGGAAGCTTATTGTACATAGCGAGCTTTATACATGGTACCTTGTTGATCGAGCGAAGTGAGATCTCCAAATCAACTTGGGCAAATCGGCATTGTATGTATGTATGTTTGTTTGTCCGAGGATAACTTTCGAAGCGTTTATCCGATCATCGTGAAATTTGGTATATAGGTAGGTAATAATGGCACAATTTTGGTGTGACTACAAATGAGCTACAAATTTTTAGGAGTTGTTGAGATACTGGGGTTCAAGAAGGGTAAAAAAATAAAAATGAGACGTCAAATGAAAGTTCTTCATTAGTACATTTCGACCCCGTTTTTATTTTTAGTAAAGTTTTTGTAGTTTTTGAGTTATTAGCCATAATAAAAACTAAACTTTGACAAAATTCACAGGGTACACCAGTGACCCCACAGTGCTGTAATTTGGTATGCGTGTAGCTTAAGTATCACAAATATTAGACAAAAGTCTGAAATCTAGAATAACTGCAATTTGTACCCCAAAAAAGTTCAACCAATGAACATGAACTCCCGTTACCTGTAATTTGAATGAAACTGTGAAACTGTAGGTCAAGTTAGTTGGTTATTTATTTCATCGCACTATTTTGATGGTCAAAGATTACGAATAACATTTTTTTTGTTTTTATGTTAGACTCGCGAGATCTCAGTTTGGGGCGAACCACTAGTAATTATGTAAATGTGCATTTTTATAGGTAGTTCGTCTTTTATTTCATGTATTTCTAGCAAAATAAACAGATAAATCGGCCATTCAGTAGTTTCTCATAACGAAGTTTTCATAAATAAATGAGTTTAATCGTTACAAACATACAAATCTTTCCTCTTTATAATATTATTATAGATAGGTACCTAATCCGATTATGAGTATGCCGTGTAAGGCCGTTATTCACATTTTATTACAAGCGATAAAAATGAGGTCTTGGTAAATTTAAAATGCATAGTAATTTTTCTGGAGCGAGGGGAGAATCTGCAAAAAGGATCTCTTATATCTTAGTAGATACCTATTTATTTTTATGTATACTACAAACTCATGTAAATTTTTTTAAACCAATTTTCATTCAAGTTGATATTAATTCAAGTGGTGCAGTGGGCGAATAGCCAGCTGAGACGCAGGAGGTAGCCGGTTCGATTCCCGCCGCGGAACAAATGTTTGTATGATCTACAGATATTTGTTCCGGGTCTGATTGTTTCTTTATATATTATAAGTATGTATGTACAAAAAAATGTATATAAGTATTCTATCAGTTATCTGGTTCCCATAATACAAGCTCTGATTAGTTTGGGGCTAGATAGCGCTGTGTGAAATGTCCAGCAATATTTATTTATTTATTTATTTAATTTTGGCATTATGTGTGCTGTGGGCAAGGATAGCCACCGAGTGGCGTCCTGATCCAGCGAGAAGGCGACGCGGCAGATCAAAACGTAGATGGCGGGACGAGCTGGATAAATTCCTAACGGATTGGCCACAGCTCAGGACCGCGAAGTCTGGAAAGAATGGAGGGAGGCCTTTGCCCAGCAGTGGGACACGAATGGCTGATAATAATAATAATAATATTTAATTTTATTCTTAAACGGGTAAATCGTTTCTGTGAAATCATAGGCTCATGAGAATATTCCTCAAGTTGATGGACGCCGGGCAGTGCAGGACGGGGCATGTTCCTAAGGTGCGTGGCATGAGGCAAGACCTTGTTATAGGCAATGGCTACCACTTTACATCACTTGGGTCATATGATTGCTCAATCTCCAACTTAAATTTAAAAAAAACCCCCAAGTCCTGCTCTTTTTGCTTCGGGGGATAAAAACTAGCACCACTAAGAAAGAACCATTTACTATTAAAAAAATATTCTATCTAAAAAACGATGCCACAGACAGACAGACACACAGATCAACTTAATAAACCCACTTTTTGCGTTGAGGGTTAAATATACACTTTCGTTAGAAAATAGCACAAGTGGCGCTAATTATTCCTCATAGTTCAGCTTTCAACAAAGTTTGTATCGCTTAGTACTTTGGTAGAATATCTTCCCTTAGTCACGCCATAACTTTAGAACGACTTTACCGATATCATTCACCTATTTCTAAAGTTTTCTAATACTTTCTAGAAGTTTCTTACGGAAAGTAAAGTTAAGAAAATTGCGCAGAAAATTGGATAATTTCAGATAACTTGACGACTATTTTAACTTCGCGAGTTGGACAGTTTAGTTTGACAGCGCGTTTGATGAATGTGAAATTAGCAGACAGCTGGGCCCGTAGCCAAATTACATTAGCTGCGAATCTATTCGATTTCTACATACATTTGTTGTCGCTGAATCACGTGGTATTTCTATAGCATGTGTCAAATCCCATACATTTTCGGACGTATCGACTAGCGTCATCGCTAATCGATTGTAACTTGGCTAAGCCCTCTGTTCTTTTTTGTTTTATTTTATCTGTCGAAGCCGGGGTGGGTTAGCTAGTATAAGTATATTTCTAACACATGCTCACGACCATATTAATCCCCATGATGGACATCCTTTGATTGCAATCTCGTAGAAGATTACCCCCCCCCCCCCATGCAAAAAATGTGCAATATCCCTAAAATTTTATGATTTTAGTCGGAACTTGTTGAGATGAATGAGTCGTCAATGTAAAAAGTATTTTTTATCGATTATGGAATTATTAATCAATCTATAAAAATGTTGCCTAAGTAGTTGATAATAAGCTATATTTTCTTGTTGTGAGTGTTTGTTTTTGACAAAAGACTCAAACAGTTTCACAGAAAACTACAACAACACATTTTTTTTTACAACAATAATTTTTATTTCTTGAGCATGTTGGCTTCTTTGTAAGTAATAATTTTCTTCAATGTTTCGAAACGTGGTAATGGATTAAAACATAGCCTACTTTTTATCGACAAAACACGCTAAACAGAGCAGCAAAATAGCTAGTTTTTAATATAAACTTTTTAAAGACGAAAGTTAACTACGAACTTTAAAGATGTAAATGTCGCAAATTGGCAAGCTAAGAGTTGAGATGTAGGTGGCGCCCTTGTTAATTGTATATCCAATTACAGTTTCTGATCAACTTTGCCTCCACTTAATTGAGAATAGAGGCGAGTTTTGAATAACTGTTTCGATTTTACAAATCTGGAACAAAACTACAAGATTCATAGCAATGATAATAAATATAAATAATTAGCTGACCCGGCCAGGCTTCGCGATGATTTTTATTACAATAAAATTTTGCCTTAGCACTTTCTATCAGTGAAAGTATTTTCAGTTAAAGTTTTTTTCAATAACCTATTTGATGATTTAGTAGACCGTGCTACTAGACCTTGGTCAAAAACAGTGATTTCAATTTCACCGTAGAATTTTAGAGCCTGTTTACGAAATATAAAGCTTTTTTCCTGCAGAAAGTGTAAAATGAGCATAACTTAGAAAACTTTCGTGATTTATTTCAATCATTATGATTAACCAATAAACTCGCGTTACCTGTAATTTGAATTAAACTGTAGGTCAAGTTAGATGGTTGCTATTTCGTGGCACTATTTTATTAGTCAAAGATTAAGGCCGGCTTGCACAACGATCCCTAAAAGTATTTAGCGATTAATCATGTTTAAATTTTACGTAGGTATTTGTATGATTTGACAACTCCTTAAATCATATTTAGCCACTAAATACGTTTAGGCGTTGCGCGAGTCGTTCTAATATTTTTTTTTATGTTTTGGAGACTAGTTATAATAATGATGTTAAATGAATATATTCTATTGGCTCTAAATGAGCCAACCATAGCGTAGCGTAGTGTTGCCATAACTCGATTACAGCCAACGTTCGCTGAACTAGCTAGTAGTAAACATTTGAAGACCGCCCGTGACTTGGCTTGAGCACGAGCTTCTAATGCTATACAATCGAACACAGATGCAATTGGACCAATGAAATCTTACTAACGTCAGTCTGATTACATTGCTTGTATTGCTTTGAAGATTAGCAATTGCACATTCGCCTTTCTCTCCTGGCTTGGTCACAAAGGAACAGGCAGTAAAATTTAAGTTTCAAAGCTATCCTTGTGATTTTAATGAATAAAAAGTTTTGACTTTGACTTTGACTGACGTTTCGATTACTGATGTCACAATCAAAACAGAATGGATGTTAATAAAATCAACAAAGGCTTTGTCTAGCAAAACAAAACACAATTTCAATTAGAAACCAAACGAAGCTAAGACTCGACAAGTAAAGTTAGTAACTTGTATAGCCTTAGTTAAGTTATTTCAGTACTTGGGTGGGTGATCGCTGTAAATGATATTCATTTTTACTTTTTTAAGATACCCTGATAAAGAAATCATAGAAAATTCACTAACTCTAACATTAGGCATTAATTTGTACGAACTTACTTAACTCATTTGTGAAATGGTTAAACTAGCAAGCTGATGTGGTAGTGGGTGGGGTTCATATTTCTTCAAAATCGGTCAAGCCGTTTAGGAAGAGAAGAATTACTAAACACAATTTTTTTACCATCCGTTAGAAGCTGTTGGTCAGCTAGTAAGTATATAAAACAGACCACAATAGAACTGTTCGTACTGTCGTTAACTAAATACGTACTTAATTTTTATTTCCGTCCACGCTGGGAATAGCAGCGATTACTGCAGGTTACGTCAATATGGAAAATTGCTACGAGATTATCTCTTAGTCTATGTTGTTAACTGCTGTAGGTATTATATCTGTTCCATACCATTCATTTCAGAGTAATCTAGTAATTTGCTTACATATTATATATTACTGGACATTTCACCCAGCGCTATGTAGCTCCAAACTAAGCAGAGTGTGTACTATGGGAACCAGATAGCTGATAGAATACTTATATGTTATTTTTGTAAATACATACCTATATTACCTATTTCGAAAACATCCAGATCCGGAATAAATATCTGTATATCATGCAAACATATTCTCCGTGACGAGGATCAAACCTGCTACCTCCTGAGACTCTGCTGGCTATTCGCCCACTCTGCCAGAGATGTCGTCAGATTGTCGTATTGCAATTGCGTTAAGCTAAATCATATCAAAGTACCTTTTCAAAATTAAACTTTTAACGATGAGATTTCATAACCCATGGGCCTCATAAAAAGGCTCAAGGTCGGTCAGCCGTCGTTCTATTGAGAGGACTATGCTTGTTATTATATTACTCAGAAATGAGAAAATCTTTATGTCTTACCCTCCCCTCATTATATCCGAAGTTTTCAAAGCGTATCAATTCAAATTAATAAATTAAAACGAGTCTACAAAAGATAGATCGATCTGTATCTATAAGCCTGGCTTGCACTATGATCCCTAAACGTATTTAGCTACTAAACATGTTTAAATTTGTCATATTTTTATGATTTGACAACTCTCTAAATAATACTTAGCCACTAAATATTGCTGGACATTTGAAAAAAATGATTTGACAACTCTCTAAACAATACTTAGCCTCTAAATACGTTAAATTTTTTTTTAGAATTCCACCTGAAAAGTACTTATCGAAATGGCGTTGCTAAATCCAATATTAGCGAGTCATATTAGAAAGAGGGTAATGCACAATACATCCCTATACCGCACGTCAGTGCAGATGTTATTTTCCCCTCACCCTAGAATTAGAATTAGTACGTAAATTTCAAGTAGACGTGGTGGAGGGGCGCGAAATTTAACAGTGAACGCTCTCTACCTGACTGTTGATCAGATCATAGCCTTTGTAGAAACCGGCAGAACTCCTCAACGACAAACAGCACTTGAAGTGCGATTGAGGTATTGGATGTATCATCACAGGCAACAGCTGTATAGGTGTCTATCAGTGGTCATCGCAATAGGAACAATTAAAAAAATAAACTACCCAACTTTCGATCTGAAGTTTGGGGAATCAGACTTTTACAATTAAATAAAATTTTGTGCATATTAGCATCCTTGGAGTGAAGCGAATCGATCGAGTCAGAAATACCGACCTACGAGCCAAAACCGGCATAGCCGATGTAGGCATTAAGACCGCCCGCTTAAAATGGGATTGGGCAGGCCATGTGGTTCGAATGCATCTAGAACAATGGGCGAATCTAGTCACCCAGTGGATACCGAACGAACGACGCAGCCGTGGTAGGCCCAGAAAAGATGGAGAGATGACCTGGATGCATTCAAACCAGATTGGTCAGATTTGGCTGTGGGCCGTGATAGATGGAGGGGAGATGGGGAGACCTTTGCCCAGCAGTGGGACTATATAGGTTATTAAAAAAAATTAGCACGTGCTCTTAATTTCTAAGTATTCTGTGTAAATATTTACTTTGAAGTTGGTTTTATTATTATTAATTATTTAAATTCAGTTGCTTGCAGCACTTACAGCGTAAACTAACACGAGAAGCGTGACATTAATTACACTAGCCACTTAAAATACATAGGTAGGAATTAATTTAGGAATCGAATAGGTAGACATTTGAAGTGGAAGTCTGTGGGTCCGACATACCAAAAGATCATTGGATGTCCTACGCATCCAATATAATAACATCTTCCGGATGATGTTGCGGTTGCCCCGATACTGCAGTGCATCGGGGATGTTTGCGCATTATCACACAGATGGCTTTCACGCCATCATGCGCAAAAAAACGGCATCGCTGATGAGCAGAGTTCGGGACAGCCGCAACAGCATCCTGAGGACGGTGGCTGAGTGCTGCACATCTCCGCTCTGGAGGTGCTTTGTGCGAAGGGTGATTAATGAAAGAAGTAATTTCCTCAATTAGTCACCCTTGGCAGAAAAGAAATGGCAGATTCTATTTTCACCCAGTCCCTATTTTATACTTGTTTCATTTTTGTTTCATTTATGTTTTATTTTCTGTGTTCTAGAAACCAACATAGATTTTTAAATTTAATTTCATTTCATTTAATTTTGATATAATTTCAATTTAATTTTAGTTTAATTTTAATATAATTTTGATTTAGTTTTAAATTAACTTTAATTTTAATATCATTATAATTTTATGTAATTTTTCACTTTAATTTACTAACATAGTTTATAAGAACCTTTATACTATTAACATATGGATCATGGATATCTGAAATAAATGACTATTTAATTTAATTTAATTTAATAAACGTGCCAAGCCGTAGTTCGTCATATTACGCAGTAGCTTGCTTTGGCATCTTGTAGCATGCCGTAGCACTCTGTAGCATTCCGCACAAATAGCGTCCTGTAGCACATCGTAGAGTACCGTAGCACCCCTACCATGCAATACAGTGCTGTAGCATTCCGTATAATGTAATAGCACCCCGTAGCACTCCGTAGTTCGGAATATTGCTTTAAAATGTTTCTCCGTACCCTTATATCTTACAATGACAAGTTGCGCACTGCATCGTCAAATACATCATATAAACTACACCTATGTATATTTTAAGCTTACCTACTAAATGTTCTTCACAACAAAGTTGCTTAAGTTCGTTGCATTAAATATGTTACACAATTTAACATGGAATGGCATGCTACCTTTGGACCGCAGTAGTTTATACAGCTTCCAACATTTAATTAAAAGTACTATTATTTAAACATGACTGTAAAATTATCACGGCAAAGCTCACATGCTGCTGCATTTATTTAGTAAACAAAACAGGAAAAGATCTAGGTATGTTAATTATATTATGAAATAATAATTAGAGCGTTTATAATGAATTAAAGGATCTTAATTAATGTCTAGTGAGTTTCAAGTGATGCTAAGTTCGTAGATCGACCTCAATTTGGACTCAATTTGGAAGCTGAAGCTCTGATGAAAATCTAAAATAAATTCACAGACGCTGTGAAAACGTTTATTGCAATCGATATCGGATATTATTGAGAGGTAGTCTTAATAAAATATTAAAGTTAGTTACGAATACAAATCCTTATAAATTTTAAAGTAACTTCGTCTGTCACTTTACTTACTTACCTTGACATTAGATTTAATGTTTTCTTTTTAAAATGAATATAACCTAACAAGAACAATGATGTCCTCCTCTCCAAAATATTGTTAGAGTCCATAATTAATATGTACCCATCAATTAACACCTATTATTAAATTGTGGAATACAAAAAACGATTGAGTATTTAGTACTGTTCGTTGCGTTTACGGCTGAACTGAAATTAAACACTACTACTGAATTTCGTTGAAATTTGGTGTATAGGTAAATTATAACCGGGATTAAGAAATGGGCTACTTTTTACTCGACTGCTCAGAAGAAGGGTATTTTTTAATTGACAAACACCGCGCGAGAACATCTGGGCGGGTTAGCTAGTATTTAATATAATAGGCAGAATCCTAGATAGTTTATAGAAATAGAAAAATATTTATTTTGTGTCCATTTTTACATTCTTAGTTTAATTATTCAACAAGGTGAATTAGGGGAATAATACGTTATACACCCAGGTGATTAAAATTTACGAGTAGTACAGATAATGCTAAACCCACGAAATAAAATTACATACTGCGGAGATGAAGATGCTGAGATGGGCGGGAGGTGTGACCGGGCTGGATAAAATACGGAATGATTCCGAGGAAGCTTCAAATGGGGGTGACCATGCCCGAAAAACTCAGTGAAAGCCATCTCCGGTGGTATGGATATGTGATGCGCAGATATAGTGATCACATAGTGAAGATCACACATTAGACCTGCCGGAGAGGAAACGGAGTAAAGGCCGGCCTCTTGCTACACGGTGGAGTAGTATTGCCAACCTTTTAAAAAAAGCTTATTTAGACAACGCAACAAACCAGGACAGAATGTCACCCAAGAATTAGGAGAGTCAACTCCGCCTAACGCGGGAACAGGAAAAGGAGGAGAAGAAGATACATAATGCTAGTGGTTAATGAGGTAGATTTAAAATTAAAGACGGTGTGCACAGGCGTTACGGTAGTGCGCCTTATATAACACTTTGCCAGACTTCACTTGTTAAATTATGGAGAAAAAAGTTAAGTTTGAAAGTTTATTAAAAAGGAACTTTACAACGAAAAGTGCATCAACTGATAACTTTTTAACTAGATACCCAACTTCTGCAGTGGAGTTTTCATGTCTATTCATGCTAATAATATAAATTCCAAAGTAACTCTCGCTCTCTGCGTGTTTGTTGCGTTTTCACTATTAACAGCTGGACCGCTTTCGATGAAATTCGGTATATAGATAAAAAATAGATATATGACCTGGATCGGGACCGGCTTCTTTTAATTTAGAAACGTGTGTGCAGCTGGCGGAGGCTTGAATACAAATATGTACCTTCATTTTGATACCTCATTTTCAAATCCAGCGCAAAAAAGGGAAGTTAAAAGTTTGACGCTTTTGTGTACTAGTCTGTCCGTGGCGTGGTAGATCCCAAAAGAATGAACCGATTTTTGTTATTTTGTTTGTTGTTTGCTATTTCGTGTTTACGAGATGTTTGGTTTAAATTGTTGCAGCCAGTCAAAAGATCGAGAGTTTTTTAATCATACTCGTCAAAATATAATAGACTAGCTCACCAATCCGCAGCTTCGCACGCTTAGTTTTTCGATAAAAACATGAACCTCCTTCTGTGCAGTTGAGTAAAAAGTAGCCTATGTTACTCAAGGATAATGTAGCATTCTGATGGTGAAAGAGTTTTTGAAATCGGACTAGTAGTTTTTGAGTTTATTCGTTACAAACATACAAAAATACTAATCTTTCCTTTAATATTATAAATATATAATATTAGTATAAATTGGATTTGACAGGTGTCAAAATACTATGTTCATCTCTTCAGATGTGTTCCCGTTATTCTCGTAGTCCATGTGGAGTCGTTTAACGGGGACAGCAGTAATTAATTTTATAATTAAATATACTTCCTGTAGCCCCCTACTCTGTCTCCATTGATAAAGTAAAATAAAATAATTAAAGATTATGGCCGGTCCCCATTTGCAGAATCAAGAGTCGACGGCTTTTGTAACGTTATCAGAATAATGAGAAATATCAAATCAAGTGTGTCAATAGATCTTTACCTATGAAATTGCAGTTCTTCAGTACTGCTCATTTCAAATAGAAAAAAAGTTTGGATTGGCTTTGTATTCTAAATTCAAATTAAACTTTGTTTTAAAAACATGACATTATTTTACAAACTCAGACTTTTGTTTATTGATTAGTGTTGTATTTTCATCACATTTGAACATTTTTCGTCATAATGGATACTTTAAAAATTCGTGTAATTATGGAATATGAGTTCCGTCGTGGCACCAACGCGACACAAACGGCACGTAACATCAAAAACGTTTACGGATAGAACTGCACAAACGAACGCACAACCCGTTATTGGTTTTCCCGGTTCCGTTTTGGAAATTTTGACTTGAAAAATGAAGCTCGTGGTCGTCCGGAGACTTTGGTCAATAATGATAAATTAAAGGCGATTGTGGAAGCTGACGAAATTCAATCTACAGCTAATCTAGCAGCAGCTTTTGATGTTAGCATCAAAACAATTTTGATCCATTTGCGACAAATTGGCAAGGTAAAAAAACTTGATAGATGTGTGCCCCACGAACTTAACGATCGCCAGCGCAACGTACGCGTCAAGACCTGCCCAGCGCTGCTCAATAGGCAAAGAAATTAAGGAATTTTGAACCGAATTGTTACGTGCGATGAAAAATGGATTCTAATCGACAATCGAAAGCCCTCAGCAAGTTGGTTAGATCCTGATTCAGCACCAAAGCAATGCCCTAAACCAAAAATGACCCCTAAAAAGGTAATGGTCACTGTTTGGTGGTCTAGTGCGGGTGTGATTCACCACAGCTTTTTACAAAACGGCATGAGCATTACTGCAGATGTGTACTGTGAAGAATTGGAGACAATGATGGAGAAGCTTGCACATCGGCAAACCAGCTTTGGTCAATCGGTCGTCCCCACTGCTCCTTCACGACAACGCGCGACCCCATACTACACAACAGACAGTCTCCAAGCTGCAAGAGCTGGGGTTGGAAGCTCTCCCTCATCCGCCATAATCACCAGACCTTGCACCTACCGACTATTACTTTTTCCAAAATTTAGACAACTTTTTAGTGGGTAAAAAATTCAATTCCCGAGAGGCAGTACAAAATGCCTTTGAAGAGTTTGTTGCCTCCCGTCCAGCTGACTTTTACAAGAAGGGCATCAATAAACTGCCAATGCGTTGGCAAAGATGCGTCGATTGCATGGGTACTTTGAATAACAGAAATAAAAAAGTTAAAAAAAATAAGTACTTTCACTTATTCCATACAAAACGGAAATTTCATGGGTAAAGACCTAATATTAAAATAGAACACAATTTCATCGTTTTTTGTACGATCTTCTGTAATAAATTCAGTTCTGAAGCGATATTTCTTATGAGAATGGGTGATTCTGCCTATGAAAAGCCCATACAGCCTGGGAGGAAGCAGTAGGAATATTAATTTATCCATTCATAAATTGAAGGTGAAGGATCATTCTAGAATTTCTAGATATTTAATAAAATGAAAATATCTCTGACTTCTAGTTGCGTCTTAGTTATTCATCTAGAGATAAATTAATTGAGACGTGTTTTAGCTTTTTAGAAACTTGTATATAACTTGCAATGTTTGTTAGTTTAGGTCAAATCTTTCAATGAATTTTAAACCAGTTGCCCCAACTGATTGAGTTGAAGTTTGGAATACATGTGTTACTTCGGTGACAATACAATAATATGGTACCATGGTCTCATGATGGAGACGGATGACAACGGAACTTCTGAATGGATAATAGTAGGCTACTAGTGTTTGGGCTCCTTTATGTTTGCGGTTCCAATTATGAATATTATAACAGCTTATTTTGAATAAGTTTTTGGTGAAAAATTACTGTTTCAAAACAAGTTTTTATAAAATTTATAATTGGAATCGCAAGCAGATTTAAATCAGCCCAAACACTAGTAGCCTACTATAATTCATCCATTCAGAAGTTCCGTTGTCTAGCATCCGTCTCTATCATAAGACCACCTCCATGGTACTATATTATTGCATTGTCACCGAAGTTACATAATGTATTGCAAATTTCAGCTCAATCGGTTGAGAGGAACGGGTTTTAAATTCAGTTGATAGATTCCAGCCGGACAAACATACATACATTGCAAGTTAAAAAAAACTTGTAAAAAGTATTTTTTCAACAATTTACGGTTCTAATTATGCATTTTATTTAAATCTGTGCTGATTCAGAAGTAATGCGTTTAAGTTTGTATGAAATGGATAATCTCTGGAACTACTGAACAGATTTTGAAAGTTATTTTATATGAGACCCCATTTGACCTAGCAACTCTATTTTGACATGTTTACCCCCACCATTTTGGCTCTTCTGAGAATCAAAATGAAAATATTTCTGAACTAATTTACATGCAATAGTCATGGGTAAATATTATTTATAACTATTCTTATTTTAATTCGATAGCTTCAGTAGCTGCTGAGATAAGTTGTGACAGACGGACGGACTCACAAAGTTGCACCATAAGGTTTCCGTTTTTGTCATTTTGGTCCGGAATGCTAAAAACCGAAACTAGAAAACTTTCAAACCAAAGTTCGAATGCACAAATGGATTTTTCTCTACAGGGTAACTTTGAAGTAGGTTTTTAGTTTACTGTAAAAGTAATATACTAATTTTTAGTTCATTTACCTTGAGGTAGTGGAACTTAATTATATTGTCGATGGATCTGGCGCTAATCTGGGTTAATATATAAGCATTGCGATTAAGCGGGGCAATGCAGCCCGTGTTTTGGGGGCCATAAAATATGTGGGTTGTACTATGTCTTGTCCGTGTGCGATAGGGCTGTATCCTTAATTTTTTACAGGAATACAAAACTAGCTCATTACTAATTGTCCCCTTTTTTGTCCCTGGTAGATATCCTAGTAGGTTTTAAGCTTTCTACCATAGTCCTTTTATCAAATAATGGTGGCGATTCTGCTGTCTATTAACTAAAAGTTTGTAATAAACACTTGTGATTGGTAAGCAACAGTGTCGCCACCAATGTATAACTAACCAGCGAATAAGAACCACTAAAGCTTGCACCATTGTCCGTGAAACAAGTTAATTGCGTTACAAATACAGCCAATCAAGCCATTTACAATAGCTAATCCGAATATTGATTTTACAATGCTCTGTGTAGTACTCGTAACGAGTAATTTACCTCTTACAACACTGCGGTCTATGCTGTGCTACACGTTACACAGTGTTGTCAATTAAGTGACTGTGATGCAAATCAGTGTGTATGCAGTAGCTCTGACAATAAACAGACAAGACAGATTAATTAACTTGAGGTCGGAACTGCCGTTCTTGCAATCTGCATAAATATTTCACACTGTATTTCAAAATCACCGTGGTTGTGGTCAGATGTTGTCGTGCGAAAACCTACTTACCTTAAGAAGAAATCGGAAATGCATTATTATTTAGTTGGCATCTATTTACCGACTTTTTTATACTTTATGTACTTAACATGCATATATACTAAAACAATGCCAATGGCAAAACGTGACTTTGTTATTGTAATTTTATATTTAACTAGCTGACCCGCCGAACTTCGTACCGCCTTGAAATGCATATGACGCGGGCTGCCAACGTACGTCGGCCCGGTAGAGTTGTCAATCGGCCATCATTAGCTGCATCTACCTATATATATGAGAAAATGAATTTCTTCATAATTTCCTTTTGCGTGCATATTTCCGATATTTTAATAGTCGGGGCGGAAACACATCCAACAAATCAAAGATCATCAAAAACGGTCAAGCAGTTCTTGAGTTATAAATGGTCTAACTAACCCGACTTTGTTTTATATATTAAGATAGAAGATGTGAAAAATGTTTAGTTTAAATTGTTTAAGATTGTATTTTCTTGTTCTCCTAGCCCTAGGACGCCTAGCCCTAGCCTAGCCACATACCCCTTAGACAACCCTATGTCTACTTCTCTTAGAAACAGGAAGACAAACGATGCTGTGTAAATTAAATGTATGCTTGAATGTACTGTTTAATTTCTGGAAACATTCTGAACCGGGGTAACTTGGTATGAGGCAATGATATACATTCATGAATTAATCTGAGGTATTCTGTTAACTAGTTTTGGTATATTGTAAGTAGCTGATGGTATGTTAGCATTAAGCTATATAGTTTCTTTTATTTTTCAAAAATCACTTCCTGGGTGGACAAAAAGGCTACATTTTATGAATATGGCAAAACATTATTCCTTGGGTATATGTTTTGTAATATCCATATTGCGACATGGGGTAGTTATTCTATCTGAAAATTACCCCCTAGGGTTGAAAAGGGATGGTTTATGTTTTTTTTTGTTATAGTTCGTGTTAAAAACATTATTCATGAACGTATAACGTTATAACTTTTGAAACTATCATGATTATGAACACTATTTGTACTAAAAGTAATACTCAAAGACTCACAAATCATGGTAAATATCCCGTTTTAGTACAAATACGTATAACGTTGTTTAAATACTTCAGAAGGTAAATAATGAAACGTTTATTATGGTTTGTCCACTAGACTCTGATGATGGAGTCAGAAAGGAATCAACAGAACTCCTTAATAGGTAACACTAGAAGAATCGTGTTTGGGTTCTTTGACATTGTTTTTGAGAGACGTTTAACAATAGAAATGACAACCGTCTTCAGACCAAATGTGCTGGTCATTTCAACATTTTTTACCGTAGAATAAAAGTCGAGTGCTCGACGCATTGAAAATGCCTGGAGAAGATACTGGTCGATGAAATAATTAATGAAAGGCGAACTACCACTCTGCCTTAAACGCAAACTCATGGACATGTGCGTTCTCCCCATCTTCACCTAAGATGCACAGACTGTTCAACAAAGGTCCAAACTCGAGGTATGTCAGCGGGCTATGGAGCGCAGTATTTTAGGTGTCCGGTTATCAGACCGAATACGGAACTCCGTACTACGCTCGCAAACAAAGATTATGGATGTCACAAAAAAATCAGCGCAGCTCAAGTGGGATTGGGCAAGCCACGTCTGCCGCATGCCCGAAGATCTATGGGCAAAGATCACAACTGATTGGGTCCCTAACGCAACACGCCCACGCGGCAGACCACCACGGAGATGGCGTGACGACTTAGATGTGCATTTACCAGACTGGCCCACAACAGCAAGGAACAGAAAAAACTGGAAAGAGGAAAGGGAGGCCTTTGCCCTGCAGTGGGACAACACAGGTTAAAAAAAATAATAAAAGTCTTTGCATTCTTCGATAACACGCTATGATTACAGAAACGTTACGATTATGCACATTTTGTATCGCGCTGACACGCGTGACATCAGTCAAAACCACGAGTTCTAACGTTAGACACGTCCCCCAGGGTACAACTTTTTATCAGTCACTAAAAAACTTACTGTATACATTTATTAGTGCGAGTTCGCAGCATATGCAGTTAGTTAAATAAGAGCCTTCATGCAAATCTAGCAATTTGTCGTAGGTCAGCAGAGCGTCACGACTCACGTCATGAGGTTAACGCCAACTAGTCACGTACCAATCTGCATATTCACTTTTGTGTACAGTTCCACAGTTCTGGAAGAACAGTTATTTCATTCTATACGTTCTTGTTCGACTGACAGTTTTATTTTAATACAAAAAAGGGTGTAGATAGATAGAAATATTTATTTCGATACAAGTAACAAACACACAGAAACTACATACGGTGGATAATTAAATACAGATTATTAAATTAGATGACGTATTAAATTTATATATTTTATGAGATTATAGGTCCCTAACATATTAATATTTTTAGCTAAATCATTATTATAAATACGGGGTGTATCACGAACCGTTATATCAGTGTTTCGATCGATAATATTTCGGTTCAATTCGTGAACCTTCATCAGGGTGAGTGCACGCGGTGACTACGGATAAACCTACATATACATTATATATATTCTTGTCTACATGTACCTTTCTTTGTATCCAATGTATTTATTATACCTTTGTATTTATGTTGTAATTATTTAATTGTAATATTAAAAAAAGTTTCGCACTAGACAATTAAGGGATAAATCTGACAACAAATTGCACCTTCCGAGCTATAAATTGCATCTGACACAGAGTCAAGCTATTACATGTCTATCAAACTATATAATAAGCTACCACAAGATTTAAAACCCCTAAAAGGGGATTTCTTCTCTCGCCAACTGAAAAAATGGCTTAAGGACCAATGTTTTTACACATTAAGTGAATATTTAAATTATAAGGACATTTAATAAAATTTTACTGTGTAACTTAATTAATTATTCATTTATTTTGACGTTGTTTTTATCTATTTTTTCTAAATATCTAATTACTTTTCATCAAATTATTTCATATAAGTAACTAAATATAACATATTGATGAATATAACTTATATTAATATTTGCATGCCAACAATTGTGGTAGGACATATATTATAATGGAATGGACCTATATGTTATGTAAGACCTAATATTATCACATATGTTCAAGCAAATAAATAAATTTTATTTCATTTCCTTTTATTGTTTTGTGTGTTTCATATTGTGTTATAATTGTGTTATTTGGTAAGTAATGTTATCTGTAAGAACCTGTGTATGTCATCAAATTATTTCATATATGTAACTAAATATAACATATTGACGAATATAACTTATATTAATATTTGCATGCCAACAATTGTTATTCATAATACAAAATATAATATACAACAAAGTAAAATAATATAAAATGTCATAAGTTATTTTTCTTTCTTTCTTCTTTCTTTATGATGCAGTTCGGAGCGCATCGCACTCACCCTGATGAAGGTACACGAATTGAACCGAAACATTGTCTGTTGAAACACCGATAAAACTGTACTTGATAAATCCCGTATTTATAATACAAATAACGCCTCTTCCCAAAAAACCTAACCCTGCGTCCTTTTCTGAATACCGTCCCATATCCATTCTCCCGTTCCTATCTAAAGTCCTAGAACGTCTTGTACACCAGCAACTTAGCCGTTTCCTTAATACAAACAGCCTCCTTAACCCTTTTCAATCCGGTTTTCGTCCAGGCCATAGCACTGTGTCTGCTCTCATCAAAATCACTGATGGCATCAGGTATGGTATGGAAAACGGACTGGTCACTGTCCTTTCCCTCCTGGATTTCAGTAATGCGTTCAATAACGTTGATTTTGATATCCTCTTAGCTTTTCTTCGCTCTCTTAACATATCTCCAACAGTAATTGAATGGTTTCGTAGTTACCTGTTTGGACGCCGGCAACGTATCCGTATTGACGATACATATTCTTCTTGGTGTCAATTGAGTTCCGGTGTACCTCAGGGCGGCGTGTTATCTCCTCTTCTTTTTGCTATTTTTATAAATTCTATCTCCGAACAACTCACTTCGTCCTACCACCTCTATGCAGATGATTTGCAAATTTATACCCAAGCTCCTGTTGGGTGGTTAGGTGAAGCCATTAATGGCATAAACAATGATTTGCAGAATATATTACAATGGAGCAACTCATATGGGCTTAAAGTCAATCCATCAAAAACCCAAGTAATAGTAATAGGAAGCTCGCGGATGATTACTCAAATCGATTGGCTTGATCTCCCAAAGGTAAAATTTGACGGTACTTCAATAGAAATCAGCAAGGTAGTCAAAAATCTGGGGGTACTCATGGATAGTCACCTATCTTGGGGACCTCAACTAGCAGCGGTAAGCCGAAAAACCTTTGCTGCAGCTGCCTCTCTTAAACGGCTGCGAAACTTCCTTCCGACTTCCACCAAAATTGCACTTGCACAATCATTATTGCATCCTATTCTCGACTATGCTGACGCCAGCTATCTTGATTTAACTGAAGATCAACTCAACAAGCTTGAGCGTCTTCAGAATTTCTCTATTAGATTCATATTTGGCTTGCGCAAGTACGATCATATTTCAGAGTATCGCCACAGACTTAAGTGGTTACCTATCCGCCTTCGCCGGAATGCGCACATCCTTTCCCTCCTTTACAGCATCCTTTTCATCCCTTCTACTCCGTCCTACCTCAAAGAACGCTTTGACTTTCTGCACCTTTCCAACTCTCGAACCTTACGTTCCTCTGAAACCCTTCAATTAAAAACTCCCCATCATACCTCAGTATTTTATAGTTCCTCTTTTACTTTGCAGGCTACCAGGCTCTGGAATGCCCTACCTGTCTCAATTCGTCACGCTAAATCTCTCCCTATCTTTAAAAACTTGGTCAGACAACACTATCTGTCATCCTTCGCTCACTAGGCCACTTATTAATTATTACATTTTTATAATTTATATATGTAAGTATGACAATATATATTTTATGATTATATTATACATTATAATTATGCATTTTATTTTATATTATCTATATTTTTAATAAATATATGTACGTGTACTATATCGGATTTACGCCGCCGTCTTTATTTTGTTCACATAGATCCTGTCCATCCAAAGGTTGCCTGGAAGAGATCGCTTTTAGCGATAAGGCCGCCCATTGTACATATTATTTAAGTGTATTTTCTTATAAATGTTTGTATTTAAATGGTGTGCAATAAAGAAAATTATCTATCTATCTATAATGATGATTTAAACTAGTGGTTCGCCCCGAACTGAGATCTCACGAGTCTACCATAAAAACAATAAAAATATGATTCTTTGACCATCAAAATAGTGCCACGATATAAATAACCTCCTAACTTGACCTACAGTTTCATTTAAATTACAGGTAACGGGAGTTTATGTAATTGTTTAGTCTATTTTGGGGTACATATGGCAGTTATTCTAAATTTCAGACTTTTGCCTATATTTGTGATACTTAAGCTACATGCATACTAAATTACAGCACTATGGGGTTACTGGTGTACCCTGTGAATTTTGTCAAATTTTAGTTTTTATTATGGTTAATAACTCAAAAACTACAAAAACTTTACTAAAATTAAAAACGGGGTCAAAACATACTAATAGTCTCATTTTCATTATTTTTTACCCCTCTTGAACCCCAATATCTCAACAACCCCCCAACATTTTTAGCTCATTTAGTCACACCAAAATTGTGCCATCACTACCTTACCTATGTATATAATTTCACGATGATCGGATAAACGCTTCGAAAGTTATCCTCAGACAAACAAACAAACATACAAACATACATACATACATACAACGCCAATTTTCCCAAGTTGATTTGGAGATCTCGCTTCGCTCGATCAATAAAACACGAGAGTTTTCTAAGTAAAATTTTTAGCTTAATGGTGTTTCTTTCGGCTCTAATTGTAGTGCCTTGATACCCACGCCTCGGGAGTTTGGATGGTGTAAGTCGTGTATGTGGATTTAGGTGTTTACTTGTTTTATAATCGTTTAGAACTCGATGGCTATGCTGGGTAGATGAGCAAACTATGTCAAGCTTATTGCATCGGCTCTTCAAAAAATATTTTTTCCCTGCTTTGTGGGTCTGGATTTTTTCCGAACTCTTTGGACATGACATGCCTCAATTACAAACGTGAAATCACCAACGCAGTTTTTAAAAAATCGTCAGAAATTTCTAGTGCTAGTTTTTCATCGCTGTTCAAACAACCACTCAAAAAGCTAACGAATTCGTACCAGATTCCAGTCGTCAATAAAAGGCTATCTGCTAAATAACCTGCAGCTGCTGGTTTTCCTAAAGTTGGTACAGATACAGTTAGTACAGTTGCAAAATAATCGTTTGGTTTTCCTAAATAAATAAAATATAACTGTAAACATAATTAAACTGTAAATGGGCTAAATTAAAACATAAAATATTTTCTGCAACTATTAATTAATATAGGGTGTTGATAATATACGCACACAAATGAGAGGGGTTATTTAGATGAGCATAATAAATAAATTTGTGAAATGTTTACCATAGAAATGTTAAATTTATTTTGGCATGTAAAAACAAATACTTTATTAAACTTATGTTGTGCTATTGCATAATGCTTGCCATCTAACCACAGATACTGTATTGGTGACGTCTCAAGATATCTCTTGTTGTCCCTTTCTAACCCAAAACCCGCAGCCATTTCCGAAAGAGATATCAATACGGGCTTTCTTTTTGGATTGCAAGAGTAGGCAGTAATTATTATAAATACGGGATTTATCACGTACCGTCTTATCGGTGTTTCGACCGACAATGTCTCACCCTGATAAAGGTTCATGAATTGAACCGAAACGTTGTCGGTCGAAACACCGATAAGACGGAACGTGATAAATCCCGTATTTATAATAATGATTGAAATAAGTCACGAAAGTTTTCTAAGTAAAAAGTAGGCAGTAAGTTTTAAATCGAATTAATCACCGAATTAAACGTAGTCGATTTTATTTAAAATTTGATAATATAACTAGTAGTTTTTTTTTCGAGAAGTCTTTTGTTATGTTTTGAGAAACCGTCACTTGAATATCGTCAATATATTACCAAACCGACATAGAGGCAAAAACGTTTTTGTCTGTCTGTATGTCCCTTACAGGGACCCAGTGGGCCATCTAGTATGTAATAAAGAGAAAAAAGCCACGGACTACATCAAAGCTTGATTGCAACGAACATTTTCCAAACTGTCGTAGCTTCATTTTGTAGTTCTCACTTATCTATATAGGTCCGTTCCGAATAGACGGACTTCAATAAATATGGTGTCAGAAGAATCTTTGAGTTCTGCAAATAATAACTAGTGGTTCGCTCCGAACTGAGATCTCGCGAGTCTACCATAAAAACAAAAATATTATTCGTAATCTTTGACTATAAAAATAGTGCCCCGAAATAAAAACCAAATTACTTGACCTACAGTTTCATTCAAATTACAGGTAACGGGAGTTCATGTTAACTAGTTACCCTTTTTTGGGGTATACATTACAGTTATTCTAGATTTCATACTTTTGCTTATATCTGTGATATTTAAGGTACATACATACCAAATGACAGCACTGTGGGGTCACTGGTGTACCCGGTACATTTTGTCAAAGTTTAGTTTTTATTATGGCTTTTTATTATACTCAAAAACTTTACTAAAAATAAAAACAGGGTCGAAATGTACTAATGAAGACCTTTCATTTGACGTCTCACTTGACCTAATAGTCTCATTTCCATTTTTTTCCCCCTCTTGAACCCCAATATCTCAACAACCCCCCAAATTTTTAGCTCATTGAGTCACACCAAAATAGTGCCATCATTACCTACCTATATACCAAACTTCACGATGATCAGATAAACGCTTCGAAAGTTATCCTCGTACAAACAAACATACATACAAACAACGCCGATTTGCCCAAGTTGATTTGGAGATCTCGCTTCGCTCGATCAATAATCATCATCATCATTCACAGCTTAACTTCACCCACTATTGAGTATAGGTCTACCCAAGTTTGTGCTATCCACCACGTTTCTGCGCTAGGCTCACCCATTGACGGGCCGCGGCTCTAATGATGTCGCCTACCCATCTCGCTGCCGGTCGTCCTACCCTTCTAGAGCCACTCCTCGGCCACCATTCATTCACTGCCCTGCTCCACCTGTCATGACAACGTCTAGCCAAGCTAAAATAATAAGCTAACCTTAATATTCTAATATATATTAAAGTCTCGTGTCACGGTGTTTGTGGTCGCACTCCTCCGAAACAGGTCGACCGGTTGAAAAGTATTTTTCACCTACCTCAACCCCCCATTTTTAAATCGCGATTCTTGTTTTTTTTTATATCCATATAATTTAACCGTCGTTCATTGTCGTGAAGTCATTTACATGAAATGTCGCGTCACTTTGACAAGAGTGTTTTATATAGTTTTTAACTAGAAGCTCCCACGGGAACGGGAGTGTCAAGAGTACGAAGCCGCGGGCGGGTCAGCTGTATAGATTTATAATTGATTAATTGCCGTGAGTTAGTCTCGCAAAAAACTCAAAAGTGGCTCGTACTATTTATTTATGTTGTGTTCGTATTTTTAAGAACATGAAAGAAATTTTTTTAAAAAAAGCCCGAGATATTTTAAAAATCTGTAAAAACTGCAAATGCTTTTTTCTATGTGATTTTTGTTTAATCTCCTAAAACCAATTTATTACAAAAAAATATATATTTTTGGCTAAATTTTATTTTGAAACCCGTGTGAAACCTGTGCGGGTCAACTGTCTATATAAAAATCAATTGCCTTGCGTTAGTCTTGCAAAAAATCAAATATTGCGATTTTTTATGTTCATAAATTTTAGGACTAAATTTATATGAAAGAAAACGTTGAAAAATTATTAAGGAAATTGAAAATTCTGTAAATAACTTCTGTAAACTGAAATTGTTTTTGTGTATGAGTAACTCTACATTGTACAAGAGTATAAGAAGTATAAATAAAAACTATGAATGAAACGGTTTGGTCGGAGAAACAGACAGACGGACATTGCGAAACTTTATTTTAATATAATTTATTTTGATTTTGTATGTAATTTATTTTGATGGATTGTATGTTCCTTAAATTTAGTTGTATTAATCTTTATTTATTTTATACTACAATTATATATTTAACAAATGTATTACTAGCCATATATATGTATATATCAGTTTCTAGTTTGGCTGCGAAAACCTAAAAAAATATATTTATCGGCTGTAGTATAACCGGTGTAGATACATGCCATATCAACTTTATTTTTATTTTTGGTCGGTCTGTTTTTTTTTTAAAAACAGTGCACGATGATAACAATTTATGAATTTGAATATCAAATCAAATATCAAAAATCATCGAATATCAAAAGCAAATCTATGAATTCACTTTTATTAACCCTAAGAACGATGGGGTTTCTGTGGGATAAAAAAAATATGGTATGCGTTTGTCCAAGTAACAAGTGACAGCTAGAAAGGACTTAGCTGAGTAACTTTACGACGTGCTTGCCACTTTCTCGTAAGCCCGCGCTCGCAGGAGGATTTATTGGAAATAATTTGCTAAGACCCCACAGTACTTCTCTGATAGGTGATTACCATCATTGTGAGTGACAATGGGACAAGTTCTTGGTTCTTCCATACGGAGGTCTGGGTTCAATAGTAGACGCATAAAGATTTAGAAATCCTCAAAGTATATCACAACGATTTATTTTGTTATCTTATTACCTAGACTATCAGCATCATGCCTGAATTTGAGATGCACAAGATCTCCTAGATTTAGATTTCTCCTAAAGACTGGGGCTCGTTTTTCTGCTAATGTCTTTAAATAATAAATAATAGTAATAATAAATACATATTACTGGACACTTCACACTACGCTATCTAGCCCCAAACTAAGCAGAGCTTGTACTATGGGAACCAGATAACTGATAGAATACTTATATACTTTTTTTTTGTAAATACATACTTATAATATATAGAAAAACATCCAAACCCGGATCTTTAGATCATGCAAACATTTGTTCCGCGGCGGGAATCGAACCCGCTACCTCCTGCGTCTCAGCCGGCTATTCGCCCACTGCACCACAGAGGTCATCTTTTTCGTTATATCCCTCTCAAATATTTTATAAATGTTTTATTTTTAAAAATTTATCTTGAATTGTAAATTTATTTATTTTATTTATGTTTGCGTGCCCGTAAACTTACTACAAAAAAAATGTATTTATGTAAAAGCTAACGTCCATCATTATTTTATTTACAAACTGTACAAGTCACGAGCGGGTCAGCTAGTAGTTAATAGTTTCTATAACCGATACAATTTTCCTGACTTAATATTGTTAAAGCCGGGCAACAGGTGAGCACTCTTCCAATAAGTGTCCATTTATTGACCTTGTTAAGCCGTACCTCGAACGTTTTTAATAGAAAAGCATGCCAAAGGTTTTTTTCATACTATGGAGATGGAACAAGCGTATGGCCCACCTGATGATAAGTGGTAACCATCGCCTATAACAAAGTTTGCCTCGTAGGTCACGCTGCTTAGAAATGTGCCCTACGATGCATCAACATGATCCATGAACTTGAATTCCCCCCCAAAGTTGGATGCTTATATCTATATATCTTTGACTAGACTAATCGTAGTATACCATTTTCAATTGGTATATGCTGATTTCGTCACGCAGGGTTCATGCGAGAGAGTTTTCTATGCCTTCCAATTCATTTTTAACCTAAGACGCAAAAAGAGGGGTGTAAGTTTGACGTCCATGTCTGTCTGCCTGTGGCATCGTAGTACCCAAATAAATTAATAAAATAAAATAAAAATTGTTTATTTCAAGCCATTGACTCATAAATAAAATTACTAAAATCAAATTATTATAAACAAAATCAAATCAAATTAAATTAAAACAAATCAAATAAAATTAAATCAAATAAAATTATATTAAATCAAATAAAATTAAATAAAAATAAAATTACACCGTAAAATTTAATTATAATTAAAAAGGCACATACATACATACACGTTCGCGGACACGAGGGACTATCAGTGACTGGGGCAACGTCCCTTATAAGGGGGTTGCATGGAGGCTTAACCAGTGCCCCAGAAACGGAGAAACAGAAACAGTGCCCCAAATGGATGGACCGATTTGGACGTGGTTATTTTTAATAGAAATCTAGTTGATCTGGTGTCATTCTTAGCTTTGTGTGGTGAAGATCAAATCAGCCAATCGGAAGATACTTTCTTTTTTGGTAATGGGATCTCAGTTGTGAAAAAGACCGGTTTTTTATTCGTCGGGAGTATTTTAAATTTCTAATTTTTACTTGTTCTGATTTAGGAGTCAATCTGTACATACACCGCTACGAAACAAACAAACAAACACGATCAACTCTGTCGTCGTTTAGCCTGTTTTCAAGATAAAAGTTATTGATTACCGTTGATTGAAATAAGATGATATTAGTAATTTAACACCTCTTTTTGCTTTGGGGATTATAGATTGGTTATTATTATTATTTGTAGATTGGGTGATTATGGAGTGGTTCATAGCTATGAACCACTCCAGTAAAACAAGCTAGCTATTATTATAATAGCGTCCGAATCGGTCGGTACTTATGACACCTCGTGTTGGGGTTAAAAAAACGCAATTGTAGCCATGTTGTATCTGGGCGTCTTTCCAGCCACAAAGTAACCAACCCCAAATACATTCCAGTTGCCAATACAGCGTGCTCAGTTGCGATAAAAGCCTGTTTGTTGAGAACCGTTCGAGCTATGAAACGATGACATATTGAGTTATCGACCGATTCTATTGTCCCGTAACTTCAATAACATTTGTCTGAAAGTTGGCCATTTTCCCGCTAAGTGGGTCGCAGTAGTGGTTCCAGTCATCGATAAGAGGCTACTCTGAACCATCGCTATTCAAAATAATTGGGCATGCACAAGCGGCATTCACTTGCACTTTTTAAACTTCCCTGTAATTGTTGAATGCACTGGAGTTCTAGGTAGTTCTTTGTTTGTTCGAATTATAAAGAAGAAACAAGTAAAGAAACCTCTCACGGAACTTGAAAATGCAATTCTGTACTGATTCAAGATTATGCATAAAATATTATAAGTTTTACTAAACAAGTACAAGTTGTGTTATGTACTACAGATGTCACATATTGATTAAAACTTTATAGATAATTGATCGAGCGAAGCGAGATCTTTAGATCAACTTGGGCAAATCGGCGTTGTATGTACGAGTATGTATGTATGTTTGTTTCTCCAAGGATAACTTTCGAAGCGTTGATCCGATCATCGTGAAATTTTATACATAGGCAGGTAGTGATGGCATAATTTTGGTGTGACTAAATGAGCTAAAAATTTTGGAGGGTTGTCGAGATTTGAGGTTCAAGAGGGTTAAAAAAATTAAGATGAGAATATTAGGTCAAATGGGACGTCAAATGAAAAGTCTTTATTAGTACATTTATATTTCGTTTTTATTTTTATAGTTTGTGAGTTAACTATAATAGAAACGAACTTTAACAAAATTCACAGGGTACACCAGTGCCCCCACGGTGCTGTAATTTAGTATGCGTATAGCTTAAGTGACACAAACATAAGCAAAAGTCTGAAATCCAGAATAACTGCAATTTGTACTCCAAAACCAGTAACCACATAACATGAACTCCTGGTACCTGTAATTTGAATGAAACTGTAGGTCAAGTTAGTTGGTTGTGCATTTCATGGCACTATTTTGATGTCAAAGATTACAAATAATATTTTTTTGTTTTAATCAGAGACTCGCGAGATCTCAGTTCGGGGCGAACCACTAGTTATAATGATTGCACCATCGCGTCAGGTTTATAAGTAATTAAATACACATTTGTATCTATACAGGTTTAAGATTATTTATTTATATTTGTGATAGTAGAATATATTCACTTACAGGCATACATTATTTCTAGGATTATGTAATCGTAAAGTTTGAAACGGTAAACTACTAACTTGAATCGTTATCGTGATCACCTTCGTAATAATTGTGACCGTCTTCGTTATTATCGTCATGACAGCTATCGTGATCGTTTTCGTAAATATTGTGATCCTCTTCATAATCATCGTGATCGTCTTCGTTATCATCGTCATGATAGCTATCGTGATCGTTTTCGTAAATATTGTGATCCTCTTCATAATCATCGTGATCGTCTTCGTTATTATCGTCATGATAGCTATCGTGATCATTTTCGTAAATATTGTGATCCTCTTCAAAATCATCGTGATCGTCTTCGTTACGAGTATTATCTTTAGGTACTCGTTAAGTAAATCCTTTCCTACTTTATACACATTCAATTCATAATCCAATCTCGCTCGGGTCAACTATGTATTATGTTTTTAAAATTTTATTACGTTCTTTGGCCCCCAGTTCGTAGTAGGCATACAGAAATTAGTTAGTTGTTCGTTTGTTTAGTTTTAAGTTATCATTTGTACCTTTATCTTTTTTTGGGGTAATTACTGTGATGTTGCAAATAAATTTTTATTCTAATCTAAATAAAATACTTTACATTTTTTAATATTATTTAAGTTATTTTCGCCTGAGTCACTTACCTTCTGTTGGTGTGGTCTGTTGGCTAGAGTTGATGCGCGGGCGCTCTTCTCCCGCCGCGATATGCTTTGCCGTACGGCGCTGTGTCGGACGAAGGTCCCGGTCCCGATCTCTGTCGTCACTACTCTCCTCTTCCTCGTAGCTATACTCCATTTCTGAAAGAAAACGACTAGTTAAGGTTTGAATCTACGCAATTAACCTTTAGCTTTTAGCGATATTATTATGCAGGGTGTTTGATAATATACGCACAAAAATGAAAGCGGTTATTTTGATGAGCATAATAAATTTTGTGAAATGTTTACCATAGAAATGTGAAATTTATTTTGGCATGTAAAAACAAACACTTTATTAAACTTATATTGTGGTATTGCATAATGCTTGCCATCTAACCACAGATACTGTATTGGTGACGTCTCAAGATATCTCTTGTTGTTCTTTTCTAACCCAAAACCCGCAGCCATTTCCGAAAGAGATATCAAATCTTTATTTTTGGATGTCGATTGTAAGAGAAGGCAGTATGTTTTATATCGAATTAATCACCTAAACTTAGTCGGTTTTTTTAAAATGTGTTAATAATATAATATAACTAGTAGTTTTTTTTTCGAGAAGTCTTTTTTTATGTTTTGAGAAACCGTCACTTGAATATCGTCAGTATACCCGTATACTATTAATAATATTACCACACTAATATTATAAATGCGAAAGCTTGGATGTTTGTTCACTTATTTGTTAGTTTGTTTGTTACTCAATCACGCTGTAACGGTTGAACCGATTTCGATGAAATTTATTATTTACGTAGATTATAACCTGGATTAACACATAGGCTACTTTTTATTCCATAAATCAGGTTTCATGGGATAAAAATGGGGTTCCATTTGCAACAGCGAGTTTAACTTTATTTCTAGGTTACCTAGACATTTAGTAGTGTAACGCGTACAAGTCGCGGGCAACAGCTAGTATTAATAATAATGCTGGAAAGCGCAGCGAAGGACGGCGACTAGATGTAAAGACTATAAAGGTTGCCAAGGGTGTGTAAGGGTTCCCTTTTTACCATTTCGGTCCTAAACCTTAAAAACAATATTTGAAAAAACAAAACAACCCGTCTGCAAAACGAACTAAAAAGAAAACGGCTTGAGAATTTTGGTATGGCTTGATGTAGGGCTCCTAAGTATTATCTCTAAACAGTTTGGGTCTTACCACAAAAAATTTAAACACCCGCTAAACACTGTTTGAAAAAAATGCTATACGGAAATTGGTAAGAATTTAAACACGCGTTAATCAGGGTTTAACGATTTTTGTGATAACAAGGTCTTTCTTTATTTCTCGAAAAGAACCGATACAATCCTAAAAAAATACTACAATTAAAATTATTATTGTTTTAAATTAAAGATTTTAGTATATTGTGATATGAGTGATGCGGATATGACTACTAACGGGCAGATAGACCGAATCGACAAGACATTAAGCTATCATCGTCATCATATCAGCCATAGGACGCCCACTGCCTCATAGGCCTCCTCCATACATTTCCACAGTGGGTGCAGCCTGCACCCAACGGCTCCCAGCAACCAGGTCGTCTTTCCATCTGCGGGATATCTCCGTCTTACGCGGAAGGAAACAATTAACAACTATATGGATTCCTAATTAGACTAAAAAAAGTACCTTTTATGAAGGAGTAATATTAAAATTAATATTACAGTCTTACATTGCCATAAGGTATCTGGTCAAGATATATGGTTTTGAAACCCTTCACTACACACACACACACACTCACTTGACCGTTTTTTAATTAAAATATTGTAAGTTGTACGTTTCCAACACTCTTGTAATTGTAAAGTAGGTCAAATACGTAGCTAGCAGCTATTAACTGTGTCGAAGTCAAGTTCACGTTTACTCCGTACTACAAAGCTCTACCGCTACAACGCTCTCTAGTTACCTACTTGATCGCTTGATACTTGATGTTTTGGGGGTTATAATAATATGAAACACGCACTATTTTTTTTATGCTTTTTTATAGTGTAGTCAATACATCTATGAAAATCTGATGTATATTCACAAGAATATTAATTTGTTTAAGAAAAATAGCGATAATCATAATTTTAATACTAGAAATACAGATAAACTCGCTGTTGCCACTTGTAGACTCCATAATGTTAATAAATCGTTTAAAGGGCAAGGTGTACGCTTTTATAACCAAGGGATGTACAAAAATTACAATTAATAAATTTAAAAACGTAATTAAACTAAATCTTTATAAAAAAGCCTACTATAAAATATCGGATTATTTAGATGATAGAGAAGCTTGGGATTGAAATTGCTCCAACTCGTTCAAAATGTTACAATTTAGACGTATTTTATTTCCTGTATTATGTATTGTAAAAGGATCATTAAAAAACCAACCAGCCTTGTTTCTTGCCTTTCTTTCCTGGCTTGGTCGCGAAGGAACAGGCAGTAAAATTGACGTTTCAAAGTGATCCTTGTGATTTTAATGATTAAAAATATTTGACTTTGACTTGAACTTTGTATCACGGCAAAAACCGGTGTTTCCCAGTGGTTAGATTAGTAGTTAGGCTAGTCTGACGAACGGGAGTTTTTGTTCCTGTTGTTTTGACAAGAGGTGTTTTATCGACAAAAAGTATAACCACAATAAAAAAATATCTACATTTTATTACCTACACACCCTTCAGGAATTATCCGCCAGCAGCTAACTTAGCCATTCTAAAAAACTACTATCATGCAATTTTTTTTAATTCTTTTTGGAGATGGAACAAGCTTATGGTCTACCTGATGATAAGTGGCAACCATCGCCTATAACAGAGAATTGCCTCGTAGGTCACGCACGTTAGAAATGTGCCCTACAATGCACTGCCTGTGTCCATAAGCTTGAGGCATAAAGGTGTAAAGCCTCATGTGCCTGTAATTTATCGACAACTATACACTTCAAACCGAAAAACAGCAATACTTGACGGCAGAAATAAGTATGATGGTAGTACTTCCTTGAGCCCTTTTACAAGAAACTCTACTACTCTTATTGATATAGATACACTTTAAGAACTATCCGTTCTGTTAATGTTTAATATTCCTGGATACATTTGATGTAATTTTAGGGCTATTTGACTGGACTATTTCGCGAGATCTCCAAATCAACTTGGGCAAATCGGCGTTGTATGTATGTATGTTTGTTTGTCCGAGGATAACTTTCGTACCGTTTATCCGATCATCATGAAATTTGGTATATAGTTAGGTAGTGATGGCACAATTTTGGTATGACTCAATGAGCTAAAAATGTGGGGGGGCTGTTGAAATATTGGGGTTCAAGAGGGGTAAAAAAAAACTAAAATGAGACTATCTGGTCAAATAACAGTATAATAAAAGGTATTTGTAAGTACATTTCGAACCCGTTTTTATTTTTAGTATAAACCTTGTAGTTTTTAAGTTATTAGCAATAGTAAAAACTGAACTTTGACAAAATTCACAGGACGTGTATGTATGCGTATGGTATGCGTGTAGATTAAATCACACAAATATAGGCTGTCTGAAATCCAGAATAACTGCAATTTCTACCTCAAAAATAAATAACCATATTACATGAACTCCCGTTACCTGTAATTTGAATGAAACTGTAGGTCAAGTAAAGTGGTTATCCATTTCGTGACACTATTTTAATAGTCAAAGATTACAATTAATATTTTTTAGTTTTTATGGGAGACTCGCAAGATCTCAGTTCGGGGCGAACCACTAGTATATATATAGTTATCTGGGACCCAGAATATAAGGTTTGCTAAGTTTAGGGCTAGATAGCGCTGTGTTAAATGTCCAGTATTATTAATTTCATATGCAGTGTCAATGCTAAGGTAATGAACGTCCAGATTTTAACTTTATTCTTATATCTTTTTCAAACTTTCGTCGTTCTTACATGTTAGGGGATATTGTATTTCTATAGTATTATCTTATCTGTTTTACATTTACTTTTATAACTAGAATTGTTCTATTTCGTGGTACTATTTTGCCTAATATCAGTATTACTCAGGCGGCGCGGCTGCAGGCAGGTACGAGACGGGCGGAGTGTGAAAGGCCATTACTGGTATTTCAGGTTAAATGAATTTCAACCGCAAATAAATAAGTAGGTACGCTATATTGGACTTTATTGAGTTCGACATTTGTCCATTTTGTTTTTCAACACAAGTTCGAGGAATCTTGATTCAGTATCTTGAGTGCTTGCACCAACATTACGCTGTGAGCTGAAGGTGATTTAGGTCGACTACGGAAATGATTTTTTACTGCCTCGTAGCACACACACTCAAATAATTTATACTCGCCAAGGCGGGCATGCGGATTGAGGAGCAGATGGAACGACGACTTAATAAAGGTTGCTGGAAGCAGTTGGATGTAGGCCACACAATAATGATCTAAGTTCAGTAGTAGACGTCGACAATGTAATATCACTCACTTTTTTATTTAGATTTTGATCGTGATATTTACGTTATCTAATGTAAATACTTACATGGGGAGATAGATTCTGTGTTTTCTTTTACTATACTTAACGTTTTCATCATTATTTTGGTCAGAAAACTCTAAATTCATTCTTGAAACCTTAAAAAGCCCATTATTACATTTTGTATGGATGGAAGGAGCAGAATTTTCTAGTCACAGGTGTATAAGTGATGCTATATTTATTTTAACTTTTCAGGACTAGAAAAACAAAAATAAACACACCTGAGGGCTTAGCCAAGTTACAGTCGATTAGCGATGGCGCTAGTCGACTGTAACTTGCCTAAGCCCTCTGACATGAGTACTGTCATGACATTTTAGACATATATTTATTTACTTTTAATTCACGGTAGAACCGTAAGGGTTTACCGTTTTACATAGAACCTCTGAATTTGATGTATGGCTGTACTGGCCGCCAACTAGAATATACTAAAAATTTTACTTTGGAACAGGTCCGGATGACATTGGGATCCTTGGAAAAAGAGAGTCTGCACTGGGAAACAGCCGGAGAAAAATCACATAGAGAAACGCTTCAAACAGTCTCATTTGATCAATCAGTCAGCGCAGCCCGGTAACAGTTTGTTCTAGACGGCAAAGGCCCACCGGCTTGAGCCTGGGAGCCTGACCCCCTCGAGGTTGGAGTCCTCACGTGTCCCTCTTGGACCCTCGAGGCGTGGATACCTTTGCGCAATACAGACCTGGAGTTCTAGCCTGCTACATCGACCGAGGTCTGGTGGCCTAACCTCTGAATCGCCCACCGCATTTACTACTAAAATAACATCTTGATCTTACTCCAACCAGAACACGGTGGAGCTACTTCGTCCTCTCGGCCTCTCGTCGACGTTGGCTAGAGGCTCCACTAGCCCTCAACCAGCGCGCATTCTACCGGTCCTGCAGACTCCCAGATTTATCGATTGTGCGCACCATAGTGGGACAATAAGTGTTTTTGATAAGTATCGTATTAATAGTCAGTCATTGTATTAAATCATAACACATTGTAAAATCCAGATAGAATTACATTGATCGTACGTTCACTCTATAGAATAAAAAGAACCAACGAATTCGTTTAACAATTGGCGGAGATGTCGTGTAACATATATAATATAATGTACTATGACAAAAAAATACAGCTGAATAGAGAATCTCTTCCTTTTTTCCATCAACAAAAAAAAGTTTATTTAAAAACAAAATACCCGAATGCAAAACAAACTGAGGTAAACAAGTTTGTTCATTTAGATAATCGCAGGCGGAGCTTACGGGCGCGCTGGGAGGCCAAGAGGTACTCGCTTGCGAATGCGACAAAACATTTGTTTTTTACAACTTAACCTTTATACGTGCCCTTAAGTTGTATTTTTGGGCTTGCCGATAAAATATACAGACAAACTAGTAATGATTTAGTTACCATTAGATACCATAGTATCCGCTCCACAAAGTATATGTATATATGTATAAGTAAAAATATATAAGTAAATGTAAAGTAATATATAGAATACAACGTAGTTAATATGCTCGCTGACAGAATAAAATAAATTGGCCAAGTGCGTATAATAAGGTTCTTTTATATTCAACGATACACGACAATATACGACGAGATGAGGTATATGAGTAAAAAAAATGTCAAACTTCCATATTGTAGAAACTCTAAAACCCCCTTTTTAGACAATTTCAAAAGAGGAGGAAGTTCTCAATTCAGTTATTTAGTTTTTATTCCATTGATCGAGCGAAGCGAGATCTCCAAATCAACTTGGGCAAACCGGCGTTGTATGTATGTATGTATGTTTGTTTGTCCGAGGATAACTTTCGAAATGTTTATTCGATCATCGTGATGTTTGGTATATAGGTATTTTTAGGTAGTTTTGTATTGGTATATTTGTAGTGATGGCACAATTTTGGTGTGACTCAATGAGCTAAAAATTTTGGGGGGTTGTTGAAATATTGGGGTTCAAGAGGGGTAAAAAAATGAAAATGAGACTATTAGGTCAAATGAGACGTCAAGTGAAAGGTCTTTATTAGTATATTTCGACCCCGTTTTTACTTTTAGTAAAATTTTCGTAGTTTTTCAGTTATTAGCTATAACAAAAACTAAACTTTGACAAAATTCACAAGGTACACCAGTGCCCCACAGTGCTGTAATTTGGTATTCGTGTAGCTTTAGTGACACAAATATAGGCAAAAGTCTGAAATCTAGAATAACTGCAATTTGTACCCCAAAAAGGGTAACCAATTAACATGAACTCCCGTTACCTGTAATTTAAATGAAACTGTCAAGTCAGTTAGTCAAGTTAGGTCAAGTTAGTTGTTTTTATCGTGGCACTATTTTGATAGTCAAAGATTACGAATAATATTTTTTTTGTTTTTATGGTAGACTTGCGAGATCTCAGTTCGGAGCGAACCACTAGTAACTAACAAGGCCGCTAAAGGGCCTAAGCTTCACAGCACTAATAGTCTACAAATAAAACAGCTGTAACTGGTCGGACAGACAGTCAGACGGTGACCGTGCTATTTTACAAAACTTTTATAACGATGTTATATAATCTAGTCTGAGCTTCAGATTGTAAGTATTTATCCGAAAATATCCGAAGTTCTATCACTGGATAAATAATCTACCGTCCTAAATCTAAATTTAGTTATGCCTTGTCGCGTCTAGGCATATTAAATGTCTCAGTGAGCAATCAACTTGTTGCATCTTTTACCTATGATAAATTGTAGCTAATCTAATTGTATTTTAAGGGTCCCAGAACAAAATGGTAAAAACGGAGCCCTTATGGTGTGACTTTGTCCTTCCGTCTACAGTGAGTATAGTATGTTAAGCGAGTTTTCTGCAGTTAATAGTTTAAATTTTTGTTTTATTACTGCGCCAAAACAAGTTTCTTAAAAAAATCTTAAGATCTGGATCCGTATCCACAGATGTGGGCCTTTAAATATTCGTATCAGCATCCGCATCCACGGTTGTTAAAAAATCTGCATCCGCAACATCCCATTTGTTTATATCTCTTGTTTATTATGTGTCCTCTAATAGGCATATTTCCTAAGAAAAAGTTTATACGTTTTTTATAAGATCAAATAATTAATAATTATAATGATTACCCCGCAGATCACGCTTGTTCAGCGTTCGAAACGTGGCGACACCACGGCGCCCCATTACTCACTGGGGACGACGGAGACCCCTAATTGGACTATGTAAGGGTTAGCTCTTGGCTTGCTTTAGTTGGCCAAACAAAGTACAAAAATAGTATTATATATACTCTTAAGTAATCTAACAGATATATGCTTCCCATAGTAAAAGCTATGATTAGTTCAGGGTTTGATAGCGCTGTGAAAATGACCATCATTATTAATTGAACGGAGCGAGATCTCTAAATCAACTTGGGCAAATCGGCGTTGTATGTATGTATGTTTGTTTGTCCGAGGATAACTTTCGTACCGTTTATCCGATCATCATGAAATTTGGTATATAGTTAGGTAGTGATGGCACAATTTTGGTATGACTCAATGAGCTAAAAATGTGGGGGGGCTGTTGAAATATTGGGGTTCAAGAGGGGTAAAAAAAAACTAAAATGAGACTATCTGGTCAAATAACACGTATAATAAAAGGTATTTCTTTGTGAGTACATTTTGATCCCATTTTTATTTTTAGTTCAAACTTTGTAGTTCTTAAGTTATTAGCCATAATAAAAACTTAACTTTGACAAAATTCACAGGGTGCACCAGTGCCCCCACAGTGCTGTAATTTGGTATGCGTGTAGCTTTAGTGGCACGAATATAGGGAAAAGTCTGAAATCCAAAATAACTGCAATTTTTATCCCAAAAAAGAGTAACCAATTAAAATGAACTCCCGTTATCTGTAATCTGAATGAAACTGTAGGTTATGCATTTCGTGCCACTATTTTGATAATGAAATATTACATATAATATTTTTCTGTTTTTATGGGAGACTCTCGAGATCTCAGTTCGGGGCGAACCACTAGTTTAATAGGTATTTAATAAACACAAAATAGTACATTGTGATAGAAGGGCTGTAAGCGATCTATTGTAGATCGTATTTTGAAGCACGAGCGAGCGAGGGCGCTAATCGAGTGTGTCATTGATCGCTTACACCCGACTGTTAGAAAAGCCTTTTCATAACAGTTTGTTTCATTTTTAGGGTTCCGTACCTCAAAAGATAAAAAAGGAACCCTTATAAGATCACTCTCTTGTCCGTCTGCCCGTGAGTCACCACAGATTTTCTCAGGAACGGGTGAACCTAGCAAGTTGAAATTTATACTAGATACTGAAGTCTATAGTCCTTATTAGGTGTATAAAAATCAAGGTCTTGAGTCAACACGATAAAAAGATATGGGCAAATTTAGATTTTCGCGAAAACTTGTAAGTACCAAAATTTACCTTAATTTTCCCCTATTATTATTTTTCGGGATTTATCCTTTACTTGTGCTGTAAGACCTTACTTTTAAGCAAAATTGATAATTCTAAGTCAACCGGAAGTACCTTATGGGTTATGGGTCGAAAATCTATATGGTAGTTCCCGTTGACCTAGAATCACGAAATTTGGCAAAAAGCAAGGTACGGCACAAATAAAGGAAAAATTTCAAACTAAAAAAATTGAAAATTAAAGGGTGTCCCCATACATGCATAGTTGACGCCACTTAAGATAGTCCTCCTGAGTTGTATGGGTGCTCATACAATTTATTATAGATAATGGTACGGAACCCTTCGTGCGCGAGTCCGACTCGCACTTGGCCGGTTTTTAAGTTATCAAATAGAAATAAGGATTGGTCATGGACATTGTATTAAATTTTAGCATTTATAAATGTAACCTCTTCTGTTTTCAAATATAAATAAGGATTTGTCATATAGATTGCATTTCATTCTAGCATATTTTGAATGCAGTGAGCCTCAGTCTATTTTAAAATTTACTTTCGGACCCAAACAATCGCATTTACGGAGCCGTTATCGAGTTTACAATAACCAACTTTCAGAGTATGAGTGAAGAAAAATACTCTTTTATTGAAATAAAATTGTAAACCGTATACCTTTGTTGCTTGAGGGCTAAGAAGCTCTTTCATTTATTCTCATGGGCACAACAAGACAATATATGTACCTACGTCCCTGACAAACTCAAAACAATTTATTTCTTTCATAGTTAGAATATCAGACCAAAATACGCTTCCAGGCTTTACGTGATCGTCGAACGAGTTAACTTGGTACTAATTATTATACAAGGAGCGTAAGCGATCGATTGCACCAGAAATATTTTGGCGTACGTGTGAGCGAAAGCGAGCGAGGACACTAATGAGTCGAGGGTGCTATTGATCGCTTACGCCCAGTACGACACCTAAATACGACACACAAAAAACACTTTTTATGACGAACGCGAGGTAATTAAAAAAGTCTTTATAACCCTTAGTAAATAAATGGGGGACAAAATGCCTTCAATAACATAAAGAATATACAATAAATATGAACATGACTAAAATACAAAAGAATAATCTCATTCTATTTTCGAATTACATACGGCCCTAGGGGCGTTAATCGCATTTATGCATTATGTACCGAGCCAACTTTCAGAGCTTGCGTGATAAAAACTACATACATCGATGGTGTGATTATGTTAGACCGATAGACAAAGGTTATGTTAATCACGTGGCTGTTGGTTTGTTACTTATTTATTTACTGGTGATAACATTATTATTGGACAGATACCTGTCCGTCTCTAGACGTGGATAATTGCTTTATTTACCGGCTACAAGGTGCAAACAAGGCGGTGGGGCCGCCTGTCTGGAGCCGTGCGGCGGACCGGCAGGCGATGCCTTTCGCAAAAGGGAAGCGTGCTCAATTTGAATATTGCGGCCAGGGTATTGGCAGGCGTTCACTGGTTTTTTATCGAATGAACTTGCAGGCATTTTCTTAACAAACAGGCTCAATGAATAAACAATCATTTTATGCAATCTAAATAAAAATAAAAGCAGGCTTTATGAAGTATAAAAGTTCGCTAGGAGGTGGGCACGTATTATTTATGGCTGTTTATCAGGTCAATAGTTTCAGTAGCTGCTGAGATGAAATGAAAATGAAATTAAAAATGATTAAAGGGGCTAAAGAAGAGTAAAAACATAGGTAAAACATAAAAAGAACAAATTTGTTACATTACAGTTACAAGATGCTGGCGTAAAGTAATTATTTTAGGATCTATAAGAAATCAAGTTGCTTGTAAGTGCTCAACTAAGTACTGTCAGGTAGCTATCTAAAATGGAGTGTTGAGAGCCGGACTTGATTTTCAGTTCCCGGTGTTTGACGTCTTGCATTGGACAAACGAGGCTTATTTGATAATAGTTAATATGTACCTATGTTAATTTAATGAAACAGTAGGTATAAATAGTCTTGATTTGAATTAGAATTTAAGAGATAGTTAATGTTAGGTTAGTTAAAGTTAAGTAGTAAATTTAATTTGAATTGTAGTTTTAATTTAGTTTTAAATTTAGCTGTATGGCTACTTATAAGATTATCTATAAATTTAGTATCACATTAATATTATAAATGCGAAAGTAACTCTGTTTGTTTGTTTGTTACCTTTCACGACTAAACGGCTGAACGGATCGTAATGAAATTTGGCAAGGAGAGCGCGCCGAACGTGCGAGTGAAGCCACACAAGCGAATACAAATTTAAAAGCGAATACAATCTCGCGGCAGTACTAAAGATAGCGTCGTACTGCTTGAACGTCTCGAGTGATTCATTATTTTCTGTCAAAAATGCCGTCTTGTGTTATAAATATGTATGTATAGTATGGCTGTATAATGAGATTTCAATGAGATCCCATTAAGACAGCTCACGGAGATTTCATTAGATGTATTTCATTAGTGACCTTGACCGCCAAGGCACAGAACTTTCAAAATGAACGCGTGATAACTCCGAAAATATTAACTTCAGCAAAAAAAATTCTAGGACAAAGTTGCAGACAATGTGTCAATTTACAACTTAGCTTATGAGCATTTTATTGTTTAAACAATTATTAAAAGAGATATAGGTCCAAAAGTCGATAAATAAACAATAATAATCGTATAAGTTGTAAACGGTAAGTGTCACAAAAAAAATTATTAAACAAAAAAGATAGTAAATTTAATTGTCTACAAAAAAGGTCATGATAATTTTTGGTCTCAAACGCACGGCTACGGAGATATAGGCCAAAACGGTTTTTCGCAAATTTAAGGCACTGCCGTTCGCAAAATTTGTAGCATTTTGTTTTTTTATATTCAGTACGTGATACTGAACCTATATAAAAAAAAATCACGTATGTAATTTAGTGCAGCAAAAAGTTCCCCGTTGCCTGTAGTACTACGCGAGGAATGGGTTTCTATTATTCGCCAAAGTGTTATTGTAATTTTTCAAATTCTAATAACAGTCCGGAGTCAGGAATATATCCTGCGTTGTTGGCTAGTCTCTTGCGAGATGGCCGCCGTAGCCGTACTTCGGCCAGGAGGACATTAAAGTCCATGTAAACCTCAATAAACACCGGACGGACCGCTAGTTATAAAAATCTTCACATATTATTTCTTCTGTAATTTTACAATGCGTTTACAATGGTACATGAAATTTTGAGTGTTTAATAAACTTGTTAATTAAACAATTGTTCAATCCTAATACTCATACATAATTTGTATTCAATTAGTAACAAATTCATGTCTCCAAATAAAATTTTAGAACCTGTTGTCGTAAAAGGACATTAAAAAAATACAGGGAGTTTTTTCCTTTTCTGGTATCATTACACGCACACTGATGCACGTGTCCCTACAGAGCTATTTCTAAACGCCACGCACACATGAATGAAAAGTGGCGTCATACTGTTTGTTGCGTACACTCTATCTGCCTTTTGTGTAATCTGTGCTTCGCAGGATCAATATAAGTCCTGGAATTAATTAGGGTGATGTGGCAAGCTAGTGGATATTAAAGTTAGGTAACTGATTATTAATTTTGTATTGTTAGCAAATCCTCCGTTTCATGGTATGGTAATTTCTGAAGCCAAAATTTTAGGATATTTAGGTTTTAATTTTTTTAATCGAGGTGACTTGACCTGAAGATAAACTGGTGTTGTATGAAGTTGGTTCTGCAAGCAATAGGTATTAAGTGTGTAATGTGCCTTATTTTTAGTGTGGATTCTCAGGATGATGTTATGTAACAATAAACGGATGGTTATTAATTTACAAGATGCATACAAATCTTTGGTAGGGTGACAATCCTTTTAGAAAGACATTGTTTTGAGCACTGATCTCTGTGTCCTCCTAAGGGAATTATATGGGTCTTATATGCCACCCCAGTACGTTTGTACAGATTGACATATTGCAATGTAAGCAACTCAGTATTAAAAGCGTGAGATAATCGGTTGTGACAGACGGACGGACGGATAGAGTCGCATAATGAGGATTTTGTTTTTATTTTTTGTTTTAGAACCATAAAAACGATTCTACCTGTTTACTTACATTTTTAGAAATACTTAAGTAGCTTAATGGACTTTAAAGCCGCCTTGCACAATGATCCCTATGTTTAAATTTGACTTAAGTATTTGTATGATTTGACATATAAATAATATTTAGCTACTATTGACAGAATTTCCACTTTAAAGATAACATACAAAACATTTTTAACATTAAAGTTTTTCTGAAAACAGGTTACACAGAAAATACATTGTTTCTAGCGTACTATTTGTAATGATTGAATCAGATTCCTCTGTTCAAAGTTAATAAAGATTTGCGCGAACCATTTTACCCTCGCATTCATAAAGAACATTTAGCATGAATATTCATTTTTAATACAGATCTCGGAAACGTGTTAATATAAAAAGCAAATAAGCAGTAGGTACACTACCGTTGTCCCTGGGTTTATAAATTAGAAAGATGTCAAAAATATTGTTCAACGTAAATAAACATGTTGCAATTGAACATAATTGATCGAGCGAAGCGAGATCTCCAAATCAACTTGGGCAAATCGGCGTTGTATGTATGTATGTACGTATGTTTGTTTGTCCGAGGATAACTTTCGAAGCGTTTATCCGATCATCGTGAAATTTGGTATATGGGAGCTAAAACTCTTGGGGGGTTGTTGAGATATTGGGGTTCAAGAGGGGTAAAAAAAATGAAAATGAGACTATTAGTTCAAGTAGGATGTCAAATTAAAGGTCTTCATTAGTACATTTAGACTCCGTTTTTATTTTTAGTAAAGTCCTTATAGTTTTTGAGTTTATTAGCCATAGTATAAACTGAGCTCTGACGAAATTCACAGGGTACACCAGTGACTCCACAGTGCTGTAATTTGGTATGCGTGTAGCTTAAGTGACACAAATATAGGCAAAAGTCTGAAATCCAGAATAACTGCAATTTGTACCCCAAAAAAGTGTAACTACATAACATAAACTCCCGTTACCTGTAATTTAAATGAAACTGTAGGTCAAGTAAGTTGGATATTTATTTCGTGGCATTATTTTGATAGTCAAAGATTACAAATAATATTTTTTTTGTTTTAATCGAAGACTCAGGAGACTGAGATCTCGTGCGAACCATTACATATAAATACGGGATTTATCACGTACCGTTTTATCGGTGTGTCGAGATAAGACGGTACGTATAAATTCCGTATTTATAATAATGATTGAAAACAATCACAAAAGTTTTTATGTAAATATGATTCAATGTCGCAGCGGAAAACCAGCGCAGCGGCCGTATAGCATCATGCTGAGCTAAGTACCAATTCATCCACACACAGAGCTTTTAAGATTGTCAGTTCATAAGATGTAGTTGTTGCGTTTTTTTTTACTGTGTGGTTTTGAATAAAATACTTTCTTTCGTTTTTTTCTATCAAATCTGAGCGGGTGAAATGGTGTTGCATTTAGTACTGCTAAATAATGTTCCTTAAAATAATAAGCTTAAAATTTTGCATAAACACTTTTCAAGGTAAGAGAAATTTACTACGAACTTCCTGAATGCCGTTGGTGAAAACCGCACGGAGACAACATCAGTCAATTACAAGGAACAGCGCGTGCGGGATTTGGGATCGCAAGCTTGCAGCGCAGCGAGACATCATTCTACGTACATACGTACTAAGATTAATTTTGCCGTTAATTTTATTCTGATTTTTAGAGCATATGCGCAATTAATTAAATGTAATTAAATACATAGACGACCTCCGTGGCGCAGTGGACGAATAGGCTGAGACTCAGGAGGTAGCGGGTTCGATTCCTGCCGCGAAACAAATGTTTGCAAGATCTACAGATATTTGTTCCGGGTCTGGTTGTTTTTCTATATATTATAAGTATGTATTTACATCTTCATAGCTTCTAGTCATAATTTGACACACCTACCTTGTGTAGATAATAAGATTTTTGTTGAAAAATTACTATTTCAAAAAAAGCTTTTATAAAATTCATAATCCGAACTGCAAGCAGATTAAAATGAGCATAAACACTAGTAGCCCACTACAATCTATAAATAAATAAATATAAATATTGCTGGACATTTCACAAAGCACTATCTAGCCCCAAACTAAGCAGATCTTGTACTATGGGAACCAGATAACTGATAGAATACTTATATACTTTTTTTTTGTAAATACATACTTACAAAAACACCCGGACAAGGAACAAATATCTGTAGATCATGCAAACATTTTGTTCCGCGGCGGGAATCGAACCCGCTACCTCTTGCGTCTCAGCCGGCTACTGTGCCACGGAGGCAGTCAAATCAATCCAATCAAATCCATTCAGAAGTTCCATTCTCTAGCACCCATCTCCATCATGAGATGATCCATGGTACCATATTATTGCATTGTCAGATTGTCATAAAGCTGTATATGTATTCTAAATTTAAATAAGTACACAACAGTTTGTGTCTGTGATGTTGACCGTTGAGGAGTTCCTTCTTGGAAGCCAACCCTGAGTGCAGCAGACATGCTATGGTGGAACTAAGAACAGGCTATCATAATTAAATGTGTACACAAAATTTCGTGTCTGTGCTGTTGACCGTTGAAGAGTTCCTTCGTCTGGAGCCAATCCAGGTTGTAGTCATCAATCAGGTCATGCTTACCATAAAAATAACTTATCATCGGAACTGAACTAACGTGTCAAATTTCAACTCTGTAGAATAAGAGTAAGTGGTTTTAATTCAGCTCGCAAAGTTTGACCTAACCCAACTATCAAACAGACATTGTAAGCGAAATAAAAGCTTTTAAAGAAAGTAGTTAAAACCAATCAGAATTAATTTACATGAAACTGACGAAGTTTCAGGCGTTCATCTAGAATTGAATAAACTTGGTGAATGCTTATATAACTGGGTAATATTATTTTCAACAGCAAATAGATTATGATCTCAAGGGACTTTTTCCGTTGCAATTTGCAATATGGTCTTGGCACCAATTTCTAGTTCAGTCTTAATGAAGATAGAGAAACGTCCCTTGTCCAATGTAATTGAGTTCTAAAGTCCAACGCTTTTCTCGGCTGTGGGTCAAGATAATAAACATATGTTTAATAAAGTATCTGGTGCTAGAGTTTTCAGCCTCCCCGACAATGTAAATTTACACTCGGTGCTTAGATACTTTTGTATATATGACTGAGAATACTACGAGTACCTTTATGTAACTAGCATTAGTACCTAGCTTATAAAGAATATTAAAGGATTCTATATTTTGTATGAAGTATAGTCGGCCCTCATAATTTCCAGTTTTCCTTTCTCACTCTCTACCTTGCTGTCTAACTCCTCCTAGCTATGCTCTCACTCTTCGAGGAGTGCTGTGAGCGGATAAACCTCGATGATAATGATATCTTATAGAGACAATATGATGACCTGTAAAAAAAATAACTATCGCAACGTCGCCCTAGGCTCTTCATTTCGGATAAATTGATAAAAAAATTGCAGCTGCTGCAGCGACCCAAGCCCTCTCTCAATAAGACAGATAGAGCCGCATTAATAAGTAATTATAAATGTTATGCAATTTATTTTACTCTTTTACATCTTAGATCAACGCAGGCGAAGCCGTGGGTAACAGCTAGTCAACACTTACATGATATCAGGTATTAAGTTAGTCTGCCAGAAACTGGGTGCATATTTATAAATTAACTAGCAGACGCGCCCGCGGCTTTGCATCTTTGCAATTTCCCGTTTCCGTAGGAACTTCGGCATAAACACTATATAAAACACTCTTGTCAAAGTGACGCGACACTTCATGTAAATGACTTCACGTTAATGAACGACTGTTAAATTATATGGATATTTTTCATACAAGAATACTAAACTCGCGATTCAAAAATGGGGGGAAAATACTTTAAGACCTATTCTCATACCTAAAAAACATACAAAAAAAAATTCATTAAATCGGTCTACCCGTTTCGGAGGAGTGCGATCACTAAAACCGTCACACAAGATTTTTATATATTAGATAGAAAATTACGAGCTCATCTGAGTATAATTACGCCTTTTCTCGTAGCCATTTTTAGTTATAGAGTTAGTTAGTGTTCTTTGGTTGCAGCTCAGCTGAGGATAGTGTAGTATAGTGTGATTGTAGTGAGAACGAGAATAAAATAGGTACCTCATATCAAAGTAAGTTCTCTTACTCATTGGGCCGTTTAAAATGTTTTTATATAGCACTTTATCATACAAATTGTTTTAAAATAACAAATAAATGAGCATGGCGCAGTGCTTCGAAGTAAAACGCTGTGCTTACCTAATAAATTATGCATTCAGTACAAAACGTTAACAAAGTTTACGAGTCTGTAAATGAATCGGATAATGCAGTTAGCTCATGGTAATTCTAATTAACATTCATTTTCCAATAGAAACAGGGTATTTTATTTGATAAGCATATTCTCGAGAAGGGTAAAATCTTGTATGTTTTGCTCCGAATAAATTGGTGTAATCAAATAATCGGTCAAGCGCGAGTCATTACACTAACTTTATTATTAATAAAACCGCGTCCGAATCGGTCAATAACTATTATGCCACAGACAGAAACGCTGACATAACTAGGCGCCAAACTTATAAAACTCTTCTTTTTGCGTTAGGGGTTAATAAAATGGCTGTAACCGGTTGGAGAGACAGGTCGCGAAACTATGAGTTCCTAGTTTGACTACGGAACCCTAAAAAGTAGATTCATTACGTTATTTGAGATGTTTTTTCAATGTATAGGTTTTATCCAGGATTTTTTTTCAGGAAGAGATAAAGCCGGTTCCTACAAACGTCGTTAAAAAGTAATGTCACGTTACTCTTTAAAAAAAACAGCCAAGTGCGAGTCGGACTCGCGCGCGAAGGGTTCCGTACCATTATCTATGATAAATATTTTCTTTTATTTTATTTCACAAAATAGCACAATTTTATTTAATATGTAAATTTATTTAATAAGGTTAACCTTATTTGAGGTTTTTGCCGATTAAGCTAGTCCTCTAAATTGTATGAGCGCCCATACAACTCAGAGGACTATCTTAATTGGCGTCAACTATGTATCTATGGGGACTTCCTTTAATTTTCAACTTTTTTTATTTTAAGGAACTCTTCAATTAATTTGTATCTTGCTTTTTGCCAAATTTCGAGATTCTAGGTCAACGGGAACTACCATATAGGTTTTCGACCCAAAACCTACTTACGTACTTCCGGTTGACCTAGAATTGTAATTTTGGTCAAAAGCAATGTCTTAACAGCACAAAGGGAAAATTCCAAAAAATAAAAAAGTTAAAAATTAAGGTAAATTTTGGTACTTCCAAGTTTTCGCGAAAGTCTAAATTTGCCCATATCTTTTTATCCTGTTGACTCAGGAACTTGATGTTCATTCACCTAATAGGGACTATAGACTTCAGTATCTGGTATAAATTTCAACTTGCTATATCCACCCGTTTCTGAGAAAATCTGTGGTGACACACGGACAGACGGACAAGAGAGTGATCTTATAAGGGTTCCTTTTTTACCTCAAAATGTAAAAATAACAAAGTTTGCCACTTTTTGAAACAGAAACGTGTCCTTATCAAAGTACGTGTTCTTAATCTAAGCGTTTCTGTATCAAACATGAACCCTGGAAGGTCACTGCAATTTTCGCTAGGTGGTTAAGTGTCTTCTTATATGTATAATAGATTATACATACATTTATTTATTATTTTATTATCAGCCATTCGTGTCTCACTACTGGGCAAAGGCCTCCCCCCATTCTTTCCAGACTTTTTTTTTATTGTTTGTTCCGCCAGATTTTCCTCCGACGTGGAGATCGGAGACATTTGTAGGCTAACATTTTGTACGTAACTGTTTACTGTGTTTTTTTTTTTTTAGCGATCAGTGCAATCTGCGTCTGGTCGTAGATTAGATTAGATACCTATATAGTTTTTTTTAATTATATGTAACTTATAATAATAATTTCCTTACTATATTATATTTACTTACTACATATATATATATTAATAACAATTTGGTTATATTTATACATAGTACAATTTTTTTTTCTTTTTTTTTATGTTGTTTTCCTTTTCTTTTCTGTTATTTGCTTTTTCTTATTTTTTTTTTTATTTTTTTTATTTTTATTTTATTTGTTCTTTTTTTTCTGTGTTGCCTTATTACTATTGTTTTAATCTACAGTTTATCTACTTATATTAAAAAACAATATGTTTACATAAAATATGCAACAATATTTCTATATATATATCTAATATATTACAATACACAATATATCCTATCTTTCCACATTGTTACTAATTTACAGGTTTGTCTTTGCATAATTGTATAATAGATTATTTAAATACACATTATTTAAAGTTTTCACAGCGTCGCTTTCGTTATATTTAACAGATTATTATATTCCTTATAGTATTATAATGTTTTATCTATGCCTTCATTTTTGATGGTACTTATATAATTCTACTTATTTCTTTTAATTGCATCTTCTACAACCCAAATGCCGAAATCTAACAGTTTTAACCTTTTTTTTGTCTTCTTCTATTAACTCGTATAAACTATCTTTCGTAAGTTTCCTATCTAATATTATCTCTAATTCGAATCGTCGTAAGCAATATTTTGGGCAGTCCAAAATAAGGTGTACAATTGTTTCTTCTACTTCAGGATCACATATGCATCCTGCTTGTATATATACTCCTGAAGCGTACTTGCATTTAAATATATTTAGGTAATGTGCAAACCCTCCATGCCCTGTTAATAATTGTGTAAGTTTATGATTGATTTTTATCTTTTTTAGAGTGCGGTGAGCCCTTGCAAGGTCTGGAAAAAATAATTTAGTAATCGCTGCTGTTTCACTATTCTCGTATCTTCTTTGCAATTCGGCTATGCTTTCCGTTCTTAAGTGTCTCTTTAAGTAAGAAGGCGGGCATTTATCATAGTCTGGTGCTGGCCTTTTCTTTAATGCTGCTTCTTTTGCTAGTTCGTCTGCTCTTTCATTACCCTCTATCCCCACATGTGCTTTTATCCAGAATAATCTTATTTCTTTTCCGGTCTTTTTTATTTCATTTATTTCCCTTCTTATAGCAAATGCTAAGGGGTAATAAGACGCTCTATTCTTAAGGAGGTCAAGCGATGATCTAGAATCACTGAAAACAAGAAATTTATTGCTTGTACTCTTTGTATTGATCCATTCCACAGCTTTAAATAAAGCGAACATTTCAGCTTGAAAAGACTTGGCGGTCCTGAGCTGATTGTGGCCAATCCGTTAGGAATTTATCCAGCTCGTCCCGCCATCTACGTTTCGGTCTGCCGCGTCGCCTTCTCGCTGGATCAGGGCCCGTAGCCAAATTACATTCGCCACGAATCTATTCGATTTCTACATACATTTGTTGTCGCTGCATCACGTGGTATTTCTATAGCATGTGTCAAATCCCATACATTTTCGGACGTATCGACTAGCGTCATCGCTTATCGACTGTAACTTGGCTAAGCCCTCAGGACGCCACTCGGTGGCTATCTTTGCCAGCCCAGTTCCACTTCAGCTGAGCGGCTTTGGTGGCTATACATACATATATAGATATATTTCTTGTACTTAACCTTAGGACAAGAAATATATCTATATAAAAATTAAAAGAAAATCAACAAAAATGTAAAACAAAAACAGGTTACCTCGGTAAAAATCCACTAACATTACTTAATAAAATTAAATGATCTGCATAAATACCTATGTACCTACATAAAATTAAATCCGTAATTACCAGCGTTTATAGGAACCGAACAATAAAGATAGTCTTAAAATGCGTGCTTTGTTTTACTACGCCAATCAAAATGCCAGTACTTTATTATGTCAAAGTCGAACATTCAAATCATAAAAATTCATAAAAACAGGTTATACTTACTTATATTTGATGTAATACAATAAATACTGCTATGTATTAAATACTATTGTATTTTTAGTGTTAGTTTTGTCGAAAATGTACTATTATTAGTAATAGTGTGATTCGTTACGATAAGTTGCTCTATATTATTGTTATGACGTACATATCTAAGTACATATAAATGTCAAAAGATAAATAAACATTATCAATATCATTAATTATAACCGCAGTTACAACCCTTAAACCGTAAACTTCAATTATATAATCGTGGTATAGGGGCTGTCGGATCAAACTTTGCTTGGTGCCTCTACAGCGTCCGTTCAACTTTTTTATCCTGACACTGAAACATTGGCTCACAAAAACGCCTTTGTTCGTTACTGAAAGCTTAAATGAAACCACGGTTTTCCACGCAGGGCAATTATTGTACAAATAGCTTTTTTGTGTATTTGTCACATGGTTACTGCATTTTTATTTTTGTATTTTTTTTATACTACAATGAGATGAGATCAGCATATGGCCCACCTGATGTTAAGTGGTAACCATCACCTATGACAGAGAATTGCCTCGTAGGTCGCGCACCTTAGAAATATGCCCGCTGACCTGCATCCATCAACTTGAGGCATACAGGTGTAAAGTCTCATGTACCTGTAATTTCACCGGCAACTATACCTTTCAAACCGAAACACAGAAATGCTGCTTGGTGGCAGAAATAGGTATGGTGGTAGTACTTCCCCGGGCGAGCCCTTCACAGGGAATTCTACCACATCTAAAAGCATATAATGCCAGTAATCTATTTTTTTATCTAGCCTATGCTGTCCCACTGCTGGGCAGAGGCCTCCCCCTCGTCTCTCCACTTATCTCGATCTTGTACCAAAAAACCACCCGTATCTCTGTATACATAATAAATATATATAATAATCCATATACAATAATGTACCAGTAATCTATGTACATAATAAATACGTGAGGAGAAATATTTGTACTCCTTTTTAAAATTATTGTGGGACCTCTTTACACTTGTTACTTAGAATAGTTAAAAAGATACCTCCAATACAAAAAAATTGCGTCCAATACGTCAAGGCAGCGGACTCCAAACTGAGTCCGAACGAGCATTAATTGGTACAAATTGTGAACAGCAACCATTCATTTGTTTCACTCGATTGCTATTACAAAGCTATGTAGGGCATTGTATCCACAATGGAGATTTGTTGTATCTCGTTGTCTATTGCAATAGAAAAAACATTTATGCTACAACAACCCTTTTCAACTCTTGGGGGATGATTTTCAGACAGAATGACTGCCCCACGTTTCTATATAAATAAATAAAATAAATAAATATGGCTGGAAATTTCACACAGTGCTATCTAGCTCCAAACTAAGCAGAACTTGTAGTATATGAACCAGATAACTGATAGAATACTTTAAACACTTTTTTTTTTTGGAAATACATACTTATAATGTATAGCGACACAACTAGACCCGGAACAAATATCTGTAGATCATGCAAACATTTGTTCCGCGGCGGGAATCGAACCCGCTACCTCCTGCGTCTCAGCTGGCTATTCGCCCACTGCACCACGAAGGTCGTCAAAATGTATCAGTAAAGTATATGTATAGTAAATGTATATGTATAAGTATTTATACAAGAATCGCTGGAAGATCTGGATGCTCGTTGATCTCTATAGAGTTTCCCAAACAGGAAATTGACATGGATAAAACGATATCATGTTGAATGTCCATGTGGCGCCCTCTCTGGTATCAGTTGAGAACTCTAATCTCGAAGTTGGTGACAAGTACGTCTACCTAGGACAAACAGTCCAGTTAGATAAGTCCGACTTCGAGAAAGAGTTCAGTCAACGAATCCAACTCGGCTGGGCAGCGTTTGGGAAACCACGTGACGTCTTCTCGTCCAAATACCATTGCCACTATTACTAATACATTAAACCATATGACATAATGGCATAAAAACCGTGTTCTCTCACTATGGGCCTCACATTGGGCACATAGCTCGAAGATCTATCGGTCATTGGGGCAGAAAGATCCTCGAATGGAAACCACGCACTGGAAAGCGCTTAGCCGTTGGGTGCATGCGGCACAAGAACGATCGCTCTGGAGATCTATGTAAGAGGCCTATGCTCAGCAGTGAACGTCTTATGACTGCTATGATTATGAGTACTCTTTTATATAAATAGACTGTAATTTATGTTTGTACGTAACTAATTTTATTTCACTAATGTGCATTACTTATTATACCGGAATAGATATTGTAACATATTAAAATAGTAACAAGAGATTGCCAATATAGCTTGTTAGAGATTGTTAATAAGTTGACAAAAATATAGGACGCAATTTGTAAAATAACGTAGCATTGACTGCCTCTGTGACGCAGTGGGCGTATAGCCGGCTGAGACGCAGGAGGAAGCGGGTTCGATTCCCGCCGCGGAACAAATGTTTGCATGATCTACAGATAGATATTTGTTCCGTGTCTGGGTGTTTTTTTATATATTATAAGTATGTATTTACTAAAAAAAAAGTATATAAGTATTCTATCAGTTATCTGGTTCCCATAGTACAAGCTCTGCTTAGTTTGGGGCTAGTTAGCGATGTGTGAAATGTCCAGCGATATTTATTTATTTATTATTTATTGCGACTCTTAACTAAGTTTTGAGTAATAAGAATTAATTTATCGGTGTTTTATCACTAGTAAAGACGTAAAAACTAACGTAAAAAGGAACCTTATAAATAGCCCGTATTTATAATAATGACTTGGTAATTTGAACGATATAATTCAATAACACAGTGTTTCAAATTTCTATACATTACAAAATATTTACACAAGTTGTCATCAAGGCCACTCGGTCCAACATCATCGCTCTGAACAAATATACGTAAAGACGTTTGTGAAGAATCATAATTAATTTTTACAGGTACGTTTTTACAGGTTTTTGTCGTTATTAAAAATCTAGAAAGTCAATGAGTCGAAACGTAGCAATTTGAGGATTTAGTAAATTTATTATTACTAGTTGCCAGTGCACAGTGCACATTCGACATTCATTCCTAATAATTTTGCATTTGCCCTTCTTTCTCCACACTTTTAACTATGCCAAATCTCACTCTTCTTCGCGCATGCAATAAGCTTAAAAAGGGATACAAAGTTTTCTCTTCACGTATTTGATCAAGCGAAGCGAGATCTCCAAATCAACTTGGGCAAATCGGCGTTGTATGTATGTATGTATGTTTGTTTGTCCGAGGATAACTTTCGTAGCATTTATACGATCATCATGAAATTTGGTATATAGGTAGGTAGTATGGCACAAGTTTGGTGTGACTCAATGAGCTAAAAATATTGGGGGGTTGTTAAGATATTGTGGTTCAAGAGGGGTAAAAAAAAATTAAATGAGACTATTAGGGCAAGTGGGACGTCAAATGAAAGGTATTTACTAGTACATTTGAACCCCATTTTTATTTTTAGTTTAATTTTTGTAGTTTATGAGTTATTAGCCATAATAAAAACAAAACTGTGACGAAATTCACAGGGTACACCAGTGACCCCACAATGCTGAAATTTAGTATTCGTGTACCTTTAGTGACAAAAAGTGTGCAAAAGTCTGAAATCCAGAACAACTGCCATTTGTACCCTAAAAAAAATTAATCAATTGACAAGAACCTCCGTTACATCTAATTTGAATAAAACTGTAGGTCAAGTAGGTTGGGTTAGGTAGGGGTATGCATTTCGTGGCACCAATTTACTAGTGAAAAATTAAAGCCGGCATGCACAAAGATCACTAAATGTATTTAGCGACTAAACATGTTTAAATTTGAAGTATTTGTATGATTAGACAACTCCTTAAATCATATTTAGCCACTAAATACGTTTAGGCATCGTTGTGCAAGTCGCGAGATCTCAGTTCGGGGCTAACCAGTTATATATAGGTGAGAAAAAAGGATGAAAACTACACTTTTCACCACGTTTGGTTTCCGAATTTATTTCTAAGTATTTGTTTTACATCATACCTAGATAAAGTTGATAAGCGGGAACAGGCTTGCTTTTCTATGGACCGAACCTCCCTCTCTATACTCTACAGGGTGTTCGGTTCACAAATGTAGCAGATGCTCAAATATCTACTTGTTTCAGCTATAGTAGAAGAAATGTTACTTTAGTCTCAATTTAAATTTATTGAAATCGCAAGTAAATACCGCCTGTTCCTTCGCGACATTGTTGTGTTCTTAAGTAGTCACCGTCACTTAAAAACGAAGTGACTAGGCTCGCGTTAATCTTGTGTGTACTTCTTGTAAGAATTTATAGACTTTTCCGAACTTCGTTTGGACATACGGAGTGTTAAGTTTACGACCTCATAAACATTGTTTGGGTAACGTTTTAAGTGTTGTTAAAGAGTGTGTGTTTCACAACATTTATGTTTGCAGACAAGAACGGCCGGCAATATAAACGCAAATACATATTTCCATCCAAACAGGAGCCACGTCTACAGAATAGTTTTAGCTAGTAAATAGCCTGAAAGCCTCCGGCCAAAGAACCGATATAAACGGAACTGATATCTGAACGACCCCTCCAATACCCGAATTTTCACGAAAGTTCAAACACAACCAAAGCGTATATACCGCAGTCCTAATGAATATTTTGAGAGTGCGGTAGGCTAGGTATTCATGTATCTAACTTGAACTCTAGCACAACGGATTATGAATGAAAATTGTATGCCTTCTGTAGAGAGAGTGTTTTACAATTATTAGATTTTTGATGCAGCGACTGTGAATGAACTTCGCTTACTGAAAGTATTTGTGGTTAGCCAAGTATTGAGATTTCGCGAATCCCAATCAGTTAATTTGCTTAATTATTATTTCATTATAATATGTATGTACCTAGTTTCTACGCACATTTTCTATACTCTTAGAAGAAATTACGTACCCTGTAAGGGCACTGCAACCGGTTTTGTGGCCCTGCTATCTCTAGTCGCACTAATATTATAAATGTAAATGTTTGGATGTTTGTTTATTTATTTGTTCGTTTGTTAAACAATCACGTCGTAACGGCTGAATCAATTTAGATGAAATTTGGTATACACGTCGATACCAAATTTCTGGTTTACCATATAGGCTTTTAGCTTTTAGCCCATAAATCAGTTCCCATGGGATAAAAATGGGGTGTCAAATCAAATTGCAACAGCAAGCTTAGGTTACCTACACATTTAGTAGTGTAACGCGTAAGAAGTCGCGGGTAATAGCTAGTAATATATAAATTCTTAGTTCAGAAACCTATAAGATTTTTTAACTTCTATTTTTTTATCAAATGCCCAAAACGTTCGCAGCCCTTTTAAAATGATAGCCCACGTGATATTTTTTTTGAGTTGGTTCTTTTTATTTCATTAACCACGCCACTGTTTTTGAAAAACTATTCAACGATACCCCACAAAATGTATGTTAGTAAAACAATTCCCTATTTCCATTATATGGGGGGGGGGGGGGTCTTTTTAGTTTTTTTTTTCATAACTTACTAGTAGCACAGCTAGCAGTCACTAAAACATAATATCATCCTGTCAATCTTGTGCGACCTGCACCCAGCGACTCCCATCCTTAACTCCCATCCTGTTTTGCGTCGGTGGCATAGTCTTTAGACGCGGTACGTGGCGATAAATACCAAAATTAGTTTAGTTAAATGGTAGGTTAGGAGCCGGCGCCGTCAGCGATGTAGTTTCACTACGACAAAGCCCTATTAGTACTTACACAATTCATTACTGAGAGCAATATGTTGCTTAACTACCAATTATTGCAGAGATAGGGTTGACGCACAATAAAGAGAATGAAAGCATTTACTTCGGAAATTCTAAATATAATACAAATTCTAAATAAAATATATAATATACAAAGTTAATTTTACTGTTGGTTTTGGTCATTTTGTATGGACATTATATGAACTGTTTGCAAACCCAACTATAGACATAAGTTGGTCGACTACTGCTCGTAAACTAATAGAGTCAAAAATTAATAGAACCTACAGCATAATGTGTGTACTACAATTATGGATACTTTTTAGGTATCACCCCCAGCTTCCAGAAGAGGTACCCTAAACAAACAAGTTTTTATAGTTTTTATTTCATAACTTAGGCGGCACTAAAAATTATCCTCATCCCAAGTTTCAACGCTAGAGTTTCTACAAAAGTAGAAAAAATAGTTAAACGGCTGCAAACTCTCGGCTCTTACTGTCTTGTCTCAATACAGGATTCGAAGGATTTGCACTCAGTTTGTTTGATTGAAGGTGCAACCCTAATATAACCCGGGACAGCTGCTCAGTCTCTACAAAGCACAAGTCCGCTCATGTATTAAGTACTGCTGCCATCTCTAGGATGGCTCGGTCAATTATGAAGCCTTTGATTCGATTGAGCGACGTGCTGCTAGACTCATTGGTGATGACTCCCTAGTGGAAGCCAATTTACAAAGTCTAGAGCACAGACGCCGAGTAGCCAGACTTTCAGTTTTTTACAAGATTCATTTTGGTGAATGTGCGCATATTCTTCATGACCTTATCCCTTCTTCCCCCTTCCACCACCGGACAAGCAGACGTACCGAAAAGTACCACCCATACATGGTCGGCATACCACCAAACGATTTGCTTCAACTTTTCTTGTTAGCACTAGTAAGAAGTGGATTCCGGCATATGTTTTTCCGATCCAATCTAATCTTGGAGTGTTCAAGTCCAGAGTGAATAGGTTCTTTCTAGGCAAGCGTGCTCCATCTTCGATCACACCTTCACTTACCATCAGGTGAGGTAGTGGTCAAGTGCTTGGCTATCATCAATAAAAAATAAATATCGTTTCCTTCAAACAAAGCCTTTCGGTCAGTGCTCGCGTGAATTCCACAACAGTTATAATTTTCCATTAATTTTCTCATACCAAGTCAAAGGAGCTTTTCTTAGGGTCCTGGACACCTGATCGAGAGCTGGTTAACCTTTATAGGTAAAGAAAACTTACCCTTGGATCTGTCATTGAATCGTTCAAAATGGGCGTTTTAAAATTTTGAGTGTTGGCAACGGGCGTTTGATTTTGTGTTACAAACGTCCATAGACTAGTACGGTAACTGCTTACCATCAGGCGGGCAGTATGCTTGTTTGCTACCTTAACAGTAGCACATAAAACAAAAGGTATTAATATAGACTACCTCCAACAAACACACTATTATCAGGTCCCTGACAATCCATAGAATCGAACTGAACTAATTACTTATTACTTAAACATTCGCTCGTTACTTTTGTGCTGATCTGGCTGGATCTGGTTAGCCGGGGCGCCATATATATTTTATATATATGAAAATATATGAATATATTATGTACGGCATATACATAATATATTTTTATAAAAATACAAAATATGTATATCTAATTTTTTTTTTTTCAAAAATCGTTTGGCTTCCACCTACATAGTTCACCTGCCCCAAGGAGAGGGCTGCAGAAGAGGGGCGCCACAGCAAGTTCCTGCCCCGGTTAGGAAAAGTTCTAGATCCAGGGTTGTTTCTTCGACATGCCGCTGGACGTCGCCGGGTAGCACGCGCGGGTGTAAGTCGTCGACACGATTGTGCCGACAAGAGGCTGCCGGGCTATGTCGGCGGGTCGGCGGCTTTGGTGTTTATACTGTTTTAGAATTCGTAGCTAATACCGTTATATAGCACTAGGGGATAGACGGATAGTGTAGCTTTCATACGGGGTCTTATAAATTTTAATTTTTCACATGTGTTCATTGCAATACTCCGTCTATCGTCCGACCACCCCGGTCAGCAGGTAGGCAGAAATGAAACCGTGACAACCCTAGCGTGAAGTGAAGAGATTAGACCTAACTACGTCTGGAGGTCACCACGTTTAGCCATACTTACTAGCTTTTATATAGTTATGGTGGAATGATTTTATTCATCTATCAGATTAAAAATTTAATTTAATTCTAAAGCTTACATTAAATAGCGATAAGACCGCTCAATGTAGATACTATTTGCTTTATGTCTTTTCTCAGACAGTAGTTATTCATAACTTTAGCTCCAACATAATAAGACACTTGGTGAAGGTAGGTACTGAATCCCACCCAACTCAAGCGCAGTAGTGTCGTATATTTTACATTTTATTAGTTATTATTATTTATTTTTAGTTATTTCCTTAATTATAAATTTTATATTGTTGATTTGGGCCCTAATTATTTAATTAATACATTATGAATTACCAATTGTACTAACATAGTTTTAAGATTTTATTTTATACTAATTATTTAAAGATATCTTAAAAACATTAAGATACCTTTAAAAAAATTGTACTGAATTGTAACTTCTGTTTGTAATTCTTATTTTTAATGAGTTACAATAAATGTTTTCATGAATTCATGAACAAAGTTTGTATGTAATGGGTAAATATGGCAACTACAGAATTGATTGTATAAATTACTATTAGGTATTGCCCGCGACTTCGTACGCGTTACATTACTAACTGTGTAGGTAACCTAAAAATAAAGCTAAACTCGCTGTTTCAACTTGACTTGACATGCCGTTTTTAGCCCATGAGAACTAATTTATGGGATAAAATTAGCCTATGTGTTAAGCCCATGTGTAAGATTATAACCATATAATCTACGTACAACCTAAATTTCATCGGAATCGGTTCAGCCGATACGACGTGATTGAGTAACAAAGAAATAAATAAACAAACATCCAATCGTTCGCATTTATAATATTATTATTGTGATTTCTTTGAGGTGAATCTACACTATACCTGAGTGGTATATTTTTTTTAATAATAATCCCTGCGAAGAGGGACGGCTTAGCTATTTACATAAACACATAAGATATGGAAAGGAAGAGGAATTTAGAAGATAATTTTGTTTATGTCCGTAATTTTTACTGTTAGGTACAAAAAATTAAACCCTTATAGCATTGAAGCAAATTCCTACTATCAATCCATTTTGGTATTTCAAATTGATAGTGGTGGGAGAAATTCCACATTACCATCAGGTACCAGGTACCTTCTTTGGAATTACCATCAGGTATTCCAAACTAGTAACAACGACGTAGTCGGATACAGCCATCATTTATCTTCTAATATATATATATATTATTCTTCTATTTTATTCTTCTCTCACGGTGTTTGTGGTTGTACTCCTCCGAAACGGGTATATCAATTTTAATGATTATTTTTTCAAATCGAAGCAAATGTATTTATTACTTGAAATATATGTCATGTTACAAAGATGTCAGTAGTAAATACAGATGTATATTGTATAATAATAAATAATAATAATTTATTTGCACACACGAAAATACAAGTAAGTAAGTGCATAGCAAGCTTAAAACTAAAAACATAGTGCTTATATCTAGATTATTTACTACGCTCCTAATTACATTACTATAGAAGAGTAGGGGTGTGCTAAGAGCTAGACTAGATTGCTGTATCCTAGCCCCTAGCGCCCTCCGACGGACAATGTGCGATTTTTTTTTTAATATAAAATTAAATTAGGTATACCCGTGCACGTGAGTGTTTAGTGCTAATTGGTGTTTGAATTAGTTTAATTAATTTTTAGTTACTGCTTTATATTTGGTAGGTATGAGGTTATAGGTTGTAAAGTATTTTTCACCCTCCTACGCCTACCCCCCCCCCTCCCCCATTTTTTAATCGCAATTTTAGTATTTTTGTATGAACAATATCCATGTAATTCAACCATCGTTCATCGTCGTGAATTTATTTCATGTAGGGTTCCCAGATTAAAAAATCGAAATTCAGGAGTAAATTCCTCACATTTGATGAAAATTCCTGACTTTATTGTAAATATAACATTAATGTCGTTAGCATCGTGCATGTGAATGAACAATGCATTGTTTTTATTGATAAACCACGCGTGCGAAGCCGCGGGCGGTTCAGCTAGTTACTACTAAAATGCTCTCCATCCAAAGCTTGTCTGGAAGTAATTGCTTCTAAGCTACAAGACCGCCCATTGTATCTGTTGCTTTGTGAATTTATTTTTTGTTTCTTTTGTAGTGTACAATAAAGTGTTTTCATTCATTAATTCTACTATTTTATTTCTCATTCGCGCTATACTTCTATGACTACTGAAACTTCTTAACTAATTAGCTACCTTAAGAGACCTAGGAACGGTTCAAGCTCACCAGTAGTTTGTAAAATAGTTACTTCAGAAGATATTAAAAAAAATACCTTATATATGAGTAAAGGTAATTGTTTTCGAATTTTCCGAACTAAAAATCCCGTTTAAGCACTAAACCACACTATTTTGATAACACTTTGAAATATTCAATCAATCAATCATTTATTTTGAACATACCACACACAGGATAGCTTTATATATAGATGAAACACTGAAAAGTCCAATAGCAAAAACTGTGTCGCACTTTCCAGTGCCCGACCTTATGACTAAAGAAGGCATTGACATTCCAGAGTATCTAGGTACAGAGATTTTGATGCAAAATTAGTTATAACAAAATATTAACAATTATCTAAAATTGACGAAATTATCGCACGTAATTTACGCACTTGTAATTTGCACAACACATTAGGCAGGTTTAAAAAATATTATAATCCACACACGTACATATATGTATGTTTAGTTTAAATCACTGTTACGATAAGAGTAGCAGGGTTCCTTGTGAAAGGGCTCAGCCGGGGAAGTACTACCACTATACCTATTTCTGCTGCCAAGCAGCATTGCTGTGTTTCGGTATGAAAGGTATGGTTGCCGGTGAAATTACAGGTTCATGAGGCGTTGCACCTGTATGCATCAAGTTAATGGATGCATAACAGTGCATCGTAGGGCACGTATCTAAGTTACGTGACCTGAGAGGCAATACTTTGTTGTAGGCGATGGTTACCAGTTAACATCAAATGGGTCATAATCTTGTTCCATCTCCGATCTCCAAGTAATTTAATAAAACTGTTAAAGGTACTTCTGATTCCTGATTCACTATTTTTTTCTATTTGGATCAATTGACTGCCTCTGTGGCGCAATGGGCGTATAGCCGGCTGAGACGCAGGAGGTAGCGGGTTCGATTCCCGCCGCGGAACAAATGTTTGCATGATCTACAGATATTTGTTCCGTGTCTGGGTCTTTTTCTATATATTATAATTTGAATATTTACAAAAACAAAGTATATAAGTATTCTATTAGTTATCTGGTTCCCATAGTACAAGCTCTGCTTAGATTTGGGCTAGATAGCGCTGTGTGAAATGTCCAGCAATATTTATTTTATTTTTATTATTTTATTCTCTGTTCAACCAAGTTTACTGAAAATATTGTAAGGGGATTTATGTTAGTTTATAATTTAACCTTCAGGTTTCTTATATCTTATGACGCATTGCTTTTCATTCCATAGATCCAGTTGTATAAAGAGCAAGATACGGTAGCTATTTCACTGCAAGTACCTTTTCCACCCCAGTGCGGCACAGTGAATAGGAATTGTAGCAGGACGCATGCGTACGGTGGTGCCACTCCGACCGTTCCAATTGTCCGCCACCGTAAACATACTCGTAAATCCTATTACACGGCGCGTTTGTTATTAACAGAAGAAAAAATAGTCAAGATACTTTCCTAGCTTCATATAAACCTATATTTTTACAGTAATAATAGTAGTATTTTTTAAACCATCGCGATCACTGTAGATACTCTTAATTGATCAAGCGAAGCGAGATCTCCAAATCAACTTGGGCAAATCGACGTTGTATGTATGTATGTATGTTTGTTTGTCCGAGGATAACTTTCGAAGCGTTTATCCGATCATCGTGAAATTTGGTGTATAGGTAGGTAATAATGGCACAATTTTGGTGTGACTCAATGAGCTAAAAATGTTGGGGGGTTGTTGAGATATTGGGGTTCAAGTGTAGTAAAAAAAAATTAAAATGAGACTATTCGTTCAAATGAGACGTCAAATGAAAGGTCTTCATTTGTACATTTCGAACTCGTTTTTACTTTTAGTAAAGTTTTTGTAGTTTTTGAGTTATTAGCCATAATAAAAACTAAACTTTGACAAAATTCACAGGGTACACCAGTGACCCCACAGTGCTGTAATTTGGTATCCGTGTAGCTTAAGTATCACAAATATAATAAAAGTCTGAAATCTAGAATAACTGCAATTTGTACCCCAAAAAAGCGTAACCAATTAACATGAACTCCCGTTACCTGTTGTTTGAATGAAACTGTAGATCAAGTTATTTGGTTATATATTTCGTGGCACTATTTTGATAGTCAAAGATTACGAATAATATTTTTTTTTTGTTTTTATGGTAGTCTCGCGAGATCTCAGTTCGGGGCGAACCACTAGTTAATATATAAAACAGAGTCGGGTTTGTTCAAACACATAAAAATCGAGAGATTTGTATCCGTCCCAAATAGCAGAATAGTTATTAAAATATAGGAATAAATAACACAAAAAGATATTATGAAGAAAAATGTCGCCGGGTCAGCTAGTTATTAATAATAAAAGGGGTATTTATCGCGTATTTACCTTTTTAAAGTAATACTGCCTCATTTACTTTGTAATTAATATAACGTAAAAGTTGAGGATATAATCGAAAATGTGTAGCTAAACACGATTCCTTAAAATTTTATCGATAAAAAAATACTCCTAATTTACGTCCAAAACTTACATTAAATGCGTAGTATTCAATAAATACTATAAATGAGTTCGTGAAACTTTACATAAATTATCGACATTTATATGTCGCATAACACCTGTGTTTCAATTTTTCATATTAACTAATAGTTTTGTTATAAATCATTATTTTGTGCTATTTTATTTGGTTTTTGTTTTCACGCCTCGAATCTCTCACTCTCTCACTGCGGGTATTTTCGCATGGAGTAACTGAGACAGTTGCACAAGTACATTCAACTCATAAGTTATTTGTTTATTTATTTACTAATGTAAGTACATATAATTTTAATATTATAACCTAAAAACCGTGTAAGGTTTGTCTGTGTACTCACATTCATCGATTATAATATACGTAAATTTTTCACAGTCACATTACAAAAAGGACTAATTCCGTCATATTTAAGATAACATAGAACTCAAACCGATTGTGACCTGCTATGCTAATTAGCGCCTACACTACCTACTGGATACTATAGAAAGTTATTACCAGATTTAAAGAATAACAAAACAAGATACTTTAAACTAAATAAAACAGAAATGTACAATGGACTGTCTTAACGCTTAAAGCGATTTCTTCTAGCATCCTTAGGGTGGAGAGTACTTTATGGGAAAAAGCACGGTGGTATAGGTACAAATATCTTAGAACAATATAGACAGAGAGATTATAATTTTCTCTTGTTATTTTGCAGTACCCGTGTAGCAAAAGAGTTGTTTTAAATTATATGCCTTGGTCTAGTCTATTTGTGTGTATCTATGTACATATATTTATATATAAAATATTATACTGTATCATATACATATATTTCATTTATTTTCTCATACAAACTAGAGTAGTGCTAGGAGGACTTAATGATGATAGCATTATCAACCAGTCATCCTGGGCTTGGTAAAAAGAAGATGAGGCGTGACAACATAAAACAAGACCGGTCAAGTGCGAGTGTTCCAAACCTAGATAGGTTTATTAATGTTAATTAAGCATCGCCATCTAGTTATACGATCGGTAAACCAAGAAAACTTTTACAGATATCTGAAAAACTGTTTTAGATAAAGACTTTGCTATAATTTTCCTATCACTTATATTAATTTCAGATTGTTCACTATTTTCGATAGTGAAAAATCGATTCTTCGATATTAGATATTTTTCTTCATACCTCCAAAACAGTACAAAATATAAAAATGGTTATCTAATGTGTAAACGAATTTCTTTCATATGATATGACCCCACTTGACCTTTGACCTCCACCATTTTGTCTCTTTTGGGCACCAACTGAAAATATTTTTTTTTTTAATTGCTATTATGAAAGGTCAGTATTTTTTATAACTATTCCAAATTTCAAGCCGATAGGTTTAGAAGTTACTGAGATAATCAGCTGTGTGACAGAATGACGGAAGGACGGACGGACAATGTCGCACTGGTTCCGTTTTTACATTTTGGTTCGAAACCCTAAAAAGGTTGATTGATTGATTGAAAATACTTTATTGCACTTATAAAACTAGTACAAAGGCGAACTTAATGCTAAAGAGCATTCTCTGGTAGTGCACAGAAAAGGTAAAAAAGAAAATTTGCACAGGACTAATAAATATAGCATAATATAGGTACATACTACTTAAATAAACCTACTTAAATACTTTATATGATAGACTAAACTATACCAATATCGAATAAAAATACATACATAACAATAGAAGAAGTGTTATGGAAATATTAAGTTGCTCATTTTTGGTCGGTTTGACCGAGAAGGTGCCTATAGATTCTCTATCTGAATGCTTCCACTGAAGTAGCCTCGAAATAGTTTGGTGGCATATTATTCCAGAGACGAGTAGCGGTTATGGTGTAAGAGTCAGAGTAAGTAGCCGTGTTATGCTGTGGAGTAATTAGTTGGAAACGACGAAAGGTGTATCAGCGCTAACTACTAACTTACTAAATATTAACATTATAATAAAATTAATCAAAATTAATTAATTAATTACATTTTCCACTGTAGGCTGTAACATCAGAAGCAAAATATATCAATAACCATCATATATTTGCGTTATTTATCAAAACATCGTGGTATGTTTCCATACCAAAATAAAAAGATCTATTTTAGTTTGCGAGATGTTTTTTAGTGATCACACAGACACAACATATACAGACACCAGACAATATCAGCCCCAAATATTTATACAAAACTGGCTGAGCCACACGCGGCTTCGCACGCTTGGTTTGTCAATAAAACATTACTCTCCTTATGCGCAGTTATGTAAAAAGTAGCCTATGTCACCCGGGGATAGTGTAGCTTCCCGACAGTGAAAGAATTTTTTAAAAACAAAAACGACAAAAAGAGATATCTCGTGACGACACCAATACAGTATCTGTGGTTAGATGGCAAGCATTATGCAATAGCACAACATAAGTTTAATAAAGTGTTTATTTTTACATGCCAAAATAAATTTTACATTTCTATGGAAAAGATTTTACAAATTTATTTATTATGTTCATCAAAATAACCCCTTTCATTTTTGTTGATATATTTAGTTGCGTATATTATCAAACAGCCTATATAAATTCAAAAGTAACACTGTCCCTCTGTCTCTCTGTCTGTCTTTTTTTTTATTTTTTTTATTGTTTGTTCCGCTGTTTTCTCCTCTGACATGGGTCAGAGACTTTTTTCAGCTAAACATTTTGCACTTGGGCGGTTTTATCTGATTGGTTATGAACAGAAGTAAGTCTGTCTCTTTGTTACGTTTTCGGCTGGACCGCATGTCCTTATCCCTGATTTTGTAAAGCCTCGGGCATGTTTGTTGGCGCGAGGACAGACGACTTCTTTGCGATCGTGCGCAAAAATTCAGTCACAGTTACGGAATCCTGAAAATGATTGCCGAGAGAGCTGAGTCTGCAGTGCTGGGGAGATTCAGGAGGCTACATGTCTCGTGAGGTGTGTTGTCCCTTTTTACTCTTTTCTGTATATTTTATTGTGTTTTGTTTTGTCCTGATTGTGATACTAATTTAGCTGTAAGAAATAATTGTTACTAACACATTATGGACCTTGTTTGTCTGAACTAAATCTATTTTGTTATCTTTATTTTATTTTTTATTTATTTCAAATCATTGTCTTTATATATCTTCTGAATTGGTGTGCAACGTCTACTTCTCAATCAGCTTTTTACTCAGTTATCAAAATTAACTCAAATAATTTATCCTAAGTATTTTTTTACTCAAGAAAACATAGTACAGTAACCGTTCAAGCGGTCTCCAATTACCTATGTTCAACACGATAATTCTCATTGTAATTGAGTGTGGTTTAATAGTCTTGTTAAATTAATTAAGTTAATAAACATTGTGTAAACAGTTTGTTAATTATCACGACATGAAAGTCTATGAATAAAAACTCCTACTACAATAGCCAATACATTATTGACGAATTACTAACCTCCGTTTTTAATATAGATAATATACATCAAAAAGCACTCAAAAAATATAAGACCCAATAATTAAACCTCCTTTTTCAGTCGTCGGTAAAGACGTGCAGGACCATTTCAGGACGTTACCCCCTCCAAGTCTCGGTCACCCTGAGTTTTAAGCAAGTTCACTGACTTTAGGCAACTAGAAAACCACTGTTATTTATTCTACGCCCTAGGTCTGAGAATCACGTTTAGGGACGCCCTTTGAAGCTGAAAAACTCATTGTCTGGTAATATTTTGAGAACCTTGTTTGCTTTTCGCATTCTTAATCTCCAACCCTCATATGCATGATACTTTTATAAATATCATTTAGTTTTTAAAATAAATAAATAAATAAATAAATATTAATAAAAAATATCGCTGGACATTTTACACATCACTATCTAGCCCCAAACTAAGCAGAGCTTGTACTATGGAAACCAGATAACTGATATAATGCTTATATACTTTTTTGTAAATACATACTTATAATATATAGAAAAACATCTAGACCTGGAACAAATATCTTTAGATCATGCAAACATTTGTACCGCGGTGGGAATCGAACCCGCTACCTCCTGCGTCTCAGCCGGCTATTCGCCCACTGCACCACGGAGGTCGTCTTTGTTTCTATATATGTAGATTTACATTAATCCGGTACTTAGTCCAGCTTGCACAACGATACCTTAACGTATTTAGCGACTAAACACATTTAAATTAGACATGAAATTTAAATATTTGTATGATTTGACAACTCCTTAAAGTTGTAAAACTCCTTGAACTTCCATATTTAGCCACTAAATACGTTTAGGCACCGTTGTGCAAGTCGCCCTTAAGTTATAGGTAAGTTGGTACACCGTAAGTTTACGTTATTAATTTGTTAACCTATTCATATAAGCACTAGAATTGATTTTCTATATATATTAGATTAGTATCATAAAACTTACGAATATTTTCTTCAATTCTTATTGGTTGGAGCAGACACACATACATACATACATCACCTGTATACAAGCTTAGGTATGTAATATCTAATGGCAAACACGTAAATATCCTCCGTCATTAATTTTATAAAGTACGTATTTCTTCATAACAGGGAGAGTTCATAAATACTGAAGTCTCGACCGCGCTTAAGAAAATATTAACTCGCAGGTTCTTGCTTATTTTCACAAAAAAATATTGTGTAAGAAAAGCACTAACGCATTAAAAAAAATAACTTCAGATGTATTTTAGAAAAGTTATAACAAAATCATTATAAAAATACCAACTATCCCAATTCGTTCGTTGATGGAGTTCATGCACCCTTGTGGTTGTATACGTGTAGTTATGATACCATGTCTTGTTTGCACCAAGTACTAAGCTATAAAGTCAACTTCTTGAGTCACCTCGCTCAAAGCTACGTATCACAGCCAAAAAAGACAAAGACAAAAGAATAAGCAATATAAAATAACCACCAGCTCTCGGAGCATTGGCCCCACGTGTTTTTTTCTATATCCCTTTATCAGCCTTCAATTTAGTACTCACGAAATATGCCAATAATCTTAACATCAGTTCAGTTTAGTTTTGGTAGACCTTCAACTCTCAGATCCATACAATAATGACAATATGATCGTCTTTCGTTGGAGTTTAGTGAACGTCTAAGCACGAGGGATCCAGACCCATTGTCTATGAACATATCCTTGCCTGCAGACTGAAGAGACTGTAAGCGGCACGTGCTCTAACACACGAAGCCAGACTGAAGACGGGAGAGTATCAACTCATCGAGTCATCTTCAACGTCAACAAGTTTTTCTGTTGAGATGGTTGGGGTCAAGCAAGAAGGGGTATGGACAAAACCCGTCAGTGCAGTACTGACTACTGAACCCTTCACTGTGCGTGGTCTGAAACGCGCTTAACGCAATTTTTTCTTTTACTTGTGCTGTGAGACCTTGCTTCTTGCCAAAATTCTTGCCTAGGTTAACGGGAAGTACCCTATAGGTTTTTATTTATTTGCGAATCAAAATATGCGTTCCTACGGCCGTATTTTTGTATTGTGTTGACTTAGGAACTTGATTTACTTACAGCTCCATGAAACCGTAGTATTTAATATTAATTTCAACATAATACTTCCATGCGTTCCTGTGAAAAAGGGTCTTGATAGGCTGGACAGATAGACAGACGGTCAACGATCCTTTAAGGGTTCCTTGTTTCCTTTTAGAAACTTAACCCTAAAAAAGAATAAAAAAATCCGAGGGAAAGCAAAGTTATGAAAACGAAAACATTCTGTGAATAAAGATAGATGATCGGTATTCAATCCTTTTCTATCTATCGATATCTCGTTTTACATCTGATGTGGAAGTTTGGAATTTTGGATTGCACGACTTTTGGGAAAGTATTTGACAGTTTTTTTTTGGTCAGGGTAGGTATGTATTAGGTATTTATCATGTATTTGTGCATACAGAGGCGGCGTAATGCGTGGGCAACGTGAGACACTGCCTTCGGCCTCGCGGTCCGTGGGGCCTCGCGCCTCCAAGGCGTGAACGTGACGGAAAAATGTTACTCGTCATAAAACGAAAAATATAATTAAAGACATATCAAATTTATTTTTATTTAGCTTAGCAACATCTGCTGACGTTGCGTCGATATCGTGTGAAATCCCGCCCATCTGATATCTCATTAGGTATATATCTGAGGTATAATGTGATGTGTGTACATATGTATATATATGTCTTTACTTATCCCATGAAGGACTTTAAACAGGTTGAATCAATAGATTATTTCAATAGACTTTTTACCAACCGCCACCAAAATTACGCTTGCACAATCCCTTCTACTCCCTATTTTAGATTACGCCGACGTCAGCTATCTCGACCTTTCTGAAGTCCAATTGAGCAAACTTGAGCGCCTTCAAAATCTTTGTATTCGGTTCGTATTTGGCTTGCGCAAATATGACCATGTTTCAGAATTTCGCGCAAAACTCAAGTGGCTCCCTATCCGTCTTCGCCGGAATGCACATATTCTGTCCCTTCTTTTTAACATTCTTTTCAATCCTTCTTCACCATCCTATCTAAAGGAGCGTTTTGTGTTCTTGCACCAGGCGCATGATCGAAATCTACGCTCATCTGAAGCTCTAAGTCTCCAAACCCCTGTCCACAGTTCTCAATTTTATGGTGACTCCTTTACAGTTCAAGCTGTGCGGCTGTGGAACGCTTTACCTTTCTCTATTAGATCATCTAAATCTCTTCCTATCTTCAAAGCTAAGGTATACAACCATTTCCTTTCTTTGTCTACGCACTGCTAGTTTATCGTTATGTTTATCTCCTTTATTGTAGTTTATATATATAAGTATATATTATTATATTTGTAAGTATATATATTTAGTTTATTAGTAAGTATAGGTAGTTTATGTAAGTTTATGAATATACTCGTATTTACACCGCCGTCTTTTTGATTTTGTTTTGTCCTGTCCATCCAAAGGTTGTCTGGAAGAGATCGCTTTTAGCGATAAGACCGCCCATTGTACTTACCTTAATTTTTGTGTATTTTTATTGTATTTTAATTATGTTGGTGTGCAATAAAGAGTATCCTATTCTATTCTATTCTATTATTAACAACTACTTAGGCCACGAGGAAACGCCCGACAAACCTGCCGTCTACTTCGAAATACTCAAATTTATAGAGTTCCATGAACATTATAAAATACTTGAAAAGAGACACACATCTAATTAATACTATTATTTATTTTCCAAATAAAAATTACAGATTGTATTCATATATTTTATAAAACGCTTTTTATTTTATCCGAATTTAATTAGAAACTTTTATTGATAAATACTTTATTATTTTTATTAAAATTATTGATTTATGCCATAACTGGTATTATTAATTTTATTGCAATTTTATACTATTGTGGTTATGCACCTGTAATTAAATTATTGTTATTGTTACTTTATTTATTAAAACGGGATAGGTAGTATAGTAACATTGTACACTCGGAAGAGTAATTTGTGACTGGACACTTTGGTATTTTTTTTCTATAGAAATAAGATCTGTATCACATTTACAATGAATAAAATGGTTTCAATGGTTTTAAAACCACTACTAAAGTATTTAAGTAAGTTCATTAATCTTTTATGAAACAATAGTATTATGAAGAAAGTTTTACTGAAAAATGTTGTTTGAAAGAGTTTCCACCCGGTTCCGAATTGCACCTACAAATTAGGTATGATCAAAATAAATATTTCACTCTACACGTTCGTTGTACTAATATTTATACTGTGACTCAACATTGCTATTCATAGCTTTTGTTTATACAACCACGCGGTCAGCTTTTAATTAAATTTGTACATGCTTTGTTGTCAACATTATCATCATCATATCAGCCATAAGACGTCTACTGCTGAACTATGCTTCCCCCATAGATCTCCAGACCAACCAACGGCTCCTACCAACCTTTATCAGGTCATCTTCAGTACATGGTCTCCACTCGATAACCTTTCTGCCCCAACGGCCGTCACTTCTTTAAGCTATGTGCTTCTTTATAAGTATATTTAATGTGACGTATTTATACTGCGTGTCACCGCATTTACTACATTAATGTAAATCACGGGTAGGGCTGATAGTTTTAAAAAAGTTTTTTTTCAAATTCTTTGAAGATGGACTTTCAAAGAAAAAAAAGATGGATTTTTTTTTAATTTTCAATCTACCTTAATTTAATGTCCTAAAATATCAATAAAACAGCTTGCATAAATACGTAAACAAATCCTATTAATTCATCATGTAAGTAGGTACCCGTTAAAGTTAGTAAATCGTTTAAAGGGCAAGGTGTACGCTTTTATAACAAATTCCCAAGGGATGTACAAAAATTGACAATTAATAAATTTAAAAACGTAATTAAACAAAATCTTTATAAAAGAGCCTACTATAAAATATCGGATTATTTAGATGATAGAGAAGCTTGGGATTGAAATTGCTCCAACTCGTTCAAATGTTACAATTTAGACGTAATTTATTTTATGTATTATATATTGTAAAAGGATCATTAAAAAAAACAACCAGCCTTGTTTCTTGCCTTTCTTTCCTGGCTTGGTCGCGAAGGAACAGGCAGTAAAATTGACGTTTCAAAGTCATCCTTGTGATTTTAATGAATAAAAATATTTGACTTTGACTTTGACTCACTAAGCGGCATCAGCGCAAAGGCGCCGCCGATTTACGTTAAAAATTGTTTATTGGAAATTTATCGATTACTGGATAAATATTAAAGCTGCCGGTATTAAACCAATCTCTAAAATCAATTAATACGATTCTGCATAATGTTATAAATTAATGTCGTGAACGCGGTATATTATACACAGAAAGCTATATATTTAGCTAATATGTTTAACGTCCAGAGAACAGAAACTTATGCCATTTCAATAAATGAATACGACCCACTAATTTACATTATTAGGTCGTGTCCTTGTCACGCGGAGTCACACAAATTCTATTACAGCACGTCCCTTTGTGATTTGAGTCCACTCGTCCAATCAGAAACATGCACAGACACACAAAATTTGAAACTAGGAGGTCGACACGACACAACAATGATAGAAGGCTCTGTTCATACCTTATCCAGAACAGTCTTTTTTATCATCACATTAGCCATAGGACGTTCAGTGCTGAACATACGCTTATTCAATATGTTTATTATCACGGAACGCCGCCTGTAAATGGGGAATGTTCTGAGGAGCTATTCGATCTGATCCCGTCGGCGTCGTCGAGATTTTACCACCGCACTTTCCGACAGCGTAATAAAGCTCATCCACATTAAAATTTCATCGACAATTGGGTATCGCGCACCACACGCTTCACGCGATCTTTTCTACCCCATACTTTCAAGATGTGGAATGAGCTACCATCTAAGGTTTTCCCGTTAGACTACGACATGGCACGCATCAAGAGAAATGTTAAAAGTTTTCTACAGGGTAGGGAACGCATCGACAATACCCCGGGTGTTTCTGGTGTCAATAGGCGACGGTGACTGCTTACCATCAGGTAGGCCGTAAGCCTGTTTCCCCACAAATAACATTAAAAAAAAGTATAATTCAAGACAAACTGGCATTGTCTACGCTGACCGCAGAGGCACCATGGTTCGCCTATACGCCAACAGCGCGACCGGCCTTCGCTTGGTAATTATCAAATCTTGGTGCAGCAAGTGTAGATAGTAAGAGCACCCGCATCCGCCCCTGCAGCAGCTTCCGCAGCAACCTCCGCAAGGGATGCAAGGTCCACAAGGTCCGCAAGGTCCGCACATCTTGGGTTGTTGAGTTGAAAGAGTACAACTAAAGTTCTAAAAACAGGTCCAAAGACCGTTTGAAAAGTTGTTGACTGTAGTTTAGGCATTGTAATATAGGCATCCACATAGATCTACAGAGCGACCGATCCTGTGGGACCTGCATCCAACGGCTCCCAGCAACCTTTATCAGGTCATATTTTCATCTTGCAGGGGGTCGTGCTACACTGCGCCTTCTGGTGCCTGGTATCCGCTCGAGCACCTTTTTGCCTGAAGAGCTCACTAGATATTTAGGTACTTGTCTATCATGATTCATTATGTTCATTCATTTATGTAGTTTACGTAAATGTAGTACACTATTACACCCCAGGTAATGTCCACACAGTCGATTCCATCCAAAGGTTGTCTGGTAGAGATCGCTATTTAGCGATAAGACCGCCAATTGTATCCATAGATTTACGTTGTTCTTTGTTATTTGTATTGTTTTATGGTGTGCAATAAAGAATTATCTAATGTATCATGATTTGTGAGCGCGAATGCCACTGTGCCGAAATATCACGATACTTATACCGCGTATCGTTGTAAATATAGGTACTGTTATTTTTTGTGAAAATAATATGCTTATCTTTGTAAAACGTAAACTTCGCGAACTTATCGATATACTTAATCAACTTTTACTTGGAACCAACACTGCGAGGGCGATGAGGACCTACTTTCACCCCTCGCTTCAAGTTTTCGGGAGTAATCAATATTTCACCCCGTATATCAATTATATAAATCTCTAATAATTATATAATGAATATTAGATTTTTATGATTATAGTTCACAATTTTGTACATGTTACATATTTTTCTTAATATACCTATTTTTTTAAGTGTATTTACCATATACTAATAAAATTGTTTATCTGCGTGAACCATTTCTCAGTTCACTCATGAAGTTTGATTTGAAGTTTCATTTAATAATTAGGTAACTTAAGTAGCTGACTGTACGAAATTTTCAAGGTGGCATAGTAGCAGTTGCCTTGGAAAAACGTACGGCTTCCCACTGTTATTACTTTTTGCGCTATTAAGTTAGTTCTTATCAAGTTAAAAATATTTAAATTTGTTGTGTATGATACTACTGATTGTGGCGTGATAAATATGTTAGTGTAAGTACCAATTATTTTATAATGAATTAGAGTGTTTTAATATTCAACGACCAGAGATCATATCTAATTATCTATCGGATGGAGTGTTCAAGTCAGACTCTTAACTCCGTGATAAATACCTAAATTAGTTTGAACGCTGGAGTAGGTAACACGTGTAACAAACAACCCATCAAGATTCTATATCAACCGTGAAAAAAGACAGGTGGAGTGCTCCACTTTAGGTGAAGAACAATCGATTCCCGGCTGTCTCAGACAACTCACGTCAAGTACCTAACGATATAAATGGCTTCAAACAATATTATGTACCAGCCCCGTCTTCGCGAGGATTGTAATCAAAATAAACTATATCCTAGCACTCAGGGATTGTGTAGTTTTCTAACAATAAAAGAATTTTTAAAATCGTTTCAGTTGTTCCGGAAATTACCCAATACATACGAACTTAACCATTACATCAACAAAGGTTTAAAAACATCGGTTTGACCCTTATTTAATTATTTGATTGGTGGATCATTTTACAATTTACATTTCAATTTGATAAACACCTTTTTTGTACACGCTTCAGTTTTTCGGGATAAAAATATTTTAAATGTTAATCCATAGTATCTTCTTCTTCCTGCTTTTCCCCCACATTACGTGGGGTCGGCACAACATGATTTTTTCTTCCATACTTCTTTATCAGCCGTCAACTTCGTTATCACTTCTTTCTTACCCATATCATTTTTAACACGCTCCATCCATCTCACGGCACATTCATATCTAACACTCTTAGTCACATGATTTTCTTCCCTCCGCAAGACATGCCCATACCACACCTCAACTTTTTTATCACTGGCGCTACTTTCAAACTTCCTCTAATATAAATAATAATAAATAAATAAATATCGCTGGACATTTCACACAGCGCTATCTAGCCCCAAACTAAGCAGAGCTTGTGCTATGGGAACCAGATAACTGATAGAATACATATATACGTTTTTTTTTGTAAATACATACTTATGATATATAGAAAACACCCAGACACGGAACAAATATCTGTAGATCATGCAAACATTTGTTCCGTGGCGGGAATCGAACCCGCTACCTCCTGCGTCTCAGCCGGCTACACGCCCACTGCGCCACGGAGGCAGTCAAACTAAATAAAATATACTTATTCCTTTGTCTTATCCATTCTCGTTACCTCATACATCCATCTCAACCTTCGACTTCGAGTGCATTTTCACCGACAAGAACAATGTCGTCGGCGAACAGCATGCACCAGGTTGCCTCCTCTTGTATGTCTGCTGTCAAGACATCCATTATGAAGACGAACAAATAAGGCCTTAGTGCCAATTCCGCTTATAGCCACATTAAAATTTTCTGTTACTCCAGCCTCGAACCGAACGCATAGTCCATTGATGAGATATTAATCCATAGTCTATGGTGTCTATATGTGGTCTATAGGCCCCACCTAACACCTGCGTTATAACTTTCAAAGCGTCCCACGGATATGCTGCACATGGAGGGAAAGTACCTTGAATATTGTAGATGGAACATTTTACTGAAAGAAGACATTATTTTAATTCAAAAAACAAGTTGAACTGCATTCATAAATTTTTAAATTATTACATGGTTGAACCGGGAATCGAAACCGCTACACGAGAAAAAAATTACCCTATAGCTTTATCATACCGATCGAAAGGCTTCATCATAAGGATAATTTTTTGCTAAATAACATAGTGTCAGAAATAAAAGGAAGACCATGAATTTTAACATTTTTAATTCAAAATTAATCAATTTAATTTATCTAATACTCAAAATGAGTCCCATTCTGTTGAATACAAAGTCGCACTCTTTTGATTATTTCGCTCCCTGTCGATTTTTTGATCATGTTGTGGTGGATATTTAGAATAATACGTTTAAGCTCTGCTTGTAGCTCGTGGACACTTTCATACTGGTTCTTGTAAACTATTTTTTTTACATAACCCCATAAAAAATCTAACGAAGTTAGATCTGGGGATCTCGGAGGCCATCTTATTTGTCCATTTGTCCCGATCCAGGAAAGAAAGTGTTCATTGAGATAGTCCCTTGTTCTGTGACTGTTATGAGCCGGAGCCCCATCTTGCTGAAAAGTAATGTTTCGTCGTTCTGCAACCGGAAGATTATTTATCTCACTTCTTAAAATCTCAAGTATTTCTAAATACCTTTCCGTATTCAGATGCTCTTCGTAAAAATGTACTAAGAGGACCCGGGTTTTTACAATCCCACACAAACAGTTGAACGAAAAACGCACTTGATTATTAGTCTCACGGATACGTAAGGGATTCTCCCTGTACCAAATGCGATTATTGTATCGGTTGTGCATACCATTATTGCTAAAGTTCTCGTCTGACCAGACAATATTATTCAGAAAATACTGATCCTCTAGGATGAGCCTCTCGATTTCTTGCCAGAAAATAAGTCGTCTTTCAGCATCACCCGGCCGTAGTTTTTGTACTAATCGCCCTTCAACGTAACTTTTGAATTTGTATTTTTTCAGTACACGGTGTATTTTTCTTTTGTAAATTCTGATTTCTTCTTCGCCTTCCCTCTCTGAACTTTTAGGATTTGCCTCAAAGTATATCAAAATGTCGAGTTCATCGTCGGTGTTTGTCATTTGGTGCCGCGGTTGTGGTAAGCGATGATCGAAACGTCCCAAATTTATTAGATTATCCATCAACCGTTTTATAATAAATCGAGATGGTGTCTTTCACTATCAGGATATCTTTCGCGGTACCATTGTAAGGCTAATGTTATGTTTTTGTGGTTCAAAAAGTATGCTTCCATTAAATCGAAATTATTTTGATACGCCATGGTTATGTAACAAATTCACAATACAATGCAAAAATCCGAAAATGAAAATACAGACACAAAAGAATAAAAGTTTGAAAATTTAACACATTTTTGAATTATTTCTTTTTAATCAGCCAGCCGCATTGCTGGCTCGCAGTTGTACGTCCTTACGGCAATGTCAGCTTTTCATTTTGATGAACAAAATTTCACATCAGTGTTAAAATTCATGGTCTTCCTTTTATTTCTGACACTATGTTATTCAGCAAAAAATAATCCTTATGATGAATCCTTTTCACACAGGATTCACCTTTCGATCGGTATGATAAAGCTACAGGGTAATTTTTTTTCTCGTGTAACGGGTTGATTCCCGGTTCAAACAAGTAATTATTTAAAAATCTATGAATGCATTTTAAATTGTTTTTTAAATTAAAATAATGTCTTCTTTCAGTAAAATGTTCCATCTACAATATTCAAGGTACTTTCCCTCCATGTGGCATAGCCGTGGGACGCCTTGTATATATCTTTACCCATAGTTGCATATAAGCTTTCATCAGACAAATTTTTAGTTGAGAGGAAATAATTGAAAGTGTAATTTTATTTTTCATGTTCGAGCGATCAGCTGGCGTATAACACCATGTTATAGACAGTTGATTTTTATTTTTCTTCAAGATATTTATTAGATTTTATTAGTTTTTAGTTAAGAGGAAATGTTTGAATATATTTATTTTTACGTGCGTGGGAGGCTACCGCCGCTCATCCCCTCCACGAAACTGCAGCTGACGTTCAAGAGGCTTCATAATACTATTCCCATAAGGGTCTCATCAATTATCATTCGAGAAGAAATAATTGACCAAATTTTTACCTGGCTCCCGGACTATACTAGTTCTTAGCATCCAAACGTTTGCTTTCAAACATATTTAATTTTTTATTTTTTTGCATAGTATGATATGATAAATGGATTCTATAGACATGTATTTTGTATTTTATTACCTATCTAAACTGTTACAAAGTACCTAAATGAAACGGATACCGTATTATATGGATATGTACCTACCTACATACCTACTAGGTACATAAATGCTTTATAGCAGTCCATATTACTAGCATTCCGTAGGTATATCAATCACTATTTTCTAACCAATGAACACATATTTACTTTAAAATGTATTCTACAGTAAGATTAAATACTGAAAATCATGAGGTTTTGCCCAAAAATTAGAAATCCGTTACAGCTAGGTTAACATAGGCAACAACGTTCGTATTTTGGCGAGCACAGCCTTAACGGAGATAATACAAATGTATGAACAAATGCACAAGCAGTTGATTTACATAATAATACACGTTCTTAACTACGTCAATCGATTTTTGTATATTTAAACAGAATTAATACCTATAAGAAGAAAACAAGATCTAGAAAAAAAATTGCATCTATCGACTGTAAGACGCAAATCATATGGTTTCTCGCTTTTATCGCTCATAGGTGCTGGTATTATAGAAACGTGAGCAAGCCGCAATATCGGAAGTGCGGCACGGGCCGGGCGCAGGACAAGATACCCGATACCCAAGGCGAGGCGCCAAGGACAAGCCTTGCGGTTCGTCCTTGGCAAGGACGCGGGAAAGCGGTGACTCACCGAGCGGCTGGTGGAGCGCGGCGTGCGCGTCGCAGTCGGCACAGATGGCAGAGCGCAGCATCCGCTCGCGCTGCAGCCGCCGCAGCAGCTGCAGGTGCTGTGGCGTGAACACCGTTCCCGAGCGCTCACCCACCAGCACCACGTCGCCTGCCTCCCACCATGCCTGCTCGCGGAGCGTACCATCGCGATTAAACAAACCCAAGTCCTTGTACCCTTCGGGCGGGCTGAGTGCGCCCCCCTCTGGCTCCTGGTAGCGCTCGCAGGATCCGCATCCTGAGCACTCCTCGTTCTCGCCCTCGTCAGAGTAGCCGCATTCGTCGCGGACGACGATAATATAATCCGCTTCGAAAAACTCGTTAGCGCTCTCGTCGAAGACCACCCTGTGTTTCTTAGATTTTTTGGTCTCTCTAGTTTCTTTTTTGAGTGACGATTTTAAGTTATCGTGATCTTTGTTATGGCGCGTGTCACGAGCGGCGCGATCTCCGCGCTCGGATCTGTCGGCGCGCATCGTCGCGAACGGACCGCGCCGATATGACCTAGGTTCCAATCCTAACGCGCGGCGCGAATTGACAGCTGGCGAAAAGCGGCGCGGCCCGACGGGCGACTGCCGAGCGGCGAGCAGTGCGCGACTCGAATGCCGCGCGCAATGTACAAGCCTACGGAGGCGCGAAGCATGAGCGGCACCACCAAGCAAAGTCGCACGATTGCGCTGCGCGTCGCCACGCCTATCGATCGCTCGTGCCCGCCATGCCGGTGCCCAATTCAGTCACGTCTAACGCCAAGAGCACACCACCAATTACCATCGCCCGTGCCATCCGCGACTCATAAACTTCGGTGACGCGCGCGCTATATAGCATGATCGCGCGAGCGCTAGCCTGCCACGGGGCACTGGCTTCACCCAGCACCCAGCCCACCTCACGCACCTAGCCTAGGTCATTCACAGATACCTCTTACATAAATAATGTAGAAGCATTCATTATGCTCAATTTGCGTAAAATAGGGATAAAATGCTCGTCTGATTGTCTATCTATTTGATATTTTACTTCCATACGAGACCCTTTTTCCAAGACAATTAATATTATTATTAATTTCACTTTATGTAAGTAAGTACATGTATTACATTCTCATGTTCCTCCTCAAGCTGATCTGGCCCGGCAAGCCTCGTATAGACTTTCATCAAGATAAAATATAGCATAGAGCACTCAGGGACAATGTAGCTTTCTACAGTGATATAATTTTCTGAATCGTTTCAATAGTCTAAGAGATTACTGATACCCCTCTACAAACATACAAGTCTGCAAAAGAGATGTTTCATCTTAGGCTTGCACCATGTACACTACATAGAAAAACTCAAAAAATTGGGTATCTAAACAAAATTTGATATTACAATGAACAAACTTTACTTCACTATAGTGTTATTGATAGAGCAAAGCGAGATCTCCAAATCAACTTGGGCACATAGGCAAAATCTTTGTTTGTCCGAGGATAACTTTCGAACCATTGATCCGACCATCGTGAAATTTGGACTATACTCTTCAAGAGGGTTAAATAAAACCCAAAATGAGACGATCCGGTCAAGTGGCACGTTTAATGAAAGGTCTTCATCAGTACATTTCGACTTCGTTTTTATTTTTAGTTTAAACCTTGTAGTTTTTCAGTATTATTAAGGCTAATAAGCCATACTAAAATTTTAACGAAATTTACGGGGTACACCCCACAGCGCTGAAATTTGATATACATGTAGCTTTAGTGACACAAATATAGGAAAAAGTCTAAAATCCAGATTATCTGCAATTTATACCACAAAAAAGTGTAACCAATTAACATTAACTCCCTCTACCTGTAATTTGAATTAACTGTATGTCAATTCAGTTGGTTATAATTTCGTGGCACTATTTTAATAGTCAAGGATTACAAATATTTTTTGTTTTGTTTATAATGGAGACGCGTGAGGTCTCAGTTCGGGGCGAACCACTAGTTTACCTGTGATACAGACATACAAACACTATATTATCTAGAAATAGCTCAACCTTTCAGAAATGACACGGTACCAACCCTATAAAAAATCATCAACATTGGTTGACCCACTTAAATTTTCGTGGGCCCGCGGGCAAAATGGATTGGATAGGGTGTGCCTACCTACATCTACCGGGGCTCGACTATGGAGCGAACGTCTCTAATCAGCACAGTTTCCATTTGGAGCCGTGAGAATAAACAACAATTAGGTAATTATCTATCGGCACGGTCCGATATACCTACATTATACAGCCACAGATAAAATAATACCTACACCATGCCAAATTCAAATTCAATTCAAATTCAAATATTTTTATTCTTTAAAATCACAAGGATCACTTTAAAACGTCAATTTTACTGCCTGTTCCTTCGCGACCAAGCCAGGAAAGAAAGGCAAGAAAACAAGGCTGGTTGTTTTTTTAATGATCCTTTTACAATACATAATACACAAAAGAAATTACGTCTAAATTGTAACATTTTGAACGAGTTGGAGCAGTTTCAATCCCAAGCTTCTCTATCATCTAAATAATCCGATATTTTATAGTAGGCTCTTTTATAAAGATTTTGTTTAATTACGTTTTTAAATTTGTTAATAGTAAATTTTTGTACATCCCTTGGGAGTTTGTTATAAAAGCGCACAACTTGCCCTTTAAACGATTTACTAACTTTATGGAGTCTACAAGTGGCAACAGCGAGTTTATTTTTATATGCTAAATATTGTTGTATAACCTTTATATAGGTAAGTATTTCTACAAGTTATACATCGACAATCATTAAATTACTGCTTTAGCACAGATACAAAACACACCACAGTACAATTACATTTTGAAACAGAGAAAAGACAAAAAAGATACAATGAATTAGTAGAGATAAAAAAAACTATATATATAGATAAATGTGTAGCAGTAAATCCGCCTTGCTTGACTCAGCATTATGCCTGCTATAATGGTAGTCATGTACCCATGCAGCCAAATCCAGTTACAGCAATTAAAATTTCATTAACAAAATAATCTTATATTTATTTTATTTTATTTATTAATCCACAAAACAGATTCTCAGATCCTCAGAACAGAGAAATTATTTATAATTTCAGTCTCGCGTCGGAAGTAGTATTCAAAATGTGACTTGTAAACAATATTTGTGTGAATAATCTAGTAACCAAAATGTGGACTTGATGCAATGCAACCGAAATATTCCTACAATTTCTCTCTTAGTCACTCTGATAGTCAACTAGCCACTAGATAGGTTACCATTGTTGGATCACTAACAAATAATACACAGATAATACAAAGAGCTAGTGATAACATAAGGCTTCTTTAATTATAGCACCTATAATTAAAGACCACAGCACCTATGCTGTTTGTATAATATTGGTGACCACAACTAAGAAATAACTATGGGTAAAAAACATGTCCATGGAAAAATCATACTAAGGGTCAAGGTCGCTCAGCGAGCAATGGAGAGGGCAATGCTTTGCGTTTCACTGCGAGTGAAAACGTGGTGAGTGGTCTACGACACCACGTACTGAAAAATGTAGAATGGCCCCCAAAAGATAAAAAGACGACCTAATAAAAGTGGTTGGAAACCGTTAGATGCAGGCTGCACAAGATTGGTAGGTCTGGATGTCTATGGAGAAGGCCTGTGTTCAGCAATGGATGTCTTATGTCTGGCGATGGCTTGATCGAAATAGTACCTACCTGGTAAGTAAGTTATGTTAATCTTAGAATTGTGAAGGGTTACTTCAGATATAATTAAATGCAATGATATTTATTGCATATTATGGATTAAGATTTCTGGAATAGTAACCTCTTCATGCATCATCACTTTAATCTTCTGTGATTAGTTTACTTTAAACAACTTATTGAGTGACAGAAGTCAAAGGGACGATTCTGATACGATTAGGAAAGAGTGCAATGGTGGGAGTTAGCATTAAGCCCACCATTTCGCAAAATAAAGACGGAATAATTTAATGGCAGTGGTGCAAATTTCACAAGAATTACTATTTTACTTCCACTTTTTAATTTATGACTTTTGCAACTCTGTGGCCTGGTGCTAAAAGGGCCAAAGTATGATTTTTTTTTTGTGCTAAAAGGGCTTTAGTGTATTAACAATCTTTCAAAAGTTACTATGTAAAAAAAGGCTAATGTAGTGTGCGCTTTCATACAGTTAAGTAAAAAAAAATGTTAAAAGGGCTGCAGTATACTTAAGCCGATTAATTATTATTATTTTTTTTTTGAAAGCGCACACTACATTAGCCTTTTTTTACATAGTAACTTTTGAAAGATTGTTAATACACTAAAGCCCTTTTAGCACAAAAAAAAATCATACTTTGGCCCTTTTAGCACCAGGCCACAGAACTTATCCCTGTATTACTCCTACCTATCTAAAAAATTAGTACAAATTCTTTGACTCACCAACAAAATTGTTTGACTATCACGGAATAAAGTCTTTGCTGTACTACTATTGTTATGAAATAAGGAGGAATCTCTGTCTGGTCTGTTCCAAAATCCAAACTCTGTCTGTCGTATTTTATCAAGAAGCTACGCCACGTAGCTTTGATCTACGAAGTGCCTACGCCCAGCTCGTAGCCAGGGTCTCCGTGTAGCCTTTTACGCAACCGACCGCTACAGTCCGTTCTTGTAGAAATATAAATGCAAACTATTTTGAACCTTAACGAAACTTTGACCACCACCATTTTGGCTCTTTTGGTAATCAAAATGACAATATTTTAACGAGCTATTTATCCGCGGACTCGTACGCGTATCGACTTATAATATTAGAGCGCCTCTATTAATTATAGAAAATATGTACGAAAACGTCGTCTGCCGATAAGTAAGCATAGTCGTAGTTTTTAGTTTAACCAAATTAGCTTTTATTTTCCGAACTCTTTGGTTAAACATCAGCGCCTCCCACACCCAGGCTTACCTTTTTATTTTTTTATAACACATTTGCTCGTAAAGGGTCTCTTAATTCACCAATTTCAATATCCTAAGGTATGTTATTACGTACTTGTGCGTTATTGTAATGTAAAACGCACGAGTTTCTTTTTAATTGATCGAGCGAAGCAAGATCCAAATCAACTTGGGCAAATCGGCGATGTATGTATTAGGTTGGAGAAAAAGTTTCATCGCATTTTTTAAGAAAATTCAAATTTTTTTTTAATATAGATCATTTACATTTAACTAAAGTATGTAGGTACCATTTTATTCGATAACTTTTTGCCAAAAAACTTTGAAAAACTACACCCCTTCTGTTGATTAATTCCGGCCGCTTTCTCTCAACTTCTTGCTTTAATCTCATCAGTTGTTCGCAGTAGAGTTCAGAACCGATGGTCCTGCCTGGTGGTAACAGCTCATAATGAATAATGCCCTTCCAATCCCACCACACACACAGCATCACCTTGTTGCGAGTTAACCCGGGTTTCGCCACAGTCTGTGAAGCCTGACCGGCCTTTGACCACGACCTTTTTCGCACGTTCTTGTCGTACGTGATCCACTTTTCATCACCAGTTATCAGATTCTTCAAAAATGGTTCGGTTTCATTACGTCGTAATAAAGAATCACAAATGAGTACACGAATCATTAGGTTTCTTTCAGTGAGCTCGTGGGGTACCCAAATATCGAGCTTTTTTGTGTACCCAGTTTTTTTCAAATGCGCCAAAACTGTTTTGTGGTCAATTCCCAGTTCTTCAGCTACGTCGTAACTACGGATATGCCGATCTTGCTCCACTTTTTCGAAAATAGCATCATTTTTATCCGTAATAGGGCGACCAGAGCGACGTGCATCTTTGACATCAAAATTTCCGGATTGAAAACGCTTAAACCAAATTTGTGCTACGCTCACAGACACTGCACTAGGTCCATAAACATAGCAAATTTTTTTCGCGGCTTGCGTTGCATTTTTACCTTTTTTGTAGTAAAATTTTAAAATGTATCGAATTTCTCCATTAGATTCACTCATCTTCACAGTACGAAAAACAAATAAAAATCTCACATTTTCCTAATTTGAATTTAAAATTATCTTCTTTAAAATTTAAACTTTGAATGATACCAAACCCAGCCAGATACAAATAGTATAGCCAAAGAGATTTTATTACAAGTTCATACATACTTTAATGCGAAAAGACTTTTTCCCCAACCTATTATGTATGTATGTTTGTTTGTCCGAGGATAACTTTCGAAGCGTTTATCCGATCATCGTGAAATTTGGTGTATAGGTAGGTAATAATGGCACAATTTTGGTGTGACTCAATGAGCTAAAAATGTTGGGGGGTTGTTGAGATATTGGGGTTCAAGTGTAGTAAAAAAAAATTAAAATGAGACTATTCGTTCAAATGAGACGTCAAATGAAAGGTCTTCATTTGTACATTTCGAACCCGTTTTTACTTTTAGTAAAGTTTTTGTAGTTTTTGAGTTATTAGCCATAATAAAAACTAAACTTTGACAAAATTCACAGGGTTCACCAGTGACCTCACAATGCTGTAATTTGGTATGCGTGTAGCTTATATATCACAAATATAGACAAAGTCTGAAATCTAGAATAACTGCTATCTTTACCCCAAAAAAGGGTAACCAAATAACATGAACTCCCGTTGCCTGTAATTTGAATGAAACTGTAGATCAAGTAAGGTGGTTTTTATGTCGTGGCACTATTTTGATAGTCAAAGATTACGAATAATATTTTTGTTGTTTTTATGGTAGACTCGCGAGATCGCGAACCACTAGTAAGGTAAAACGAACGGTTTATCAAGATGCTGTGTCTAAAACGAACGGTAGGTACTTTTTTAAATCTTAGCAAAGAGTTTTTATGTCAGAAAAGTGGTCAACATTTTATGAATAAAATAATAATCAATTTTACAAATTGATCAAATTTTTCTAACTGCTTTAACAAGTGATTAAATATTTATTCGCTTAAGAAAGTCCGAGTTTTATTTATTTCCTCGCAAATATGTTATAAAACGTCGTATTTATTTTATTTTATTTATTTATTTATTTATTGTGAACTTTCTACATGTAACTAAAACAAAGTGAACACTGGAAACTGCATTAGTAAAATACTGTGTCGCAGTTTCCAGTGCCCGTGCATACAACTAAATGAGTTTGACGTTCCTTCCTGATTACGTAAGTATACCAATTAACCTAATTACAAAATTGATTTAAATAAAAAAAGTAAAGTATATAAAGAAAACTCAAATAAATAAATATGCTATGCCATGGTAAGTAAGTTGTGTGTAAGTATGTGTGTGTGAGTGTGTTTCAGAGTGTTAGGGGAGTGGGTTTGTGTCTATGAGGGTGTAAATGTGTGTAGTAGTGTGTATGCAGGGGTCTGCGTGTGAGAGGGTTGGAAGGTGTGTGGGTTTGTGGTAATGTGTCAATGAGTGTGTGGTGGTGTGTGTATGTGTAAGGGTGGGTGGAAGTATGCGTATTTGTAAGGGTGAGTGTTTGTGTAGGTATGTGTCTCTGGTGGGTAAGGGTGTACTTGCGAGCGTATAACTAATCTAATGATATAGAGGTGAGTTTATTATTTTACCTGTATGATTTCTTCGGTTTCTTCGTAGGTAAGAGTAGATAGCTTTTTTTTAGCTTTATCTTTACATTTTTTGTGTGTTAAAGGGTAGATATTAAGGTTTTTATTAATTCTGTTATATAAAATGGGGCTTAAGAAATGGAAGTGGCGAAAAGCAAGAACTGTACGGCACGGTTGTGCAGTACATACACTGGCAGTTCTTCTAACTATTGTTGTACTGGCTTCATAGGACAGAGTACAATGCTTACGTAGGACTATATTTAGTATGAAAATCTTTCGTAAAGACATAACATCACTAAGGGAATAGAGCTCTTGCGTTGGGAACAGCATAGGTTTGAAATGCATAACTTTGAGGAGAGCCCAAACGTGACATACGTGCGCTTCAACTTACCGCACTTATATCATAATGTACTATTACGGTGAGGCGACGATTTGTCAACTTCTATTTTCAAATCTATGGCGTAATCCAAGTGTGTTATTTAAATGTTATGGCAAAAATCCTAAGGTCTTTTTCATGTATGACACTGTATAGCCTTGTAAGGTTTCATCAAGATCAGTCCAGCCGTTTATTCGTGAAAATGTAACAAACAGATGAAGGGGCAGACATACAGGGAGACGGAGTTACTTTTACTAATTTATAAATTTGTATGGATATGTAAGTATGGATTTGTATAGAAGTATGATTTGGTTTTACTTGCAATAACGGTGGATCTGAGAAGATGAGTGTATGAAACTTTATGGTTCGAAAATTGTGGTGATGGTACGTTTAGCGTCCTCTCGTGGGTGCAGATGAAAAAATCACATCCTTTTATTGCGTAAAGTATGTGGTATTAAATTATTACCCTGTGTGCACTTAGCTCTACGTTAGGTTCTCACCTCGAACCTCAAGAGTTCTCGCCAAGATTTCACATTGCAAAACTTGCGGAGGTTCTAACTCTGTCATGTTATGAAAGAGTCACTTGCATGATTCATAGATGTCGCTTTTAGAAAAATATTTTAATATTTTTGTTTAATTGTAGTACTTATTTATTATTTATGTACACAGATTATAAATATTACGTTATAATCATCATCATCATCATCGTTAGCCCTTCTCAACCCACTGCTGGGTAAAGGCCTCCCTTGAAGCATATTACGTTATAGGGACTTTAATGAAAAGTGGATTTAATTAATATGGCTTTAATTAAACTTGTATTTCTTGCTAGTCAGATAAGCTATAGCTAGCACCAAACTGACTTAGAACCTTACAGGCCGTTATTTAAAAGACTAAAAGTATTACCTCTTCCTTGTCTTTATATAAAGCAATTAGTCATATTTGTTAAAAAAAAGAGTGTGTGTACTTATGTACACGCGTTAGAAGTTATACTTCTTTGGCGTATGGAAAAATAAATAGTAAATTATTAGTATCACCGTCGTATATGAAATTGATTTAATAAAACCAAACACCAAAATAATATTTATTTATTCACACTGTTTAATTGTACCCTTACGAAACACGTGTTCTACATATAAAAATACTAGAATATACAACTTGAACATAGTTATCAATTTTCATACCACCTAGAACTAACTTCATGCTGTTAAATTTAGGTGTCGGTGTGCGCGCGCATCGTAAAAATTCACTCTCATCATTTTTCTCCATCGCGCCGAAAGAAGTATAACTTTAAAAATCCAAAACTATTTAAAACACACCAAGAAGGTCGTACTCGCTTACTTCGAACGCAAACAAATAATAGGCTCTATCTTCAATTGTGCAAGAAATCCCTGCAGAAAAATGCCAATTTTATGGCTATTAAAATCTTTAATAAACTCCCTGAAGGTCTCAAGGAGTTATCTATTTAGAAGAAAATTGCACTAGTGGTTAATGAACAAATGTTTTAATTAGGTAAATTATTTTTTAAATTGTTTAAATGAAATAATACTATCAATGTAATTATTTATTTATTTTTAATTTTGACATATTGTTAATTTGTAACGTTATATGACATACTTAATTAATGTTCTATCTTTAACTAATTTATGTACCTACATAAACTTATATTACATTCACACATCGATATATCTTGCAGTTCTCACAGATTTTAACTTAGCATTACACTGCCCCACCCTATGTATCAAAGTACCCCTTAGGTGAGGCAGAACGATGCAAAACCGTATTTTTACTAAATTTATATAACCAATTATGTAATTTTTTTTGCAGTCTGCCCATTGTGATTTTACTGTGCTCATATTCAGGTACATAATTGCTTTCAGATGATGTGATTACCATAAATAGGCATACACTCAGTGTTATAATCATGACCCACCTCATGTGTTAAATGGGTTATGAATTCTCACGAGGAACATAAAATAAGTGAAATTTTTTAGCACGAATTTTAGTCTATGAGTGTGCCCCGTTTGATGCGTTAGAATCCTAGCATTCTAGTAGTCTGTGGTGCTGTGTGTCAGTACAGTACTGTCAGTCAAAGTCAAGGAAGATGCTTGGTCAAAGTAATGGGCAGTGCTGCCATTTTAGTCACTTTTTGATTACATCTAGCCACATTTTGAGACTTAGCAGCTACCAAAAAAATATATCGGTAGCTAAATAATTTAGCCACTTAGATTTTTTATGTAGTTTATTCTAATTAGGAGGTAGCCATGCATATATTTTTAAAATTGGCACGCTATTTCAGCCTCTACTTTAATTAGCCAGACCCTAGTATGTTTTTTTTATATTATGTATAAAAAAATGAAAAATGATATAAAATATCACTTTTTTATTAGTTCTAGTTGCTTTTCATTTTCAGCCACTTTTAGCCATTTTTGCAGGTATAAAACTCCCTAAATCCCATTAAAGATATAGTCCGTCTAAAAAGAGTAGACAAAAAATGAGGGCGCCACTGACGTTTAACTGGTATACCCCATACTATACAATAACTGGTTTTGATACTTGCTAATTATTTATTGTATTATTGGCATTAATATTTTATGATTCTAAGCTAACTTAGTACTTCACATAACCACTTTACATCACAATTTGTGGTTTAATTCTACTAATACATATTATTATAAATACGGAAGATTGGGAGGATGGATGGAACTTGGCACAGGAATAGATTATTACCTGGAATAACTAGAGAGCACAGCTAGTAAAATAATAAAACAAGAGTTAAGTGTTATTAATAAAATATTTATTCATAAAATTAGTCGTCCAACATATCAAAATCTAAATATTCGACACCAGACATGTTGTCATCTATTGCCCCAGGAGAATCTTGCCGAGAAGTACTAGGCAGACAGGAATCTTCTGATTCTGCTTCAGACTCACTGCTGCTGCTGCTATCCTCTGCTGAATCCTTCCAAAACTATTCGTCGCACTGTACTCTCGGATTTACCTGAAAATAATAAATTATATTGTTACGTATCAAAACCAGTCACACGCACTATAAATATGTTTTATTTTCATAACCTCAGCTGTACATATAAAAGTAAATATTTCTTGATAAGACCGCTCTTGGATAAGACATTACTATTTAAAGGAGTGTAAAGTGACTAAAAGTACTACATTAATTCATAACTTACCAGTCAGATCCGCTGTTCGTTTATAAACGTGTTCCATCTGCGTGGGCAATCTGCCGGCTTGGAATTCGGCTAAACATCGCATAAAAACTTTGTATATCACTTCACGAGTGCCGCTGCGGATTGTTTTATTCATTTTTCAAATGTTTATAATAAGTTTTTGGATAAAAACTAGAATTGAAGCAAGAATTCAAATGAAAGCAAACAATGTTTACATTACAATGACAAGCAAGTGACAAGAGTGACTTTTAATGAAGTGTTGCCAGCCACAGAATATAGTTAGTTCCTTAAACATTAATTTCTACTCTTTTTAGACGGACTGTAGTCTATGTAGCTAACTACTAGATACGTAGCCGATGTGGCAACACTGGTAATGTGTGCATACCCACATTACCCACTCAACAGTGTTGCCAACTTGGTGGTTTTACCCCTAAATTTAGGGATAAGTTAGATGAAAAGAGATATTTTTAGAGGCCATATTTTTATAAGGGCATACCATTGGCGCATTTTTCAGGTTACTCTTTGTTTAGGGGAATTTTCTAAGGTAGAGAGTAGTAGTAAGAGGTAAATTCTTTTGTAGCGGTGTTTGTAAAGTAAATTAGAAAATTATTGATTGGATTGATGAATTAAATTTTATGAAGGAGTGCAATCTCATAGTCATCAGCAGAAAAATGTTCTTTGTAAATTAAGATAAAAATTAAACGATATTAGTGAATAATCAAGCGTGTAAGTTATATAGTGTTAGAGAGAAAGAGGGGGATTTCGAGATGACGCTAGGGGTGGGGGGACGCTTAGTCGAGGTTGGCAGCACTGCCACTCAACGACCCAATCAAATCAAACTAAACTGCTCAAAGCTCAGAAATATGAAACAGGGTAGGCAAGCATACATTTTTATACAAGGCAAGTTGCAGGGGTGCCAACCGTACGAGGTTCCTCGTACAAATACGAGATTTGTGGTCTTCCGTACGAGGTACGAGGACACTATCAACCTCGTACAATTATGTACGAGATTTTGATAATATGGCCATACGAACATTTTGCATCACCATTATATGATAGTAAAAACTGGTGCCATCTATCAGAACTTGTAGGAACTTCTGACACCAAAAATTTCACTGCCGCATTTACACGATGATTATTTATGGTAGCTATCCCGTCAACCGGGAAATCCCCGACTAATACTCTCGTACTGGACTCTTACTGGAAACTGAGTCAATTTTAAACTCACAAAAGAAATGTAAAGCCGCATGACAACAGATTCAAGATTCATTTAAGATTCAAGATTCATTTATTCAAATAAGATTAACATTACAGACAAATCCAAATCGTTACCGTTATACACCAGAATTAATAAACTTAAAAACTAACACTAAACAATTAAACATTAGACAAACAACCCCCGAAAAGAAAAAAAGTAGATAGATAAAATAGAAGAAAGATAAAATATACGGCTGAAAAAACGATGACAGTGAGGATGTTCCTGACTTATTATTTGGAGAGGAGATGTAAATTAAGTTATCTTGCGAATTTTCGTAATAATAAAGACACATTTAGTTTTTTGTGATTTTACTCGAGTAATTATGAAGATTTTGTGAAATTCAACACAAAGTGATGTTTTATTTAGTAGGAAACTTGCAATAGTTTATTTCATTGAGTAAAAAATCCAGTAGTCTATTATGCCTTACTTTTGGTTTTAGCACGTTTTCGATGCATTATAAATCTACGAGGTTTGAAAGTAAAAATTCAAGATTTTTAGCTGCTTAAGTACGAGGGAATTTTTTTTATGGCTTGCAACCCTGGCAATTTGCTATAAGCCTTTCACAGGAACCTAGCCGGCCATTACACCATATGTTTGAAGTTGTTGTTGACCCAGCGAAATGGATGACAAAATTCGAAAAAATTGTTCCATTTGCCATCTACATTACTACTTGACATGTAAGTTTATATTCGTTTTTATACAGTTAGTTTTGCTATAAGTCACATGGTATTTTTGTAAAATTATGAACGTGTTCGCTGAGCGCAGCCATATTGCCGGTCGGTCCTGTACCGGCATTTTTTACTTAAATTGTAATAAAATCTCTGGAAAAATAATAGTACACTGCCTATTAGAAGCCTTTATTCGTCCAAAGTTCGTCCTAAGCATAATGGGTAGTAAACAACTCGCCTATGTCTGATAGTTTCATACAATATTACAATAGTCATCTGTCATAGGAAGCTCCAGGATGATTTCTATGATCAATTGGCAAGACCTGCCGCAAGTAAAATTTGATGGTATCATCAGCACTATAGTAATCAGTAAGGTGGTCAAACATCTAGGAGTACTAATGGATAGGCATCTATCGGGGAGACCCCATTTAGCAGCGGTAAGCCGAAAGACCTTTGCTGCAGCTGCCTCTCTTAAGCGATTGCAAAACTTCCTTCCGACATTCATCAAAATTGCTTTTGCACAATCATTGCTGCATCCCATTCTTGACTATGGTGACACCAGCTAACTTGTTTTAACTGAAGACTAACTCAACAAGATTGAACCGATTCCAAACTTTTCTATTAGATTCTTATTTAGCTTGCGGAAGTACCGTCACATTTCTCAGTATCGCCACAAGCTGAAGTGGCTACCCATCTGCCTTCGCCGGAATACGCACATCCTTTCCCTCTTTTTTTTCCTTCTACTCCATCATACCTCAAAGAACACTTTGAGTTTATCTGCCTCTCTAACTCCTTATGCTCCTCTGAAACTCTAACATTACATTACATTAGTGCTGTAATTTGGTATGCATGTAGCTTAAGTATCACAAATGTCAGCAAAAGTCTGAAATCTAGAATAACTGCAATTTGTACCCCAAATAAGGATAACCAATTAACATGAACTCCTGTTACCTGTAATTTGAATGAAACTGTAGGTCAAGTTAGTTGATTATTTATTTCGGGGCACTATTTTGATAGTCAAAGATTATGAATAACATTTTTTTTGTTTTAATGGTAGACTCGCGAGATCTCAGTTAGGGGCAAACCACTAGTACTATGTAAAGATTAATATAATTATATTAATATGTATGTAATTTATTATCTTTATATATGTATGTACTTATGTTTTTTTTAGGTACCTATGAGTATCTTATTTATTTCATGCAAATCTGCTATTAATTATTATACATAAGATTCTATTAGGTTAGAACTATTTTATAAACGCCGCCGTCCGCATTTGTTCATATAGATCCTGTCCATCTAAAGGTTACCTGGAAGAGATCGCTTTTAGCGATAAGGTCGCCCATTGTACCTATGATTTCATTTTTTTAGTTAATTTTATTTATATTTTAGTCATTGCAGACCAATCATCACACCTGAAATGAAATTTGCCACTGTTCCTATCATGTGGCCATTTAAACTGAAAACTGCATCAGAAGTAATTTAAGGATCCACGAACCAATTGAGTGCAAAATATGCCACCTTAGCATCTAAATAAATGAGGGAGATTTTCTGGCATTGGCTCATGATAATAGCTATGTGTATCAGTTATTCCCGGTGAATTACCGAATTCTTGGAGAGCTTACTATGAAGCTAATGGTAAGTACTATGAGCTACTTAAATTTATTTATGTAGGTAACTATTTTTAGAGTTAAATTGTTCAAACACCACAGCCATACAAAAATGTATCAGAGTTATCCAGATTAAGATTTAATGTAATATGTCTCTTTGTTTTCCTACATTGAAGTTTTCATATCCAAGATTAGTTAATATAAAACTGAAAGTAGTTAATCATCACTCTGCGTGCTAATAATAAACTTGAATCTACGATCAACAAATGTTGATCGAAGACTTGAATAAGTTAAGTCAAGTTTTGAATGTTCCTGTCAGTGCAAAAAAAAAACATGGTGTAATTATTGCAAGGATAGTAATAGTTTGTTATTAGTTGCACCATCAGTGCTTATTTTTGACCTTTTGTATAAACAAAAACAATTGCAAAATTTCTATTTATAACTGACTTAAAAAAAAGAGGAGGTTCTCAATCTGACTGTATTTTTTTATTTTTTTTATTATTGTTGTTACCTCAGAACTTTCGACTGGGTGAACTAATTTTGATAATGGTTTTTTTAATTGAAACCTTGTGCTTCCCGTGTGGTCCCATTTCAATTTGGTCCAGTGCTGACGATGGCATCCATGAGAAAACCATATAAGTCTTAAAGTTGTTTACTTTTTATGTTATCTTATGTTTGTTAGCTCAGAACTCCGTTATATATCAACCGATTTGGAAAATTTGTATTTCATTTGCAAGGATATACATACTTTTAGATTGACCTCATGGAAATTTCATTAAAATGGTTAGAGTAGTCTGGTTTTTACTGTTATCTGAAGTTGGTTATATTTTTGTTAAAAAGTTACTTGTTCACTTACAGCACCTGATTACCTGATGGACCTCGAGCACAACTTGGGGATTATATTGACATATTGTTACAAGAGGAAAATACAGACAGTAAGTAATTCATTGTTTAATTAAGCTATATTGCACAATTTGGGCTAATTTGGAGAGAGTTTTATTTCCTGAAATCCTACTATCTGTTTACATTGAAATTTAGTGTTTACCTTTTAATATGTTTTTGCTCTGTTCTGTTTGTTTGCTGTGAGGCAAGATCTAGCCCACTCGTATCATAAACATCCTATCTGGAATGTAATCTCAGATCCGCAAACAATAAATATTTATGGTTTGGTTTTGAATGGAATAGATTAACCTAAACATAGGCTGAATATCCCTGCTTAGGAGTCGTCCTTTAATCACGTCAGACTTTAATTTATAATCATTTTTCACATCGAAAAATGCTGCGACGGCGGCATTTAGGGCCTGCCGCCCCGGACCATAGGCCCCCATGGCCCTAGAATATATAAGCCCTTGGCTCTATAATTAGAGTTGACATTCCCACAAGTATTTCTCAAGTCATTATTTAGCAAGTAAAAAATCGCAGTATTATTTTTCAATATCGATGCCTCACGCCTAATACGAGCGCCCCAGGCTGTCGCGACGGCCTAAGCGACGCGTCGCCTAGTTCATCTATATGGACGGGGAGCCGGCCCTGCTTGGTAAAGGAGGACTTTATTTTAAAACATGGTTTACTTATTGTACCGGACATGCCTCCCCCTTCTTCTCCTCCCCCTCCCCCCTCCTCCCCTCCTCCTCCCCCTCCTCCCCCCCTTTGCCCGCTCCCAGTATTTCAACAAATCAACATTCCATTCTACTAATAAATTCACAGTAAAGTACAGGTAGACATTTTTATTATAAGCCGGTCCGTTACACGTATATCTTAAAATAAAATTAAAAAATAAAGTTCGCGTTTCCCTTCGGAAAAAATGGTACCAAGGGGTAAGGAAAAGCAACCCCTACAGAACCCAACCTTCAGAAACCACAAATTTGTGCAGCCCGTTTCTAAAGCCCGCCCTAAGGTTCCATCTAAAGGTTGTATATAATTTTTTTTTATTACATCTAAACTGTATTATGTTCTTTTCAGTACGAAAGACAACCCTAGAGACAAATAACCATTGTAAAATATATGATGACCAACTGCTTGAATACTATTGCACTAAGTGTTTAAAGACCGTTTGCTCGGTCTGTTTGCTTTTTGGCAGTGATGAATCATGCAAAGACCACAATCTGCAGTATACTTCTGAAATTGTAAATGTATTCTTATATATAGATTTTATATAATATAATATGGTCTCCTCACTAGTTTGTGAAATGAGAGTAACCTTATAACAACATATATAATTGATCGAGCGATGCGAGATCTCCAAATCAACTTGGGCAAATCGGCATTGTATGTGTGTATGTATGTATGTTTGTCCGCGGATAACTTTCGAAGCGTTTATCCGATCATCGTGAAATTTGGTATATAGGTAGGTAGTGATGGCACAATTTTGGTATGACTAAACGAGCTAAAAATGTGGGGGGGTTGTTGAGATATTGGCGTTCAAGGGGGGTAAAAAAAACAAAATGGGACTATCCGGTCGAGTGGCACGCCTAATAAAAGGTCTTTGTAAGTACGTTTCGACCCCGTTTGTACAGAAATTATTAGTAGGTACTTATTCATAATAAAATTAATACCATATGGTTTTTGTTAATCTACTGTATTTTCCTACGTTTACGGGGTCTTTTTATGTGTTATTTTCTAATAGCAATAAATTTTGATTGCTGATTCTTACATTATAGGCACTTTAAGTAAATGTTCCTAATAGATTCAATTAATTGAAAAATTATAATAATACAATAAAAATTTGCTATTTTGTGATTTATTCCTTTGTATTCACCCAACTACTTAACTGGATACCAAATCTAACTTTGTAGGTCATCTGGAACTGGGTTAGAGTTTTGATCTATAGGTCAGTGACAAAAATGACGATTTTTGGACGTTAATATCTAAATAATCGTTTGAGGTGTGTTTATGAAATTTGGAGCACATATGTATCTCGCAAATTTCAATATATGAGCCAAATTTACATGTTTATGTGAAATATTTTTTGAGTTACGAGAAGGACACACACGGTGCTGCACGGTTCTGTTAGCTTGAACTTAGCATGACACTCTGCCGCGTGTGTAGATGTTACCTAACGTTTATAGTGTAACTGTTTGTTTTGAAATAAAATAGAAAAAAATAAAAATTAAGCATAGTATGATAAACAAAAAAATGTATTTTATTGTAAAAACGTGCGGGGTGCTTGATGTCAATTGTTATAAATATTTTATTGACAAATATTGGTAAAAGTAGAGTCATTCTGTAAATATCTTAAAAAGCACCCCACGTTTTTTTACAAAAAAATATTTTTTTTTGTTAATCATACTATTCTTAATTTATTATTATATACATAGATTTAAAAAAAATCTACTTTTTAGTTCAATTATCTACATAAGCGTGTTTTTTAACTATTATATATTTTCTATTTTTTAGTTCGGCGACAAAAGCGTATTTTTGTCCTTGACAAGTGGTCAAAATTTTAATTTAATACGACGTTTATTTTTTTATTAAATTAAAACTACAAAGGCCTTCATCATCATCATCATTCTCAGCCCGTGTCGACCCACTGCTGGGCATAGGCCTCTCCTTGTTTCTGCCACTCTTCCCGATCCTGTGCCAGTCTGAACCACGTACGACCCACGGTCTTATGGATGTCACGACCCATCTCGCTGGTGGACAGAATGTCACCTAGCTGCCGTTACGCCGCTCCAAAAGAAATGGAGTCCGGCATCTAACACTAATTTATAATTAATACTAATTTTATAATTTACGTAATCCGCATATTGTTTTCACTCATATAGTGTAAGTAGCATTATTTAATTACTGATTTAAACGGGTATTTATCGCGTATGTACCTTTTTATTTGTTGTCCCGAGTGACGTTTCGACTGTGCAATAGCTGTGGTCACGGGCAGACTGACCACCGTCGCGAGAAATACCCGTTTAAATCAGTAATTATGTACAATGATCGCGAAAGTTTGAAAAATACTACTTAGTTAACACATCACTGTTTGTATACCGTTTACAGTTTTAAATGTATACTTGTTACAGTTTCAGATTGAGTTCACCAGTGAGGAGAGTGAAACAGACGGAAAAGAAACACTTTCAACACTTAGCGTCACTGGATCAGATCCTGAATTGCCCCAACTAGAACCAACGCCAACTAAGCCAATGCTTACAGACACAGAAACCCCAAGCGTTTCAAGGTCATCAATGGCGGTTGAATGCGCACAATCTACTGAGTTTGAAGTATTTGATTTTAAAACTTCTAAAAACAGATCCGTATCGGAATGGGCGCCGCCTGATACTCTTCACAGAAAAGAATTCTTAGCTTCGGTTACGTAAGTATAAAATGAATAAGTACATTTATATTTTAAACTAGCTTCCGCCTGCTGCTGCACACGCGTGGTTTGTCAAAAAATTAGCTAGTATACAGAAATTAATCGAAATTGGTCCAGAGCAGCCGTTATGACGTGATTGAGTAACAAACAAAGAAACATCCAAACTTTCGCATTTATAATATTAGTGTGATATTATCATCAGAAGTCCACGATAAATGGTTTAGAACCAGAAAACGTAGTGTTAAAATGAAAAGTCACAAAGTGTGTAATAAAATAAGAACAACTACAAATTTGTTTTATTTTTTTATAAATGTTCCTAATAGATTCAATTAATTGAAAAATTATAATAATACAATAAAAATTTGCTATTTTGTGATTTATTCCTTTGTATTCACCCAACTACTTAACTGGATACCAAATCTAACTTTGTAGGTCATCTGGAACTGGGTTAGAGTTTTGATCTATAGGTCAGTGACAAAAATGACGATTTTTGGACGTTAATATCTAAATAATCGTTTGAGGTGTGTTTATGAAATTTGGAGCACATATGTATCTCGCAAATTTCAATATATGAGCCAAATTTACATGTTTATGTGAAATATTTTTTGAGTTACGAGAAGGACACACACGGTGCTGCACGGTTCTGTTAGCTTGAACTTAGCATGACACTCTGCCGCGTGTGTAGATGTTACCTAACGTTTATAGTGTAACTGTTTGTTTTGAAATAAAATAGAAAAAAATAAAAATTAAGCATAGTATGATAAACAAAAAAATGTATTTTATTGTAAAAACGTGCGGGGTGCTTGATGTCAATTGTTATAAATATTTTATTGACAAATATTGGTAAAAGTAGAGTCATTCTGTAAATATCTTAAAAAGCACCCCACGTTTTTTTACAAAAAAATATTTTTTTTTGTTAATCATACTATTCTTAATTTATTATTATATACATAGATTTAAAAAAAATCTACTTTTTAGTTCAATTATCTACATAAGCGTGTTTTTTAACTATTATATATTTTCTATTTTTTAGTTCGGCGACAAAAGCGTATTTTTGTCCTTGACAAGTGGTCAAAATTTTAATTTAATACGACGTTTATTTTTTTATTAAATTAAAACTACAAAGGCCTTCATCATCATCATCATTCTCAGCCCGTGTCGACCCACTGCTGGGCATAGGCCTCTCCTTGTTTCTGCCACTCTTCCCGATCCTGTGCCAGTCTGAACCACGTACGACCCACGGTCTTATGGATGTCACGACCCATCTCGCTGGTGGACAGAATGTCACCTAGCTGCCGTTACGCCGCTCCAAAAGAAATGGAGTCCGGCATCTAACACTAATTTATAATTAATACTAATTTTATAATTTACGTAATCCGCATATTGTTTTCACTCATATAGTGTAAGTAGCATTATTTAATTACTGATTTAAACGGGTATTTATCGCGTATGTACCTTTTTATTTGTTGTCCCGAGTGACGTTTCGACTGTGCAATAGCTGTGGTCACGGGCAGACTGACCACCGTCGCGAGAAATACCCGTTTAAATCAGTAATTATGTACAATGATCGCGAAAGTTTGAAAAATACTACTTAGTTAACACATCACTGTTTGTATACCGTTTACAGTTTTAAATGTATACTTGTTACAGTTTCAGATTGAGTTCACCAGTGAGGAGAGTGAAACAGACGGAAAAGAAACACTTTCAACACTTAGCGTCACTGGATCAGATCCTGAATTGCCCCAACTAGAACCAACGCCAACTAAGCCAATGCTTACAGACACAGAAACCCCAAGCGTTTCAAGGTCATCAATGGCGGTTGAATGCGCACAATCTACTGAGTTTGAAGTATTTGATTTTAAAACTTCTAAAAACAGATCCGTATCGGAATGGGCGCCGCCTGATACTCTTCACAGAAAAGAATTCTTAGCTTCGGTTACGTAAGTATAAAATGAATAAGTACATTTATATTTTAAACTAGCTTCCGCCTGCTGCTGCACACGCGTGGTTTGTCAAAAAATTAGCTAGTATACAGAAATTAATCGAAATTGGTCCAGAGCAGCCGTTATGACGTGATTGAGTAACAAACAAAGAAACATCCAAACTTTCGCATTTATAATATTAGTGTGATATTATCATCAGAAGTCCACGATAAATGGTTTAGAACCAGAAAACGTAGTGTTAAAATGAAAAGTCACAAAGTGTGTAATAAAATAAGAACAACTACAAATTTGTTTTATTTTTTTCAGATGCATTGGCAATGCCGGTATTATTTACTTACGCGACGTTGAACAAGAGGGTACGTGTGATAAAATTCACGAGGCGCTCAACGCGAAATGCCAAGACTCTGTTCCAAAGGAGTAAATACATTAAATAGAGCATCAGAGAGCCTTGTATCTCGCCCTATACCAGAACGACTACTGCTTCTATAGAGGCGTTGTGATGAAAGTTGATGAACTAACATCCAATTGCATCGTGCATTACATTGATTACTGCTATGAATACATATGCTCATTCGCCAACAGCCAACATGAGGAAAAGTACAGCATTGCACCAAATACCGATCCAGGCGCACAAATGCGTAATTAGCCACATAAAGCCTATCGGTAACCAATGGGACACAGACACGCTAGACTACATACGCGAGTCGATTGTTGGAAAACACTGCTTTATAAAAGTAGCAGGAAACACAATTGACGGTGGTGGAGCCTGTTGCGGATCGTATGCCTTCGAATTGGCTTTTTACAGCCCATAAGATAACTCCTGGAAAATCGGGATCACAAAATAGGAATCAGGAATGGGCCCACTGACCTTTCGGGATCCTTGAAGCAGCCTGAAAACGCTCCTTTGCACACACTTTCACCAATTCACCAGAAGTCACAGTAATTCAGCAACACCACACGAAGTTTGAGGCTACAGTTAATGCCTTTTGTAAAATACATTTTGATTATATTTTGCGGTGGAATTCAGCGGGTCGCGTACACAAGGCCAAAACTCGACTTTTACGCGCTGCGGTGCGGGGACGACTCATAGTCTTTTCATAGTCAGCGCCATCATGTCAGATTTGGGGGCGCGCGGGTAGGATTTGGAAAAATATTGGAATAGACAAGGAATTGGGAAGAGTTACCTTATATCGTCGAAAGATAGCGTTACCAGACGGTATCACGCCAATTAACATGAGATACAAAAACCTGCGGGTAAACGACCAGTTAGTTGATTTACACTTAGCTAAATACGCAGATGGTTGCAAAGCGAGAAAACTTACAGCTCCGACCTGCAGTGAACAGCGATACACGAGAACGGTTCTGAATATTACTGTTCTAATTCTAGGGTGGGGGGAATAAGATCTGCACTGACGTCCCGCATTGGGGTGTATTGTGCATTACCCCCCTTCTAACCTGACCCCAGCCATCCTAACTCCTTGAAGTAACGGAGCAGGATTTTGGGTTGATGGATGCAGCTTTCCAAGATCCCCGTGGATGCCGTTGTGTTAGCGGGTGAGGATTCGATGAGCTCTTGCAGACCCGTCCTCAGCCTGATATCGCTCGTGGCCGTACAGTGAAGCATCACGTGCTCCACCGTCTCTTCCTCCTGAAGACATGCGCGACAGAGCCCACTGTCCGTGGCCCCGGTCTTCAAGAGGTGATGGTTAAGTTCGCAGTGTCCTGTGATGATTCCCACCATCATCCTTAGATCCTCGCGTTTCATTTTTAACAGGGTATTTGTTGTTTTTCGATTCTTTGCAGGGAACATTGTTTTTGTTTGCTTGCAGTCGGTTCTGCGTTCCCAGACTCTCTGGTGCTCCTTTTCGGAGTTCATCCTCAGTCTATTTTTGATTTCCACCGTTGGCGGATTGGAGAGGTTGCTATCATTTGTGTTTGGTGTAAGCCTGGCTCCTTCTCTTGCTAAGGCGTCTGCCTTGTTATTCTCTGAACAGGAGCTGTGAGCCTTTGTCCATCTGATGATAACACTGTGGTTTTCGGCCAATTTTTGGAGAGCACTGTGGCATTCCGCAATGGATTTCGATCGAGTGTCGGGTCGTCTGAGCGCGTTGATAAGTGCCGCACTGTCTGTTGTGAAAATTAGTTGTATCTTATGGTTTACAGTTGATGAGTGAGGAGGAGCAGACCCACTTGTTGTTGATATTTCCGTTGCTGCCAGGAAAAGTCCAAGTGTCTCCGCCTGGAACGCTGTGGTCAGTTTGTTCAGGGGTTGTGCTCTTGAAAGTCCTATTTCCGGGCAGTAAAAGCCACAACCTGCCCCCGTTTTATTTCTTGCTCCATCTGTATAGATGTGATATACAGTTGGTGTTTGTATTGATGATGTTATCACCTGGTCATCCATATGATAGCCTTTGTTTGTTAGGTATATTGTTGTTATTCTGTCTGTGCCCATTTCTGCTTCCGGAATGATAGCGATGGCTTTATCCAGAATTCTGCAGTGGTTCGTTTTCTTGCCATTTCCATTCCATTGGTTGGTAGATTTTATTCTTAGCGCTGCCGCCTTTGCTTCTTGCTGTATATACACTTGAAGTGGCGTCATTCCAAGTATGATATCCAGCGCAGCTGACGGAGTTGATTTTGTGCAGCTGCTAATGAGAGAGCATGCTAACCTTTGGACTTGTTGCAGCCTGTTTATTGCCGTTACTAGGTTGGTTCTTGGCCACCATACGACAGCGCCGTATGTAAGTACCGGTCGAACCATGACCGTGTACAGCCAGAGGCATAGTTTCGGTTTCAGGCCCCAGTCCTTGCCAACGGCACGTGTGCACTGCCATAACACATTTGTGGCCTTTGTTGTTACGTGATCGAGCTGTTTTCCCCAAATCAGTTTGCTGTCGAGCCATACTCCTAGATACTTGACTTCTTTGGTGAGATTTAGTTTTGTTCCAAAGAGTGATGGAAGGTCTAGTTTCGGTAGTTTCAGTTTCCGTGTGAAGAGAACAAGCTCCGTTTTATTTGGGTTGATGGAGAGACTGTGCTTGTGGCACCACTGTTCCACGATGCGTAGTGCTTTCTGCATCTTTTCGCATAGGGTGGATTCAAACAGTCCTGATACCATGATAGCAAGATCATCTGCGTATGCAATAGTAAGTATGCCGTCTTTGTTGAGTGCGTCGAGGAGTTCGTTAGCTACAAGAATCCAAAGGAGTGGGGAGAGTACACCTCCTTGTGGACAACCCTTTGTAACCTTGCAGCGTGTGACTGCCGAGCTTTCTATTTGTGCCGCTCTGTTAGCAAGCATTTGTGTTATCCATCTATTTAGGTTTTCTTCCACACCCTGGTCCCTTAGGCCCTTTGTGATGCTTGGGAAGGTTGTCTTGTCGAAAGCGCCTTCTATGTCTATGAATGTCACTAAACAAGACTGTTTGTTCTCTAGAGCGCCTTCAATCTTTTTTTTTTTTTTTTTTTTATCTAGTTTGTTTTAAGGAACTTGCGTCGTTCTCTACGACGATGTCAGTTCCATAATTGGCTACAGTAATTAATGACTATACAGCATCCTTCAGCAGGTCGTATATGGACCGGTAGAGCATGTTAGCTGAGTCAGATGTTTGCTCAGCTAATACACTCTGAAACAGGCCCACATCGACCTGGTTGAATTTCAGCGCTCTGTACGCCTTCAATCTTGTGAACCACTTGGTGAAGTGCCGTTTCAGTGGACTTTCCTGATTGGTAGGCGTGTTGAACCTAATATTACTGTTATTTCTGTTATCTTTTTTATATTATGTAATATGTCTGTTATTCTCATAATTCTATTATTTATTGGAACATCATTAAGGCAGCGGAAAGTGAAGATGTTACAGGAAAATATGTCACATTTCCTATACAGCTGGATGATTATTATTGGATAACGCAATATTGAAATGACATATGATAGGCAGGTATTCCCACATAGCATATCCATGATGTGGAAACAAAATACAATGTACGAGGAAATGTTTCAGGAGATTCACGAAAAAGTGGAAAATATGCCACTCCTGAAAGACATAATAGAAGAAGAATAAAATAAAAAGATGTCAAAAAATAATAATCAGGTATATATAAATTACTTAACCTGAACAACTTAATGTGAATACATTTCCAATATTTATTCTAAAAAGGATAGTAATCCAATAACTCATTGTGTTATTATTATTTTGTTATAACAATTAAGATAGATAAGTAGAAAATACATGTATTATTTTGAAACATATTAAAAAATAAAAGGTTCTAATAAAATGTTTTCATATAAGTAATTTGGTTTTATTTTATAGCAGTAGACTCAAATGGTTTTAGGAATCTGATGAAAGCAAATTGGTACAAGTCATACACAAGTCATTTCATCGGCATTACGAGAGCTGTACATCCATGATCCGAAAATTAATATACCTACTTATCTTAGTAGTAGTTTAGTAACACAAGATGCTTTCTAGGTTCTTTTTAGGTTCTTGTTTATGTCCTATTTTGAGGTCGCATCGGGGCGAACCACTAGTAATCTAAATAGTTCCATCACAGAACATTACACTACCTAAAAGTGGCTAAAGTGTAGCCCTCATATGGACACCTTGGAAAATCCGTCAAGAGCTTATATTTTTGTAGTGAATTCCTTTTTTTTATAAGGCTCGTACTCGGAAATAAATAGGGTTGCATCAAAGTAACATCCGCCCGCTTATAGTAGCGCTATAGTATAGACCAGCCTCAGATTATACAAACAAACAGATAGAGCGCGCCGAACGAGCGAGTGAAGCCACACAAGCGAATACAATCTCGCGGCAGTGCTAAAAAAGATAGCGTCGTACTGCTTGAACGTCTCGAGCTTGGTCTCGAGTGATTCATTATTTTCTGTCAAAAATGACGTCTTGTGTTAAATTAAATTTTACAGTGTAAAAGTTGTTCCCAAAAACAAAAAAAAGTGGATGGAATATCATTTCACAAGTAACTATAAATTATTTAATTGATTTTATTATTTATTCACCCAATAATTAAACGGTTGTCTCGAAACACAAAACCTCGACATTAGTTCGACTGTGTTGCCAGTTTTCGGCAAAATGTTTTCCCTTCAATTGTGGAAACTACCTGTTGATCTAGGCGTTAGCTAGCCTGACTGTTAAATGTACGGACGTGGGTTCGATTCCCACGCGTAATCTCACGCCTAAGTTGTTATTCCGAATTTGTATGTATTTCTATAATTATATTATTGCCGTTTACTGTGATTCGGTGATTAATATCTTATGCGGGATTTTAAATATAATTGTATATGTATAACAATTTAGTTCCGTATATATATATGTAATGTATTTACATTACATATACATATATAATAAATGATATATATAGAGAAGTAATAGCGATCCGCCCTCGCTTCGCTTCGGGAAAAATATCCTACCAGAACATTTTACCGGGATAAAAATATCCTATATGTTAATCCAGATCATATTCAATATGTGCCAAATTTCACAGAGTGAATCTGGTGAAGTTGTTGATAGAAAAGTATTTAATGGTGCGATTGCACTATCTAGCAAAATTAGAAACTAATTCTCGACATGTAGAAGCCAAACGGCAATATTACAAGAAATTAGTGCAAAATTAAGGTGGTTAATTTTTTTGGCAATATAATTAATTATGATTTTAATAAATATTTTGGATTCATATGTATGTTTTTTATCAGTCTAATGAAATGAATATACTATATAATAATATATAATACTATACTATATATATACTATATAATAATTACTACAGAAAAAACTAAAGTATTATTATAAAGTCCATTTTTCCAAAAAGTCTTATTGTAATTTTTCAAATTCTAATAACAGTCCGGAGTCAGGAATATATCCTGCGTTGTTGGCTAGTCTCTTGCGAGATGGCCGCCGTAGCCGTAATTCGGCCAGGAGGACATTAAAGTCCATGTGAACCTCAATAAACACCGGACGGACCGCTAGTTATAAAAATCTTCACATATTATTTCTTCTGTAATTTTACAATGCGTTTACAATGGTACATGAAATATTTAAGTGTTTAATAAACTAGTTAATTAAACAATTGTTCAATCCTAATACTCACACAAATTTGTATTCAATTAGTAACAAATTCATGTATCCAAATAAAATTTTAGAACCTGTTGTCGTAAAAGGACATTAAAAAAATACAGGGAGTTTTTTTCTTTTTCTGGTATCATTACACGCACACTGATGCACGTGTCTCTACAGAGCTATTTCTAATCGCCACGCACACATGAATGATAAGTGGCGTCATACTGTTTGTTGCGTACACTCTATCTGTTTCTTTGTATAATCTGAGAGACCAGCGCTATAGTAGTATAAATATGCTACTATAGCACAATGCTGAGTGGTGACCGTTTTTGCTCACAAATCTGTTCATTATTTTATACCCATTTGTCTAAGCCATTGCACACTTGTGATGCAAAATAAACGTTTTTCTATTCTATTCTATTATATTCCTATATCCCAGCATCTGGACACCTTGGAGAATCCGTCAATAGCGCAGCCTTCTGAAGTTGTTTGGTTACGAATTTGTAGTGGATTTTTTTAATGTAGTGAGATCTTTTAAGAAATAAATGGATTTTAGTCAAAATGGAAGTTTCACTTGAATCTCCACCACGAAGAAATCTAGAAGAACCGTACAAAGCTCAAAATACTGCCGTAGTCGAGGAAAAGTTGATAACAAAGTTTCACCGAAATCGGTTCAGAATTTTATGAGATAATGAGATCGAAAGAAAAACTCAAATTAACGTCTTATAAGGTTATAAACACGAGTGCGTGAAGTTAGCCCCGCACTTTTGAATAATCTGAATTCTGACAATTGTGCTGAATTGTTCTACATTGTTCTAGAATATTACATCTCTAAAGTCAATAACACCGTTGGAAAACGAAGATACCGGTTTTCGTAGCCAGCCCCGCACTTTTGGATTTTTGAAATTTTGATGACTGTTCTAGGTTTGTTCTACATTGTGCCAGAATAATAGCATTCCAAAGTTAAAATTGAAGTCAGAAATCTCAAAAAACTGTTTCCAACGAAGTTTTATTGAGAAGCGGGATTAGTGCCGCTCTTCTTAATTTTCCAGTTTTTTACAGTTGTTCTGAATTTTTCTAGGTTAGTTCTGCATTGTTCCAAAAGTAAAAAAATCTATCATCAAAATTTAAGCTAGAAAACTGAAATACCGAAGTGTGAAGTTAGCCCCGCACTTTTCGATTTTCCAGTTTTTGACAGTTGTTCTGAATTGTTCTAGGTTTGTTCTGCATTGTTCCAAAAGGAAAAAATTCAAAAGTGCGGAGCTAACTTCAAGCACTCTGTCGACTTTCGTCCCAACAAAAAATGAATGTTTCCATTTCCATGCATAGAAGAGACGAATTGATAAAAAATAAGTATGTATTGTTATTGAGTAAACGATCTCGTGGCACAGTGGGCACGCAGGAGGTAGTGGGTTCGATTCCCGCCACGGAACAAATGTTTGTGTGGTCTACATATATTTGTCCGGGTTTGGATGTTTTCTATTATTTATATCGACGGCAGAAAGCGATTTTGTCGTATCTCAAAATATCTAATTTTACACCAGAGCCAAATAACTATTTAAATAAAATAATAACTCGTACATTAATAAAGATAGAACGTTGAAATTTGGAAAATATTTTTATCAATTTAAGTTTTATTTGATACAGTTAATTGGAATGTCCTAAAGTTACTGCTTCATTGATTTTTAACTAGTTACAGCAATTAATGTTTCAATATCGAACAGCGGAAATTTTTGAGATACGCCATTTCCGCTTTCTGCCGTCGATATGTATGTATTTACAAAAAAAAATATATTATCAGTTATCTGGTTCCTTCCCATAGTACAAGCTCTGGTTAGATTGGGGCTAGATAGCGCTTTGTCAAATGTCCAGCTATATTAATTATTTTTCTATTTATTATAGTTATTATAAAATGAGCAATTTTATCATAATAAAACATAGGCGTATTTTTAATGTAATTTGTATGTCTCGTAATTTTCTGCAATCTGCCGTATTTTTAGGCTAGAGGCACGGTAATTTTGAAAAATGGAGTTGGACACACTGTCACTCAAAGAGAAATAGAGTAGAAAACTACTATAACACTGTCACTGTCACAGCACAGTCAGTACTTCAGTAATCCAGACTGAACACTAAATCAATATTGAACTATTAATTCAGTACCTATCAATAGTCGCATGGCCATTTTAATTCAAATTAATGCAAATACCTACAAAGATCTTGTTGATATAATTTTTTGCAATTGTTCAAATAATTAAATATTGCTGCAGTGTTAACGTATTATTTATCTAATTTGTGAGCTAATTTCATCCTAAATCCAACAAATGTAAATTATGTTATTGCAAACTCAACAAGGTATTTCATCACCATCACTGTGTCCAGTTTCGTGAATAGGTATATTTTAGTGATAGGTAATTAAATACCTGAACGCCTATAGTGTCATCCCCAAGAAGTGAAAATTATTGGGATGATGTAGCGCGCATGTCCATCGTACCGTCCGCCCGCGGGGTCATCGATTTTATCGCTTGGAGGTTGGAGGTCACCGCGCCGGCATAATGTGAAGGGTGGGGGCGCGGAGGGGTGGTGCAACGCAAAACAAAATCCATATGCACCATTGAATGGGTGAGGGAGGGAGACAGACTCACTCATCTAATATACTGATGTGGAAATTACTAAAATAATCAGTTAATTTGCTAGGAATCTCATCAGGTTTTGCTTTAGTTAAGTGAAAATCCTTGATATTCAAGTTTTTAAGTGTGGGTACCCATAGTGGATAACAACAACAGGTACCTAATGTAACAATTTCTGTCTGTAACAAAAGGGCAACTTTAAGGACTCCTACCATGAATTGATTATAGTTATAGATACAAAGTCTAATTCCATCAAGTGAAGCTGAGTAGGTACTTGCATTGATGATTTTAGCTTTAAGTGTGAAATAGTTAAGCGTTACTAGCTACTGTGATATGCCAAAAGTAGAAACTACTTACATTTTTTTGCATCAAGTAAACATTTATTTTCTCTGATTCCTCCTATTACTTATGACTAGTGAACAGACATTTGGATGCATATTTACCTAAAGATGATTTTTGGCTAACAAATTATGGATTCTTAGAATATATTTATTAAAAATAAAATCCCGGGATTTGATACATATTAATTTAACGTTAAATATTAAGCAGGTAGAATTTGCCATCTCACTCGTACACTTACAAAATGCTTATATTCTTTGAGGTATAATAGGCGCGATCTGACACTTGTTACAAGGTTGTTTTCACTTTGTCAAAAATTACTGACAGTAAAAGTAGGGAAAAGCAACCATATTACGTTGTAACAAGGCATTATGTATGTGCCAAAGTGTGGGTTTTTTCATAGAATGTGAATTTCTTTAGACTATATGAGGGATGAATGACATACCATAAAAACCTATGCAGCTTTAAGGGATGTTTAGGTTTAGTAGATAAATAAATAAAAAAAATTAACACATGATAAATTTGTTATTCCGTAATCACAGAATTTTTTCGATAAAAAAGCCATACTAATGCTATTCATACTAGCCAACTTTGAACTTTGGTAAATATGCATCCCAATATCCGATCACTACTTATGGCTGTTTCTGTTTACTGCATAAGTAGTATTTTCTTTGCATCCTTATGTTATGTTATGTTATGTTGGTGGACTCCCTTTTCCGCATTCAAACTCTGTATGTGGTCCATTATGCGTGAGAGAGTTGACTATATGGATAGCCAGCCTAACTCCGACCAGAAGCGCAGAAGTTTCCTGGGGTCTTCGCAGGCTTCACGGAGTGACCTTGGATTGTCCAGGATTTCTGCACGTTGTGCTGTTACCCCCACGCATTCCAGGACTACGTGGGCAGCTGATTCTTCTTCGGTGAGACATGCCCTGCAGAGTGGGCTGTCTGTTGCTCCGATGGTGTAGAGGTGTTTGTTCAGGGGGCCATGTCCTGTAAGGGTCCCCACGATGATTCGAAGGTCCAGTCTTTGAAGGTTGAGCAGTCGACGTGTCAGTCGTGGCGAGACGGCCGGCAGAGCCATCCTCGACTGTCTGCAGTCCATGGTCTGTGCCCAGCGTTCGTTGTGTAGGTTTAGAGTACGATTCCGTATCCATGCTCGTAGCTTAGTGAAAGGTAGAGGGAGGAATGGAGGTGGGCCTATAGCCGTGGTTTCCGATCCTCTTCTAGCTAGTTCATCTGCAGCATCGTTGCCTAGTGATCCGCTATGCCCCTTGATCCATTGTAAGATCACCTTGTTTTTTGTGGCAATTCTTTCTAGGGCTAAGTGGCATTCGTAAACAAGCTTGGAGTTTGCATCCTTGAGAAAATGATAACAATTACAAGTTTAAAACTATCTGCAAAATTGTTATTTAATTTTAACAATATGAAAAATATAATTTCAGGTAATGGGTTCATGTTGCAGTAGGGATAATTCACCTATGGATGGTGACCTCAGAGAAAGTGTGAGCATCTCTGTAAGGAGCTTTAGCAACAACTCTTCTGCTATCATGGGATACCCACAAACATTTAAGATGATTGAACAATACATTCTGCAAATGGTGGAGATGGTGGCTGACATTAGCCAAACGTAAGTTTTAATGAGGTTTTATAATAAGGCTTTAGTACTAAAGAAACTTCAAGAGCAAGACATTAGAATATTTTTTACTAGTTCTACATTCTCCAAGAAGGCTGGACACAATGAGATTGAATCTGATAGCTTTAAGTTATGAACATACCAAAAATGTTACCACCACACAACACAGACAATGATCTAGAACCTAGGAGTTTACAAGTCTCACTCCAGACTTAAAGACTTGATAGGTTGTGTTACATCTTCGACCATCATTTACAAATGAAAAAACATTTAAAAAATGTTTTGCTAATACTTCTTTTCTGAATACCTACATGCATTTATACATAACGCAGGCTTCTGGAGTACAAAACAGTATCTCTTGTGTGACAAGAACTAACAGCGACTAGGTCTCATGAATTTTTGTTTTGGTATTATAATCTGATAATAGAATTTCATAAAAATTTGAAACATAATAAGATAAATGTTTGTTTAGTTTTGCAACAAAGTGCCGGTTTTCTTAAAGCTGGCCATACATGAGGACTGTATGGTGCTCACGCCACTCCACAAGATTTATTTATTTATTAAGATTCCACGCCAACACTCCAAAAAGACTCCCAGAAACTGTCCGTGTATGCGAAATCTCAAGTGGATTGCATGGAGTCCTAGAAATATTTGGATATCCAATCATTCAAAAATCCAAGATCCAACGAACGCGGAGTTCGGCGTGTACATGCCGCGCGCGGCCGTCTGTGGCCGATTCAACAATCCAATAAATCCAATTCGCGCTCGGATTGGAGTCTTCGTGTGTGTGCTCGATTTTTAACTCCGCAGGACTCCTCGCTACGCAGAGTGATGGAAATGGAGTCCTTGTGTATAGCCAGCTTTTCAAGATTTTTTCCTCGCTTTTCATCTCGTGAAACGTGGCAAAAACAATATTTACATTTCGCAAAACAAGTTGCTTCTGCATAGACTTTTAAGCATACATGCATCGCGTATACTTTACGCGTTTTTCGTTGAGCGATAGTAACATTTACATAATAAAATTGTTTTCTGCTCTGCAATAGGCGATATAAGATAATACTTAGCTAATGTTCTTGTACGCAGTTTACTCCCTTCCTTTGCCGTGGTACCATTAGTCAGTTCCATTGATATTTTTTTGTAGTACTATTGCTCTAGCAACTGTACGTAACTCTACTGAAACAACAATATTTTAACAACTAGACGTTTCTATGCTGAATCAGCATTACTCTAGCGACTGTACGTTACTCTACTGGATCGACATAGTTAGATTTAATATTGATCTTCAGATATAAGCTTTGCGATTGTAGTATAGGTACTATCCTCGACATGTATTATTGCGATTTGTTAATGCCGAGTGTACTACCGCGTCTACACATAAAGAGCGAGAGAGTAGGCATGCGACTAAATGAGTAGCGTGCGCGCATCTATTAACGGTACATTCGCCACTCGTCTCAAATGAGTAAACGCGATGTAAACGTTCTCTACTCGGTGTATAGCGAGCATTTCGACGAGCGCGTACGCGAATGCCGTATAACAGTTGCAATTGCGAAAACACATATTGCACCTACTTAAAATAAGACATTGTTTTCGTTCTTCTGTTACTCTCTTAAACGGGTATTTATTTTAGATTTGAAGAAAATCCTGTGCCCCTGGTGAAACTCCATTCCATTGCTGATGATGCTGAAGGGTGGCAGCGCGTAGTTGAAGGTCTTGTCAAAAGTGTTCCACTGGACCAAGCACTGGGACCCTCAGCTATCACAATTATCTTTGACGATTGCCCTCTGCCGGCGGTGAATACCGTTATAAGTGTAAGTCGATAAAATAGTCTCTAGTGAGACCGAGACAATGGTATCCGTTTTGTCAAAGGCTTGGTCGCTTGCTGTAAACCGAACATTATTGGATATTAATAAGACCAGTCCATAAAACTATTATTGCTGGAGCACATATGGCAGCCCAGCTTTTATCTAGCGTAAATATCGTTCTATCCAGAGCGAAATATGTTTTAGCTATATGACTTGAGTTCTTTATTCAAGTTTCTTAATCGCTTTTGCGGATTTATTTTTAAGCTCTTAATTTTTCATACAACTTGTACATTCAAACATTATCACGGGTGTACCATTTTTGACTGTTATAATTTCTTTACCAGACGTTGGAAAGTTTGGGGCTTGGCCGTGCACGAGCTTTGTCTTGCAACATCAACGCTGATACTAAACGCGAAGAACGGAACATGCTGGTTGTACTTGGTTGCATGGCTGAGAAATTCGCTGGGCCAATCAGTGGCAAGCTGTTGAGTGAGAACGTTATGGAATATCTGTTAACGTTTATCGTGAGTACAGTAACATCTTTAATACACTGGTTATAACAACTAAAAAAGTATATTACTCAGGAGTGGATTCCTCGGGCTGATGATAGATAATTGAGTTACTGTAGATCAGAAAATTGTTTATTGCACTAATAAAATAATACATAGACGAACTTAATGCTAATTAGCATTTTCTTCCACCTAACCTTTGTGTAGTATAGATTAAGTGGTACTGCCAGAAAATAGATAAAAAAATGTATACTTAGGTAACTTTAACAAAAAATAAACTTACAAAAATTAATAATAAATTAGTAATTAATAATAATAAAACACATACATAAACGAAATACATAAATATACCGTCATAAAGTGCTCAATTTTGTTGACTATTTTGAAGAGAAATAAAGTGTTTATAGAGTTTGGATTTGAAGATTCCCATAGAGGCGGCCCTGCGGATTTCCACAGGAAGAGAATTCCTCAAGCCGATAGCAGTCACAGTAAAAGAGTTAGTGTAGAAATAAGTTTTATACTCACGTGTCTTTAATAAAAGATGTTAAGAAGGACGATCAGGTGGAAAAAGAAGAGAAAAACGTTCTATAAGACAGCGTGGAGACAGAGGATTCTAAAGATAAAAATAAAGAACAGAGTATATGAGTATCCCGACGAAACCAGATTTTGAGCCACTTTAACTGCGAGCGGTACTGTGAGATGTGGTCACACTTGCATAGCCCGTACGGTTTCCACCAACGGGGAGAGAAGCGATCGGTAAAATCAGCCAATAGAATAACGTTAAAATTGTTTCACGTCATCTTCGTGCATTTTTATTGCTTCTTCTCCTTCTTAGCGTGTCAATAGGTATACTTAAACTGTGTTAGACAGGTACTTGGCCACATTGATGGCGTCAGGAGAAGCCGTTCTCAAGTCTTCCATCGTGCAGATGTTCAGTTTCTATTGATTGATTTTACACATCTCTCTGCTTAGCTTCGGTTGATATCGGCCCCATTATAATGTTTAGAGTTGATTTTAATCTGATAATTTTGTTCTAGACGGACCACCGCATACCTGAACTAGTGCTTCACGCAATGATAACTGCAGAGATGTTCGCAAAGACTAAAGATAATAAGGAGGCTCTACAAGCGTACTTCGCTAGCCAACAGATTACGAATCCACTTGTACCGTTGGAGCGCTACTGCAGCTCCGATGATATACTGTGGCTTAAAGTGGGCTTCTGCGCTCGCTGGCTTCTTGATAACATGTGTGAGTACAAGTTCATCATCATCATAGCCATAAGACGTCAACTGCTGAACATAGGCCTTCCAATAGATTTCCAGAGCGACCTATCTTGTAACGGCGTAAAAAATTAAATATATTAATAATCCGAGTTCAGTTACGATGCCACTGACAGACATACATATACAAAGAGACAGGCAACGCAGTTTAGAATACCATTTTTTTGTATCGAACTAGTGTCAGTTTACACAGACCGACTCGGAGAGGAGATTATATTTTTATTGCATTTAAAAAATAGTTTTGGGTCATTAAGGTTTACTTGTCTTACACTGAGCGCATTAAGATCGGCTCCATTTAAAAATAAAGTGAAATTAAATAAAAGAACCTTCTTTCAATGACCCAAAACTCTTTTTTAAACGCGATAAAAATATACTCCTGTCTGAGCCAGTCTGTGTGAACAGACACTTACGTCTCAAGTAATAATTTACAGTCTCTGAAGAGCCAGGTTTGGTGTTAGTTGCCATTTGAAAACCATCATCCATATTTTAAAATATTTGTTTCTGATGTTGCTAAAGTCTAACAATTTTACTTCGTCTCTGATCAACAGCTGCGTAAAACATCCTTAACTTATTTCTTTCTCTTTATTTTATTAAATTCCTTCTTATTTGATTGATTTATTGAAAATTCTTTATATAAATTAATATATCTGTATATAGGCGAACTTAATGCTAGCAAGCATTCTCTTCCAGTTAACCTTTGCGTAGTGTGGAAAATATATTTTGTAGGAAAAATTTAAGTAAATATAACTAAGTTACATTGTTAACAATACCAAACATCAAAAATTATATAATTATACAGTATTTTCAACATACGTACTTTCTAATATTACACATCAATAAACACTGTATTGTATTGTATTTTATTCATCCATAGACATATTCACATGTACGTAGGCTGTTCATATCAACAGAAATATAAATAATTAAAATGAACAAATTAATACATAACAATATTAAGTATAATATATAAAATTAGTTGGTAGCAGCAAAAGCATTGTCAGATTGTATAAATTTATAAAAATAAATTAATAAAGTAATTAATCGAATGTCCAATAGTATGTCATGAATATTACATTCAACGTAACTAAATTATGACACAATCAATTAATTATACCTACTCAATAATTTTAAATACATTTAAGCATTTCCTCATCTGCAAAAGCTTCATTAATGTTATAATAACTTTTGTCAATTAATAAGTTTCTTGTGTAAGATTTAAAGCTAGAACTTGATTCCAGTACAGTAATAGCTTTTTGATACTTTTGTAAGCCGTGCACAACCAGGCAATCCTTGTTCCTAGTGACTTTGAAAGATGAATTCACCAATCATCGTCATAATACTACTAGTTGAAATAATAGATAAATGAATACATAGTTACAATAATACTAATTAAGAGGAAATCCGGGAAGCAAGACATTTGGAAAATAATGTATTTAACAAATCTATTGCTGTCGCACTGTGCCCTATATGCCCTATGTGCGTGCGATAGAGACCACTGCAGGTCGGGTTGATTATACCTATTTAAAATAGACGAAATCACTGTTTCGTAGTCTGTTTCCTCCTCCAAAACTGGACCGATTTAAATTTTTTTTTCAAATATGTAATAAAAAGGGCTTTGGCTATGTTTGTACGTTTTGTTTTTTTATTTATATTCGTCAAATTTGTTTGCTGTATGTCTGAAAATGGCCAGTAAAAATTAGCAATTTCTGTGACTTTAGAAGGTTCCTAGTTCTTATAATAATTAATTTATGGAGAAAATCTAACCGTAGGGACATGACCGTGGTACTTGTAGATTGTATGGTAAAAAAATATTTGCTCTAGTATCACTATCCAGAGAGGAAACAGGGGACTTCGTTTGTATGGGTAAAAAGCAGCCCAGATTTCCTCTTAAACTCATTATTATTTATGTTGTTACAGTTTTCGCGGAGGGCCGCCCGCTTTCTTATACCACCTTTGATATGAGCACCACAAACGCAATGCTCGACTGGAAAGATACTACTGATTTTGTTAAGATCTCCCCGGATGGGTTGGAGGCTCGCTGTGATGTGCATACGTTTGAAAGCGTGCATTGCACCTTCCAGGTACATATTACATAAATTAATATTACTGAACATTTCACAGGGCGCTATTATTAGGCCCCAAATTAAGCAAAGCTTGTATGCAAAGCCATGAGAACCAGATAACTGATAGATTACCTATACCTACTTTTTTTTGTAAATACATCTGTTAAACATTATACATAATATAATACACATATAATATAATATATGAATAATGTATATATATATGATACTAGCTGACCCGCCTGCCTCTTCGCACGCGTAGTTTGTCAATAAAAACTTCCTTCTGCGTAGTCGGGTAAAAAGTATCCTATGTCTCAATCCCGGTCAAATTCTATTTATATTTTTTATTTATTTATTATCAACCATTCGTGTCCCACTGCTGGGCAAAGGCCTCCCCCCATTCTTTCCAGACTTGGCGGTCCTGAGCTGATTGTGGCCAATCCGTTAGGAATTTATCCAGCTCGTCCCGCCATCTACGTTTCGGTCTGCCGCGTCGCCTTCTCGCTGGATCAGGACGCCACTCGGTGGCTATCCTTGCCCACAGCTCACTTGGCATGCGACAGACATGCCCAGCCCAGTTCCATTTCAGCTGAGCGGCTTTGGTGGCTACGTCAACAATTTTGGTCTTTGAGCGCAGTTCAGTGTTCCGGACTCTGTCCGTCCGCTTGACACCCAAGATGCTGCGTTCCATCGCACGCTGACAAACTTTGAGCTTGGACTTTAAAATGTTAGTCAGTGACCAGTTCTGCGCACCATATGTCAAAACGGGAAGGATGCATACGTCTATTAGCTTTCTCTTGAGCGTTAAAGGAAGATCTCCTTTCATCATATCTCCCATGGCCCAATAGCTCCTCCAGGCATTTTCGGTTCGCCCAGCGATTTCCTTAACCTGCCTGTCGTCGAAGGAGACTATTTGGTCTAGGTAGATATACTCTTGGACTAAATTCAGAACTAAATTTTATTATGTTTATTGGTTGGACATTGGTTATAGTGGTTTGACTTGAGGAAAGGACATAATCGATTTCATTTTTATACGTTCCACATGGGGAGACCCATATCCAACGTTCAGGTTTTTTAAAGAGGAAAGTGTTGTTGATCCTTAAACTTTGTCCAAACGCGAATTGGATGAGACGTTCCCCTCGTTCGTTTCGGACACCTAGTCCGTGTGGGCCTAAAATTGAGTCATCATCCAAATCTTGTCGTATTCCAACTTTTGCGTTAAAGTCTCCCAAAATCACATTCCAGGTGCCTCGGTGTTCACCACAAGCTCTATTCAGTTGATCATAATACTCTTCTACTTCATCATCTGGGCGTGTTGATGTAGGAGCATATCCTTGGATAACGGTTAAAAGTTTTTTATCAGTTACTTTAAATTTAAGCACTGCTACCCTTTCCGAATAAGCTATAAATTCAGAAATATGGTTCTTCCATTTTTTGGCTACTAGAAAGCCGACTCCATACATACTTCCTGTTCCATAGTGATAAAAGATATTGTTTTCTCGTTCTTAATGTCCTGACGTTAAAACTAACAATATTCAATATGCTATCTCTGTCCTTTGTACAATTTGCCTGGGTCGTTTGACGGGAAATCGATCTCGCCCGGGGATTCTTAGCACCCCTGGCACCGGGGTGGTTCTGCCTTCCGTCATTAACAGACCCAGACCCGAAGCCACCGGGAACTTGGGGCCAAAAGTTTATTGTGTCTGTCATAATGAGGGGGATTTGGACTATAACCCACCACGCTGGTCCAATTGCGGGTTGGTGGGTGGTGCGCCAGAGCCTCGTTTGCTGGTCGGCAGGGTATACCACGTGCCGGTGAGGTTGGCTTGGGTTCCGAGAGATGTTGTATGTAACCCCTTATACCCCCTATTATATACCAAATTTAATTTCCAGCCGTTTAGTCGTGAAAAGGTAACAGACAGTTACTTTCGAATTTATATTATTAGTATGGAAAGCCCGCCAGTCAGTCTAAAGAAAGGTGTGATTGTGCCCGACGCTTTACTATGATCCTCTAGTGTTGCCTTTACTTTTACTTGTTTCTATATTAATTCATTCATGTTTGACTACGAAACTTTAGAAATTCATATTTATTCTGTTGATAAAAAATGCCAATAAAAACACTAATCAAGGAGTCACTTTAATTTAGTGACTCCTTGATTAGTGTTTTTATTAGCATATGGCGCATTGCAGATCAACAACGCGTGCTGGTATTACGAGGCTGAAATCCTGAGTTCGGGTGTCATGCAAATCGGTTGGGCCACTAAACAAACCAAGCTTAGCTCTCATGTAAGTTGAAAATTAACCTTATTTTAGCATTCGCCTTTCTTTCTCCATATAAACTAACATAATAACAACTATGCCAAATCTTGCATTCCTCCGTGCGCGCAATAAGTTTCAAAAGGGGTACTGAGTTATCACTTATCAATAATAATGTATGAAATATTATAATGTATAATTAGTTGTGGGGGGCCGTCTCAAGCTGCGCTTTCCAGTGCGTGGTCTTCACTCGAGAACCTTTCTGCCCAAACAGCTGACAGTACTTCGAGCTATGTACCCTGCCCACGGGCACTTCAGCTTGCTAATCCTTTGTGCTATTTCAGTGACTTTGGTTCGTCTACGAATCTCCTCATTCTTGATTCGATCTCCTCAATTATCATTTATCAATAGTATTGTTTAAATTTAATAAGTTGGCGCTAAAATGAGATGATAAAACTAGAGTGAAAACCACGCACTGGAAAGCGCAGTGAAAGACGGCCGACCTGATACTGACCGGTTGGTGGGAGCCCGTTGATGCAGGCCGCACAGGATCGATTACTCTGGAAATCCATGGAGGAGGCCTATGTTCAGCAGTTGACGTTCTATGGTTCATAAGATGATGAATAAATATTCAATATTCATCGAAATCGACATTTATAAACCAATAATAAATCTAACCCTAAACTATAAGTATAATTGCGTGTTTACATCAATTCTTCTGTCAGATAATCAGCTTAAGTTGACCACTTTAAGTGATAAAACCACCCATTGTACTCGCTGCTTTGTGAGTTTTTATTTTTATGTGATTTACAATAAAGTGTATGTATATTCATTCATTCGTTTAAAGGACGGTCACGGTGTAGGAGACGACAGATTCTCCCTGGCATACGACGGGTGCCGTAGACTCATTTGGCACAAGGCTGAACCCACAGTATGTGAGGTCGTGGAAGCCTGGGCCCCGGGGGACATTCTCGGCTGTCTCATTGATATTGACCAACAAGAAGCTATTTTCTCTTTGAATGGTATCAGACTGCCACCGTGCAAAGAAATTTTTAAACAAACAAGGTATTTATTATATATTTAGGTATTCATATTATTTAAACAATGTATTAAAATTGATCAAGGCATATAAAGTAAAGGCTGTGTGAATACTGAGTGAACTGTGGCGTCCACAACTAGATACTGAACTTGATACCGTACGACGAATGATACGGCGATGATGTGGACCCGGCTTTAAGTGTATCCGCGGTCGACTTGAGTCAGCCTTGCTTCGACACCTTAAACCTTTAAAATAAAAACACAGCAGAATTATCTAATTCAGTAAACGCAATAAATGCTAAGATACGATTCATAGTTACTCTTGTAAAATTAAAATGATTTTTTGGTCCCGCCAGGTTTTAACGTTTGCTATTTCCGAATTCCAGCGAAGGCTTTTATGCCGCTGCTAGTTTAATGTGCTTTCAAGGAGTGCGGTTCAATTTCGGAACCAAAGAATTCCGCTACGCACCCGTTGATAAGGAGTTCATGGTCTTTAATGACCACGGGGTACTGACAGCGGTAGAAAGACAGGTACGTTTATATAGTTATTATTATTATGACTAGTGGTTCGCCCCGAACTGAGATCTCGCGAGTCTTCCATAAAAACAAAAAATATTTTTGTAATCTTTGACCATCAAAATAGTGCCACGAAAAGTATAACCAACTAATTTGATCTACAGTTTCATTGAAATTACAGGTAACGGGAGGTCATGTAATTCATATACTTTTTGGAGTAAAAAATGCAGTTATTCTGGATTTCAGACTTTTGCCTGTATTTGTGTCACTTAAGGTACAAATAAGATACTAATAATCAGAATTGTGCCACGGGTGTACCCTGTGAATTTTGTCAAGGTTCCGTTTTTATTATGACTAATAACTCAAAAACTATAAGGACTTTACTAAAACTAAAAAACGAAGTCAAAATGTACTAATGAAGACCTTTCATTTGACGTCCCACTTGACCTAATAGTCTCATTTTCATTATTTTTTTACCCCTGTTGAACCCCAATAACTCAACAACCCCCCCCCCCCACACATTTTTAGCTCATTTGTCACATCAAAATTGTGCCATCACTACCTACCTATGTATCAAATTTCACGGTAATCGGATCAACGCTTCGAAAATTATCCTCGGATAAACATACAAAAATGCCGATTCGCCCAAGTTCATTTAGAGATCTCGCTTCGCTTGATCAATTATCTAAAGATTGTTAAAACGCTCTGCAATCCAATCCTCTGACAGCCTCTAAATTTGTTTTACGGGAAATTTAAGCTTTTTGCAATGAGTTTAAATCCGAGTGAAGGCATTTTTATTATTATTTTTTACTATCTATTAGATCCGGTTTCTGTTTTCACCATTGCTTGTTTGTTTGTTTACTCGCAAACAATTAGTTTGGATTAATTTCTGATATTTTGTTTAGTGTGTTGTTCCGAAAGGAAGTCATTACACACTTATTACGAAATAACTTTAGTAAGACCGCGTTTTTTACGGAAACCCCAGTTGGTGTATGAAGTCAACCGTAAGTCCTTTTATCATAAATAAATGTTTGTTTATTTCAGGTGATTCCCCGCTGGCTGTACGCCGAAAGACTTAAAACAATAGAGCAGGAGAACTTAGATGAAGACCTAGTCTGCTCTATATGCTACACTAATAAGCCCAATACTATCCTCTCTCCATGCCGCCATAGGTAATTTTATTTAAATAACACTCATATTTTTATAATTTTATATTTTTACAAACCTTGTGTCGATGTTAACCCAGTACTTGTAATCCGGTATTGGAATGGTACCTACATAAGTACATACCTGGCAAGTTTCGAAGACATTGCAATATAGGCCCGCCAATAGGGTAAAATATCTCTAAACGCAGTCTAGGTATTTTAAACAACTAATAATCCACTGACTTGACAGGCTGAAGCACCTCTAAAAGTATTTTGACAACATTATTTATAACTATTTCCCTTTGTAAATCAACTATTTGATTTTAATGCTTTTTATGCAATAAGCCTAGTTAACATAATTTTATGTGCACTTTGTGTCTAGCACACATTTTTTTAAATGGGGACCAATATGGTAAGCTACTTTGCTGAATACTAAATGCTACTAAATGGAGGCAATATGAGTCGAAACTATAAAAGTGAAAAAAACAAATAAAAAATAACCAATAATTGGTCATCACGATTAAATAATATAATAAAAGAAAATGTGAAGTGAACAATATAAAAGTCTAAAACAAAGTGGAAGTGGAGTGGTGTAGTTATGAATGTGTAATTGGTTTCAGGAGTTTTTGCCGCGAGTGCGCCCTCCGTGTGGTCGAGTGCCCGATGTGCCGCAAACGCGTCTGGCACTACACCATCCTGCCTCTCTGAGACAAGCGTCTGGCGCGGTCGTACGCCAACACTACGTCAATCACCATCAAAAAATACTTCGCTTTCAAACCGCGTGATCTACCCGCCGCCCAAGTTACACGGAGCATCCTACAAGGCGTCGCATACATGATAGACCCACTCTTCACAAATAAAGACATCAAGCGACAGTTTCGGGTGATATGCAAAACAATTGACTTCAAAGAATTTATCATAAAGAATATAGCAAATAATAACGTTCAGTTCTGGTTACTGCAGGAATTTTTGTCTCATACTAATGGTATAAATCTGAGATATTTTGAAGTAGAAATGACAGAGGAATCTGTCTTCCCCTTTCCTCAGCTAAGTGAGGAGTCGGACAGTGTTACATACTACCCACGCGCTGTCCGAAAACGGCCCGATACTAGCCACAACCTATCCCAGGAAAGCCTCGAAACAGACAATGATAAAAACGACAGATCCAGTTTGGGAAACACCGACGGTATTGAAAACACGGCCGATTCAGGAAATAACGGTGAAGCCAGCGAATCAGACACTGGAAATACTAATAACGGATCCGGTACCGAAAACAACATCGGTGATTCCGCCAACGGAAATAACGCCAATGGATCCAATTCAGGCAACATGGGTGACGATGGACGCAATCCTGGTAATTCAGGAAATAGAAATGGCAACGGCGATGGCTTAGGAAATAACAGGAATATTAAATCCAAGCGCGAAAACACAGATGAGGATCAGGAGGACAGTGCATCGAAGCCCGGAGAGCAGGTGATGCCGATGGACATTGCAACAAACCAGCCGCTGGAAGACCCCGCAGAGATGGTCTGGCAAGTCCTGCCAAGAAACTTAATATGCCCTCCCCTGAAATGGGTTTCATCTCCATATAACGAGGATATCCAACTAGCCCTCATCTTATCATATACCCAAACTAAACCTTCGAGACCTGTGACACTAGCCGAAGTGAATGCATGTTTCATCTCTAAACCTATAAAGACGCTTCTCGCCAGACCAGCATCTTTAATTCTAAAAAAAATAAAGATCCGTAAAAAAACGAAGAATTGCGCCGACAGTCAGAGGAGGGTAAGCAAGGAAGATGTGATGATTTCATTAGGACTGAGGCGCATCACTCAAGAACACACTTACCGGGAGGTCTCGACTGAAATGGACACAGAATCTGCGATCGTCGACATAGGTACTGAGACTAACGATGGACCGGACGATGCTGTCTTAGATCCTGGCGCTCAGCCTAGAGGCAATTCTCTTGAGCCTGCGCCAAACTTCGAATCCTATCAACGCACGAACATCTTGCCGGCTGTTCCACAGTCTGGCGAACCGATGAATACCGAAAAGACAGCCACCGAAAGCTCCAAAGATAACGCAAGTCCTATGGATATAGACAATACGGAAAAAACTAAAGTAAATACTGAAAAACCAGTAGAACCAATAAAGCTGTTAGATCCGAACGCAAGATATCTCAGTAAACTTTATACTCGCGACAGGGTTGTAAATCTCGACACCTACGACCAAACTCAAGGACCCAGTGGGCTCCGTCCGAGAAAACGAAACCCAATACTGGCGCTAAGAAACCTGGCACCCCACCCTCATCAAAGTAATTTGTTAATATACCTGGATGTTATTCCGGACCCTACTAAGGAGCATCGTGTCAGTAGGAGCCAAAGGTGGCTAACCCCAGGCTACACTGGGCCACCCGACCCCAGCCTCTTTGATGATTCAGATTCCGATAGTCAGCCCGCCACAGATCTGCCTAAACGTTCAAAAGACAACCAATCTAAAAGAAAGTACTCTGATGAAGAATAATGAGATGTTCAAGAGAGTGGTCCAACAGGCGCGAGATACAGGTGAGTTCATTAAGATATTCCTACCTATACAGTGTTTTGCAATTTAAACTGTAATGATATTGAAGGGACGGTTTCTACACAAAAATTAAGACATGTATAAAAAAAATATTTTGTCATAAATATCTCGAGAAAATGGTTAAAATGCTGCTCGACGGAAATGTTAGAGAACTATTGTACTTATGCAGCAGATTTCTAAAAAGTTACTACGCGCGGTTCAACACACCCGCCTGGTTAATGCATCCGCCCGATCAACGGGGCGGTAAGTATGTAAGGTACAAAAACTGTTTGGACTAAAAAAAACAATATTTAATTTTGTACCAAAATATACACTGTCACTATTTGTAGTTTAAAACTTTAAATTGCAAAACCTTACGTCATGATTAACGCATACAACCATAAATTTTCACCCTTCTGCCACCAACACCTACTTTTTAATAGCGATATTAATACTTTAATAGTTTTCTACTTTGAATATAGATATAGTTACGTGGTGTACGTGGGTACGTTCACAGAAAAGGACATTAAAAAAAATGTACTTAACTCAGCTTAGCAACACAAAATTTATTGGTTCTAAGGCGGTACGAAGTTCGCGGGATCAGATAGTAAATAAATAAAAATTGTTTATTTCAAGCCATTGACTCATAGAGGTTACAAATAAAAGGAAATAAAAATTCAATTACAATTATTTAATAATTACAACACACAGAGAGACATACACACCCATACATACAGATATATACATACACATACATACTTACACATAAATACATACACTTACATACAATACATACTTACAATGCAAACCTAGTTTCATTTTATTACAATAATAAAAATGCATTCTTTCCAGGGGTTGCCGCAGTTCTCACCTTCAACGCCGTTGGAGCTTATTCCAGTTAATAAATCAGAAAGAGAAACATAGATATATTACGATAACAGAACGAGAGAGATTTATTGAACCTAAACTTCAAAACAAATCTTAAAGATATTACGGGATTTATGACGATATCTTTTATCGAACTATCACGAAAGTTTTGTAAGTAAAATTTGAGAGATAATCAGGAGAGCTATTTTTCAAACGTTGGAATCCGTTCGAATCCGAGAACTCTATTTTGTAAACTCCGTATCGGAAAGGTATCCGAGCTTGTTGGTCGATCCGAAAGTTTCAAATAGCATTTTGGATTAGAAATCGTTTTTTTTTTTTTTCATTTGGTAAGACAGTTTACAATCCGACAGCTTGGTCCAACGAGCGAATACAGTCGCGCGTAGGTAGACGCGGAATTACGAGGATCTCGGATCAATTTGTTCGAAGCTTCGACCGAGTTGACCCGAGATCCTCGTACTCGCGTTTTGCGAGCCTCGTTCGTTGTATTTTACCGCATTGTACCCGCATTGCAGGGAAGCCTAGTGTGAGGTCAGTTGTATCGACTGCGGCATCTTTATCATTTTTTAATTTTATTCTTAACTGTAGATTGTATGTATTGTAAAAAGCGAACCTGTGATGAACCCTCTCTAAAATACGTACTTTTTGAGCCCAAATTATCAACGAGTTAAAACTCCCATCAAATTGTAACGAACCTTATTAGAATAAACCACTAACTACAATAATAAAAGAAATAGGACCGGTTATTGTAAAAAGATTTCGCAAAATTTTGTAAAATACTAATATTATTGTATATTTTTTTTACTGGATAGATTTTCGTTTGGCCACAATCTCGCCTGATGGTAAGCGATGATGTGGTCTAACATAAGATGAAGCACGAAGAACTAAAAGAAACATATTTACTCTTACCCCGGGCCCCTTACACTAGATCCCCGGGTTGCATTCTTTAGGAAAAACAGTCGACGGTAAAGTGCAATTCACCTACTCAGTTGTAAAAAAATCAGTAAGATTTAAGATTTTTTAGAAATAAATAAATTATGCTGGATATTTCACACAGCGCTATCTAGCCCCAAACTAAGCAAAGCTGGTAGTATGGGGACTAAGATTTACGTTTTATGGATGTGTCACCCGCACCATTCTAGTTACATAGTGAATTTGCACTCAGCTAAGCCTATCTTATATTAAATTCATACTACGTGATATGTTATGTACGACATTAATTTAAAATGCATACTCGGAATCGTAATAACTGATTTTAAATGCGTGGGTTTAATACCGGTAGCTTGAATATTTATCCAGTAATCGATACATTTCCAATAAACAATTTTAACGTGAAGCAGCGGTGCCTTTGCGCCGATACCGCTTGGTCAGTTTATTAGGTACCCTACATACATGATGAATTAATATAATTCGTTTATCCATTTTATGCATTCTGTTTCATTGATATTTTAGGACTTCAGATTAAGGTTGTTTACAAATTTCTATGGTTATGAATTTGAAAAAAACCTATTTTACAAGAATACTAGCCATTAGCTTTATTTACATTTATACACCCAGCATTAAATGAATTCCGTGTTCTCATTTAATGTCGTACATAACAAAACACTTTAGTTAGATTATGGAACCTTAAAAATTACGTTCAATCAGATCTCTCACAGCTCAAAAAGTCAGTATTTTCTGTCTCTAGAAACTAGAGAGGGTACAAGTAAAGAAAGATTGAAAAAGTGTAAGAATTTGAGCTTATTTTATTTAAAAATATATATACTTAAATACGATGGATGGAATGCCTAATTGTAAAAAGTTTTGTTTTCAATAGGCTTCGCAAAGAAAGTGAAGTCTGTTGTAACCATTTTTAAGGTATGTATGTTACGGTCAGTGTAATAAAATTAAATTGGCCAGTTGATTTTTCATACCTGATTTTTTATTGTATCATTTATTACATTACAATTTACATTACCGAGGAACGAAATGGAAGGATTCTCACGATTTCCTTTGACGGACGATCTGTTTTTGACGTGAATACGTTTTTAAAATTGCTTCCATAGAGGGAGGCAATTCAAAACACGAATGAACAAAATAGGGGGAAACAGTTTGGTGTTGCAGCTACATATCTATCATCTCCATCCAAAATTGATTACACCACTGGATAGCTAAAGGATCAAAGAATTCGTTACGCTAAGTGAGGATAGTGATACATCGCGCGCGGTAGAGGGGGAAGCGCCGCCATTTTGAGGTCATTTTACTGCGTTTCGAGATTTCCATTTAGTATGGCCCGAAGAACTTAGTGTTCAAACATGAAAAATATAAAATACGCTATTTATGTATTTTAAACATTAAAACTTGTTTCCATTAATTTCCTCAGCAACGTTTATTGAGCCTTAGATTTGTGGCGTTGCAATTTGAGATGGTTTAATGACTTTTATTACAGGTACTGTTATTATATGTACCTGTACATGTTATTATATGTCAATAGGGTTACCGCTAATTATATTTTATGTGAATTTTATATTGTACAATTGTATGTACGTACGTGAAAATTAATATGTTGACGTATAATGTTGATTATCAATAAATAACTATTATGACTATTACCTAATTATTCGATACCACAAATATTTGCACAAAGCAAATATAAATACGCAATGTATACTTACTCTTAATAGCGTCTAGCGCCGCTTATCACTCATTTTAAAATTATGGAAACTAAATGTAATTTTAAAATAACATTTATTAAATACTAGCTGACCCTGCGAACTTCGTACCGATCATTATCTGCATCCATGTATGAGAAAATTATTTTTCTTCATATCTTTTTGCGGGAATTTTCCCGATATTTTAATAGTTATTCTGCTATTCGGAACGGAGACAAACATAACAAATCAAAAACCATGAAAATCGGTCCAGCCGTTCTCGAGTTATAAGTGTTCGAACAAACCTGACTTTGTTTTATATATTATATGATATATAATGATAGTTAAACTGGATGTTAAATTTTCAAAGATTCTGCTAGTTTATATAGACATTATGTTTGTTTGGTTTATTCTCAAAATCCCCATCGGTGTGTAGAGGGTCTGTAACGGGAAAATCACTACAAACATTACATGCATTAACACGGGCAATTTCTTATAAAATTATTTGAATACAAATTGCCCGTGTTAAAGCATGTAAAAATTGTATTGGGTGGGTCATGTCTCCCGCATGCAAGCAGATAGATCGGCCAAGCTCGTAACTGGAGGCCGTGGAAGGCATGAAGCGTTGGGGCGATGATTTAAGACGATTTTTTAGGTTTTTGTTTTCATTGTCCTCTACGCACAGGTACGACTCTACGACATAGCGGTGGGGATTTCGAGAATAAACCTGTTTGTTTATTCCTTTTAATATATTTCGATAATAGTACATTGCGCTTTCTAATAGATATTTGGGCAATTAAATATTTGTAACTCTTACATGTATTTTTGCCTACTAAATAAGTGTTCTGTGTTCGTTTTTAAGATATATAAGGCCTTTAATTTCTTAAATAAAGTGTCAAACAGTGAAAACACTGATGACAATCTACTTTTGTAAGAAATTAAATTTTACTCAAATCTTATACAACGTATCTTTGTATCCATCGAATGTACTCGTATATTTACAAAAAATCTGTTGTAGGCTAAGTGTTAGTAAGTGGAGTATTTTATGATCTATAGTTTTCCTATAAGGTACTAGGACTAAGCCAGTCAAGAAGTTGTTAGTTTACAAATTAGGTGAACTGCCCTTCACCGAGTATTACCTAGATACCGTTAACTTGAAGCTGACGCACAGCAAATCATTTCAAAATGCACCTTGTAGTTACAGTGAATAAAGAACATTTCGTATTAACGTCATGAAATAGATTCAAAATCAAGGAATACGTACTAACTAACCTATTCTCTGATTTTGAATTAGATATCGTTTAGGCTAACAAAGAAATGTCTGTTTTTCACGAGAGCGAGGGGGAGGGAATCAATGCTTATCTTCTTTCTCGCTCCCGCTCGGGTAAATTTGACATTTGCTTATTTATCTAAACAATATTGTATTAAAAATGACCGTATAGTTATTGTTAAGTCCATCACAGACGTAGCTATAATGTATAGCAATATACCGTGCTATAATGTATATTATAGCAAGCTGAGACGATGTAATAATATATAGTTTGCCTTCATTTCACGATGGTCGGCCTAGTTTATGCACGCGTTTTGATATAAATAGTGTTCATGGATTCTACACAAAAAAAATCATAAGAATCGGTTTTGTTACAAACACTGTGACACGAGAATTTTACATATTAGAAAGATAAAAGATGTTGCAATTTAATTAAACTACAAAAATGACGGAGTATATTTTTGAGACTATAATTAATAAATTAAAAAAATATTTAGTTAATGTAAAATCTTAATTTTTGAGGTTTTGTGCCTAACATGTAGTCACTTACCGCCCTGCCGTACGCAACATACGTGCTCTAAAGGCTGGTTGAGTACATTGACTGGGCGGGTTATTGAACTAGTGGGGTCGTTGAACGGCTCGTAATAACTTTATAATAATCTTTGGCGTCGTACAATAGTTCTCTAACATTTCGTCGAGCAACATGTTATCGATTTTCTCGAGATTTTGGTAATAAAAGGAACATTTATTTTGTATTTTTTGTGTCCCTTCAATATGATTAGTTTCAATTGCAACACCTTATATATGATGTTTGATAATATACGCACAAAAATGAAAAGGGTTATTTTGATGAGCATAATAAATAAATTTGCTAAATGGTTACCACAGAAATGTGAAATTTATTTTGGCATGTAAAAATAAACAATTTACTAACACTTATGTTGTGCTATTGCATAATGCTTGCCATCTAACCACAGATACTGTATTGGTGACGTCTCGAGATATCTCTAGTTGTCCCTTTCTAACCTAAAACCCGCAGCTATTTCCGGAAGAGATGGATGTCGATTGCAAGAGTAGGAAGTAAGTTTTATATCGAATTAAACACCTAAACTGAGTAAATTTCTTTAGAATTTGATAATATAACTAGTAGTTTTTTTCTCGAGAAATCTTTTTTTATGTTTGCAGAAACCGTCACTTGAATATCGTCAGTACCAAACACCCTGTAAATAAGCACTAGTGATTCCATGGACAATTGTTGTGTATTCTGAAAAAGTCTATAAGATTAAATATGGCCTAGCGAATCATAAAAGAAACATTAATAGCTTTTTTATTTTTTTATTTGATAACTTTTTGTATACATTTATTAATTTCAAGCAGATTATAACAATTTCAAATAATATAATTAACAATTATTCATAATTTTATAAGTAATGGCTTGTGTAAACATAATAATTTCTAACAGCACAAGTCTATTCGACTTAGTGCAGGTACCAAGTCGAATAGACTTGTGCTGTAAATCCTGTTTTTCTTCAAGTGGGTTCCCAAATAGTATCCATTTCTAGTTATTTCACTTTACTTTTCTTTGGGTACAATTTGTTTAAAATTACTTTTATTAATTACAAATTCATTACAGATGGATTACCTATAATTATATATTTAAATTATATATTAGAGTTTATTATATGTATTTTTAATAGGTCTCTATCTATTAGCTATTAACATAAAGCTCAGCCATTTTGGGCTTTAAGTGTTGTCCATTTACCTAGTCTAGCTAATATGTTGTTCCTGAATCACATCCTGGTTGGGTCAGGTTAATTCGGGTCTTTTTTTTATTCAGCCAGTGTTTAGTGATACTTCCGCCTGGTAGAGATCTGGAGCAGCTATCTATAGATAGTTTGCAACGGTCTTTAGATGATTTAACTGTTTCTTCTGTATTTTATAGTCTATCACGTCTATTTTTCAATGTTATAATGTAAGTAACCATATAGTTATTGGCACCAGAAATAAGGATTGCATCTTCTCGTAATAATCACTTATTTTTGCGTGTATATTTGTAATACCTAGTTATATTCATATGCAAACAGCTCATTGAATATTTCGTTTCCCTGTTACTATCAGTAGTAATAGAGGAATTTGGTTTTATCAGTGTTACTACAACACGGACAGATCAAAATAATTGCCATGTTAAAAAAAGTAAAACACTGTTCAACGCATGTTTATAAAGTCCTTACCAATTTCTGTTCAAGATTTTTGAAGTGAAAACTTCTTTAGGCGCGTTGGGCATTTTTTGAGATGGGAAAAAAAATCATTGAACTCGTGACACTGTTACCGTTACCGACACCTCTGTATATAAGTATCTGTCATGTAGTCTGTTTTTATATTTTAAATACCCAAACATTAAGCGCTAAATTTTTCACTTCTATCAACGCTCCCAGAGTGCCACTTTTTTATAATTTGCATTTAGCGGGTGTTTAACTTTTTTGTCGTAAGACAGTTGATGTTTTGTTTAAAATTATTTGTCTTTGTAATTGTAAATTGCATATATGTACTTACCAACTTAATATTTATTTAACTTATTAATTTTCATATAAATTATTTGCTTATATGATAGAAATGTGTTTAATTTTCGTCTACTTCACCTTTTGGTATTTTTAGGGTCCCGGATCAAATTGTTTAAAACGGGGGATGACTCTCACTAGTTCCAGTGGATATCTGTCCCATGGAATAGTGATACTTTATAAATAAAAAGATACTTTAAAACAACAAAATTAAAACAGTTAATTATTATGTATATGTTGTTACGCCGAGGCTGTTAAACAATGATTAATAATCGAAACTTCTCGAACGCTTTTGTCTTGGTGTGTTATTGTTGTTATTGTCTGCGGTTGCGCACAATGGTTAGATCGATTTCCATTATTTTATCCCGAACCCTCAGCTCGTAACAATATGTATATATATTATTTTTCGTTATCATTGTTTCTGTCGTAATATCATCGTAAATTATCTAAAAAATGACCAATTGTCACCCGTGATTAATTCTAATTGAGCTTCTTTTATGTAATCATCATTATCATTATCAAAATCTTTTATTCATTAAATCACAAGGATCACTTTGAAACGTCAATTTTACTGCCTGTTCCTTCGCGACCAAGCTCGGAAAGAGGCAAGAAACAAGGCATTTTTAGTTATAAAAAGTTGACAGAAAGATAGCCTTTAATTTGTCTAAATTAGTCTAAATGCTTATCATACCTCTTTATTATGAATTCGTGCTTCCTAGGATTTCAGAATTATTTCAGTTTTTGGTGGGGTAACGTTTTCCAGATATTTGGATCTTTGAAACTGTTGGCACAATCAATCATGAGACAAATAAATAATACTTATAGTTTTTCAAAATTTAAACGCTAACTACTTGTGACGATAAGCGATATAATATCATGCATTTCTGATCAGCTGTTGAACTTCAAATAGCCGTATCTCGGGAACTAGACGTTCTAGGCTGGCTAGATCTCATTGATACCTACCATTTGTTTCAAGACACCGCCTGCCTAGAAAGTCTAGTTTTCGAGTTACAGCTGTTTAAGGTTTGACAGCTGCCATCCCAAATATAGATCTGATTTATACTACCCTAATAAAATTGTACTTGGTAAATAATCCTCAAAATCAAAATCTTTTTATTCATTAAAACCACAAGGATCATTTTAAAACGTCAATTTTACTGCCTGTTCCTTCGTGACTAAGCCAGGAAAGAAAGGCAAGAAACAAGGCTGGTTGTTCTTTTTAATGATCCTTTTAGAATACATAACAATAAAGAAAATAAATTACGCGTAAATTGTAACATTTATAAACGAGTTGGAGCAATTTCAATCCCAAGCTTCTCTATCATCTAAATAATCTGATGTGTGTAGGCTATAAACATTTTGTTTAATTACGTTTTTAAATTTGTTAATTGTCAGGTTTTGTACATAACTTGGGTGTTTTTTATAAAAGCGTTCACCTTGCCCATTGTACCTACTTACCTTTATTTTTGTGTATTTCTTTGTATTTTTAATTTTGTTTGTGAGCAATAAAGTGTTTTAAATTCTATTCTATTTTATTTTTTTCAGGAAACTAACAGCTAGGTACACAGAAAAACTAATTATATTAAAATACATGCAAAACAAACATGTATGCTTAGGGCCAATTACAAATTTCCACATTTTATTTTAAAAACGATTAGATAAAAACACAGTTACCGTGGACGAAAATCGTTTGCAATTACAATAATAGCATTCATAAGAGTTTAGGTTGAATAATTATCATTAAAGAATTTATCCGCAAGCAAGCGTTTAATTCTTCGTTTTAATTCTTGCTCTTTAAATGATTTACTAACTTAAGGAGTAAGTGCAACAGCGAGTTTATCTTTGTATCGAGTATTAAAATTATGATTATTGCTATTATTATTAAACAAATTAATATGTTTGTGAACATACATCAGATTTTCATAGATGTATTGACAAGGGAATGTCATAATATTTATTTCTTTAAACTTATGGCGTATTGAACAGCCCTCTTCTGCAGCACAAAAACGGTGTTTAATGCTGCAGCACTCCCCCACAGCAGTATACTATACTACCTGAAACCCAATTTGGGTTTGGTAACCGTGAAACCTGCGAGGCAATATTCTCACTGCGTCAGTTACAAAAAAAAAGTAGAGAGCAAGGGCAACCACTGTATCTCTGTTTTGTGGACCTCGAGCAAGCATTTGATAGCGTTCCCCGGGATGCCCTTTGTATAGTGCTGGATAAGCTTGGGTGTACTGAGAAGTTTATTAAAATGATCAGGCTTCTTCATGACAACATGTCTTGCTGCGTTTTTGCAAATGGCCAGCAATCTAATTTCTTTCCTGTCACCTGTGGAGTTAAGCAAGGCTGTGTTCTTGCACTTACTTTGTTTGCTCTATATTTTTCAGTAGTTGTTAGAGAAGCATTAAACAACAATACAGATGGTATTCGTATAAGGTTTCGCACAGACGGCATTTTCAACTTAGCCAGATTCAAAACCAAAGTATCGTACGATATAATCACAGAAATAATGTACGCTGACGACCTGTGCTTTGTAGCCGATACATCCGAGGGCCTACAAAACTTGATGCAGAAACTCGACGCTACATGTTGTAGATTTGGTCTTAAAATCAGCGTTACTAAAACTGAAGTGATGGTAATGGATGCTGAAGATCGTGCTTCGCCAAATCTGCTTTTTGGTAATAGAGTTCTAAAGCAGGTAGAGAAATTTAAATATTTAGGCAGCACCAACACATCTAAAACCGACCTTGACTGTGAAATTAATCATAGAATCGGTACAGCCTCCTCTGCTTTTGGAAAACTTAGGGTCAAAGTTTTCCGCTCACACCACATCAAGCTAAGCACAAAGATCAAGGTGTACCTGGCGATCGTTTTACCTAACTTATTATACTCCGCTGAAACATGGTGCCTGTACTCCAGACATATAAGAACCCCTGATAGGTTCCACCTCAAGTGTCTCCCTGATATTATGAATATTCATTGGTCGGATCGTGTTAGAAACACTGATGTTCTTCGAGGAGCTAATGTCTGCGGAATGGAAGCGTATTTTATGCGCCGACAACTGCGGTGGTCCGGGCGCCTAACGCGTTTGTCCAACGACAAGGTGGCGAAGCACACTTTCTACTCAGAGCTTCAGGACGGCAAGCGAAAGAGTGGCGGCCAGCTGCTCAGATGCAAAGACGCTCAGAAGAGAAATATAAAAAAGTGCAAGATTGAGCCCTCTGAGTGGGAATCATTGGCAGAAAATCGGCCAGAGTGGAGACGATTGGTTCAACAAAGTGTCTACAACTTATTTGAAGATGAACGCAGGTGTGATCTAGATAATAAACGTGATCACCTTAAAAAAATAAACCACCTGCCAACATTCACTATAATTACATAAATAGCGTTTTGACATGCACATTACGTTTAAGGCCAAAATTGGATATGCTAGTCACCAAAGAGCGCATCAACGGAACCAAGCAGGAACAATTTTGCACAATTTTGGTGTGACTAAATGAGCTAAAAATGTAGGGGGGGGTTGTTGAGATATTGGGGTTCAAGAGGGGTAAAGAAAAAACAAAATGGGTCTATCCGGTCAAGTGGCACGTCTAATAATAGGCCTTTGTGAGTACATTTCGACCCCGTATTTATTTTTAGTTTAAACCTTGTAGTTTTTAAGTTATTATTCATCATAAAAACTGAACTCTCACAAAATTCACAGGGTACACCAGTGACCCCACAGTGCTGAAATTTGGTATGCGTGTAGCTTTAGTGACACAAATGTAGGCAAAAGTATGAAATCCAGAATAACTGCAATTTCTACTCAAAAAAAGAGTAACCAATTGACATGAACTCCCGTTACCTGTAATTTGAATGAAATTGTAGGTCAAGTAAAGTGGATATGCATCTCGTGGCACTATTTTTATAGTCCAAAGATTACAATTAATATTTTTTTGTTTTTATAGGAGACTCGCGAGATCCTAGTTCGGGGTGAACCACTAGTATTAAATAAAAAATAACATTTAAGAGGAGACAAATGCTAATAAAATGTTCGCTGGCCCCTCTGGGACAGAGACGAGACTAGCGGGAACAAACCCCTAGTGGTTGGAATTGGAACTATAAACGACGCCCGTTTATAGTCCCGCAAGGAACCAGTGCTGCCAGTTTACTATCGTCATTCCGTTATTATTGTCGTTACAGAATCAAATTACAAGTCGTTAGTTAAATTTTGCTTGATGCGAAGTTAATTTATACTAAATGATTAAAAAAAGATCATAAGCTTTTGGTTACATAATATTCATAACGAAATAACATGAAAGTATAGTATTTTATTGAATTAATAATTTGTACCTATCAAAACCTTTGTTTATGTACGACATCTGTTTTCTCTATCATCTCGACATATTTTGCTTATTGACTCTCTCTGAAGTATCTTAGAGGTATGAGCCCTTAACTTAAAGATCCTTGACCTAGTATTGAACCCTGTGTTTAAATTTTTCCTCCCACCATTTTGGCCCCTTTGGCAATCAATATTTTTCATACATGCTCACACACAATTAAGTAGATACGAAACGTATGGAATTCGCATGGGTACAACACAAGGTGGACGAACCATTACTTATCTACAGTCATGTATCCCTCGTGGCCTGGCGTTATGACAATCAGCGGTACCGGTAGGTAATAATAATACCGGCGACGTATTGTATTGTGTGCGCAGCTGCCGCCCTTACTCATGGGGTGGCGAACTCATCTCACCCCAAATCCGCTAAATAATTCCGGTTAGAAAGTACCTAGTCATTCTTTTGTCAGTCACAAGATGGCGTTAGTTGCTGATCACATAGATAGGTGAAATCATATGCAGTGTAGGTTATTCCGTGATACTGTAATCCGTTCTTAACTATTGGGTGGTAGGTAGTGGTTCGCTCCTAACTCTAATCTCGCGAGTGTGAATAAAAATCCCAATCAACTATCAGATCATTTCGCTAATATTAAAGGTTATATGTACGTATGTTATGTGTATGACTGCCTCCGTGGTGCAGTGGGCGTATAGCCGGCTGAGACGCAGGAGGTAGCGGGTTCGATTCCCACCGCGGAACAAATGTTTGCATGATCTACAGATATTTGTTCCGTGTATGGGTGTTTTTCTATATATTATAAGTATGTATTTACAAACTAAAAAGTATATAAGTATTCTATCAGTTATCTGGTACTAACAAGTTCTGCTTAGTTTGGGGCTAGAAAGCGTTGTGTGAAATGTCCAGTAATATTTATTTATTTTATTTATTTATTTATGTACCTACTTTAAGATAAGTTTTCTCACAGGGCCGTTTTCACGTGGCCAATAAACTCCTTTAAAAGTCAAATATTTTATTCATTAAATCAAAAGGATCTCTTTGAAACGTCAATTTTACTGCCTGTTCCTTCGCGACTAAACCAGGAAAGAAAGGCAAGAACAAGGCTGGTTGTTTTTTTTAATGATCCTTTTACAATACATAACAATACAGAAAATAAATTACGTCTAAATTGTAACATTTTGAACGAGTTGGAGCAATTTCAATCCCAAGCTTCTCTATCATCTAAATAATCCGATATTTTATAGTTGTTAAAAAAATATTACCATAATCCTCTCTTCTTAAAATTGCATGTCAAGACATTTCTCGCAGTTACTTCAGAACGAAATTTGAAAGGAGTATCAAACAATGCAGATAGCAAAATATCATATTACATAAAGTGCACCATACTTCCTGATCTTAGAAAAAGACTCGAGTTTTTTTATAAAGATTTTGTTTAATTACGTTTTTAAATTTATTAATTGTCAATTTTTGTACATCCCTTGGGAGTTTGTTATAAAAACGTACACCTTGCCCATTAAACGATTTATAAATTGTACAGCGTATGTAGTGTATTTGTAGTTGTATTGGTCGCTATTGGCAACATAGGTACCTACTACCCCTATGATTCTAATTTTAGGGTAAAAGTAACAATACCTGCGCTGCGTCCTGCATTGGAGTGCACCTATAGGTAGTGCATTACTAACGTCCTATTGGTCTAAGAGCCGGTGAAGATCGACCTTCACCGATCTGATAACCAGATGAGACATATTTTTTATCAAATATAATGTATAAACAAATATACCTATAATTACTTGCCTATCTAAAAGTGATCATGGCTATTTTTAACTAAATTAACTTTAATCGATTTTTTTTCATCACTTTCATTCTTTTGATAACCAAATGAATTTTATTTCACTGTTAGTTTTTAACACACAGAATATGCCTCAGTAGGCTTGCCTACTCATTTCTGTGTATAGCTACCTGGCAAGCCGATGTGAACAGGTAAGTCAATATAGGTGACTCCATCGTTCTGCTAACTTATCGAAAGTTATATCAAATTTTAGATTATTTTATTACAAAATCAGTCATATATAGACTTGCCTGCAAAAAATCATACTTAAAGTACTGTTGCCTAGCTAAAAACTTTTAGAGTTTTAGCCATCTGATAGGTGCGAGAGAGAAAGTAGAGCGTCCGAAGTCTGTGTGGTAGAACAGGACACAACATAGCAGCTGCAAGCTACCTGACCGTTAAATGTATCCGAGTGCGCATGCTCGTGTACATGTGAGTGACAAAGACAGGATTTATTTACACTTGTCATTAATTTTGAACTCCCATTTATTATAGCTAATTTCGATCACAATTTTTATATTATTTCACACTATACGTATTTACAGCTATGCAAAAATCAAAAATAAATAAGTTAATATATTAATAAATAAATAAAAAAAAACTAATTCAACAAAACTTTTTATCATTTTAAAGCTAAATTGTAAATTAAAAAATTATAAAAAAATCTATATTTTTTATTTAAGATTAAATAGAGAATAATTTATTTATTATTTAAATTAAATAAATGCCGTAAAGCGGGAAAGAATAAGTGTTACTTTTAAAATATTAGTATAAAAAAAATTAAGAAATATAGAAAAAAAAAATTTAATACATTTATGTTGTTAGAACCGTTTATTACAAAGCTTAAAAAATACATAAAAAAATGAAATTCAAAGAATTATTGTTATTTTTATTATTTTTATTTATTCAATGTACGGCTTTTTTTCCAAGCTATAATCGATATGAAAGAAATAACTAATTGTAAATTTTTAATTTGTATAAACAAAAACTTTTACTTCATAATTTTTTACAAAATTTTCGAACTCTTCTTTGTATTTTTTTTAAAACGGTAACTTTGTTGTAACACGTGTAATGATAACCAACAAACTCCAACGATTCTTTGCTTAATTGAATATCTCCATACTTAAATCTTTGCTTTTTACGGAAAGCCAATTTTAAATGGCATGTTTTAAATGAATGTTCATTAAAGTCAATAATTTCTTTTTTCGTACCACACAAAAAACACTTTTTACTCATTGTTAGTCACAATTTATATTATTTAGCACGTGTTGTCACTAATAAATGATTTTCGACTATACACAAGCATGCGCACTCGGATACATTCAACGGTCAGGTAGCTTGCAGCTGCTATGTTTTGTCCTGTTCTACCACACAGACTTCGGACGCTCTACTTTCTCTCTCGCACCTATCAGATGGCTAAAACTCTAAAAGTTTTAGCTAGGCAACAGTACTAAAGTATGATTTTTTGCAGGCAATGATTTTGAAATATGACTGATTTTGTAATAAAGTAATCTAAAATTTGATATAACTTTCGATAAGTTAGCAGAACGATGGAATCACCTATATTGACTTACCTGTTCACATCGGCTTGCCAGGTAGCTATACACAGAAATGAGTAGGCAAGCCTACTGAGGCATATTCTGTGTGTTAAAAACTAACAGTGAAATAAAATTCATTTGGTTATCAAAAGAATGAAAGTGATGAAAAAAATCGATTAAAGTTAATTTAATTAAAAATAGCCATGAGCACTTTTAGATAGGCAAGTAGTTATAGGCATATTTGTTTATACATTATATTTGATAAAAAAATATGTCTCATCTGGTTATCAGATCGGTGAAGGTCGATCTTCCACGTATCCTCTGCTATATTGTCCTGATCCCAGTCATCCCAACTCCTTAAAATAACGGAGCAGTTTTTAGGTTGTTGGCAGCAGTTTTCCAGGATCCCCGAAGCTGTTGTTCCTCTTGGTGATTAATAATAATAATAAAAATAATAAATATTTCTTGACATTTCACACAGCGCTATCTAGCCCCAATTTAAGCCGAGCTTGTACTAAGGGAACCAGATAACTGATAGAATACTTATATACATTTTTTTTGTAAATACATACTTATAATATATAGAGAAACAACCAGACCCGGAACAAATATCTGTAGATCATGCAAACATTTGTTCCGCAGCGGGAATCGAACCCGCCACCTCCTGCGTCGATTGACTCGGTGAGCCCTTGCAGCCCCGTTCTCAATCTATTATCGCTTGTTGCTGAACAGTGATAGGTAGGTACCTATATCACGTGCTCAACTGTCGCTCCCTCAAAGCATCCGCGATAAAGTCCATGGCCCTGGTCTTCAGGAAATGATGGCTTAGTCTGCCCTTCACTCAATAGTGTGTTTGATTTTGAGTTTTTAGTACAAAACCCAACCTTTTTATAAATTAATGTTGTGGAATAAGAAGGCTTGATGTTTAAGCAAATAAATATTTTTGTATCTTGACAAGCCTAGTAATTTTAAGTATTTCTTTCCACACTCGTTCCTGCTAATGGGTTACGTGTGTGGCCTGTAGCCATAATTGACTGGTCGGAATCTACGTGCTAAAACTAGGTTTCCGTTTTTTTATACTAAACCCTCCCCTAATTGAATCTCTGATCCAACATAGGATCTAACTAGGTAGGTAGGTACACTAGGAAATCTAAGGTCAGATTTGGCGTCTATCACTTGAGAATGGTGAGTATAACCAAGTTACACTTAATCTTGAAAAATTACTCTGAAATACTAGTTAATATTGGATAAATATTTTGACAGCACGATAATCCAATGTATCATAATAAAATTGATTGTGTTGTTCGTTAGTGGTATTTTGATACTTGTCAAATCCGACATTTCCACGGGTTTAGTGGTTCGCTAAGAACTGAGATCTCGCGCGTGTGAATAAAAACCCATGAGCCATAAGGCGAGATCGTGGTTAAACGTGACCTATACTTAATTAACGTTTATTTTCTAGACTCCCCGTTCAGCAGGAAGGCGTTCGAGCCGGGGTAGTTTCATAGTCCCCCCTATGCCCCACTTGCGGGGACTATGAAACAAATAAAAAATCTTGCTATATTAGTAAATCTTGCTATATTAGTCACCACCAAGATCAGTATTAAAGTTTTTAAAGTGAAACTTTTATTATATCGTCTCAAACTTGTTCGTCTGTGTGTTGCATGTCGCGTGACGGTCGGCCGCGGAGTAGGGATAAAGTGAAAGGCGCTCGTCAGAGCAGCCGAGGCCAATATGGCGGGCGCCTATAGTTCGCATCAGCTGGCCGTGTAGTGTATAGACTATTACTCATTTGTGCCAACGAAAATTTTTAGTTAAATGTCGATAATGTGAAACAAAGTTTCACTTTTACCGTGGTTTCATAAAACCACACAATCCTTTTTTTTAGGTTAATAACTCCAAATATCTACAAGGCCTAAGCTAAAAATAATAAGGATTTCAAATTCAACTACGGAACTCAGAAATGGGGTTGAAAATTTAAAATGAAAATTTGAAAACAGAGAACTTTCATTAGATTTCTAGAACTCCTTGTCCTGATTCTTACTTAGATTGTTTTTGACCTGTCTTAAACCCCAATATTTCGGCAACCCGCCTACATTTTTAGGATTGTATCATCACTTCCTATCTTCATACCAAATTTCATGAAGATCGGATCAACGCTTCAAAAGTTATCCTCGGCCAAACGCCCGCCGATTCGCCCAAGTTGATTTAGAGATCTCGTTTCGCTCAATCACTGATCCTGCCCGGCTAACATGGCAGGTACGAGAAAATTTTGTCACGCCATTTTGTCGTCGTATCTCTACATCTCGACTGTCGGTAACATAGAGTTCACTTATGTCATGTCGTTCTGTCAAACGTAGACTTCGTGACAAATTTCTCTAAAACCGTAACATGCGCGTCTTATTTTCTCATCGCTAGTCGACTTTTGACAACTAGACTTGACTAATTTGTCGTCATCATTCTTTTCGACGAGATTGAGAGACAGCAGCGATATTTTCTAAAAATTAAATTGAAATCGGTTCAATTTGCTGAAAAAATGGCAGTGCCGTATTACAACTATATTGCAACAATTTATGAAGAGAGATGGCAAAGGAAAATTCAAAGAAAGCGGATACGGGATATCTGCAACCCGTTTGATCTCCGTGACAGCGAGTTTCAAGCGCTTTGGCGCATATCTAAGCCAATGGCTTTGTATATTATAGAGAAACTGCGAGTGGACCTCGAGCCTCGGAGTGGCGACACTATGCCTGTGCATTTAAAGGTAAGGTACTTAACTTGATTGCTTATAGATATTTTCTTCTGTCAAATTCATCTCAAAACAAACCACACTCTACTAATTTTATGCTTTGTTATAGGTATTATGCTCCATACAGTTGCTGGCTAACGGTGGTTACCAGCGCCAGTTAGGCCAAGATCACACCTTGTGCCAAGCACAAACCACCATAAGCAGCTTTTTGGACAAATTTCTGACATCTGTATACAATAGGTAATATAAATTTTAAAAAAGTTATTTATTAGATTAGTATGTATTATTATTATTTTTTTCAAAATAAGCAATTTTGTAAACAAAGAACGGTTTAAGATTGCAATTTTTATTACAGGCTTCTGGCAGAGTGGGTACATTTTCCAGGAAATGAGCAAGCCCGGAGAGAGGTGGCAGGACTATTCGAGTCAAAATATGGTGTGCCCAGTGTGCTGGGGTTGGTGGACTGCACACACATTAAAATTTTCCCACCTCCCGGACCCCAAGGAGCGCAGTATAAGAATAGACGCAAGAGCGCACATACTATAAATGTGCAATTGGTAAGATATGTTGCAGCAACTATTGCGATTATATATCACGCTTGCAAAATTTTGTTACACTATATTGTATGGATGCACCTTGTTAACCTTGAATTACCTGCAGGTTGCTGATGCGGACTGCCGGATCCTGAGCGTAAACGCCAGGTATCCGGGCCGAGTGCATGACTCATTCATTTGGAGTCACTCCCGTGTTAAGGAAGAGATGAAGCGGCTCCACGACAACAGGATTGGGAGCTATTTTCTTTTGGGTTTGTACCATATTTAATTAAACACACTAAGAATACAGATACAGCATCCATCCATTTATTTATTTTAATAATAATTAATGTACCTACAGTCTTTTTAATTAACATAAATCAGTCTTTATTGTGAACAAAAATAATCAGCTGTTTAATTTTTAGCACTGCAGGTGTTATCTTTTTTTGTTGCTTCTTCGCCTCCTGTAACAAAAACATTTCTTAGTATATTTACAATATTATATTTTAATGCAGGAGATTCGGGATACCCACTAGAGCCATGGCTGATGACTCCAGTGCTGAACACAGAGCCCAACACCCCGGAACAACGCTACACTGAATGGCATTGCCGAGTGCGCAATGCGGTTGAGCGAACGAACGGCTACCTCAAGGGAAGTCTTCGGTGTTTGGGTATAGACAGAACACTGCATTATTCGCCCGAAAAAGCATCGCTCATCATTTATGCCGGGTGCATCATCTATAATCTGATGATACATTTTGGGTATGTACAAGTACTGAGACCAATTCACATAGTCATGTATAACTTTTTCCTATTATTTATCATTATTTTATAGGGTGGAGAGAACAGAGGAAACGGCTGATAATGACAACGGAAATGATGAAAGCGATTCACAGACTCCTCGTCAATTACTCAGGCTGAGTCAAGCCAGACGGGCAGAACTTATTGCTCATTATTTTAATTGATTATTTTTTATTTTATTAAATTGAATGTTTTCCATTACTTACATTATATTATTTTGTTCCTCTCTCAATCTATTACTGCGGCGCAATTCTGCCAATATTTCCTGAAAAAAAAAATGTAGATATAATTAGTATAATAATATGTGAATATTTAATGAATCATTATTAAGTTGGTATAGCCTTGGTATAGCATAGCCTCTGTAAGACGAAGGCCAAAATTTTGAGGTACTGATTCATAGTAAATCGGTAAATACTAGACTTCTGCCTGCGGCTTTGCACGAGTAATTTCGATTCATATCATTGAAACTTTATTCTTCTGTTTCACTCCGTTAGAGGAAAATTTCCAAAAATCCCTTCTCTGCGGTTTGGGCTCTGTGTTGATGTCAGCCAGCAACCGATCATTTAATATTTATATATAGTATGCAGTAGGTAAGTATGTAACTTAAACTTTGTTTCTTGGTTTTGGGATTAGACATTTTACTAGATATCACTTTTTAATTACATATAATAATTATCATACTTTCTTACCCTTAATAACATATTGTTCTCGTTCTGAGCTTTAAGAAAACGATCCGGCGGGTTGGGTTTCCGTACCCTGGATTTTCTTGCAGTAGGCGGACCTCCAACAACTGCACGTGTAGGCAACGACTGTGCATGATTTTCTGATACAGCTTCTGTATTCTAAGACAAAATGCATTCCTATAATATCAGCTTCCTATCGCAACTGATTAATATAGCAATCCAAATAGGAAATGCTGCCAGCCTGCTAGGAACTATGTCTTAAAGAGACGGACACTTTTTATTTGTAATTTCTTTCTTTTATTATGTTTTTGTTATAGATATTGTATTCATATTTATGTAAAAGGACAATAGTTTTACTCTTCAAGAAAGTCAAATATGCTTACGCCAATAGGAGATTCGTCGGGGCCAAATCCTGCGGCCATCTCCACCCCAATAGTGCTTAGCACTAGAGCTGCGTTCTCCGACAGCTCGGGGACCTCTAAAGAGTTCCCCGTGGCATTAACTGCTCGCGTTGTTGCGCCACCCTCTACCCGCGCCTTCCTCTTCTGATCCCGCCAGCACTGGAAATAACCATTACTTATAATGTACCTACCTAATAACAACATAAAATATTTCAATACTTAAGTTTTATTTGTTTGTTCATAAACTTACTACTTTCCACTGCTCCACCGACCTGTCGGGGCCTAGCTCGTCTAGTGCCGCTTTCAGCGTTTGCCACTGGCGCTCCATAGCCGCAGCACCTTGCGGCGTTTTGAAATCACCAGCAGCAAACGCCGGATCTTGCGCCATATATTGGCACAAGTATTGTATTTGAGCTTTATTGCTCCTGATCCTACAAAAAAAATTGTTTGTAAAAAACTCATCTTAGTACCTAGATAAAAACTATTGAAAGGTCGCAAATAAACTCAAAAGTCGTAAATATACTTACAATTTCTTCTGTTGAACTGACATTATGAATTTTCTCCGCGGTCGTTGTTATTTCCATAAAACAAACACAAAATGAACGCTTTCAACAAACACTGAACTGACATTACAGACGTTTCAGGGAAACTTTAGCATAGAGAATAATATACTTTAATAGATTTTCTCTATCCTTGTCGTTTTCCATAGGAAGAAAAGAGAAAAAAAAAACCATTCGTTCATGCATTCGTTCAAACGCAGTGTGAATAGCGGGCTTTTGTCCATAGACACGCTCAAAAGTCAGTGTTCCCATTATTAAATAAAATTTGACATTTTGTCTCGAGAGACTGTGAGATATTTCTCTGTCTTGACACGTATGTTACCGCTAACGAGTAAATCTCGAAATCGACAATTTTTTCTCATCTCGTCTCGATTTTATCTCGTGCCTGCCATGTTAGCCAGGCTGGTGGCCTACACGCAGTGAAGCTTATTTACTTCGGCCTAAGTAGGTGTTTAGTTTACCTTTAATTACTAATTTTGTAGTATAAATGACGGTAATTCTTCATTTTCAGATTACTTTTATAAACGTAATCGTTTGTAGAAGCAGCCTAATTCACCGCAATCGATGTTTACCGACTTCAAAAAAGGAGGAGATTCTCTATACGGCAGTATTTTTTTAATTTAATATCCAGTTTTTTTTAAACTATCGAGTTTTTATCTACTTTTTTTTAGTACAGACGGTTTCTATTTTACTGTATCTTGTACCCTAAACGATATATCTCGTAATGCGATTTAGGTATTATATTGGAGATCACAGGCAATAATTGTTTCAGTGACCACCGGAATAGGGAAATAATTACAAACGAAACTACCTAACTTTCAATCCGAAGGACGGTGCAAAACGGATTTTCTATAAAAAAAACAAGTGCTCCTAATTTCCCAGTTTATTGTAAATATTCAGGGTAACATTGAAGTCGGTTATTTGGTTTTTGTTAAAATATATATACGTTATTTTATGTTATCATAGTTGATATAGGAACATGGAAAAAAAAACTTTTTTATATCATTATGAATTAATTTATTCTTGGTAAATTAATAATTTATCAGTGATATGGATATGTCGCGCGTCCTCGGTAGGATGGTCCAATGAGTACCTGAAATTCAGAATAATGAATTAAAATATATATCAATAAAAAAAGAAGAAAGTTTTCTCTTCTTTATTGAATGAAATTGTATGAATACTGCCAACACGTACATTATTCTCGCATTTTTACGAGAAGACAAACCAAGAAAGGAAGTTTACACATTCTTAGTTTTAAACTGTGTATAGTGTCACCGACGTTATGGCATCGAACGAGTCAACAAAGCTGGCTGTGATATGGATCGTTATAACATAGTCTCAACCACTTTGTCGACTCCTTCTTTGCGTTTCATTCATTTCAGTTTCAGTAGTAGGTTGGATGAGTGCGGGGTGCCCCTCGCTCATCAAAGCTGGCTGTGATATGGATATGTTAACTCATAAAACAGCCACTCTGAGAGCGACAAGCCCTCCTGTTTCTCACTTGGACTCGGTTCAGTCTCGTCAGCAAAAGCAGGACCGTCACGCAGCCCGACTCGTCAAAAATGGCTGTGATATGATTGGGACAACACCGCACAACCATTTTCACGAATGGGCCACGGACTTCTGAAGATGGAGTACACCTGAAATAACTATTATAACACATAGATGTCAAACAATAACGTCAGCAGTTTCCTTAGCAATTGTCATATAATAAAATTGGTGAAGTAAACCTGAATTTAACTTTGCAACATGAGTGTTTCGTAGATATGTCTTAGGTACGGCTACCATGAGAAGGTAGCTTAGTTTTGTTAAGGTGCCTTCTACAAAGCACAGCCAAATGCTCTGAGAGTGTACTTAAACTGGACTCTGCATATTTTTTGTATCTTGCCGCTGAGCTTTCTATCAAGATCTTTTTAAAGTCAATGACTCAACAGAATTTGCAGCTAAGTGTCGAATGTTTTATTGAAGTTCAGAATTTTTAATGTTGTATCTTGTTTTATGTTGGGTTTTGAATTTGAATCTTTTTTAGTTTTTAGGTAAGAGTAAATCCTTATTATTAATTAAATTTAAAGGTATCTGTTTCGTTTCTTCGATTCTTAATCGACATTTTATCAACATGCAACGTCTATTGTAAAACAAACATGGAACAATAAATATATATGACTATGAAGTGCCCTAAATATAGGCCATAGCAGACTTGCTACTTTTAGCATAGGCGGTCGGCGATTTAGTTGCATTTCGAAAGCTCATTGCAGCGACATTCTGATCCCATGAGACTTGGACACTCACGGCAGGGGTACCCCAGTTTATGGTTACGCAGAGAGCTATGGAACGGGCTATGTCCGCAGAGTTTCTCTGAAGGATACAATCCGCAATAAGATTATTCGACAGAGAAACAAGGCCATCGACGTAGCCCAGAGGATCAGTAAACCAAAGTGGCAGTGGACTAGCCATATATACCGAATATTTTGTTTAAAAAATTACGTTTTTATTGTCTCTTGGGAGTTTCTTATAAAAGCGTACACCTTGTCCTTTGAACAATTTACGAACTTAATGGAGTCTACAAGTGGCAACAGCGAGTTTATCTTTATTTCTAGTATTAAAATTATGATTAATTATTTTTCGCTATTTTTCTTAAACAAATTAATCTTTTAGTGTACATACATCAGATTTTCATAGATGTATTGACAAGGGAATGCATAATATTTATTTCTTTAAACTTCTCGCGTAATGATTCTCTGGGGCCCATATCATAAATTGCACGAGCAACCCTCTTCTTCAACACGAAAACGGTGTTTATATCTGCAGCATTCCCCCACAGCAGTATATCGTATGACATAATGCTGTGGAAGTAGCTGAAGTAAACTAGTATAGCCGTGTCTACGTCTGTAAAGAGACGGATCTTTTTGACTGCGTATGCCGCAGAACTAAGTCTCTTCGAACACTTATCAATGAGAGGCGTATTATCTAGAGTTATACCTAAGAATATGGTGGTGTCCACAAGAGCCAACTCCTCGTCTTTGATTTTTACATCTGCTTTAACTTGTGTAACAGTAGGTAGTATAAATTTAATACATTTTGTTTTCTTTTCGACATCCGTTGGAGTAAACGAGTTCTTGGGTGGAGACCACGTCTTGGCAAACGTAGTGTGGGGCGCTCCTGCCTAGGTGGAGCGATGACTTAAAAAGGCAGTAGGCAGAAAGTGGATGAGAAGAGCCGAAGACCGGTCAGTGGCGCGTATTGGGAGAGGCCTATGTCCAGCAGTGGACTAATGTGGGCTGATGATGCAGCGAATGAACGGTACACTCCGCACAGATTCAAATGCCAGTCGCAGAAATTTAGTGAGGCTTTGGCATTTGCGGAACACGACGAGTGTTGCACTAGATCTTGACGAAGCTACACCATTATCATGGATTCTAATGAAGCTGCACTGCTTCCCGCTTTATAGATAAGAGTATCAATCGCGCTGAAGGCGAGATTAGTTGCATCCAATTAGCAGCTCGCGTCTTACTTTTGAAGGGCTCCATTGTATTTTTACGTAGGTATATTATGAAGACACGAAGGAAACACATTTTTTTAACGTATTATAATGAGCGAGGTACACCACGCTTCAAAAACTTCTTTCATATCTGGAATCTAATTTACGATGAATGGATACACATCTAAAGAAGAGTATATCAGCGGAAGAAATACTTGCTCAATTGAACGCAGCACGTAGCCAAAACGCGATGCAGCATCGAAGCAATCGCTGAAACGCGCGATATGGAAACAAAATCGTTGCTCGCAAGTATCGTGCGAGTGTGCTCTAACTCTTAACTCACCCAACATTTACTTATATAGATAAGACATCATCATCATCATCATCAACCTATAACAGTCCACTGCTGAACGTAGGTGTCTCCCAGGGTGCGCCATTGAGACCGATCCTCAGCTCTTCTCATCTAATCCTTGCCAGCCACAGCGCGCAAATCATCACTCCATCTAGCCGAAGGGCGTCCTACACTTCGCTTGCCTGGACGTGGTCTCCACCCCAGAACACGTTTACTCCCTTATCTAAGACATAATATGAAGAAATCAAGGAGTGTGTTATAAACCACGATAAATCTAAATTCGAAATGTTAATCATCTTGTTTTAATTAAAATACAAAGTTAATTTTGCAGATGATTTTGTTCATTTTGTATGAACCTTATTGTACACGAACAGTAATCGACCAACATAGTGACTTAAGTATTATTTGGTAGACTTTAGTCTGCCAAAGCTTTGTATAATTTGTCTTTACAACTACAGTATATGTGCTACACTGTGGATACTTTCTAGGCATACAAGAATACCATGTTGGCTGATAGGGGGTGGAGGAGGGGGTACACGACTATTACGAAAATGCCTAATTTTGAGGCTCTATATTTCGTAAACGGGCTCTTGTTTCAAAAAAGTGTTAAGAAAACCGTATTTTAGAAAGACTTATTCAACGACACATATTTTTTGATTGCGTTGACTTACAACGCTTGACATTGTTACAGGTCTAAGGGACCGTAGACCTTATATTTAATATTAATTTCAACATGGTTCCACGGGTACCAGAGTAAAAGGGTCTTGTCAGACCGGACAATCTGACAGAGAGACAGACGGACAACGAAGTGATCTTATAAGGATTCCTTTTTTATTTTTGAGGTATGGAACCCTAAAAGTATCTACCTACTGACTTATGCTAACGTAAAGGTACCATTTAATATTGGAGATCGCGATCAGGTAGTGCGACCGACTATTTAGTGTGAAGCGAAGCGTGCGTCGCGGTGGATCGCGTCGGTCAGCGCTCTACTACTATAATGATTATATTCTAAACCCATACTAAACAGTGGGTCGCACGACCTCGCCAGTTGCCGTCGCCGGTCGCGGTCGCCATCAATGGACCTTCCTTTACTAATACTAATGACGAACTAATTAATATCAACAATAATTTAAAAAGAGGTATAGTCTCACTACGGATAATAAAATAATAACAAATTCGCCACTAACCCAACCCATTGAACAATAGCCATAAGTGGTGTGCTCGAATATAAATTACCCTACTTTATGCATGGAGGTAATCCTAAAAAGGTAAATGTACTATATTTTATTTTACGTTGCTACGACATGGTGATAAGCATCGTAATAAGTAAAAATAAAATTAAATAGAAACCTATTGTTATATTTCATGTATAATTCATTATGTTTAAATAGTAAAAATAGTTTTCATACTAAATACAAACTTGCGTGTTTACGAAATATTATTTATTATTCTCTTATAAATAAAATTATAATGTTAGTATTTGAAGATAAAGTTCTAATAATCTACTAATACAGGTTTTCATATAACACCTTAAAACTAAACAAAGTGACTTGCTGTTGAGATGATAGATCTCAGAAAACCGACCACATCAAAGTGGCTGTGATATGACACTGAACCACATAGTCACCGCCACTTTGACAGGCTAGGCTCGAGAAACGAGAAACACGCGAACTTCTTCTTAGATTTCAAAACTTCGGCATCGTTGCTTTTTCGAATGAGGCCATGCTCATCAAAGCTGGCTGTGATAGCTACGCAATGATCTATGATCAACCGACTTTGACGACAGGGCCACATTGCATTCACTTTCCTGAAAATACAGTTAATCATACGCCAATACATTTATCTAGCTAATATAAATAAAATATCTAATATAAAACAAACAACATTTATCTTAGACACTGGTTTACAAAACTAGTAAGAAAAGTTTTAAAATGGAATTATTAAAAAAAAAGCACTTTTAAACATGTTGTTATTGATTATGTGAAATTGTATATCGAAAACCTAACAATAACAATTCAGTATCAGAACAATAACAACAATGAAATACAACCTGTTTCCGGCAAATAGCAAGACAATCCATACTCATCCACACTTTAATTTAAAGTGATTTGCCCTGCTAGGTGCTAGGAAGACATATATCCTTTTTCTGTAAATGAAGTTTCCAGAGAAATTTATAAAGAAGTCGACAGATTACAAGCGTTGTCTGAACCGGTAAGTATACTGAAAAATATTTTTTTTGCCAAATGCACAAGACCTATTGATCTCACCTATTCAGTACTCATTTTATTCAGTTTATCGGTTTAGTACATAAATACCGAAATATAACTTAACACACCGGATAGCGGTATTATATTATTACATCTTAGGCAATATTATTGCAATCAATAGGTATTATCCCTATAGAGAGAAACATTAACTGGCTTGCGTTCTATCAAGGTTTTAAAGTTTACGGTCACTTGGCCAACTTCCCGTTCGATGAATCAAGATAAGTATTGTATTGTCCTTAATAATGGTACGTAATGGTACTCGATACAATTGCATAGTGCGTAGTAAAACAAGTAAGACGCGCGCATAAAAACCGAAACCGGTAATATCAAAGAAAATTCCCATCCCATATTAATTTTTCTTTAAAACTACTTTATATTAATGACGCCATGGACTAGAAGACCGTTCAAGGTAACAGCATCCACTACAACTAGTTTTTAAATCCGATTCCATGCTAGAGGAATCGTATAGATTCCGATGGTACTTTTTTTGGTCGTAACACCGCAGCGATAAAACGGTACGTAATAAATCCCGTATTTATAATAAACTGATTGTTTCCGCCCGCTGACCCGCACGCGTGGTTTGTAAATATAAAGTAGCCTATGACTCAATCAAAATATCGAAATCGGTCCAGCCGTTTAGTTGGAAACATAACAAATAGAGATACAAAGTTACTTTCGAATTTATAATATTAAGGTTATTACTCAAAGTGCACGTTGAACTAAACAAATGAACGCGTTTTTCCTACGAACTCAAGTTTTAATCGACCTGAATTAGCTAAGTAATAATCCAACAGCGTGGTTGGGTAGTCTAAAAGCAGACTACCTCACATCCAAAATATCTGTTTTACAACTTACACAGTACCTACTACTAGTACATACATTGAATGCCTGATTGTATCATGATAATTGAGATACACGGGCAGGACATCAAGAAGTTGTATTAAGCGATCATGCACCACGACCAGACCAAAATGTATTGGCGTAATCCTAAACGGGTCAATAAGCGTGACCATACATTTGATGCAAGTACTTATGAACATATTATGACTATAAAATACATAATAAACAGTTGAATCGTCTAAAGTCCGTTGCAAACGATCTATAGACATCTCAACTGCTCCATATCACTACCAGGCGGAAGTGTCCCCAAGACACTGGCTGCATTACAATTCTTATGCTTCGACGAGACGCCTAGAAAGAATTTTGGAAAAACGCAATGGGCCTGGTACCTCATGTGCCATGGGCACATGAGGTACCGACCCCAAAAGGCACAAATAAGCATGCTCTTTCGCGACTTCCATATTTGCGCCGCTTGAAATCTTCGGATGAATTTGCAACATTTGAATAAAATTTATAATTTTATTTTTGTAATGCCAAGCCAAACACGAAGCCTAACAACATGTGAGAAAAAGAATAAAAATATTGTGACGTTAATCATTTATTTTTCCTGCTACGATAGATCGCATGAAGTTTTTAGCTTAGATATATTTCTAATAACTTCCGAGTCCTTATTACATCGGATCGTTCTCAGTTATTTCACCATCACTTCATAGTGTTTCAAAAAAAAAATATAAGCTTACAAATTCATTACACTTGCAACGTTCGTTTAACGAAAAAACCAAACATTATTGTAGTATAATGATTTTTTTACAACTACCATTCACATACAAGAAATAAAAGTTCGTATGTGCTTGTTATATCGCAAATCAATATTTTTCATTTCTCATGGCTCTGAAAGTTGGTCATTGTAAACTCGATAACGGCTCCGTAAATGCTGTTTGTGGCCCTAGGGCCACAAACAGCCATAAGTAAATTTGAAAATAGAATGAGACTCATTGCATTCATAATAAGCTTAAATGTAATAAGTATCCATGAGAAATCCGTATTTCTATTTAAAATTAAGAGATGCCATAGATTAGTGGAAAAAAAAAACAATGGATACCAAGAACGCAATTTTGCATGCAGATAGATTATGACCGGAATTGGGAAGGGTAATGTTTTTATTCACAAACTAATTGTCAGCTAGTACTTATATTTGAAGTTAAAAAGCAATATAGGTTTAATTCAAGTTTCGGTGACAATACAATATGATACACCGGCCTGTATAGTGACCATCAGATAATGGAGGCAGGATATTATAGAGCTCGGTGTTCTGGATACCGCAAAACCGTTTATTAATCCGAGATCAGTCAAAGGTAGCCGGTAGCCACAAGGCGAACGTTGAGAGTTCCCCTCGTCCCCACCGGCTACCAATCATATCAGACATCATAACCTATCCTACATACGGCACACGGTACCGTTGCGTCCCCAACTACCCACGTAGGGTCCAATACAAAATCAAGAATTAAAGCAAAATGACAATTACTATATGTACAAACATTTTATTCATTTGAAGTTATATCAAATATAATTAATATATAATTATTTACCCTGCGTTAGTTTTCATTGTGTGGATGGTGCAGTGCGTTCCCCAAAAGAGTGTTGAAAATGTATGTATTGTTCAAAAAGTACATTACTCTACAGATTTTGTACTGAAGGTTACATGTTATTAGATTTATCAAGTAAAGGTAAGGCAAGCATAGAGAAGAAATATCAAAGATATTTCAGAGTAAAGACCGCTAGAGAAAGATTAAATAAGCGGTCTTTACTTTTAGTATAAAGCGGTTTCAACTTCCAACGTTAAGGTTTCTCGCTGCTTACTGAGCATTTTCGCCTTTAGTTTGCGAGTGATTTAAATAATTTCGAGTGAATTGCGCTTAATTTAAATTCTTCAGTCTTAATTTAAATCCGATAGTTCCATCTGCTTTAATATTTAATATTTTGCCGATGACTCTACGATACGCATGATGAAAAATCAGATAATAGATTTATTAATTAGAAGCTGCCCTATGCGTATGTCTATGTATGATATTCAGCTTTTGTGTTGATAGCCTGATGGTCTTATTTATAACCAGCGACTCACAAATGTTTTTATTTATTTATACTTGTAAAATCGACATGTTTGCAGTCGTCTATCATGAATTAAATCGCATGAATTGATTGTATTTACCAGGGTTTTATCAGAATAATTATTTGGCAATTACTTAAATACCTAAATAAATTATATATTAATTATTATTTGCATTTAATTATAAAAACTTATGAAATGCTGATTATGAAAACCTGCATTTTATTTTCATTCTTTTATGCTTACTGCAATCAAATTGTAACATTGGATTAATTTTATTTTTTCTACTGTTGTTTATAAAATAAGTCAGTTCAGCACCAGGAACTAAGAAGTTCAAGTAGGGCTGTGTTGTGTCAATCCACTGCCGTGCCTGAGTTCTGGACCAAAATGGTAAATTGGTATTGTGCGAAATTGACTAACATAAAATTTGAAAATGTTATAAATATGTACTACTTACCCAGCTCAGACAAAGACGCCAAAATGGCGGGGTTCAAAATGTCAAAGTAGAAAATAACGTAATTTACACATCATAAAAATAACTAAATTTACACATTCCAAACCCATTTTCATTTATTTTTATGTCTTTTTTGGAGCTATAATGAAAAATGTCGAAAAATACCATTCTGAAGTGCCGAACAATAAGATAATATGGTTGATTTTGGTATGCGCAAAATTACAGAAAATGTAAAACATAGTCCTTATCTAGAATATTTTTTAGAAATCTGCCTTAAATGTTTACTTGGTTTCTGGGTCTCATAACTAGATGGCGCTGCTAACTTAAAATAAATTTAGGCAAGTACGGGACCTTCGGTGCGCGAGCACACTCGTACGCTTGACTAGTCTTGTTTTTCTTGGAATGCTATTGTTCTATGAATACGTAGAATCATTCTTAAAATTTGAAGTGATAATATTATTAACAATGTGTCTAATGGGCGTATATCCAAATGTAAACATTATAGATTTGACCGACAAGAAAGGCTGATTAGTATTTGTAGTTTCTGGTAATCTTCACTGTATTTGTAAGTAGCAGAAAGTTCAGCATAAAAATAATTTTTCAAATAATAGAATTTTAATATAGAGAATATATTATTATATTCAACTCAACAATATATGAATAATATTAGTGGTATTTTAACCAATTAAATTCAAACATTAATTAAAAATTTGAATTCTACTATCACACTCCAACGGTATTTTTAATATTTTAACAAAAAAAAATACCCGACTGGGAAACAAATTAAGAGGTAAACAGGCTTGCATATTTTGTTAATCGCAGGCGGATATCCCCCTTCCCTAATAAAGGGAAATTCCCTTTATTTATGTTATAATAATTTAGTTGGCAGAGAACTCTCAGAACGCAATTTCAACTTATACATATTTTATTTTCAGGTCAAATTTAACAAATATATATATTTTTCAAGTTTGCGTTCAGCTAATAATAGTATTTAATAAGAAAATTCGGAATGGATTCGGAATGGTAAGGGTATAAATACTTTAGGGTCCATATATCAATGCAAAAATGTACCAAATGTTAAACAAACTTACGTGAATCATAATAATTAATATTAAACGGGTATTTATCGCGTATTTACGTTTTAATTAAACTCATTTAATATTAGTAATTATCTACAGGCCTTTGCCCAGCAGTGACTCATAATAATAATAATAATGTACAACGGAACAAAATGGTACCACCCGAACCACTGAGGGACACTTGTCTTGGGCCCGTGCACCTCAGTTATTTCCCGACTATTCTGAGCAGAGTTGATGTACAGTAATCGCGAAAGTTTAAAAAATACTATTACTTGAATCAATTTAAATACAACCTACATGCAACAACAATAAAAAAATCTCAAGCACGAGGAAAGCCTCGTAACCTTGCCTACGGAATACTACGACGTAGAGGCGTATCAGCAACAAGTGACTTCAATTCTAATCTAACTCATTAAATTGCCGAAACATGGTAAATTACTATCATCAAATGTAAATTAAATAAATAAAATGATTAAAGTTCTTACTCCAAAGTTGACGTACACGTGGCATCGCTGCAACGAACACCGGATTACACGATTGGATTTTTTGATATTAAAAAAAAATTCTGCAAGTAAAATATGAGAATTTCAATGAATTTTATATTTGGCAAAATCAAAAGTTTTATTATTGATAAGGAAACTGAAATGTTGTAGACGAATCACTCGTGTGAATCGAACACGCGGTACAAAAGAGTTTAACGTGCATCCCTCGATACAGGCGAAGAGCAGATGTGATTAGTCGACGGCCTCTGTGCTCGGCCGGCTCCTCTACGGCAGGTAGTGCGGCTCACCTACGCCCCTAGTCCCGGGGCTGCGACGCGCATGCGCGCCGGCTACACGTGGATTCCACGCCGTCGCCGCCGCGCCCTGCCTAACCCCGCCGCCCGACCCTACCCGCGCGTACTCTCTAGGCGATCTCGCAATTAGCTTGCAATGCAAAACAAGCTTTATCGCGCTCGTCTAAGGTTCAGTATAGCTGGGGATAAAATAAATTTAAATTGGAAAGATGTTAGATAAATTTGTTTGTGGCCATCAAGAATAATTTGATTTTTTTTTCATTAAAAAAATAGTTCTGTCTGTCTCCAGTCCTCGACAACGTTTGGTATGCTATAACATCCAGTGTCCTATTACGTCCAGTCGGTCCTGTTTCTTAAAACATCCAGTATCAAAAGGTCCACTTACCAAAATGACAACAAATGACCAAAACTTACGAAAAATGTCACATACCGTAATATCTCGACAACTACTCAGTCTAGGCTTCTCGTTCCTGATGCAAATGAAAGGAATTGAAGTGTCAATTCGTAAGTTTTTCCAATAGCATTCATGATGAATAAATAGTTCCCAAGGTAAGAAGTGTATTCATAATATTCATATTCATAATTCGTTTATAGTCTGTAAACCTAGGTACATAAGATGGTTGAGCTTTTAAAGAACTATGTTTCGCCATTTTAGCGTACAAACATTATGCTGGCGCCTCACATTGGCTATGTTGGCTCCAAGTTATACTGTTGGATCCAACACACCAATGTGAGGATCGATCTGAGGCCGCAATCTTGGTTGCAATTATTGGCCATTCTATTCGTAGCCAACGTTGGAACCAAGTCATAAGCCAATGTGAGGCGCCAGCATTACAATTAGTCACATAAATTAAAACATAAAATTAAATCAATCACAGTACTAAAGCAACCAGTATTAAATCAATAGTGTGACAGCTGTTATAGAAAATGTAGACCTCTGAAATACTTTTAATTTTAAACACGAACTAAGTCTAGGATGAGTAGTTCCTGAGTTGTCAAAAACGTCCTATTCTAAGAGTATTTATATTTTTTATTGTAAATAATCTTTAGAAAGTAAGTTATTTAATAAAAACAACAGATTTATCAGTCAAGCACTGAATTATACCCAAGTTACGTAAAATTGATCCAGATTCTACATCCAGCCAGATTCATCAGTCAAGCACAAATCCGTGGAGCGTCGAAAGAACACTAGACTGTTTTAGAACACTAGACCATAAAAAAGTCTGTTGACGTTATGGTAAACTGGACATGTTTGGACACTTGTCATTATGGACTGGACATTGTGGAACTGGACTTTTTAGCATACCAGACATTCTAGGAGACTTGAACACTGTCAGCAACAACGATAAAAAAATCTTACATTTCTAAATAAAAAAGGATTCAGCGGAAGATCTCAAGCGGCGCAAATATGGAAGTCTCGACAGAGCTTACGTATTTGAGCCATTAGGGGTCGAGACCCTGGGTCCATGGGTTACCGGGGCCCTTCGCGTTTTCAAAATTCTTTCTGGGCGTCTTGTCGAAGCGACATGTGATCGAGAGCTGGCGTTTATCTGGGCCAACGAATAAGCATTGCAATTCTGCAGGGCAATTCTGCAGCCAGTGTCTTGGGGACACTTCCGCCTGGTAGTGATCTGGAGCAGTTGAGCTATCTATAGATCGTTTGCGACGGTCTTTAGATGATTCAACTGTTTCTTCTGTATTTATTGTATATTTCGTTCTGTTATTAAAGGCTTTTAAAAATGATTGAATTACAATAAAGAGTTAATTTGACACAAAACAAATCACTTTTAAGTACCTTTATCATTCATTGTCATTCATATCATACATTTATCATCATTCATCAAAATAATGACTCAAATTTAATCGCACGATTTTGTCAATTTCAAACTACATGCAGTTTAAACAGCTTTATTGCATCTAGTGATCTTAATTTCTGGAGTAAACGGTAAAGGAGAAGCGGAGTCTATCATTTTCTGGAAGGCTAATAGCACTTTATCGAGTTAGAACTACGGGAACGTTGGGTTACTAGATTTTCTTGGAAAATATTTACCTTCTAGATGGAAACATAATTAGTACGAGCTTAATTTTACTTGACAGGTATAAAGAGAGGTATACATTAGTTTCAGTATAATTAAGTTTGAATATTCATTATTTACTTTTTATGAGTATTTATAAAACAATATATGCTTATAAACGTTGTGTGAATCAGATTTTGTTATGTTCAACTTTGACCTCTGTACAAAAATGTACATATTGATGAATAATGAGTAAGTATGTTACGCTAATATTACAATGTTGTTCGGAGTTTGGTGAAAGTTCGGATGGATAGATGTTTGTTTCCTTTTTTGTGGACTAATCGATGTTTTTTTACCTCTCTAGAAGCCCGATACCAACTTAACGTATTTCGGTATAATTTGAGATATAGTTAATGACTTAGAATAACTTATACAATACCAGAACTACAATTACTACAATTGCGAAACTAAAACAGCAATTACCTTGGGTAATGAGTCCCTAACTATTCTGACTGTAGTTTGTCTACGTAAACTCCCAAGCTTTAATAACAAACTCAAAAATAGACAATTAACAAATTTAAAAACGTAATTAAACAAAATCTTTATAAAACAGCCTACTATAATATATCGGAGTATTTAGATGATAGAGAAGCTTGGAATTGAAATTGCTTCAACTCGTTCTAAAATGTTACAATGTAGACGTAATTTATTTTCTTTATTGTTATGTATTCTAAAAGGATTATTAAAATGAACAACCGGGCTTTCTTTCTTGGCTTGGTCGCAAAGGAAAAGGCAGTAAAATTGACGTTTCAAAGTGATCCTTGTGATTATTTGAATAAAAAGCTTTTGATTTTCAATATTAAGCATTTTGTAAACAAAACTTTAGAAAAAAGCGCGCAGTTCATGAAACATTTTAAATTTAATGCCTTTTTATCACAAAATTAAAAGCTCAAAATCCTACTCTGAAAGCAGGTTATTGTTAACTCGATAACTGTTCCGTAAATGCGATTAGGGCCGTAATAAGTAAGTAAATTTGAATAGAGAATGAGGCTCATTGCATTCATAATATACTAAAATGAAATCTGCATGACAAATCCTTATTTCTATTTAAAAAAAAGGGCAGGCCCCAGTCCGGATATGAAAAAAAAACGGCCAAGTGCGAGTCGGACGCGCGCACGAAGGGTTCCGTACCATTATCTATAAAAACGGGAAAAAATCATGTCTGTTGTATGGGAGCCCCACTTAAATATTTATTTTAATCTGTATAGTATTTGTTGTTATAACGGCAACAGAAATACATCATTCTGTGAAAATTGAGATCAGTAACTATCACGGTTCATAAGACGGACAGACAGATGTAGAGACAGACAGCGGAGTCTTAGTAATAGGTCCCGTTTCACCCTTTGGGTACGGAACCCTAAAAACAATAGACACGGGGAATGCAAATTTTTTGTTTAGCATTAAGTTTATGAAAAAGAACTTTAATTTCCTCGCATTAGTGATGAAGAGGTATGTGTTATACTCGGGTGTCAGCGATTAATAAGACTCAACTCATAGCGTCCTCGGCCGTACGCCGAAATATCTCGGGTGCAATAGATTTCTTACGGCCCTTGTATAACAATATACTATTATACGACTGTCCAAAAATAAGAGAATGTAACAAATGTTATGATGCATGAAATTAATTTTATTGTTTGTGACCTTACTCGACCGATTTAGGTGTTTATAAGTAAATAAAATAAATAAATATTGGTGGACATTTCACACAGCGCTATCTAGCCCCAAACTAAGCAGAGCTTGTACTATGGGAACCAGATAACTTATATACTTTTTTTTGTAAATACATACTTATAATATATAAAAAAACATCCAGACCCGAAACAAATATTTGTAGATCATGCAAACATTTGTCCCACGGCGGGAGTCGAACCCGCTATTTCCTGCGTCACAGCCGGCTATACGCCCACTGCGCCACGGAGATCGTCAAACATGTTATGACATTGTTATAATTCTTACGATAAGACCCATTGTACTTGTTGTTTCAAGTCTTAGTAATCTAATAATAATGTATTCGCATTGTAACGGCGGCGGCATCATTCAAAACATACGGAATGTACCGCGTAATAAAATGCCGATTTCATTCACATTTCAGTTTGATAACGATTTAGAAATGTTAGAAAATGGCCGGAAGTCACGCTCATGGGAAATAAAAATTAAACAGAAAATTATGGGATACTTTATACGGAAACCACGAGAAGGAAGACAAGGACCACATAAAAATAAAATTTTTCATGCTGCAGCAAAGTTGATAGTACGAATTTGGTGGTCTTCAAATCAGCTGTTATGGATCGTGTCCCCTTGTGTGGACCCTGGAACATTTATTTTAAGCTATGTTATTCTGAACTACATAGACCGTGATAGGTTTTGGTATTCGGTATAGATCACGATGAATTTTATTTCGATACTAGACACTTAAATGTGTAGGTTACCTATAAATAAAGCTAAACTCGCTGTTGCAACTTGATTTGACTCACCATTTTTATTCCGTGGGAATTGGTTTATGGGATAAAATGTCGCCTATGTGGTAATCCAGGTTATAATCTACGTATATACAAAATCTCATCGAAATCGGTTCAGCCGTTACGACGTGATTGAGTAACAATCAAACAAATAAATAAACAAATATGCAAAGTTTCACATTTATACTCGTAATATTAGTGTGAAAACATATTAGTGTAGGTAGACTTGTACGGGGAAACCGTGGAAATGTTTTTAAAAAGACATGAAATTTTAAGTAGAAATGTAATTGATTTTTGAATTACAAAATGCCTTATTTATATGACAACTTAATCGCGACTCACCGCTCTAAAACTTACATCTACCATGAAATAAATTCAACGTCAGCAAATCCGACCGTGAGACTGTGCGTGGGCGCACGTGCAAAACAACTAGGAATGCGCTGATAATAATTGAAGATGGCCTGACTAGTTGACGTTGGCAACATAACTAGCTAGTAACAATTATAGCAGAAACTGCTTCAATTAAATAAAAAATAATTCTGTTATGTGTTATACTCGGGCGGGTGTAAGCGATACACATTTTACTTATGAATTTTAAATTGTATGGCGTATTATTATTATTTTGTTGTTTGGTTTTTGTTTAATCTGACAGACTTAATTTTTAATTTGTATTTGTACATATTACTTTTATGTTTTGTATATCCTATGGGCATTGCCTGTAACAAATTATTCTATTCTAATACCCTCGATTATATAAATATCTCGGGTGTACAACAGAACGCTTACAGCCCTTATACAACAATGTACTATTGTTAAGAGCAATAATAAGCGAATAAGAATTCGAATAGTCGGATTGAAGTAACTAAGTGCTTAAGAGTTTGCCAAAATGCGAATACTGAGAGATAATGCAGGCGGAGACGGTAAATGGAATTTATAAATGTTTCAGAATATACTACAATTAATTTTTCTTAAAGGATAGAGTGTTGGAAATTGTCCTTTCCTCAAATATCTTATTTTCTAGATTTTGACGAGGTTAAGTGAATTTGGTGACATTTTAAACAGTGACAAACAGTAACTTAGCTGTGATTGTGATTATGATCACCAACATCACTATCATTTAAAATATCTAGTGTTGATTTAAAGAAAAGTTCTTATCTCTAACAATTACCTAGGCAACTAGCTAGTTTCCTAGGAAGATTTAAAAAAGATCCGCCAGAGGCAGAGGTGGGGGTACAAGTGTTTTTATTTCCCTATTGACAGTAACGTTAAACGCATGTCTTATTATTTAAATAATTAAGTTAATGTAGTGAATAAAAAACATTAAAAAATAAATTATCATGCCTACCAAACATTATGCATTCGCGAATTTCACTTCTGGCAGTCGATACAAGCAAGATGGTATAACACTTGTGCCGTTTATTAACCCTCAAGTTGTCACGAAAAAGTGTTTGGGAGTGGATTCATTTATCGCGGAGAACGATTCTTATATAAGTTACAGTTGTTCTGAAATAAGATTTTACATGTGTTCTTAAGTAATAGCGCTTATCAGTTACATTATCTTCCATGTTTAAAACAAAATCACTTAAACAATATTGCTTTCCTCTTTGCAATGCTTTTGAATTTCAATAGTTAGGAAGACATTAATTAGCAGATAAGGTTTCATTTAGGTTCAAAAGTATTAATCTATACAATATATAAAAGGCTTTGTCCTGAATGACTGATTGACGGATCAACACACAGCCTAAACCGCTGATCGTAGAGACCTGAAACTTGGAAGGTGTGTTCTTTGTATGATGTAGGCATCCGATAAGAAAGGATTTTCCGAAATCAACGTGATTCCTTAGCCCAATCTACTTCAAATTTTGCATAAACCTTTTCTAACAGAATTGATAAAAGATGTGTTTCGTATTTTATTGAAATTCATCCCCTAACGGTGTTAAAAGGGGTAGAAAGTTATTTTGGCGGTGATTTGCTTCGAAGTTGATATCGATACTTTTTAGTGCTTTTGATTTAAATAACATTTTATTTTGACACATGTTTGAGAACTCAATCCGATTTTATTCAAAAAAGGTTGAACTCACATAAAAACTCAAATACTCTTTAAAATTGGAATGTTCGACATTTGAAGGTTTCTAAGCTTAAAGAGGTTATGCACTTTTAGGACACGGCCTCATAGGGGCGTAGAGCTCGAAATTAGAAATGGTAAGGACTAGAACATTTTGGTCAAAAGAAAATAGTTTTCTTTTAATTTGTCATAGAAGTTTAATTTAGTGTGTATTGTTTTGCGCAATTTTTTTTACATTACACTATGATTATAAATGTGGAAGTTTGGATGTTTGTTTATTTATTTGTTTGTCCCGTTTCTCAATCACGTCGTAACGGCGGAACCGATTTCGATAAAATTTGGTATACATATACCTAGATTATTACCACATAGGCTACCTTTTATCTCATAAATCAGTTCCCATGAGATAAAAATGAGGTACCAAGTCAAGTTGCAACAGCGAGTTTAGTTTTATTTTTAGGTTGCCTACACATTTAGAAGTGTAACGCGTACGAAGTCGCGGGCAACAGCTAGTAAAGTATATATTGTAGCATAATAGAAAGTACGAGGAATAATCCGGGAAGGGAAAAGTGCTCAATTTGAAGAAGGAAAAGTGCATGATGTCTGTGGAACTCGATTGAGTAATTTCATGCGTTGCCGCTTATCCTCTAAACATTTACCACCATCGATTCTGATAATAAAAAAAAACATTACCATTCGCAATTCATTCTATAATTCTTAAATTAAAAAAATATAGGAAGCATTAACAAAAATATGTACTCCAAATGTTTAAATCTCTGACAAACTGAATAAAACGAACTGTCAACGACAACAAACCTTTCTACGAGTTTTTGGTACCTGAAACAGGTAAACCATGGCAGCAAGCCATCGTTTTAAATCCCAGGCAATATAATTTTGAATTTTTGCAAATTTCAATTTTGCTCCAAGTACATCTTCCGTTAATTCAATTTTTACGATGTAGATACGTTTAAAGTTACTCTTAATAGGGGAATCAAAACATATGTACCCCCCACTAGTGCTGCCTCTGACGAAACTTTTTTAAATATTCCTAGGAAACTGGCTAATTTTAAAAAGAATAAGATTCCTGACTAAAGATAAAAGTGTAAGTACCTATGACAATAAAACCATTTGCGTGTCAAGAATATCCATGTCGGAGTATGATTAAGACTACCCATTAGAATACAATAAAATTGTTTATAATGACCCTGAAGAATTGGTGAGATGATGAACAATAATTGTAATTTACTGATAATATGTTATTTTATTTCTTCACATAACCTGTATTTTTTTGTGTGAAATTTGTGTTTCTATTGGGGTTTTTTTAGGTTATTTGTGGGGAAACGAGCTTACCGCCACCTGGTGGTAAGCGGTCACCGTCGCCTATTGACACCGGCAACACCCGGGATATTGTCGATGCGTTCCCTACCCTGAAGAAACCCCTTTACATTTTTCTTAAAGCGTACCATTTCGTAGCCTAACGGAAAAACCTCAGATGGCTCATTCCTCGGCTTATGTTTATGTGTGTATTTGCATCCCAGATGGCGAGCCACGATGTTTCTAATAATCTTTGTGTACTACATACCAATATATGAGATATGAATATTATTTTTTTTTACAACATTTAACACTCATGCTCTGAAAGTAGGTCATTGTTAACTCAAAAACTGCTCTTAAAATGAGATTTCAGGCGCCAGAGTCTCTATGACAAATCCTTATTTGTTTTAATTTAGAAATGGAACTGACCACATTAGTTGTCCCGTTGTGAAAAAAAACTATGGACACCGGGAAGGCAAATTTTCTTTTCAGTAACCAACAGTTAAACTGACTTTTAGAAAATCCCCCCATTCATAAATGCATGATTTTTTTGTGATGTACACTTTAGTGTACACCACTAAAGAAACAAATATTAAAATAAAAATTCACAATGATGAAAAGTGATGTGTGTTGTGTTTAAGAGTAGCAGAGTTCATTATGAAAGGGCTGGCCCGGGAAATTACTACCACCATACCTATTTCTCCCGCCAAGGAGCTTTGCTGTTTCCGGTGAAATTACATGCACATGAGGCTTCAAGTTGATGGACGCATGACAGAGCATCGTAAGGCACGTTTGTAAGGTGCGTAAGCGTTAAAATTGCATGCTATAAACGCTGATTAAGGACGAACTCAAACTGTATCACTAACCACCTGTTACTAACCCATATTCGCAATAAATAAAATGATTTGATTTGGGAAACAAAATTGTTTTGGGCATTAAATCTCGAGGAATTGCCAAAGTTGAAAATTGGATAACTTATTTCAAGTCTTTTCAATATTGCTGAGATATTAACTTATTACGGAAGCAACGACAAAGTTTCTTAAACTATTAATTTAATCGAGTTGGAGGTAACTTCGAGATGGCGCCGCGCTATTTGCAATAAATACCTACTCTTATTGAGTGACTGAGTTTGTTTAATTAAGATTGTTTAAGAGTTTTTGTTAGTTTATTATATATTTTCATTTTAATAGTTTTTACCTTTGATTACGTGCTTTGTTACAATTAACAAGTCAGGTATGTTTTTGAATCAGCCCCTTTAGTTGTCTTGAAACGCACTTTTGTACTACTCTTTTTGATTACTGAGTAAAAATAAATGGAGTATAAATAATTCCGATGTGGGTCAATTAAAATATTACATCGTAAGATGTATTTTAGAAAACGATACCCCACTCTAAGTGTACGGCGCGGCGTCAAAATATTACAATAATTGGGAGCACATGTTTTAACCTTATGCACAGGTTCATTCATTAGAAAAAACTAATTACGCAAGTATTATTTGCATCTTGAACAATAAAATGTATCTTTTGTTTTCTGGGACTATTTGACGTATCTCGATAAATATAATAGGTTGGGGAAAAAGTCTTTTCGCATTATAGTATGTACGAACTTTTAATAAAATATCTTTGGCTATACTATTTGTATCTGGCTGGTTTTGGTATCATTCAAAGTTTAAATTTTAAAGAAGATAATTCAAAATTCAAATTAGGAAAATATGTGATTTTTATTTGTTTTTCGTACTGTAAAGATGAGTAAGTCTAATGAAGAATTCGATACATTTTAAAATTTTACTACAAAAAAGGTAAAAAAGCAACGCAAGCCGCGAAAAAAAATTGCGATGTTTATGGACCTAGTGCAGTGTCTGTGAGAGTAGCACAAATTTGGTTTAAGCGTTTCCAATCCGGAAATTTTGATGTCAAAGATGCACGTTGCTCTGGTCGCCCTATTACGGATAAAATTGATGCCATTTTTGAAAAAGTGGAGCAAGATCGGCATATCAGTAGTTACGACGTAGCTGAAGAACTGGGAATTGACCACAAAACAGTTTTGGCGCATTTTAAAAACACTTTGTACACAAAAAAGGTCGATATTTGGGTACCCCACGAGCTCACTGATAGAAACCTAATGAACCGTGTACTCATTTGTGATTCTTTATTACGACGTAATGAAACCGAACCATTTTTGAAGAAGCTGATAACTGGTGATGAAAAGTGGATCACGTACGACAAGATTGTGCGAAAAAGGTCGTGGTCAAAGGCCGGTCAGGCTTCACAGACTGTCGCGAAACCCGGGTTAACTCGCAACAAGGTGATGCTGTGTGTGTGGTGGGATTGGAAGGGCATTATTCATTATGAGCTGTTACCACCAGGCAGTACCATCGATTCTGAACTCTACTGCGAACAACTGATGAGATTAAAGCAAGAAGTTGAGAGAAAGCGGCCGGAATTAATCAAGAGAATGTGTGTGGTTTTTCATCATGATAACGCTAGACCTCACACATTTTTAGCCACTCAGCAAAAATTAAGAGAGTTTGGCTGGGAGGTGTTAATGCATCCGCCGTATAGTTCTGACCTTGCACCTTCAGATTTCCACCTGTTTCGGTATCTTCAGAATTCTTTAGGCAGTGTCAGGTTAACATCACGAGAGGACTGCCAAAACCACTTGTCGCGGTATTTTGATCAGAAGCCCCAAAATTTATATAACAATGGGATCATGTCCCTACCTACAAGATGGCAAAAAGCTATCGAACAAAATGGTACCTACATACGTTAGTTAAATGTAAATGAACTATATTAAAAAATGTTTAGAATTTTCTTAAAAAATGCGAAGAAACTTTTTCCCCAACCCAATATATTCAGTGGTTTTAGTCGTTAAACTCTCAGTCGGTTTATGTTTTAGCGTATACGGGAGGCTTATGTTCAGCAGACGTCCTATGGCTGATATAATGATAGTGATAAAAGTATGTACTAAGTGTTAACAAAATTTCAAACAACGCTTCACGCAAAACTTTTGCAGTATTCATTATAATTCCAACATTTACACATTGCAATAAAACACCTAAATTTATAATAAGACAAGCGTATCTCTTCAAGAAGTCGTACATAAACTTAGCTTGGCTTATGCTCGATCATCATTTGATATTTAAGTAAATCATAGACTCCTTAGAAAATTTGTGCATTTACAAAATAATACTTTTACAAAAACACTTATAGATATTGAAGTGCAGATTCCCGCGAAGTTGTCTTCTCTTGGTGATTGGTGCTCAATCCACATGAAAGACAAGGTAGTGAGAATTTGTGATGTCGTGAACATCTCGCCACTCATGTCTTTCATGCAGTAGAGAGCACTTCACGGACGCTCGTAGACGACGCGGTGCAAATAAGTATTTACTGACAACGGCTTAGATCATCTACTATTTATACGAGCGAGAAAAATTAAATCTTTAGGGATATTAACGTTTTTGGTTCTAATATTTAACAAGTATTGCACTCAACTAACCCACTATACAAGATAATGTAAATCAGACATTAAATAAGAACCCACTTACTAAGATACTCCAGAAATCTTTTCATTAAGCGCGTTACTAACGATGAAGTTGCTATAATATTTTATATTATGGTAGTACGACTACGATTCCTATAAAAACAATCATTTGACATTCACTAGATAACTGAACAGCAGAAATGTCTAAACATATGCGCATCGTATTAGTTACGTCTTATTTGTCGCAAAATCAACGCATATTTGAACTGAACTTTTATATAGGAATCGTAAGATAAAATATCACTCGCCATGCAATTCAATGGACCATCACACACGACGCAGATAATTATATTTTCATGTTACATTGGATTGTATGGCGAGCGATATTTATATTAACATACAATATTATAGCATCTTCATCGTGTGTGACGCGCTTCAAGTATAATAATTAAGAAAGGGCTGTAACTAAATAACGATCCTAATAAACGGGTTCACTGATGCCAGTTCCAGTGTGACTGACTATCCATCTGTTTGATTGAATCCTCGCGAAATATGTGTACAGTGACGTCATATTTTGTAGAAGTTATACCAAAATTATCCTAATTTTAACCGACTTCAAAAAAAGGAGGAGGTCTCAATAAGTTAGTATATATATATTTTTTGTTTTTATTGTTTGTTACCTTAATTTCTTTATTTATCACGAATTTGAAAAAATCTTATTTGATAGAATATACTTTCAGATTAGTCCCATAGAAATTTCTTCAAAATTGGTTCAGTTGTAATTAAGGCGGTTTTTTTTTTGTTATAAAGTTACATCTCTTATGTCTCTCTTGATTTTTTTTCTATACCACTGTGATGCCCTGAAGCCGCTATGTGTTTTGTTGTGATTATTGAATTCACACTAAAAATTTAGACCGAGCCCTGTTTATAAATATATTCACGTCGACATTTTCGCAACTACTGAACCGATACCATATAAAAATTTACAGCTGCCTGAAAAGCAACTCGTTAGTTCGCGAATTCACAATTCACCGTGCAACTTCGGTAGCTTTACTAGGATTCTATTAAAATATCTGCGCTATACATACACGGACTGCAGGTAGAAAAAGTTTGTCAGGTTTTGTATTTATCCCAACGTGGCTTGTTTATTAAACCGAAACAATTTTATTGACAATATTTTTTTTAACGGAAACGGTACACGACAATATAAATATATCGTAATTAATTTCAATCACAAACAAGCAGTCACACTGATGCTAACAGTACAAATATACATTTTAAGAATATTTGATACAAATACACAAATTATAACATAATATAAGTTAACATTATTATACATACAATTATTGTTAAAAAATGATGTCACTAACCAATCGAATCCTCAATATTTTACTTATTTAAGCGCGTCACACACACACGGCGAAGATACTATTATATTTTATGTTACAATGTTAAGTTAATACATAGTATGTTATTGAATCACACACGGGCAAGATATTATATGAAATCCTTTTATTTTTTATTTTTTTTAAATCCTATAACAACCCTGTTTATGAATATTTCGTACATGGAATATCCGTATCACTCCGTATCTTAAGATACTGTAAGATGAAAATATATATTATCATCGCCGAGTGTGATGGTCCATTGGATTGTATGGCAAGTGATATTTTATATTAACATTAAATATTAAAAAATCTTCATCGTGTGTGACACACTTTGAACGCTATGACAATATAATATAAACGATTTTAATGTCGAACCTAACAAAACACATAGTATATAAAGCACCCTGTATAATATCTGATAGAGCAAGCACAAGAGAGGAAATCAAAAAAGAATAAACTGCGTTCAGAGTTTTCAAGAGATCTCAAAGTGTAGTGAAAATTTATTGAAAACTTTATCAAATTTCTCCGAGCTAAGTTAATTTCAAGTTTCCACCCCATTACTTTTTCAAATTTCCTGTTGCACATTATTGAACTATTGTTTAATGTATTAATTGTTTTGTTTCCGTCTTCTTTTTATAATGTATTATGTTTTTGTACCGGTACTATGTAAAGGCAATTTATGTAGGTCTTAGTACAGTCGACTCTTGTTAATTCAAACCTGCGATAATTCGAACCTCACTATAATTCAAAGTTATCACGAGTTCCCTACAAAATCTCTTTATATTTCGAACTAAATCAATACATTTTTATACACTCGGTAATTCAAACGAAAAAATCATCGCTATATAACAAAACGACGCGTTAATTCAAACTCGTCGGCTTCCAACACTCGACAATTCAAAGTTGCAGAGAGAAAGAGACGGAAAGATTTGTATCAAGGTTTGTTTGTTGAGCCTTTGTTTTTGCAATGATTAGTTGATTAATTAATTCACATTATAAATACGTACATGTACACAAATGTACCTCTAAACTTTTGTCATTGTTATAGAATAGCAGTTAATAAATAATAATTCGTCAACAGTTAATAATTCGAAGTTTTATTTATTTTCTCTCACAAATTTCGAACTATTTGATATTTCAAATACTCGATAATTCGTAATATTTCAAGAGTCTCTCGAGTTTCGAATTAACGAGAGTCGACTGTAGCTTGTTTTATTAAACGATATTTCGTTTTAGTTTTATTTCTAAGTAATATGCAGTAAAAAAGTAAAGCAAGTTAATGTTTTGCGGTAAACATTCTGAAAGCTGAATGCTATATTAAGTGGCAAGTCTCCAATTTCAAGTCAATATACTCCTGAATGAAGACCTGCCCGGGAAGGGAGCCCTTAAGGACTGCTCTCGGATTATGAAAAACTGAAAACTCGAAATCGCGAGCCCGTCGGCAGCACTGGCAAGCTAAGTTTTAGAGTGCTAGTACATTTTAGTTTACCAGTCAGTGCTCAACTTAACTTGCAGCTTGCAGGTTGTCAAACACAATGCAAAGTTTTGGTAACTCAATTAAACAGAAGTTCCAAACGATACCATAAGGGCGACCCGGGGAGCCTGCACTGACAGGTCGCGGCAGAACTTTGATATTGAACGCGGAATACTAAGGAATTTAAAAAAAACTATGGATGTTTACTAAAAAAAGCATGCTTATCAGAAAAATTTAAATTAAATCGATCAACTGATGTAAGTGACAAAAAAATGGTCGCTAAAGCATATGAATAGATATCAGCGTAACAAGCGTAAAGACGAACTTGTTCATGGAACTTTTTTTCTATATACTATAAGAAAAAGTATTATTTGCCATTTGACCATAATCGCCAATTGAACACGAACGCCTACATCAAACTGACAATATACAACTCAATAATGATAATATTAAAACTTAAAATATGCGGGAATTAGAAATCTTTAATGGTAAATGGTACAAAATAAGTATTTCAACTATCGAATTGAGGGCACGTTTCAGTAGATGCAAATGAAAATGTCAGGTTTAATATGTGAAGCGACCTACCTTTCACAATGGTTCCGCAAGTCGGTCCGCAAGTGTTGTTCATCTCCCGTTGAATGCAGGCTGTCAAACGTATTACAAAACTTATTCAAGTGTTAATTATACGAAAACTTGAGTCGTGCCACGATGTCTTCGTTTCGATTACGTTTAAAATTACACTAGAAAATAGCGGATCGTGGTTATTCGTTAATAAGTTATTGAAATTCCGCATCGTTTACCTAAATCGCAATAAAGACATTATGGTACGGCTCCTTGACGCAATTTATTAATTAAAGAAACATTCCAGAAATGTAGTTTAAACCAGCTCCATCCACGGTATTTTCACAATGAATCAAGCCCACGTTTGATAATGACTTTGATAATGACTCTAAGGTCTTTGAAATCATAATTAGTCGCTGAGCAATAGTGACCATCGCGTTGCGGTAATTCTGAACCATTCGCTGAGGCAGTTGTCAGAGGGGTATTAAAATGTAACTAAATTACTTAAATAAACTATGATTACATTAAATATACTACTTATACTAATGTTTTCTACGAATAAGGATACGCTAATGAATGATCACATTTTAGGCTAATAAGTTAACGATGCTTTATACTTTTGGAATTTGAGAGCCTTTGTTATCATTGATTAGAGTAACAGTATTCGGTTGTTAATCTACAGACAATTAAAATTGATATTTACCTGTAGGTTTGTTCATAGTTCGGTAGTTCTTTTTTTCTTTAAAGGATTCATTATGATGTCGTCAAATCTGTAACAACAGAATAAAGCGTTCTATGACTTCTTGATCAAGTGAGACCAAAAGAAAAACAAAATAAAATATTAAGTGAAGCGGCACAGCAGAAACATTGCAAAAAATGGCATCGCAGAAATAATAACTAAACACATATATGGGATACGTAAAACAAAAATCAATAGGATAAATAAATCGCAGAGCACAACAGAGAAAAATTATTATGAAACATAAAATCTAACATACAAGACATTAGGAATGTACGTATACTTTATTTGAACTGTTTTTAACTTACCTGTTGATGATCTTTCAAAGCTGTTACAACGCTACCGGACAAGACGAGTTTGTTTCTGGGATGACATTCCTGCCAAACAAAGAATGATTATGAGAATTTCGTTTTTATTGCCTGCCTCAAATACAATTAAAGTACAATACAAATACAGTTATGTGACGCGATGGCACCACTACGATTATGCATTTTTATACCGAGGTACTGTGATCAAGGTAATCAATATCATCTGAGGGTCAAAAGTTACAAAAACATTTTGTAATTTTGCAGCAGCTAGCGGTTATAAACTGAAAGCAAGCTGAGCCTTGATGACATTACTGCGACTGCGACGGTCGAGATCAAATGAAGGGCTTCCACGATTATAATATTGAAATATATTTGTGAACACCGTATTTTATTATGAAATCAATGTTAAGTTTTATTTATTTTTTGGTTTTACATAGATATATATTAAATATAAAGACGTTTAAGAGAACTGCAGGACTTTTAGACCCCATAAGAGATTTTTAAAGTGTTTTCACTATAAATTATGTAAGTGTACGTAAAATAAATTAATAAATAAAACTATACATAATATATCTGATTTGAATGATCATGTTTTATGTAATATACCTACCTACAACAAACAAGGTTAATATTATGTTAATAAATAAATGAAGTCTGATAAGTATACTATATTTTAAATTCCAGGCATTTTCCAAAAAGTAGGTATATTGGAAAGTATTGAGCGAAAGTAAGCGTAAACATTTAGATTGAAACTAAACCCAGTAACTGCAAGCCTCGGGTCAAACCGCAGTGGTAACATAGTACACCATAAATAAAATAAATACTTGTACTTCCATGGTACCTAATTAAGTTGGACATTAAATCATGCTGGTTAGGTTATGAATAACGAGGGGTGCGAATATTGAAAGAACACGCCTTATTTGTACAATTGATCGCTGTTAAAGCGCTTGCGCGCCGCGAGCGTCTTGTATTCGTTAACGTGGCGGTGAATTTATTTTATAACAACTAAACGATTTTATACGCTCTTTAATGTTGATTTCAAATATCTTTACCAAACGTAGTAAGTAATACAATAATGCCTTTTTATGTAACGCTAAACGAGCTCAGCTCAGGGTTGCTCGGGATTCACTGTCACAAACACTTTTAATTTTATTAAAATGTAAAACGAGAAGAACAGTGACATTGATGCCGTAGTAGGTCCCTCTAATTTTATGCGATCTTGATATTTTAATATCGTTTCACTACTAGTAATACGATTATATTACAAGGCATACAGAATTTCCTTTTTAAAAAGTATTTCATAATGTAATTCTTAAAAAACTTCTACCAAATAAGTGTGTTTTTGATTGATTGTTGATTTGTACTATAATTTAACGGATTAGTTTCGTAATCCCCACTACTCTACCCCACTAGTGGGGATTATGTAGAGGGAATAATTTCAATCATTTCATTTGTTCCTTGTATAAATAGGTGCAGTTACATATCAACAGATTCTAAATATACATAAATCTTAGAATCTCCATAAACAGCTTATAAGCATGCAGTATTAAACAATGTCCATCATAAAAATATGATTATTAAATTCAATAATAAAAAATGTCAATGGATAAGAAAAATAAAAATTGTCTACGAATACAAAAAAGGAACAATATGTCCACGAGTACAATAAAACTAAAAAAATGTCATAGAAACTCAAATTCTGAAACATTCAAAATCTTACGCTAAAATTAAACAGGCACTAAAATTTGTCATTTAGAAATTCGTCAATGTAGTAGTAAGCTTTTTCCTCTAACAATTTGGTCAACAAATTTTTAAGTGCATAACTATTGCACGAATTGATAAAAGGACATGATTGTATATGATAAACGCCATACAGAACATACTAAGACGTAACAGTGATGTCTTGCATGGTTGACGACGTATACTGCCAGGGGGATAAGACACAAAATAAAATAGATTATTTTTCACAAAAACTGCTACTCATAGATGTATGGTGATGAAAAGGTTAAAACTGTCTATTGTTTAAAAACATCCCTACTGATGTCTCTTTGTTTAAGAGCAAACATTGCTCTGATGCATCTTTTCTGAGCTATACATACTTTGTTGCTCTACCTTGCTCTGTTTGTAGAGTTATCCCAAAATCTGCTGGTTTTTAGCTCATTGTAAATACATATTGTAATATACCTAAGCCGCACACAGAAGGCTAAGATAGTAAGGATAACTGAAATACAGCTGAGTAAACATCTGCAAACGGAATTTCAAATGCACTTGTAGATATGGTTAGTCGTATCTTATCTTGCATCGCTTGCGCCAGCGACTATCTGCGAGCTAGCCGGGCGTAACTGAATAACGATATCCGCGTCACTGCGCACAACACTAATACCGTCGCGTCGTCGAGTCACTGAGGAGTGTAGTGTGCGCCGCACTACACCGTGTACTTCAAACAAATCAGGTGTAATAACGACAAATCGACATTTCCCGGTGACTGAATTGAAACCTCATTAAAAAGGAAAGCATCCCAAGAATCATTACAGCATTATAAGAACTTAATAAATGGATTTGAATATTTTTAAACAAAAGACCATTAAAATTACAAATTAAAATATTAATTTTACAAACAAGACAGCCTTCTCATATTCCGCTTACCATGAAAAAAAAACTATTTGCGCACTTCCTGTTGTGACATGACTTTATTAAGGTCTTGTTAATGTGATAGGGTTTTGCTTAAAATTTTATGTTATGCACCATAACCTTAACCCTACACCAAATTGTGCATGGTCTGACTGACACACATCAATTTAAAGCATTGACAGACGACCCAGTTTTGCTGCCCAACCGCCCGAGGTGTGCCGTTACGAACAACTATATTACATTGTGTGTAGTAGTAACGAGGGCGAATTAACTTAAATAGGTTGACGTTACGTTGACAAGCTTCGCAGCCATCGCTCGATTTCTAGCGGACATATACATTTATCAACTCCTTATAGCACGCAATGTAAAGCGAACAATTAATTTGCTAGTTCTCAGGCATCGCACGCAACGGATCGCAACGTCTAAGAACCGCGAATGAAGGAACGCTTCGTTAGAGTAAACCGTTCGCTCGCTCGCTGCTAGCTCCAGTTAAGTTGCCAGCTCGGCATTCGTTGCGTATATCCGGCTAAAAAGCAGTACATTGAAAAATTAGATAGCTATAAATTTAATAGTTGTTTGAAATCGCTAAACGTTTCGTTATTTGAAAAAGCCTCATCGCTACTATGTAAGCTGGTCGGGGGCTTTCGGGCTAACTATTTTTATACATTTTACAGGTTGGGTGGTTGAGTCCAGCCGAACCGGGTCGTCTATTAATAGCTTTATTGATAATTGAGTGAGTCAGTCACAAATAACACAAACAGAAAAATAACATTGTTAGGATAAGAATAGGTACAGTTTAAAAGTACTAAATGACTTCAAGTTCACTACGAAATCTTAATATGGATATGCCTTTTAATACCGGCATATCAGGTATACCGGGCATACCAGGTTCAAGGATTGATATTCTTACCTAAAAATTGTATTTTCCCAAAAAACTATCCTATATCCTTTCCTACGATAGTTTCATCAAGATCGGTCCACCCGTTTCGTCGTGAAATCTTAACAAACATACAGATAGAGGGACAGATAGATACAGAGTTACTTTCGAATTTATAAATCAGTATGTAAAATGAGTTTGTTGAAGGCAGAACTTAACCCATGCCGTATTAGGTATATTCTATCTAACCCAAGCCCGAACCGGTTTTATTTATCGTAGGAACTTCTTAACATACCGACTCAATCAAGATAAATAGTGGTTATAAGTCGAGACACTGCATAGTCTTGACGGCACGACTATCTCTCTACACTACACAATAGTTAGGTCGGCTTACCCACCGATACCTACCTGACCTCGGTTAAAGCTAACGGCCCCAGTGCATTCGCCACAAGTTTAACGCCACACGTTTTTTCGCCAACTTTTACAACCAATGCCATTCAGTGTTCCCCTCGCCCCGCGGATGCGTACTCATGCATACTATGCACATGGCACTAGCGTAACCGATAGATGGCGTTAGTGTAACATACCAGAACATACTACGGAATAGTTTATGTACTTTTCTTTTGCGAGATTACCTTTAATATCTGTTAATGGTATTTATCACGAAATGCAATGTTTTAATCGTAGATAAAAATATACTAATTTGTGCTTTTTATCTTACAATTGTAAAGATTATCTAATTTTCGACTATTTTTGTTTCCTTTGAAACATAAATGACGTTTCAGTAGCATATATCGTCGGCTGTCTGACTAAAATCAATAGCATATATATTTATTTATATTAGTGACAGCGACCCTACTCTGCTAATGACATCCTCGACCTTGTACATATGTATGTGACTCGTCGCAAAGGGAACAATCGAAATAAATCTACCACTAGAATTGATACCTTTAGCCTAGCCGAACCCGGAATAGTATTTTTATAGTGTTATCCGAACACATACGGAAAATTCCAAGATTTTAAAACCTTCTCAAATATTTTCAAGCCTAGACGGGACTTGAACCCGCAATCTTCCTCTTGATATTCTTATAAGTCTAATTGAATCTCAAGATTCTTGTAATGTATCTTGGGAAGGATTTTGTCGAAAGTTGTGAACCAATTTTTCACTATCGTGCCTATAGCTAAAGTCAAAGTTGTAACTTACAATCTAATGAAGTAACATTATCAAAGGTGATTTGTAAGGTACGACGATTTATGATTATGAAACAACATATTTTATAAACAAAGAAAGATGTTGACGTTTTACTACAACTGTTGTGACTTTGACATTGACGTTCAACCTTGTCTTGTTGAGGTTAACGGTTATCGCTGAATTAGTATTATTCACTCATTTACGTTCGACTTTTGTTTTGTTAAATTTGGATTACTTAAAATCGTGCTAACAAAATAGGCCGTGATCCTGTAAATTATTCCCAAAAAATCAGTATTTTTAAGTTTTTAGGACCAGTGGTTTAGGATGTGCGTTGTTTGAGGACAAACGATTTCAAACTGCCAGAATGTTAAAATTTTATAACTGCCAAAATTAGTCATCAATATCAATAATGCCGTTATTTTGAATGTTCTGATAAAAAATCGGGGTAAAACAGAGGTTTGATAAAGCGTTCGAAATAATATTACAATAAGCTGGTTCAATATCACAAAACAAACAGTTGGCGTCATTTAGGATAACCACATAGATGTGTGAGAGATATCAGTTCACGTATTCACAACACGTCACTCGTTATCGCCCGCGCCGACACCAAGAAATAAACACACACACAGACACCACCTAGAATACAACGGAAACGACTTAGTGAAATGCAACACGCGCATTCCTGATTGTATGGCCACAGAATAGGCACACAAGATAAATTAAGTACAACGCACCTCATAGGTACGCGCAGTCGCGTCCATGTGTTTGGATCTCGGAACGATTTCAGTCGAACGACCGACTTCATCGTTCTTGTCACTTTAAAAAGATTTTCACGCCTCCGAATCGAAAGGACTCGAATGTCCGCTATTGACGGCTTATGGTGCCTTTACACGTGTGTTTATCCGATGAGCAAATTATAATCGTGCTCGACGTCGAAGACTTAGGGCGACTTGTGCAACGATGCCTAAAAGTATTTAGTGGCTAAATATGATTTAAGGAGTTGTCAAATCATACAAATAAGTCAAATATATTTAGTCGCTAATTACGTTTAGGGATCGCTGTGCAAGATAGCCGAAATGCTCACAAAACGTCAAAACCGATGTTCGAATAGAATAGAATATTAATTTGTTTGTTCTCTTACTAGTTAATATTAGCTTAGGTCTTACTGTCAATAATACTCTAGAGGCAAGTTGGATGTCAACTAATATTGTGAGAGACTAGTGCCTGAAGTAGATTCTTAGGAACCTGTAATGCAGGTCACCAGACTCCACTCTGCGAGTACACTACCACGGCTTATCTATGAAGCGGAATACGTTCGATCTTACTCGATTGGATGCAAAGACGTCGCGCATGTATGTATGGGACTTCGTTGTTTGTTTTGGGCGGTAGTAACTATCCTTTTTTCTTTGCGCTCGACCTTGAACAACGGACCCCGCAGTTCAACCAACATCCGCGTAGGCAAATTGACCACAGCTGCTCTCATTATCTTGCCAACAATAATGAAAGTGAAAAATGATTTATTGGGTTTAACAAGAGTAAATACATTTGTAAACACATAAAAATAACAAATTTGTTACAATACAGTTATGTCACTGAGATAAAATAATTATCTCAGGTTCTATAACAAATCAGGTTGGTTGTTTCTGAAGTAAGTACTATCCGTATAATGGTGTGTCAAAAGCCGGAATAGATTCTTTGTTTCCCGGTTTTTGACGTCTAGCATTGGATAAACAATAATAATTAATCTTATAATATTAAGTACGTTAATTGAATGCAAACAGTATATGTACATAGTTTTATAATGAGACTAGCCAATAAATAAATGCATTCAAAAACCCATCCACCCACAAAACTAAAAGAATACTATAATTATGATCCATGACATTTCCCACGCAAATAAACATAATGAAATTATTTATTTTGCGAGAAGTATGGTTGTACAAAGGTGTTATAAAAATTGTTGGTTTCACAAACTGCTCTGTGGAGTTCCACAAGGCAGTATATTGGGCCAGCCTGTTGTTCCTATTATTTATAAATGATTTGTCCAATGTAATGCAACATAAATGCTTACTGTTTGCAGATGATAGAACTTTGATAATGAAATGTACAAATAAGGAATTATATGAAAATAAAATGAATAATGCAAGTAATGATATAGTGACTGGTTAAATATAAATTAATTAATTATCAATATACGACGACCTACGTGGTGCAATGGGCGAATGTCGCGGAACAAATGTTTGCATACTCTAAAGATATTTGTTCCAGGTCTAATTATTTCTCTATATATAATAAGTAAGTATTTACAAAAAAAATGTATATAAGTATTCTATCAGTTATCTGGTTCCCATAATGCAAGCTCCGCTTAATTTGGGGCTAAATAGCGCTGTGTGAAATGTCCAGTAATATTTATTTTATATATATTTATTTTAATACAAATAAAACAAAACTGATTCAATTTCGAAATTATAAAACAGAGCCCCTAAGTTAAACATTAAATATCACTCATAGAAAGCGTAGAGTCGGCAGTATTTCTAGGTATTTGAGTTGATCAGTATCTAAATTGGAAACCCCATATTGATCAGGTCTGCAATAAATTAAATAGATTTGTTTATGCGTTAAAAAGGGTTAGAAAAACAGACTCTCACAAAGCGTCTCTAGCTGCTTTTCATGGTTATGTGTCTTCTGTTTTACTTTATGGCCTACCATTATGGGGTAACTCAGTGGACCTACTTAATACTTAAAATACAAATAAAATGTATCCACGGAGGTCTGCGGAGTCTGGTACTTAGATAGCTGTAGCCTCTGTTTAAAAAAAAAAGCATGTGTGCAATTCACACGTGGTAGAAGTGAAACCTTCAAAAAATCAACCCCCCAACCAACCACCTTTCAACCTTTCTTATGAATTTATGTGTCTGTCTCTTTTAACTGTCGCTTTTTCGTTTCGTCGTCTTTTTAATCACAACGATGCTAAAGAAGTTTTCACTTCAAAAACAAGAGACCTTTGCCGTGCATGTAGGTAGATCAGAGAAATCTGTATTTTTGTGAAACAGTTTCCTAGTTATTTTGCCAGACATGAAGCGGTTAGTCAGACACACTAGACATAAAAATAGAATTTATCTACCAAAGCACAACTTGACTTTTTTAAGCAGTAACGATCATTGCATGGCAGTAAAAATATTTAATAAATTACCAATGTATTAAAAGATTTACCTTTGACTTTATTTAAACGCCGAATTAATAAAATTTATTTTATTTACTTGACATTTTTTATATTGCGTAGGATGAAATGGAATGGACAGTAAATTTAAATTTTTAATTATTTTATTTAATATCGATATGTGTATGTGTATCTTACCTATCCTAACCTACGGTGCTCAGACTTGGTCATTGACAGACTCACAGAAGTTCAAACTCGGGGTATACCAATGAGCGATGGAGCGTAGCATTTTAGATGTTAAGCGAACCGATAGAATCCGCAACACTACTCTACGCTCTATGACCGAAATCATCGATGTGGGGTACAAGGCTGCAAGACTCAAATGGGAGTGGGCGTGTCATGTCACTCGAATACACCCTGAAAGGTGGACTAAGATATCCACCGACTGGCAACCTACAGGACGACAGCAACGAGGCAGACCACGAAAACCTTGGCGCGACGATCTGGATGGGTTCCACACTGACTGGCAGGAAATTTCTGGAGCATGCAAGGAATGGAAGGAAATGGGGGAGACCTTTGCCCAGCAGTGGCACAGTATAGGTTATTGAAAAAAAATGTATTATTTGCACACCAGGATATTATCTGGTAGAATGCTAATTGAGCTTAAATTGTATACATTAAGACCATTGTACTAACTTTCTGAGAATAAATTATCCTTATCCGTTTAACGGCATGCAAACTTAAAATGTATTAAAGGATAAGTGTACAGATTAATTATTAGAATTTAATAACTAATCTGTCTAATAGTGGAAATTGTTAATATATAAATTATAAAACTATACATTCCTTGTTATGTACATATGTCAAAGCATTCGTATTGGTAACATTAATATAATATATACAGACTTGACAAGAATGTGCTGAACAAATGCTAATATGTTGGTCATAGAATTTTCTCAAAAGGTAAATTTGATGAAAATAATACATGAAAATTACATTGTTTACTGTAAACTATTCACTATAGGTAGTTTAGAAGATCTTGTACACTGTAAAAATATCGCTCCGTGATACGTGACCGTGAGTATACGTATAACGTGGATTTCAACGTGTTTATTTGTTAGAAACTTTTGTGCAATAATTAACATTAATTTATATTTTATCTGTAACTGAAAACATGATTCCCGAAGTTATTTGTACATTTCGACGTAATTATTCTATTGGAAGTCTTCCAGAACTAGAAATTGCTCAAATTCACCGGCCAACAAGAATTTAATGTTTTTTAAACAACTATGTAGATAGGTACCTTACCTTAGTACGGCCGCGCCGCCCCTGTGTGCGAAGAGTGCGGTACACACAGGCGCCAAGACAATGAGGGCGCCGCCACCGAAATTATTTATGTTACACTTACACATCAACATATTCTTTGTAGTGGAGTATCGATAAGTAGGTACAATAGGCGCAATATATGCCTTGTAAGTAACAAAACATATAATGCATTTATTGTACAAGTCTCCCAAGATAATAATATATATATTTACGTTTGTGGTTTCATTTTACGCTTTGGATTTTAGTTTACATTAATTACTCAGAGCTCAGTGAATCAAAAGAACCGCTACTGCGCCGTGAATTATTTTGAGTGTGTTTATAAACCACGTATTGTGTGAAACAAGATACACTTGGTTCGGGAACGCGATGTTAAGTTAAAAAAAAAAATTAATTAAGTCTAAATTAAAACTAGGATTACGTGCACACCGATTTGAGGTGGATTTAATACTGAATCAAATCAAAGTAGAGAGAGCCAACACGGTGGTCAATGCAAAGACTGCTGTGTTGGCTAAATAAAACAAAGCTTAAATTCTAAGAAGTGCATTTGCAAACGCAGCAAAAACATACTTCTAAATTAATCTAGGGCAGAGGGATTAGAGATAATTATAACTCCTCCATCCCTAAGCGGAAAATTATCGGTTGGATCGATTTGAGATTTGTTCCGATATTTTGCTTATAAAATAAGATTTTAAACGACACACATACAATAAAAACATAAAAAAACTAAAGATACTAAAGTTGCGTATCTTAAATTCTCACCGAAGCTAGAGTCTTTCCTTTCATTTAAAACACTTTCAATCACTGCACTATGCTTTAAAGAGTACGCCATGAATTTAACTTCATCTAAGCAGCACTGGATAGACTCGCGTTCTTAGGGAGCTGCGGTAAGGCGATGATCGGGATCGGCTCCACAACATCTGATTCTATGATGATACGGTGACCAATACGAATTCCATTGATTTTCAAATCACATGGCCCGTCGATGGTCACGAGGTAGGTTCCGAATACAGTTTGCTTCGTGCTGACCTTCGTTGTCACAGTATTTAGTTAGAGTAGTCTTCAGTTTACTATATAAAATCCAATTATCAGCGTTGACTTGCTGTACCTTGACTTTCTCAATGTGGACCTGATGCGGCGTACAGGGCGTCGGGTCATCGTCAAATTTCATCAGCTGCTCCATACGAGTGAGCTCATGGTACAAAGATAAATATCTACCTGTTTATTAATTTTGCTCTGCGGTCAGACGCTCAAGCTTACCCAGCATATTGAAGACGGGTTCGAGGCAAACAGTATCACTGGTTTGGTTCTTGTTGATCTATCTGCCGCATACGATACTGTTAATGTTAAAAGACTTCTTCGCAAAGTCGAAAACCTGACTTGTGATCTTGGGTTCGTTCAAATTCTGGGTGAACTACTTCATAACCGTCGCTTCCAAGTACATCTTCTATCAGAAAAAAGTAGATGGCGCTGCCTTAAAAACGGGCTCCCTCAAGGGAGCGTGCTTGCACCAACTCTCTTCAACATTTATACGAATGACCAACCAAACAGTCCATCTACTACACGTTTTCTATATGCAGACGATTTAGCGTTGACGACCCAAACTTCCACCTTTGAAGAGGCTGAAGACAAGCTAACACTAGCCTTTGGCTGAATTAGAGAGTTATTACGAAGAGAATGGCTTGAAGCCAAATCCATCTAAAACCCAATCCTGTGCCTTTCATCTGCGCAACCAACAAGCCAGCCGGACCCTAAATATAACCTGGCAAGGAGTTCCTATCCAACACGAAACCTTTCCAAAATACCTGGGGGTAACTCTGGATAGGTCACTGAACTATAAAGCACAGTGCTATAAAACTAAGATGAAAGTTGGTACCCGAAACAATCTTCTGCGTCGACTTATAACTACCAAATGGGGTGCAGCCCCAGACGTACTCCGCACTACTGGCCTGGCACTGTGTTTTTCATCCGGCGAATACGCTTGCCCAGTCTGGAGCCGGTCCGCACATGCAAAGGTCGTCGATGTCGCGTTAAACGATACATGCCGGATAATAACAGGATGTCTGAAGCCAACCCCTCTAAACCTGATATACCCTTTGGCAGGCATATCGCCCCCTGGAGTGCGACGAGATGTGGCTTGCTCTATTGAAAAGCACAAACAAGAGCATGATTATCGACACCCCTTATATGATCATAACATCCCGCAAGGCCGCTTTAAAAGTCGAAAGAGCTTTCAACGCTTCACAAGGGCCACGAGCGAAGACCCGGCTGCTACTAGACGCACTCTGTGGATAAAAAAAAAACTCCCCACCGCCTGATTTTACCACCCCACAGGAACAGTTACCACCCGGGCATGATCTGCAGTGGCCAGTATGGAAGTCCTTAAACAGGCTCCGCACCCAGGTTGGCCGCTGCAGACTTAGTATGTGCAAATGGGGATTCAGGGACCCTAACTTGACGCAGTGTGACTGCGGTGATCCCACGCAGTCAATGCAGCACTTGCTAATGTGCCCTTTATGTCCGAACACATGCACGATGGAGGACCTAATGGCCGCTTCGCCTGATGCCATTTCTGTGGCCAAACACCTGTCCACCATACTATGATTGGAAACGTAGAACTCTTGACACGCTAAGAAGAAGAATTTTGCTCTGTAGAAACGGGGCTTGCCTATATGGATTTACGTATATAGGGTCCTCGTTCTTTGTCCGTATGTTATGTTTAACTTGATTAGTAAACGTCAAGGGAATTTGGTCGCAGTAAAATATGTTATTGTAATCCATGCAAAGTCTGAATATTTTCTCACGTTCTTCGTCGTTAGTATGATCAAGTCTGAGTTTACTTAAATTGTATTTAAGCAAATCTGTTTCTATTTCGTTCATGTCCTTTGTCATGTTTAAGTCACATTCATTACCGTCATATCGTGTCACTGTAAAGGGTCGTCTAATAATCAGTTGCTTTGGTTGATCTAAGGTATTCTGTATAACCGTAGATGCATATCCGTTTATACAGTTAACTATTGCACTAGGCATTCGTAATCCGTTTGTAAATTTGTGGAAGTCAAGTATGGCTTCACCTGAATATTGGTCTATTGGTAATTTAACACGTTGTTCTGATCGTTGGGGAATATTGATGGTGTAATATAAATGATTATTGATTATTGGAATACAAGTCGTACTTGTCTTCAATAGTTGTTCTTTTAAATCAGTAATCGCGTCTAATTGTTGTAACAGATCATTTCCAATAAGTCCGTCATAACGCGCGTCAACATCATACATGTAAAATTTGTGCCAATTGTTGCTTACAAAAGTAGGCATAAGAGGGGTCTCTATCACCTTATCATGTCTACTGGACGCGTGGGTGCTAACTACTTGAAATGGTTCGTTTCGAATAAACTCGCCAAAATACTGATAAGCTTTTCGGGGACTAATGAATGATCTCATACTTCCGGTATCAATCATCATTTTTGCATCAATTTCTTCCAAATAAATGTACGAAAGTTTTAAATTAGGATCGCAATTTAGTACTAGGACTTCTTGTCTATCGAGGCACTTTCGCGAAAATCTGTCTGAGTTTCGTCAGTCTGTTTTGGTAGTTCATAATGTTCGTCGATATATTGCATGTTATTACAATAGTCACTACAATAGTTCAGTCCATTTACGTCATCATAATTGTAATCGTCAGAGTTACATCAGTCGTTTGCAATTGAGATTTTTGGTACCTGGGGAGTACACCCTAATGGTTTATTACCAATCTGTGGTGGTTTATAACCAAATGGTTGTGGTGGTCTGTAACCAAATGGCTGTGGTGGTTTATATCCAAACTGCTGAGGGCCAAATTGTCGCTGTGGCTGAAGGCCAAACTGTGGCTTATAGCCAAATGTTGGTGAGCGGAAGCCTCCAAAGTTTTGTTGCTGAACTTGACCTTGTAATTGGGGCACCCTAATCTGTGTATTTTGAGGAATGCCAAATTTAAATTTCGGCAATGTATCATTGTTAGGCAATGTGGGTTTGTACCCAGATGGCTGTGTTATAAATGGCCTTGAACCTGAACCTGTAATTTGGTTGCTGCCATTTATTTTATTCCTCATGTTATATTGCTCTAGGAAGTTAACTTCCTCAAGAACAATGGTCAATGCCTCTTCTAAAGTAGAGAGTGTCTTTAGTCTCACTACGCGCACCATATTTTCAGGAAGATGTAAAAAAATACATTCAGAGCCGTATTGTTGTAAATTATCAATTTCGCACGTTTTAAATCGCTATCCGCAATCAAATTTACTTTCGACATCAATAGAGATAGCACACGTTGGATGCAATTACAAAAATACAAATAACTCTTTCCTGATTTAATTTTTAATGATTCTAATTCGATGTTTATACAAGCTTCACTACGCGGATTTCCGAAATGCTGAATGAGCAATTCCTTTAGAGCGGACCAAGACACAACATCCTCTCGTTCCGATAAGAGCGCAGCTGCATTCTCCGTAAGCTTACTCGTCAGACGTTGAAGACGTAAAAATTTTGTTCCTCGAAATCTTTATTGATGTGAGTGGAAATAATTGAATTTAAGTAGGTATGTTTATATTCTTACATATATTAGAGTTGATGTTTTTTTTTTAATAGCATACGTAATAGTTAAGTCATCTATTTTGTTATTAATATTTAAGTATACAATTTGATATAACATCATAAATAAAGTATGTAACAATTTAATTCGCGTTTTATTTTTCGTAGTACCTAATTGGCCAGCGGACGTTTTACCTATTTAGGAAAATATTACCTAAGTATATTAAACTGAAGAACATTTTTCTTTCAGTCAAAATTAATTAAAAAAAATACGTTGAAACATGAAGATTCGTAAAAATAAAGAGGCGCTTCATGGGTTTCGCCCCCAGGCGCTGCCGGGGGTCGGCGCTGCCCTGCAGTAACCTTACCTACCTATCTACAAACAGTTTTTGAGTTCTCACAGGTTTATATTTTGCATTTGTAGAATAATCGTTAGGTTCACCATCAAACAGGTGATCAACAAAATTAACCACTGCTGAACATATGCCTCCCCGATAGATTCCACAGCGACCGAATTTGTGCGGCCTGTGTCCCAAGAAGCCTTCTCGCACACGAGCCACGCGCCAGAGCTACAAAACGCCGCCACGTCATGAAGCTGGAAGCGGCCACTTAGTGTGGTAGCGCGCAACATCCACTTTTTTTACTTCTTTCTTTCTCTTTCGGCGTCGCGGCCACACAACCACACGAATTCGAACACAAGACAAGCTGCGTCTCGTGGCTTGTAGCGAGCGAGCGACCACTGGCTACAACCAAGTGCGGCGAGTTCATGTAAAATGCACGAAAAATGCAGTCCGCAGCTCGGTGGCTCGTGTGTGGCGACGCGTTGTCTTTTCATTCCGTAGGGCGCCATCACATCGGGTTGTAGGGATAGGGTGTAAATGTAAAAGTTGCAAAAAAGTGCTTACCTGCATTGGACACGTTCAGTTTTTCATATTGTGTTATTCATACGGCCGGTTTTCATTTGACGTCATGTTCCATGTCTACGACAAACAAAAAACTGTTTTAGAACCATTTCCTTCTCGTTACGTTGTTAGTCAGACCGATTCAGACAGACGAACAGTCTTGCTAGAGTCTGGCTAGTGAAAGCCCCAAACTTAGAATAACCCAATTTGATACAAATAATAATTCTAAAGTATCAAATTATGTTAGTTTAGGTATTTCAGGTATTTTGAGACTGCCATGCCGATATTTATGCATTTATTTTTAAATTTGCGCGCTTTTTAAGTCTATTACCCGTACGCGATAACTTGGAACCTGAGCGCGGTGACGTCACATTGGCGTGTTTGTACCGCCCGCAAAAAAGCGAACATAACAAGCAGTAGGCCAGTACGAGAATAAAAACCCTAGTAAAAAATAGTGATGCGAACGGTACAATACGGGCGCCATCGGGGAAGCGGTCGGGGAGCAGCATTCCTAGCAGGTCCCAAGTTATCGCGCACGAGTTATACTTTCATTAGCCAGACTCTATGAGGGAACAACTATGTTGCTTGAAGTGAAACAGCCGGTTATCAGATAATAAGCTGTGCTCACTGCTATTACTAGTAGGTATTATGGTTGGTACATGGTAGGGAACGCATCGACAAAACCCCGGGTGTTGCCGTTGTTAATAGGCGACCGTGACCGCTTACCATCAGGTGGGCCGTAAGCCTGTTTCCCCACAAATTACATTAAAAACAAGAAACCGTTAACTTCAATGGTTTTCGGTACCTTACTAACAATTTAAATGAGAAACAATAAAATTTGCAATGCTAATCGCCGTTTTTGTGAAACCGTCTGATCCTTTCGGTTAGTGCCAAGACAAAAAAAAAACGCTGGCTTATTAATAGCACTATCGTACAACATACCATTTATCATAATGCGAGTAAAGCTACGACTCGTACCATGGCTGCTAAAAAAGTTGAGAGTAAAATGAGAAACAAAACTAAAAGTTAGCCTTTTCAACGGTGTAGCTCGTCGTGCTACACGATAACAAAAGAATATTTCTCACAAAGCGGTAAATGGTTTATCACGGTTCGACACTCAGGCTCACCCAAGGTATAAAATAAAAAGAATGTGTTGCACAAATTCAACCCGGTTTTTATAGAGGTCTCCAGCTTCGGGGTAACTTTTTCACTAAAGGACTTTCGACTACCTGCGCGTTCCTTGACACAGACGGTTTATACCATGCTTGAAATTAATTAGTATTGTGATGTGTCCACATATTTTGGAATACATATTTCCTAGTTCAAAATTCTTTATAATGTATTTATTTCATCTTTGCTGGATGTGTTATGTTTTGTATGTGTTATGTAATAAATAAGATAAAAAACATTTTTTTTTTAATAACCTATACTGTCCCACTGCTGGGCAAAGGTCTCCCCCATTCGCTTCCATTCCTTGCGTTCTCCAGAAATCTCCTGCCAGTCAGAATGGAACCCATCCAGATCGTCGCACCAACGTTTTCGCGGTCTGCCTCGTTACCGTCGTTCTGTAGGTTGCCAGTCGGTGGATATCTTAGTCCACCTTTCAGGGTGCTTTCGAGTGACATGACCCGCCCAGTCCCATTTGAGTCTTGCAGCCTTGTACCCCACATCGATGATTCCGGTCATAGAGCGTAGAGTAGTGTTGCGGATTCTATCGGTCCGCTTAACACCTAAAATGCTACGCTCCATCGCTCGTTGGCATACCCCGAGTTTGAACTTTTGTGAGTCCGTCAATGACCAAGTCTGAGCACCGTAGGTTAGAATGGGTAAGATACACATGTCGATGAGTTTTCGCTTAAGTGACAGTGGAAGGTTGCCCTTCATTAGCTCTTTCATGGACTAGTAGCTCTTCCAAGCGTTATCGACACGACGGTCTACTTCTCGATCTTATCTGTTCTTGAAAGAGACTATCTGGCCCAGATAAACTCATCGACATAGTGTATCTCTTGCCCATCTACCTTGACCCTATGTTTCTTGCTATTGGTCATAACTTGGGTCTTTGACTGGTTCATCATCAGTCCAACCTCGAGGCTTGCCTTGCTCAGGTCTTGGAGCATTTGTTCTAATTGGGGGGCACTGATGGCAAAGAGAACTATGTCGTCAGCGAACCTAAGGTTTGTAAGTTTCTATCTTCCGAATTCTTCTATCTTCCAATTACCAATTTATATTTCCACAACTGTACATGTATTTACTGAATGAGCGGGGAGAGATGACTGGCGCGGCCACACTACAAAGCGAACCTCTACTTAGGTACGACTTACACGAGTCAGCTATTCAGAGAACGATCTATAGATAGCTCAACTGCTCCAGATTACTACGCTGTTGCCCGCGACATCGTACGCGTTACACTCCTCAAGGTGTAGGTAACCTAGAAATAAAGCTAAACTCGCTGTTGCAACTTGACTTAACACCCCATTTTTATCCCATGGGAACTGATTTATGGGACAAAAGGTAGCCTATGTGGTAATCTACGTATATACCACATTTCGTCGATGACGGTTCAGCCGTTAGGACCTGATTGAGTAACAAACAAACAAATAAATAAACAAACAGCCAAACTTTCACATTTATAATATTAGTGTGATTTCATTTGTTTCTTTACAAAGTCAGCCATTATTACTATAACGGTTGTACTCACTTCTTGTAATGTCTTACGTATATTCTACTGCATATTCTAGTACCACTATCTGAATACCTCATGCATGTCCACTTCCCCTATTAATATAACATAGTTATGCCAAAGATCCACCTACATGCTCCATCATCCACATATTTTCTCTTCTTCTTGTATATCACACACTACATATTATCATTTTGATATTACTTAGTAGCCTGCCAGGGCAAGTATTTCTTTATTTTTCAAAATTTGGCTGTCTGTGTAGATTTTGTGTTAGCAGTTAAACTATACCGATTGTATTGTACGAGTAATTAGGAAGACGAAAGGGGAAGCTTGAAACGGATAAACATAGAAAGCTAATAAGCTTCATAAAGTTAGTATTAGTAAACTATATAAATGCCAAAGTGTGCGCTTTTATAACAAACTCCCAAGCACTACGAGTATATACAAATTTACAATTACCAATTAAATAAACAAATCACACTAATATTATAAATGCGAAAGTTTGGCTGTTTGTTTATTTATTTGTTTGTTTGTTACTCAATCACGTCGCAAAGGCTGAACCGATTTCGATGAAATTTAGTATGTACGTAGATTATAACCTGGATTGAAACAGGCTACTTTTTATCCCATAAATTAGGTCCCATGGGATAAAAATGGAGAGTCACACCAGAAAATGATACAAAAAAATATTTTGATATGAAAATTATTGTAATCTAGCCGACCTACCCTGCTTTACACGGATTCCAAGATAAAATATTGCCTTGAATTCATACAAAAACCTCGTAGTTTGTCCAATTTCCAGGGCAACTATTCCAATTTTTTCGCCTAAAGACCTTATTCGGACTTTTAATAATATACTTAAAAATAATAAACCCAAATCTTGCCTTTCTCAAGCAATGCGCTTACACCATATAATTTTTATGGATTTTTAGAAAATAAGAATGGTAAATGAACTAAATCAATTTTACAAGAAAATACATCCATTTTTCTTTTTCCTTCTGTTTTTGAATTAATGTCTTTTTCTTACTTCAAAAACCAGTAATTCTCGGTATTCATAGAATAAAACTGATAATTATCGGATTATCGAAAAGTTTCGATAAGTGCATGCCCTAATGGAAGCCTATACTGAAACTTATGTATAATATCTGTAGATCATGCAAATATTTGTTCAGCGGCGGGCATTGAGCTCGCAACCTCCTGCGTGTCAGTCAACCGACTATTCGCCCACAGCGCCGCTACGAGTCCGGAGGTCGTGTTCTCACTTGACGTGGCAATACTCGTCTACTAGAGTTAAAAAGTGATAATAAAGCGGAAGTATGTGACCGAGCGACAGCTAATAATGCTTAATTGACGAGATTAATTAATTCATTAATTACTACGTGCATTAGTCACGGGTCCAAATTTTAATTTACATTCATTATCTCTACCAAAACCGGACGGTGAAATAAGAGTCGTATTATTATGGTAATATTTCAGTGTCGAAGCACTTTTGCAGTCGCGTTGGAAATGAGAGACGCTCTACTTATGATAACGGATGTCGCATTGCGTAAGCAGAAATAATAAATAAATAGTGCTGGCCATTTTACATAGCGCTATCAAATATCTTTCACGTTTGTATTTTCAATTGTTTATTCCAAAAGAAGCACGCACGTTACACTTTGTATCCAAACTGACAGCAAGAGCAAAAAATAAAAAAATATAATAAAATTTATGAATGTGTGTGAAATTCCACCTTTTCTGATGAAATGAATGAAATGATGAATATAAAATATCAAAGTATTCATCATTTTAACTTATTTGAAATTTAATTAAATAAGTGTTTTTTGTTGAGTTATAATTTATTTTATGAATGAAAGTGTGCAATTTTATTGATTTGTCGAAAATATTATGAAGTAATTAATTCGATATGTACCTATAAAGTTTAGACCACAGTTTAGTTAGACATTTGTACTGCTCAGTTATCTAGTGAATGTGCACTACTGATTGTTTGTATAGGAATCGAACCACCTTAATTTTTAAATTTAGCTCGTTTATATTATGATACTGACCTAGTTGTGGCTTCATTGGCAATCAAAATTAAAATATTTTTTACTTGCTATAGAAGTGGGCTAGAATTATTTATAATTAAGTATTCAAAATATCTAGTCAATAACTTCAGTAGTTGCTGAGATCATCAGCTGTACACAGACTGACGGACGGACAGACGTACAACACCATAATGCACGTTGTTTTTATAGCATTTTGGTTCGGTACCCTAATCAGCGAATCAAAAATTCTAAATGTCAAATAGGCTGTCTGCATCCTAAACGGCTGCAAGTTAGGTACCACAACGATATAGGTACCGGATGGCCGATTACTCATGCAAAATCGATCATTTAAATTAAACGATATGTTTGCATGCCACGTAGAGTGGACTCTACTCGTTCCTAGCAGGAATTAGAAGACAAAGAAGCAGGGACAAACAAAATAAGATTTACAAATCAATTCCAAAAGAACGTCGGGTAAAAGAACGTCTTTTCAAAGAAAGAAATAGTAGATCAAAGTTATTATTACAAAACATGATATGAAACAGGTATCCACAGAACAAATGCTGAGTTGGACACCTTTTTTTAACGCCGTCGATTATTGTGAGATAAATTGTAAGACACACATTTGTTAGGTATGTACCTATTGTTTTTGTATGTATAAATATGTTTTTCTTTCTTTTGTTTGTATGTATCTTAATAAGTGTGCTGTGCGTGTTTTGTTCCGTCACAATAAAATGTTTTTTCTAATTTCTTTCTTTGACTAGTTTTCACAGAAATGCTCGATTGAGAGTAGCCTGGATCTGGCCACGTATTACAGCTTTTGAAACATTTAGGACGGTACTTACTGCGTAGAGGATATAACTAGATACAAACGCGGGACGACATTATAACATTCTCTATTATGTACGTTCAGCTAATTCGTTATTTTCATCACATAAACATAACTATATTTGTGATTTTTCCCCAAAATGAAGCATCTATGATGACTAGATTAATTTTACGAACAAGTATCTTAAAATAGAACAAATCAATTCACATTGATTTCTATCTGAAATCTAACGACTGTGCACCAAAATTGACTAGGTACGAATATTAGAATAGAATACTCTTTATTGCACACCAACAAAATTAAAATACAATAAAAATACACAAAAATTAAGGTAAGTACAATGGGCGGTCTTATCGCTAAAAGCGATCTCTTCCAGGCAACCTTTGGATGGACAGGACAAAACAAAATCAAAAAGACGGCGGTGTAAATACGAGTATATTCATAAACTTACATAAACTACCTATACTTACTAATAAACTAAATATATATACTTACAAATATAATAATATATACTTATATATATAAACTACAATAAAGGAGATAAACATAACGATAAACTAGCAGTGCGTAGACAAAGAAAGGAAATGGTTGTATACCTTAGCTTTGAAGATAGGAAGAGATTTAGATGATCTAATAGAGAAAGGTAAAGCGTTCCACAGCCGCACAGCTTGAACTGTAAAGGAATCACCATAAAATTGAGAACTGTGGACAGGGGTTTGGAGACTTAGAGCTTCAGATGAGCGTAGATTTCGATCATGCGCCTGGTGCAAGAACACAAAACGCTCCTTTAAATAGGATGGTGAAGAAGGATTGAAAAGAATGTTAAAAAGAAGGAATATTTTGATTACTTTAAAACACAAACCATCGTCAATTTATTAAATTCATATAATACGCACTGGATCTCTACGATCGCAAGTCCCTTTTCAGGGGTGCCGGCGCCGGTTACTGAATTAACGCAGGATGACCAAGAATATAAAATCGCGCATGTTGAAAATTAAATAATGTTAAACGAATAAGCTCTTTTTCATAAACTAGTGGTTCGCCCCGAACTGAGATCTCGCGAGTCTACCATAAAAACAAAAAAAATATATTATTCGTAATTTTTGACTATCGAAATAGTGCCACGAAATAAAACCCAACTAATTTGACCTACAGTTTGATTTAAATTACAGGTAACGGGAGTTGATGTTAAATGGTTACCCTTTTTTGGGCTACAAATTACTATCTAGATTCTATATCTAGAATACTATTCTAGATTTCAGACGTTTGCCTATATTTGTGATACATAAGCTACACGCATACCAAATTACAGTACTGTGGGGTCACTGGTGTACCCTGTGAATTTTGTCTGTGAAGTTCAGTTTTTATTATAGCTATTAACCCAAAAACTACAAAACTTTACCAAAAGTAAAAACGGGGTCGAAATGTACTAATGAAGACGTTTTATTTGACGTCTCACTTGACCAAAAAGTATCATTTTAATTTTTTTTACCCCTCTTGAACCCCAATATCTCAACAACCCCCCCAAATTTTTAGCTCATTGAGTCACACCAAAATTGTACCATCATTACCTACCTAAATACCAAATTTCACGATGATCGAATAAACGCTTCGAAACAAACAAACATACATACATACATACAACGCCGATTTGCCCAAGTTGATTTGGAGGGTATTTATTAATTTATGCATTTAGTACTAGGAACCTTACAGAATATTACGTAAATAGGCACTACAGTTACAGAACAATAAAGGTATCTATTACATTGTATTTGTGACATGTTGGTATAAGATTATAATATTATATATATGTAACTTTGATTTTCCCCGGACTTTCAGATTAGTCTTCATTGTATTTTTGTCTACATTCAAATACTTGAAATGATTTTGGAGCAACTTTTTGAAATTAGGCAATTGTAACAAAACTCTAGTCAAGAATTATGTGTAAAACATTTAATACAAACAGACAGTTGTTGGTTTTACAATAGTGAGATTTTCACATAAGAAAACGAAGTGCAGAAGTATAACAATGATAGTAAAGTGAAGCAATCTTTACTCGGTTTAACAACCTCTACTGACAACTCATGAGATCTGAAAGTGTTATGTTATATTTATTGGGCCCATTTTCATTAAACTTGAAGTTAAAACTGTGCTGCGACTTGCGTTCGAGTAGATCTGTCTGAGAATGCGAACGGAGACACTATTGCATGCGTAGTTATGACTACGCATGCAATAGTGTCTCCATTCGCATATTGTTAACTGCTGCTGTATCAATATAATAATCATTTTTATGCAATCCATAACCAACCACACATTTCAAATAGTTTTCAGCATAGGGTACCTACAACTCCGAACGGACAAACATTTCAATAATGTCTTAATTAATATTATTCCAAACAAAAAGGCACCGTTCCATTCTAATCCAGCGAACAAATTTATTAAAGGATAAAATTTCACTGCTTATTTTATTCAAACATACCTATCCAATGACATATACATAATTATGTCAATGCTACGGAGGGGCACACTAAAAGTTTCCGGAATCAATAATAAAAAAATGCTATTAATGGTCAAAAATGAATTTATTGTTTCTCAAAATATTCTTCCTTTGCGTCAATGCACTTTTTCATACGATTGAACCAATTTTGAAAACATTTTTGTGCCACTCCTCCGTGGTGACGTCAGATACATGTTTTTCATACTCTTCGACAGCCTCTTCTGGTGATGAACACCGTTGATCGCGTAATTGGTTCTCGATTTTTGGGAACAGAAAAAAGTCACACTGTGCCAGGTCAGGACTGTATGCTGGATGACTCATAAGTTGTACGTTTTTCGCCTTCAAAAACTCATTTCTGTCTGGGCGTGTGGGAACTTGCATTGTCGTGGCCAAGATGATACGGCGTTTACCGTTATTTTTACGGAGTTTGTCAAGAATTTCCGGTAAAAAATGGTCGTGTACCAGTCACTATTCATGGTACGACGATTTTCTAAAGAACAGTAGCCACGTGTCCAGTTTTATTAAAAAAAGATTCAATCATCCGCTTCGAGGCACTTTTCACGCGCGCCTCTTTAGTTGGTTTCGGCTCATCTCGAAAGACCCATACGCTGGATTGCTGCTTCGTTTTGAGATCATAGCTACAAATCTATATTTCGTCACCTTTTACCATGTCCCACACCAAATTGGAAGCCCCTTCGTTGTATCTTGCAAGCATACGAGGGGAATTCAATGTATTCTCGGTATAGGCATGAAAGAATAAGCAGAAAATTCTGAATAAAATTTATTTTACAATGTAGTTCCCTAGAATCTGAACACACTTATTTGTCCTGGAAAATAACTTTTCAATTCCCTCCAAAAAATATTTTTCTTCCTGGTCTGGAAAATGATCGCTAATTGCTGCCTTTAACTTTTCATCGTCGGAAAAATGCTTGCCTCGAAGTTCTTTTTTGAGATTTGGGAACAGAAAGTAATCACTAGGGGCTAGGTCCGGGCTGTAGGGTGGATGATTGATTTCTTCAAATCCACAATCCCGCAGAGCAGCATTGGCAATGCGCGCCTTGTGAACAGGCAGGCCTTCGTGCAGAAGCAATACACCTGCGGTCAACTGATTTCCTGACTTTTTTCTTTCATTGCCTCCTTTAAACTGCGCAGCGTGTTAGCGTAAGTTGCGCTAGTAATACTCTCACAATTTTTTGTGTACTCAATTAATAAGATTCCCTTGGAATCCCAAAACACTGTGGCCATGAGCTTTCCGGCGGATGGGCTAACTTTGAACTTCTTCGGTGGGGCTGTTCCTTTTTTATGCCACTGCATAGACTCCTGCTTGCTCTCAAGATCATAGTGATGAACCCACGTTTCATCACCAGTAACAATCCGACCATAAATAGTTTGCGGATTTTTACCACAGACCTCCAAATACTCCTTGCAACAATCAACTCGCACTTGTTTCTGAAGCGCTGTGAGCATTCGCGGCACCCATCTTGCACTGACCTTTGACAAATTCAGATGGTCATGAATAGTGTTAATAGTACCCACGGATAGTTTGGTTCTTTCTGCTAATATTTTCACTCTCACACGGGCATCTTCGAGTACAAGTTTCTCAACAATTTTTACGTTTTCTTCAGTAGCGGCACTAACAGGCCCACCGGCATGAAGATCGTCTTCAATACTCTCTCTACCCCGTTTAAACTCACTTGACCACTTCTGAATTCTAGATAATGAAGGGGCAGAATCTTGGTAAACAGCCATCATTTCTTCGTGAATTACTTTTTGAGTCTTTCCTTGTTTTGTAAGGAATTTTATCACAGCGCGATGCTCGATTTTTTTCAACATTGTCGTATCAGTCATCGTAGTTACCGAAATTATATTTTGAATACTAATGGCGACAATCAAATAAAATTTTGTATTTATACCTTCAATGAGTGTCATAAACTAATGAGATAATTTAATTACCCTCATCATTAGTATATTACCTCGATACCGAGAATACATTGAACGTCCCGCGTAGCATGACACCAAGTGATGCGGTCTGTTTTTTGAGCATCAGTCAAATTATGTGGGATCCATCGAGAACACAGTTTTCTCACACCTAAATGTTTGTGAAGGATTGACTGTATTTGACTCATGCCTATGCCCAAAGATGTCCGGATCTCATGGTAGGTCACATGCCTGTCTGTTTCGATCATACGGCGCACAGCATCAATGATTTTGTTGTTACCAGCGGTGCACGGGCGACCTTCACGGATATTGACACGACCGCGTTTGAATTCTGCAAACCAGCTATAAATAGCTGTCTTGCATGGTGCTCCTTCGCCAAAAGCAGATTGAAGCCGAATGACGCTCTGCTGAGCTGTCAAATTACACTTAAAATCGTAAAAAATCATGCAACGAAAATTTTCACGAGTTAAATCCATTTTATTGTAATAACGCAATTTTTAAAATGACGCAACAATTTGAAATCAGATGAAACAATTTTTATTCTACGGCTAAAGAGTTGCATTTTCAAATGTAGTAATAACTTTTTAAATATTGTTTATGTAAGTTGCCAATTCCGGAAACTTTTAGTGTGACCTATGTATTATATTGGGGGTTGTATCAATTTGCACGTCCTTTAATAGCAATAAAAACTTAACGGGGGACAGCAAACTATTGATTAACCAAATAATCCGCAGAATCTAAAGTCTTGTTTGCAGATTTGCTTCCTATAACGAGTTTTCATATCATTAATTTACTCTTACTAATCCAGTTTGTTTTGCGTATGCTTATGATCATTCTGCGGATATCACTTTGACTAGAACCAAGCTTATTGTAGCTATCGCCATACACTGAATTATTTGTTTAAAATCTTAATCAAATACTCGAGAACAGCTCGAGTAAATCCCGTTGAACCAAAAAAAATATTGAGTGGAGACAACGCACTGGAAAGCGCATAGTAGCACGGCCCGCCATCTAGATGGAAATATGACCTAACAAAGGCTGCTAGAAGCCATTGGGTGCACTCCGCACAAGATCGGTCGCTTTGGAAATTGATTTGGGAAGCCTATGTTCAGCAATGGACGTCCCCATCTAGATGGAAATATGACCTAACAAAGGCTGCTAGAAGCCATTGGGTGCACTCCGCACAAGATCGGTCGCTTTGGAAATTGATTTGGGAAGCCTATGTTCAGCAATGGACGTCCCCATCTAGATGGAAATATGACCTAACAAAGGCTGCTAGAAGCCATTGGGTGCACTCCGCACAAGATCGGTCGCTTTGGAAATTGATTTGGGAAGCATAATAATATGTTCAGCAATAGACGTCCTATGACTGATACGTTCATGATGATGCTGATTCGAGAACCAGTAAAAATTGAATATTGTCATTATGCTTCAGGCAACAGGTATACAGAACGCTGAGCTTTCTTCGCATTCCTGGTATTGCGTGTCCATAAGATGCTGCGGCGATGTTTTCGTTGCACTCCACTTCTCACGAGGCTTGCGCTCGCACATCTAATGAGCTCGAACCAATCTTGCAAATTAGCTCGGGAGATGTATAAATGTATTTATTTTCATCGTATCCGTGGTAGTTTCATTGGAGCATGCTAGTCGTTAAGAGTTCAAAACTTGGTTAGCAAGCAACCAATAGCGCCACGTCTTCGCATATTAACCGGTTTGAAATAATACGTTATCATAAACAACAAGCTTCTGCCCGCTATTTTGCACGCGTGGTTTGTCACTAAAAGAAGCCTATGTCTCAGTGCAGGTCATAATCGATATATGTACTAAATTTCGTTGCAATCGGTCTATCTATTTAGTCGAGATACCGTAACAAAGACAGAGAGACAAAGTTAATTCATAATTTATAATATAGTATATGGATAAGCATCATAGTTTATATCTGTGACATATTATGTAATGCATATCTCCGTTATTCCCATTGAGAGCTTTGATGACAGAGGATTGAATGCTTGAGCTTATAATTACTTATAAGTTTTAAGCAGAACCTAATCATGTGAATCCTGGCCTTTCTAGGTTTGTGATCAACAAACCCAGCTCATAGTTTAGTCTTCGGCCTGGTGCTATGTTCGTTATCGTGAGTTGAAATAGAAGTTGTCTTGCAGCTGTGATGCCTTTGAAACATAACTGGGAACCATCTGGCAAACATCAGCTTTCATAAAAACCGCATTGAGTCCCCGTTACGGAGCGATGAGGCCACATACAGAATGATTTCGATATGTTAAACAAACGGTATATGAAGATGTATTTACAACTTCATGGATATAAAATTACAATTTAGATATTGTTCTGGATGAGAAGCAGCGCCTGCCCTCTAAATTTGTGGATTGATAATTAATTACCAACCCAGTTAAATGAACGACTTTAACAAATTACACCTTAATTAGTCAGGAATTTAAAATACCAACAAAATACTTTAAGCAAATACATACATATGCAAAAACAATGATAGCAAAGACCAATGTTACTGAGTCATTGCTAAAGAGTCCACGTGCACATTATGACTTTTTCTGTGGCATTTTAAAGAGTTCATCTCATGATATCACTTGGAAGTTTAGTTGCTGGTCGCAAGTTTAAGCTGTGCGTGGCATGCTGTTGTTTGGATGATTCTTAGCGACTTGCGGTGTGCCAAACCGTACCTACAGGTTGAAAAAGTGAAAAGCTGTCTTGCTAATCGTTTATCGTTAGGTTTTTTATTAGAGAAACAAATTGACCACTGCAGTAAGGCTTGGCAGAGCAACCTGTTTATTGTCTCGAACCCACGGGGTCTTTGGCCACAACATTTGTGGTTATAATACCTGATCTAACACTAAGCACAACTTCGTTGCACACAAGGGTCACTTTGCACCTGGTCACAGGACTAGAGCTCTTTTTATGCGCATATCTGTCGGTGGCAGTTAATTTTAATCGCGCTTGCGCAGATGGCGTGGGCGCAGGGGTCGAACGCTCCGGCACAAGTTTTTCTATATTGCACCCTAATGTCAAGCGCGCATGGTGCACGTAAGCTTGTTCCAAGCTCAAAGCTTGAGTTGTAAACAAACCGAGCGAGGGCAATGGCTGGGCTGCCTGCCACTCCCCGCGCTATGCCGCCGATGCCGCGCCAACGGCGACGCCATTCAACCGGGAAGTTCACTATTTATTATTAGCGCCTCGAACAGCCAATTCTGATAGTGTAGTAAGAATAATTGTATCACTTGTATTTTTGTGTGCGCACATCGATATATTTATGACAAGTGCATAGTAACGGTACCTTTAGATAAAGGCATTGACGTTATAAACTGCGTGGGCTCACTGCCAACAGGATTTCATATTGAGAGCTGCGTCGCGGTTTGTTACTTACTTAGTCATAGTTACCACCTAACCGCCCCGCCTAAACTTGGGCGTTTGGCTGCGCAATATCCAAAATAATGATGTCCTTATAATCGATTGCGCACCCAACTGTAGACGAACTCCAGACAAGCATTGTTTTATTGCTTGGTACAGTGCTAAGGGTAATATTTGAAAGCCCGCGCGGTCTTATGATTGAATAAACTAAACAATGATAACGGTGATAATGATAACCAAGGCAAATAGATTTATATTTGCACGTCAAAACTTACTGAATCATCAAGCCAGAACCAAATAGAATCATGTTTAAAGATATAACGATCTTGAAATAAATTGAAATAGGTATGTATAAGCAAATCCTGACTGACGCTAACTGGTGGTAAGGAGCATCATGCTCATAAATCCAATAAAAAGAAGACGACTCTTGAGACATATTCCAAAGCACTGCCATACAAAGCGTGCCTTTCCGGTGACGCCTAATCATCATCGGCATTGACATTGAAAGAAACACAAGGCACACTAGCCGGCCAGAGTCGGCCGCGATCGCTCTGAGGCCAAGATCGAGGTGCCACTTCCTTGAATTTGTTGTCTTCGACAGCGTCGGCGGCGGACAGGCGCGAGTCAATGACCCGAGGGCGAGGAGGGTGCGCGCGCACGCAGCCGCGCCCCGCCTTTATTTATTACGCTACGCGCGGCGCGATCAGCGCCGGCAACGCGCGGCCGGCGGGGCGGAGGCCACATTCCGACCGGTTGGCGCCGCGGTCCATGCGTTGCCAAAATAACGCGCACATCACAATCCCGTCGACGTCAATGGTCCAGTCAGACTTTAAAATAAACTAAATTAAACTTACTCACTTTCGGATGAAGACAAGAGCACGTGGCGACGACCTCGTGCACCCTTAACACCCCCTTTAAAGTCTCTCTATGTTCACAGGCACCATTTTCACTGTCCATATTAGTTCACGAGGGGTTTTGAATTGTTCGTTCAATAGTTTGTTCATTGAGTTAACACAGAGTTTCACATGGCGATCGCGAAGTGCCGGACGAGAGCGTCGAAGCACGCGTCAGTTTCAATGGCGATATGACGCATTAGTGATCGCGCGGCGCGTTCGTATAGTGTGCGCAGGCAGACGGGCGGTGGAAAGGACGCGGGGGTCGAGGGAGCGCCCCCCGCAGCGGTCCCGTGCTGCCCTCTGCGTCGGGCTCATCGACCGCGCTCGCCCTCTTGCCGCGACGCAGAATGCCGACTTACTGCCATGCCATGCCAAGCCACTCTCACTGTACCGCAACAAAACGCGTTCTCGTCTGCCGCCCGCCACAGAACGCTACTGGTCACTGCGCATACCTCTCTACTTGTACTACTATTCCAGTCCAGGCACTTGATCGCCTTTGTAGCGTTCCCCGATCGCACCAGACAGGCATAACGAAGCCCCGTAATGGTACCGTATTCAGTTATAAGCTTCTGAATATGGAACCCTAAAAACTTATAAAATTTCAATACAATTAGTAACTATAGAGTAATCTCTATAATTACTAATTGTAGATATTGAAAAGTCACAGATGAGGACGTAAAAAATATTTAAACTTTACAAAACCGTGTTTGTTTAGTTTTTATCTAACACCCGCAAATATCGTGTTTTTGTAAAGTAACGGCAATTTTTCCAAGCCACTTGAACGACCTCGACTTGAACGATCATTGGCGCAGTGACGTTGTGTGGCGCGCTTCACTAAAACGTGGGAGTTCGAAACTCGTGCGAAGTCTTGATACAGAAGAGAGCTACAAAAACATAGGATAGAGTCGTCATAGCCAAGATAGCTATCGTCATGATGCGGTCAAATGGAGAGTAGAGGACATCGTCACAGGCGGGAGTGGCCGAGCTTTACACTGCCTTACCGGCTAGCTCTAACGGTCTAATTAACGGGCTATGAAAACGCGAACGTGGGAGGGAAATTGTGCAGACTTAGTACTATTTAGTAATAGTACTAGTACTTAGTAAACGATTTTGTGTGATTAGCTTGTAACGTTTAACACGTGTCTATCTATTATTAACGAATATACCAACTACATAATTATGTTTGATATCGCATTGACTTGTTTTAATCTATATAATCAAAATGAAATGGTATTCGTTATTAACCGCATCCCTTGAGATCGAAAAACAATTAGAAAATTTGCCCGGAACATTGTAAAATTCAGGAAAAACTGAAAGTGCTTTTATCTTGGAATTTTTGTATGATCTCAAGATCATATAGGCTATATTTGATTAAGAAATCCATGCAAAGCCGGGGCTGGTCTGCTAGTAATAAATATAAATGATAAACAAGACCGGTCAAGTGCGAGTGAAACTCGCGCACCGAGAGTTCCGTATCTACCTAAGTATACAGAATAAGCAAAATTTTACCTCATTGAAAGCAGCTCTACCTTTTTTGAAGTTAGAAGGTTTTGTTTGGAACTATATATTTATTATGAACATATATATATATATATATATACTCGCTGTTGCCACTTGTAGACTCCATAAAGTTATGGTCTAAGAGCCGGTGAAGATCGACCTTCACCGATCTGATAACCAGATGAGACATATTTTTTATCAAATATAATTTATAAACTAGTATGCCTATAATTACTTGCCTATCTAAAAGTGCTATCTAAAAGTTTTTAGCTAGGCAACAGTACTATAAGTATGATTTTTTGCAGGCAATGATTTTGAAATATGACTGATTTTGTAATAAAGTAATCTAAAATTTGATATAACTTTCGATAAGTTAGCAGAACGATGGAGTCACCTATATTGACTTACCTGTTCACATCGGCTTGCCAGGTAGCTATGCACAGAAATGAGTAGGCAAACCTATTGAGGCATATTCTGTGTGTTAAAAACTAACAGTGCAATAAAATTCATTTGGTTATCAAAAGAATGAAAGTTATGAAAAAAAAATCGATTAAAGTTAATTTAATTAAAAATAGCCATAAGCACTTTTAGACAGGCAAGTAATTATAGACATATTTGTTTATACATTATATTTGATAAAAAATATGTCTCATCTGGTTATCAGATCGGTGAAGGTCGATCTTTCACGTCTCCTCTACTATTAGTAAATCGTTTAAAGGGCAAGGTGTACGCTTTTATAACAAACTCCCAAGGGATGTACAAAAATTGACAATTAACAAATTTAAAACGTAATTAAACAAAATCTTTATAAAAGAGCCTACTATAAAATATCGGATTATTTAGATGATAGAGAAGTTTGAGATTCAAATTGCTCCAACTCGTTCAAAATGTTACAATTTAGACGTAATTTATTTTCTGTATTATGTATTGTAAAAGGATCATTAAAAAAAACAACCAGCCTTGTTTCTTTCCTTTCTTTCCTTAAAATTGTAAAATTGACGTTTCAAAGTGATCCTTGTGATTTTAATGAATAAAAATATTTGACTTTGACAAAAAAACCCCGCATTTCCAGATTTTTGAGAAAAAATAGTCATCTAAAAAAAATAATTTACCAAAAATAATAAGTTTGTCTCAGCCATTCGACTCTATTTCCCAAGAGGAACACTTTTCTCATGTTCTTTATTGCACACCATAAAATAATACAATTAAACAGAACAAAGTAAATCCATGTTTTGTATCATGGCGGTCTTATCGCCAATTATTCAATCGTGTATTATAAAAGAAACCATTAGCACCTATTCTATTGTGTAACTTCCAAAAACAACAAAAAAGTTTGTACCCACTTCATTAAGCTGAGAGACTATTCTGAAGCTTTATGTGCCTACGCTATGTAAGTTACCACTTACTAGCATTAAGTTAGTTAACTATTATTAAAAAAAAATCTAATCTTCTAGGCTAAATTGTCAAAATTTTCTTTATTTTATCCAGTCATTTATATCTCGTCTATTTTTACTCGGAAAAGTTGAAATCGGTGGTATATTCTGCCAAGAGATTCTGAAAAATGTATTTGAAATAAAAACAAAGTATTTTCCTGCATTTGAATGGCATGTATGGACTCAATGAAGTTAAATTTTGCCCCACACGGTATATATAAAAAAAAAAAAAATTAAAATGTTGAGCCTCAGCATTTTGGCCCCTTTGGCAATCGATATAGTATCAAATCTTTTGTTTTTTATACTCCCAATAGAAATGGACCAGTATTATTTATAACTACATATTCCAAATTTCAAGTCGATAGCTTTAGTAGTTGCTGAGATAATCAGCTGTGACAGATGGACAAACAGACATACAGGAAACGGACAAAGTCGCACAGTAAGGGTTCCGATTTTACCATTTTGGCCTGGAACCCTAAAAACGGACGCCGAGCCGTTTGTCAATGTGGTCTTTGTTTCCTTGGTTTCCTGTTTCGTTCCATACAAGTTAATGATTACTTTTGGCAATGCAAGCCTGGCTTGGGTTTGTTTACTCTTCTAGGCTTGTGCAAGGCTTGCGCAAAGAAAACGTTGCCTTCTGTAGGGCCCATTATGGTCGCGAACAGTCATTTCTTAAAGTTAAGGAAGTATCAAAACTTATTTTAAGTTTAAATAAGCTCTGATATTATTAGACCTTTACCACCACTGTTATAACTTGAAACTTAAGAGTAATTTTTTAGGGTTTCGTAGTCAACTAGGAATCCTTATAGTTTCGCCAGGTGGCATTGGTGCGATACGTTATGAAATAATGACAAAAACAAATGTTTTAGGGTACCTTACCTAGGGTTGCCAACCATACTTCAAAATAAAGTACCTCTCGTTATTTTACGTCTGTGTACATTAAATTTTGATGTGAAACATCTATAGCCGCACGTAACACCGATTTCTGGCGTGGCGACGCATGCCGTGGCGACGCCAGTAATACCGTCCTCAGAGGCAACATCGAATATACTGCCGAAGTCACTGATTAAACGAATTAAGTAGTCACGATTTGAAATAAATTCGTATTTTTTTTGTATTTAATGAAAATAAATGTTTATTCAATAAATAGTCATCGTTATCTGGAAAAAATCGTAATATTTTATTTTATCATTATGACATATTTAGTTCCTATCATAATACATATGTTCTTTTCTGCATATTACTTTTACAAAATAATGTCGATGTTTCACATCTGCCAGGCGTCCCGTGACGGCTCACATTTTTTTTTTAAAATAGCTATAAAGTACGAAAATATACTTTATTTCAATTCAAGTAAAAATACGTGAAAATAAACGAACCTATAAAAAAATGTTTCGTTTCACGCGCTGTGCGGACTGCAGAATGTAGACTGTCAGTGTCAGGGTGAGACTGCTACGTTGACTTAAAATGACAAATCAATGCCGAAAATCGGATTATAAATCATTTTAAAAATAAAAATTCTCGATACTTTTTTATGACTGTACTTTTTATTTATCCTCTCTTAACCAAAAATACGTTAATTCCTTTAAAAAAAGGTGGCAACCCTAACCTTACCTACCCTATATGAAAGTTGGGGTGATTTTTTTTTACTTGCATACCTTATTCTTTGGTGTATCGTTGAATAGTTACTCCAAAAACACTAAGAATAAGGTTTCCTCAAATCCTCAATACTATTTTGATACGAGAGCGTATAGGTACCAAATATAAAGCTTCGAAGTAGGCATTCGTAAAACGCGTCACGCACGATTTAGATGTTATAATCTTTTATCTTAAGATAAAATATCACACACGGCGAAGTTAAAATATATTTTCATCATACAGTATCTTAGGATACCGAGCGATATAGATGATTAATCTTATGATACGAAAGATCCGTATGTTATGGAATTTCAAGAGAAAGAAGGGATTTCATATATTTAGGCAACATATTTCTTACTCGTATGTAATAATAACATAAGATACTCGTACTATACTTTCATCTTCATCGTGTGTGGTGCGCTTAATAGTCGTGTGTCCCTCCAGCCTAACTACTGTTCGTGTATTATCTTAAAAGTATCTACACTAATAGCACATGAACTGCAGTTAAGAAGAATTCTCAAAGTAGAGTAGACTCTACTCGTAGAGCTACTAGGTTACGAGTTTATAAACAGTTTATATACTCGTAATATTCATACGAAATGATCAAAATTAACTTTGTATTTTAAAATGACTAATATAAAGTATATAGAAATCAAAAACAGACTGAGGATGAATCACGAAAAAGAGCACCAGAATGACTGGGAACGTAAAGCAGACTGCAAGCAGACAAAGACAATGCATTCCGGCAAAAACAGAAAAACAACAAATATCTTGTTAAAGATGAAACGCGAAGATCTAAAGATGATGTTGAGAATCATCACGGGACACTGCGAACTTAACTATCACCTCCTGAAGACCGGAGCCATGGACAGTGGAGTTTGTCGAGGATGCCTTCGGGAGGACGAGACTGTGGAGCAAGTGATACTTCACACGGGGTCATCGAATCCACCAGTACGTACAGACTAACTCTTTGAAGTAACGGAGTTGAAGATAATTTCTTTGAAGATGTCTAGGGTTAGGTTAGAAGGGGGATAATGTACAATAGACCCTAATGCGGGACGTTATTGCAGATTTTTTATTCCCCCCACCCTAGAAATTGAATTAGAATATAAAGTCGTACTGACTACGGAAGCCTTCACTGTGTGTGGTCCGGCATGCGCTTGACCCATTATTTTTAATAAATGATAGGCTCGCGTCATCGATGTGGGGTACAAGGCTGCAAGACTCAAATAGGACTGGGCGGGTCATGTCACCTTGAAAGGTGGACTAAGATCTCCACCGACTGGCAACCTACAGGACAACGGCAACGAGGCAGACCGCGAAAACGTTGGTGCGACGATCTGGATGGGTTCCACTCCGACTGGCAGGAGATTTCTGGAGAACGCAAGGAATGGAAGGAAATGGGGGAGAACTTTGCCCAGCAGTGGTTTGCTACAGGATCTCGCCTGATAATAAGTGATGATGTAGTTTATAATGGACCATCGCTTGCTTTGAAGTTCAAACACTCCTTGATATCAGAATACCTGTTGCTGCAGACAGCAGATACCTATTTACAAATTGACACTATGACCTTAAACTGATAATACCCATCTGTTGAATGGAGAGTTATAAATATAACGTTTCAACTGCGGAACCTTCGAGCAAAAGCAAAAGGCAAAGCATTGGCAACAATCTCACCCGCCCCGGCTTCACGCAGATTTCAAAATCAAATAAAGCCCATATGGTATTGAGTTTAATACAGAAATCCCATAGAAAAAACACATTCAGTTTTTCCTGAATTTATTATTTTCCGTACAACTTTATCAATTATTTTTTTCGTAAAAACGTTGGTAGGATTTATAGGAACATTTTAAAAATAACCTAATCTGTCCACACGTTCTCAAGGGATGCACTTACCAACGACCATCATTTAATTGGTTTTTATATAGATTTTTAACAACGGTTTAGTAAACTTGCTTGCGTTGAATTTAACTTTTGCTGTTATCAGTGCATAAAACAAAGGAAAAGTGTACGTAGAGAATCGTACAGTCATAAAATTATTATTGATCGAGCGAAGCGAGATCTCCAAATCAATTTGAGCAAATCGGCGTTGTATGTATGTTTGTTTGTCCGAAGATAACTTTCGAAGCGTTGATCCGATCATATTAGTTAGGTAGGTATATAGGTAGGTAGTGATGGCACAATTTTGGTGTGAATAAACGAGCTATAAATGTGGGGGGCATGGTTGAGATATTGCAGTTCAAGAGGGGTAAAAAATGGGACTATCCGGTCAAGTGGCACGTCTAATGAAGGATCTTCATAAGTACATTTCGAGCCTGTTTTTGTTTTTAGTTTAAACTTTGATGATGATCATGATGAAAACTAACCGCATTCAATTTTCGCTTTTTTGTGATTCAAATAACTTGTATAATCATTTTTGTTACTGAAATTATCACGTAAAAAATCATTTTGACCTTAATGACTCGTTCAGCAAAGGCGGTTACGATGCGGGATCTATTTTCTCCATGGGACAAAAATGTTTTAACTATCTGCAAATATTTGATATTTGTGGTAATCATAACTGACTTTGTGAATGTTAGGTATTATTTTTGAAGTATACGGAAAATGAGGCCAATGTCATCCGGGTTGATCGCTGCATGGCGGTACAGGGATCCGAGTCTAAACTCAATGTGATTACGGCGCTTCAAAGCCTTCAACACAGTCCATTTTTATGAAGAATCGCCCTAAAGTAGCATTACCCTTAGAATAGTTAGTTACAACGTGTTCTGTCTCGTACATTCGTGCACTTCAGATTGTTAACGCTCTTGGCAATGTTTGTGAACTTGGTTTGTCTAAGGTTCTTCTCATTTCTGATTTGATTTCTTAGAGAAAAGCCAAGCGTAGCCCATACCACGCATAGCGACCTTGAGTCTTCTTATGAGATGAGGCCCATAGTGAGAGATAACGTTTTTGTGCCATATGTAATCACAGATCAGACTTTTGTCTTTAGGGACTGAGTATTTTGGCCAAGAAGACATTTTTTTTTTGTTTTAGTAATACCTAGTGTACAATTTCAATTATACCCTAGTAATATTATTAGTGAGTGGTGGCCCCGAGATGGAACTAGGAACGCAGGTCGTCCACCGGCAAGATGGGTCGACGACATTATAAAAATCGCAGGTCGTATGTGGGTTAGAACAGCGCAGGACAGAGGTGAATGGCGACAACGAAGAGAGGCCTATGCCCAGCAGTGGGATGAGAAAGGCTGACAATGGTGATGATGATGAATATTATTACAATTTAGCAATGTATAGGCTAATGATTAATTTAATTATGACCTAGTTTTTTTTAGTTTAGTTTTAGGTTTTAGGTTAGTAGTTTAGTTTTGCCTCTCTGCAGACAGTCGTTCGCCGCTCTGGTCACCACATCCATCTGCATCCCCGTCCTCCTACGCGGCGTCCTGTAGACGATGCTGTCTCTCCTACAAAGAACGCCCACCTCCGAGCCTATCTCCGATTCGGTATCGCAGTCGTCGGTATCGCTGGGCGTCGGACGTGGGATTTCGAGCTCCTCGAGGCAGCGGTCCACTTCCTCCAAGATGCCCTGGGGAGCGCTCTCCGCCTGCTCCGGCAGCGGTGCGTCAGACATCCGAGCCGCTTCCCGCTCGACGACTTTCTCCCTGAGGCTCTTGGCTGGTTTTATTCCGACCATAGAGGCCGCCGCCCCAGCTGGCCTGGTTGTCTTTTTGATGGGTGGTTAGCTCGAAGAGGCGGCTGAGACCCCCGACTTAGACGAGGCGCTAGACTTGGTGGAAGACATCGCTAGGGTCTCAACTTTTTCCAACTACGCAAAAGCAACAAACAATAATGCTGTCTAAAATAGCTTAATTTACAGTCAAATAGAAAATAATAAGAATAAAATATATCTAATCTAACTAAAATATTTCCTTCAGTACCGCACAGTTGAAAAATGTAATAAAAATGTCACAAATTAATCCCAGCAATAAAATTATAGAATCAAAGCTAATACAAATAAGAATCTGGCACTTCACAAAAACTTAAATATAGTTAGGCCCATACATGTATTTATTAAAACCTTTTAAATTCTTGACGTTATTACTTTTGTAAACTTTTAAAATCTTTGAAATGACTATACCTCGAAAGTAGGTCAAAAGTTCAAAAGGTCACAGCCAAACTTTAAAACAACTGTAAAGAAACCCCTGAAATTTTACAGAAAGTTGGGGGTCGACAGGCCTTATTTATCTGTTAATTAAAAACATGGGGCACCGCTTACTTTTTCGAATAAACGGATTTCGAAAATTTCCGATTTCTTTAAAAGGCAGTATCTTCGCGAAATTTTCACCTTTCCGAAATCCAAAAGTGTCTCCTGCTTCAGTGCCGTGGTGACCAGTTGGTCCTGTCGACAGATCTTGTCCAGCTGCTCCGGTCACTGACCTCGTGGCCAAGTGGTTTTGCTGTTTTTGAACTTTATTCCGTGCGGCTGCTCGGAAAAAATCCAAAATAAAGTCCAGTCTGTAGTGCACCAAAAATGCCACCTTTTTGCAGTGGCAAAACGTGAGGTCACCGCTCAAAATTTAGCAGTGCTTCACCTTAAAGTTTCAAAATTTTTGAAAAATACCCTTTTCCGGCGATATCTTCGCGTACACTACACTTCAGGCTACACCGATTTCACTATCGTGTGCGCCTTCACTTCCCGCAAATTTTGGTACATCGCACGTCACTTTTCTCAACACTTACTATTTTTGGGATTTTATTCGTGCGGACTGTGGTCTTTTCGTGGTGCTCTCGACTGGCGTTCGAGCGGAACTAGGGGAAGACACTTTGTTCATGTGTTCTTTATAGTAGCACTAACACTTTTACTACTTTACACTATTATTAATATACACTACACTAACTCAAAAGGCTTAGTTCTCTTGAGTCTTCTCACTATGTCCGTGTTGTCGAAGAGCTGGATAGCCTCAACGTTGACATGGTGGTGAAGTCTATGCTCATGAGCTTCTGCATATTTTTTTATAATTTTGTTGACGACCTCTATGTTGAGGTCCCGGTGCAGGTCATCATTTTTTACATACCAGGGCGCATTAACTATTTCCCTCAGTACTTTATTTTGGAAGCGTTGTATTATTTCCACGTTACTCTTTTTTGTACAGCCCCATAGCTGAATACCATAAGTCCATACAGGCATCAGGACTTGTTTATACAGTATTTTGCTAACGTCGAATGCATTCCAAGCAGCCAGTACATTCTTTAATAACGTAGTTCCAATTCACCTTTGTTTTTCTTGATGTGAGCTTTCCAGCGTAGCTTCACATCAAGCGTCATGCCCAAATACTTTGCCATGTATGTATACAAGAAGCCAAGAAGACATAACGTAGTTTCCTGAACGCTGCTGCCCAGCCGAGTTGGATTCGTTAACTGACCTCTTTCTCGAAGTCGGACCCACCTAACTGGACTGTTTGTCCTAGTTAGGCGTACTCGTCAACAATTTTGATAGAGTTTCCAACTGATACCGGGGTGGGCGCCACCTGGACATTCGACATGATTTTCGGCTTGTCCATGTTTATTTTAGGCCCATCTGCTGGGAAACTCGATTTCATCTAACATATTGCGGCTTCCAGCGACTCTGCTATGATTACGATATCTTTGTAAAATCGAAGGTGAGTGATGTACTCGCCATTGATATTGATGCCCAGTTCTTGCCATTCCAGGAGCTTGAAGGCGTCCTCTAGAGCGTCGGTAAAACAGTTTCGGAAATATTACACTTCCTTGTTTCTTCTTCCACGCCTCTTTTCAAAGGGATAGTCTTCGTACATTGCTTCTGTACTCCGATTGACATAGTGGCGTTGTCGTGTACATCAGTACTTCGATCTCTCTATAGTCAATACAACACCGCTGAAGAGACTGCAGCACGACCGATATTTTATATTTCCACCAAAGGCTTTTTTGTAATCCACGAACGTTAGAAATAAAGGTAGATATACTCCTCGGCCAGCATATAACTATGGTCTACGGTACTTAAGCCTTTTCGGAAACAGACATGTTCGGAAAGAGTCAAAACACGATGTGCTTGTTCCAAAAATAAAAAAATAAACCTTATAAACCGCTAGCTTGTGATCTTCTTCTGTCGTGTCAATAGTTTACATTACAATAGTTCTTACAGCTATCTATATTCTAAATTTGAGTAGAACCTGGCCAAGTCTAATGCACTGTTGGCAGCATAAAAGACGGTAACGATTAAGGAATGTAGATCCAGTTATTCTATCCACAGGCGATGCGTTTAAACTTATATCAAAGCACGTGTTATTTAATAGTGTCTCTTGGTGACCTGAGCAACGCTTGATAATGAACGGCATTACCTACGCCGCGTCGAGCCGCCTACGCAGGGCGTGTAGAAATAGCAGCGCGCGCGCAGCCCGTGACTCAGCGCAGACAATGGCTGGTGTCCCCGCTTATAACAACTTTCGCCAGTGTAACGCTAATACGAGATACATTCAGCGTTGCCAGCACTGAAAAGCTTGGAGTTATTTCAAATCACCCACTCGCCACTCTCAACCAGCACATTTTTTTTTCGACATTATTTATCAAATATTAAGATTTCGTATTTAAAACAATAAAGAAATAATAAAAAAATAAAGTAGATGTATTTAGTCTACATAACTCAAGCATAATATAGCTTTATATAAGTGAAAAAAAAAAAAAAAAAAGAGTTTATTTTGGATGTGCGTAAAGGATACGATAGAGGGCAGTAGAATAAAAAAATAACGAATAAAATTGTTCGAAAGGAAATTAGAACCGATATCAAAATGGAGGAGTTAATGAAAGCTATTAACGAAATCAGTACCTAAACAAATAAAAGACACCGATAGTAAACTGTCGTCCTAAATAGACTCAATCGATGAGAAATTGGGTAACTTCAAAATAAAGCTTGATGAACTAAAACTGAGCCACTATAAACTAGAAGAACGGTTAGGTTATCTAGAAAAAGAGATTAGAATGCGCAACCTTTGGGATTCCTGAACAAGAAAAAGGCTACTCTGAGCTCGAAGACGAAGTACTGAAAACAAAAAAAAATACATTTCTTGCAAGTAGAATGTCACAAAAACGAGATACAGCATGTTAGACGGATCGGTAAAAGGAGCGATAAGCCTAGGCCTATTATTGTAGGTCTTTCAATAATAGTTGTTATAAAAAAGTGCAACATATGAAAAATAAAAATAAACTGATTGGAACAAGTTTATATAAGAAAACTATCCTCCAAAAATGTTGAATGAAAGAAAGGGACTACAAGAGCAGCCGAAAATTGAGATTGAAGGGGGGGGGGGGCATAGATCTCGAGTACATGCGAGTCTCACTCGATAAGGAGAGCCGAAGATGTGGACTGCAAATTAATTCTAGTAAAACGTTCGTGATGACCAACGGAAAGAAGGAGCCTATTATTGTAGTCCAGTCTAAAAATATCGAGTATGTTGAAGAGTACCTTTAATTGGGTCAAAACATTTCGTTCGAAGGGCCTACAACCCGTGAAGTAGAGCGCCGTATAAAAAAAGCATGGAACAAATACTGGTCACTCAAGGAAGTATTTAAATCAAAAATACCTTTAAAACTGAAGAAAAAGGCAATGGAGTATCCATTGCCTTTTTCTTCTCCTAATCCTAATAATCCTTCCGACTCTACTCTACTAGTAGTCTGTGTCTCTCTTTGTTACGTTTTCACGACTAAACAGCTGGACCGATTTCGCTGAAATTTGGTACATAGTAGCATATGTGTTAATACAGGTTATAATCTACGTACATACCAAATTTCATCGAAATCTGTCAAGCCGTTACGACGTGATTGAGTAACAAACAAACAAATAAATAAACAAACATCAAAACTTTCGCATTTGTAATTTTAGTGTGATGATTAATTAATATTTGTAGCTTATTGTCAAGAGAAAAAAATACTTTTTATTATTATTATGACTGACTTTTTACCCGAATTCGCAAAGGAGGGTATGTTTTTATTGACAAACCACGCGTGCGAAGCCGCGGGCGGTCACCTAATTATGAATATGATACTAAAAAAATACTTATTTTATAACTGCCCAAACAATACCCTTTATAAGACACCATTGCGGCCTTTATACAGCGCTCGGTGGTACGTTGTGCAGCCCTTGCAGCTAGGGTTGCCAACAGTACTTTATAATTATAGTATCTTACGTTATCTGTGTGCTTTGGAAAGAAAGAAAATGCATTTATTTAACACATACACAGGACAGACCATTCAGAACAGAAAAAACATACCATCAAATCAAAATTATATTTATCAAAAAAATATATAATATAATATAAAAAATAATAATATAATATATATATACATATATATATTATATATATATATACATATATATATTATATATAATATAATTTGATACCTACTTACATAAAGATTATAAATGATTAATAGGAAAAATTACATAAAGAAACACAGGCAAAACACAAGATAAAAATTTAGTACATATAGAGGTAGGAGAGTACCTAGATAATATGGGTTTCCGTGCTGTGTGGCCAAACCTGCGATTGCTGCCAACCATCCGAGGGCGATAAGCGGCGCATTACATCTTTAAATAGCAAAATTTAATTATTTTGACCAAAACGTTCAAGGTACTTAATCTACATGAAATATTATCATTTTTTTATACTAACTTTTTGTTTATTTTTGTCTAAAAAACTCTAAATAATTTACACTTTTTACATCAGCTGTTTCTTAGACAAACATCAGATCTATTGACGATTTCTAACAGAAGATAATCTAAGAAATTCTAACAAAATTGTTTTTTTATCTTGCAGAAACGAGCTCCTGCCAACCTGAGACATAGACATAGACATAGACAATAATTTATTTGCTAAATAGCACACATAATACATTTACAAAAGATGATTTAAAATGTAAAAGATGAAAACATGTAAGACATAAACAAACAATATATAAAACTGAGGAGGATTATATGATTATATAATAGTTGTTTATTGATCAACTTGGGCAAATCGGCGTTGTATGTATGTTTGTTTGTCCAAGGATAACTTTCGAAGCGTTGATCGGTTCATCGTCAAATTTCGTATATAGGTAGTGATGGCACAATCATGGTGTGACTAAATGAGCTAAAAATGTGGGGGAGTTGTTGAGATATTGAGGTTCAAGAGGGGTAAATAAAACAAAATGGAACTATCCGGTCAAGTGGCACGTCTAATGAAAGGTCTTTATGGTACATTTCGACCCCGTTTTCACTTTTAGTTTAAACTTTTAGCTTTTAAGTTATAAGCCATGATAAAATTTGAACTTTGACGAAATTGACATGGTACAACAGTGACCCCACAGTGCTAAAATTTGGTATGTCTAGCTTTAGTGACACAAATATAAGAATATCCAGAATAACTGCAATTTCTACCCCAAAAATGAAAAACCAATTAACATGAAATCCCGTTACCTGTAATTTGAATGCAACTGTAGGTCAAGTTACTTGGTTATACATTTCGTGACGCTATTTTATTAGTCAAAAATTCCCTGAACAAGAGATCTAAGTTCAAGGCGACCCATTAGTTATTATAGTTTAATCGTACTTTTTTGTAATTCGTTTGCGAGGTCTATATTCAGCAGTGGACGTCCTATGGCTGATATGATGATGATGATAAAGTATTTCAACAGAATCCAGCTTCCGCAGTCAAACAATATTTATCAATCGTTCGACTAGAAATATTTAGACCGTAAGCTATTTCAGTTTTACAAACAGAAGAACAAGAAAAGCTTGTGACTTGTGAACAGACGAACGACAAACGAACCAGATAAAATAACCGCGTACATTGCGTATGCGTACTAACCTAGTACGTCACGTTTATTTAGCTTGTTTATACTTTAAGTCGTCGTCCCAAATTATCTCCGGTCGATTACAAGATGGCGTAGCCACCATTTCAAAGTTCTCGCCAAAGTTCGGTTACTCAAATATTTCTTGAGTCGAGTGCTTGGCAAACATGACTAGTGGCACATACTAATGTGATGCTAATCATTAGATACGCCGGACACATATTAATTTCAGTACGGCACTTTAGCACGACGACCGCGCAACAAAGGCCATCAATCAGTAACGGTCTAGGTTTTCGACGAAAGGAAGCCAGCAAAGCAGGTCAGCATACTCAGGATGCTCCTTAAAAAAGTTTTACATAGCGTTCAATGTACCAAAAGGGCAAATGTACATCTCAGTACCCTGAAATATCTTCTAAATTATTGATTGTTCAAAAGCACGGACGCATAAAACTAGAACTGTTAAAACAATACAATCTTTTTTAGGCAGTCGTGTAAAAGGTAGACTATAATAAGGCAATTGGTTTGATAATGCTGTTTTGTTTCATTGCATGGGTGCGAGATAATTATCTATCTAACACTCGAGACATATTATAAATCCCAATTTCTGGCCAAACAATTGATGTTTACCTACTAAAAGTTGTTAAATACATAGCGTATCTAATAAAAACACAAAATGATAACGAGACGGTTTGGATGTGGCCAGCCAGTTACAGAACGGCCTGGGAATAGGTATTTTTGCACCGAGAACCGAGCAGACAGACTTGTCCAACTGCATTCTCAAGTGCGCAGAACACCAAACAGCTTTTACCATACAAAGCGCAGGCTCTATGAACATTTTTTAACCTTATAAATACTTTATTATTTACAATATTTTACTAATTTTAGTAATGACAATAATATCAGAACATCAGAAGATATTTGTGGTACCCAGACTTAATTAGAAATTATAAACGAAGAAATATTGTACAGGTCCTCTTTGTGGGACCGGTGACATACACATGTAAACGGTGACAGCTCGCTATAATTTAAAATAGCGATAACACAAATAGAAATTGGCTGTCGCGGGGACGAGGGCTGATTTTTGTGATATGCGGTGCAAAAGGGGATAAAACAGATATCGGAACATATGAGGTGGGTGACCTTGGCGCATTGAAAAAATCGAATTAGCCAAAATGTGGAAAAAACTTTATTTTTATGTCTTCTCTACGATGTAAATCGTTATCTTTCGTCTGCATTATCTAATCGGTTGGCTGTCATTATCAACAATACGATTTACTATCGAAACATTACTAAACGCATACCAATATTCAACTTAGTGGACAAATAGCGCTTAATTAGGGTTCCGCGCCCAAAGCTCTCACCGCTATTACTAAGTGAACGTTGTCTGTCTGTCCGTATGTCAAAACTCGGCACCCATAAGGTCAGGTCAAGTAACTAGTTAATATATGTGAATATTGACAGAATTTTAATATTTAAAGATGTGGTCCACTCTAATTTCCAAACAAACTGAAAGAACTTACAGTACGAAAAGGCAGGTGCAGCCTGTATAAGCGTACGTGCAGCGAGTTCAAGAGATGCATGCGGGAAAGGGGCGATTCGCAAGAGAGACAAACCAGTCAAGCGTGGGAACCTCAACACACGGTATGACTGCATCTGAGCCCGCGGGCGGTTCGGCCAAGATGCAACAAAAAATTGTTCTTGCAGATATGGCTTTCGAAAGATACGTGAAAATAACGGGTTCCCGTCATTTTTCATAATTATCTGAATAGGTTATATAGCCTGTTGACTACCAATCTTGAATATGTGAGAATATTGCAGGATCAATTTAATTCAACTTTTACATATAAAATAATAGGGGGTTTTTAGGGAACAAATGATTATTAAAGCTATATCGCTCGTTTAGATCTGATACGCAAGAGAGTTCTATTCCTGTCGCGGGGCAAATGTAAATACCTGTTTGTTCCAGGTATGGATGTTATGTTACTTTTAGTTCGTGAAACCCACGTAAAATGTGTGGTCGGATCTGTCGGATGACTGTTGTATGTTTAATGTTAATTTGAACATATTTAATTAATTATTGATAGAGCGAAGCGAGGTCTCTGAATCAACTTGGGCAAATCGGCGTTGTATGTATGTATGCGTTATGTTTGTTTGTCCGAGGATAACTTTCGAAGCGTTTATCCGATTATCGTGAAATTTGGTATATAGGTAGTGATAGCACAATTTTGGTGTGATTCAATGAGCTAAAAATGTGGGGGGTTGTTGAGATATTGGGGTTCAAGAGGGGTAAAAGAAAAGCAAAATGAGACTATCCGGTCAAGTGGCACGTCTAATAAAAGGTATTTCTGAGCACATTTCGACCCTGTTTTTATTTTTAGTACCTTGTAGATTTTAAGTTATTAGCCATAATAAAACCTGAACTTTGACAAAATTCACAGGGTACATCAGTAATCCCACTGTACTGAAATTTGGTATGCGTATAGCTTTAGTGACACAAATATAGGGAAAAGTCTGAAATCCAGAATAACTGCAATTTAAACCCTAAAAAATAACCAATTAATATGAACTCCCGTTACCTGTAATTTGAATGAAACTGTAGGTCAAGTTGGTTGGTTATGTATTTCGTGGCACTATTTTGATAGTCAAAGATTAGGTACAAATAATCTTTTTTGTTTTTATGGAAGACTCGCGAGATTTCAGTTCGAGGCTAACCACTAGTATAATCTATTTCTAACTTCACAACCTTCAACAACGTAGAAAAAGACAACGTGTATTGAACTGGTTAAAGTAAAGTTAACTTAATTTTGTGGATTTCATTTAAATAAAGTGACCCAAAAACACCATATAGCCCGGGTATAAAAATCCTTACTAATGTAAAGGGTCTTTCAAATAGAGCGGGTCGATGTTAATAATCTGTGGCGGCCATTTTGTTTTGGCGGCATCTGTCAAATCTGTTTTTTCTTATTCAGTCACTGATGCCAAATCACCATGGCAAGTTACACGGTTGAGCAGCATGTGCAAATGATAAAACTTTATTATCAAAATGAGTGTTCGTTAGTGCAAACGTTGCGCGCATTGCGCCCATTTTACGGCAGACGCGGTGGCCCTTCAAAGTCCACTCTCCAACGATTGGTGACTAAATTTAAAACGACCGGTTCGGTAAACAACCAACCAACACCTTTACGTCAAAGGAACGCCAGATCGGCCGAGAACATCGCCGCTGTACGTGAGAGTGTTCAGGAGACTCTGAGGCAGTCGATTTCTCGCCGTGCTCAAGAACTCGGCCTTTCGCAGACCTCAACTTCGAGAATTTTGCGTCGGGACTTGGGTCTGCATCCGTACAAGATCCAACTGACCCAAGAGCTCAAAGTTAATGACCATAGACAACGCCGTGTGTTCGCTGAATGGGCATCGGAACGCTTGGAAGAGGACCCCGATTTTGGCCGAAAAATAATCTTTTGCGACGAGGCACATTTTTGGATGAATGGTTTTGTTAATAAGCAAAATTGCCGTATATGGGAAGACCACAACCCACATCAGGTTCACCAGGTGGCAATGCATCCACAAAAAGTTACTGTTTGGTGCGGATTTTAGTGTGGCGGCGTCATTGGTCCGTACTTCTTCGAAAACAACGTTGGTGAGGCCATCACCGTCAACGGCGAGCGTTACAGATCAATGATAAACAATTTCTTTTGGCTTGAATTGAACAATATGGACGTGAACGACATGTGGTTCCAGCAAGATGGCGCTACTTGCCACACAGCGAACGACACAATCGACATTCTGCATGAACGGTTTGAGGGTAGAGTTATCTCTCGCAGAGGTGACGTGAATTGGCCACCAAGATCGTGTGATTTGACTCCGCTAGACTTTTTCTTGTGGGGTTTTCTGAAGTCGCAGGTCTATGCCAATAAACCACATTCGACCGTTGCCCTGAAAGCCAACATAACGCAGGCCATCGCTCGGATTCAGCCGGATCTATGCAGCAGTCATTAAAAATTGGACCTCTCGGATTCGCGCCACCATACGAAGCCGCGGCGGACATTTGAACGATGTCATATTCCATCCATAATGGAATAAATAGGCCTTTTAAATAAAAAATAAATTTCGTTAATATCTCACACACATCTTGTTTTATTCAATTTTAACATCGACCCGTCCTTGTTGAAAGACCCTTTATTATAAATTCGAAAGTAACTCTGTCTCTCTGTTTGTAACGTTTTCACAACTAAACGGCGGGGCCGATTTCTATGAAATTTTGTATACGGATAGATGGTGACCGGGATTGGGGCATATGCTACTTTTTACCCGACTGCGCTGAAAGGTGGTAAATGCGTTTGTAGGGACACACTACAGAAGGTGTGATATGGCAGTGAAATGGGCGAAGAGGAATAAAACGTTGTAGAAAAGTAATTTTTGATATGTAAATTCAGTGCGTCTCGATTATTTTAAATTCAGTGATTATTTACAACATAGTGAAGTGTTTCAATTCGTAGAATGCGTAACATCAGTAGAGTAGGTTCAGTGATAAGCGACTCGGTAACTTGAGCCTAACTTATACACACATTGCAAAGTAGCAACGACAGCGAATCTGCAATTGTGCTCTAAAGGTACTACTGATGGTTTATTTATGTGAATTGTTTTGTAACCTGCAATGTTATATTCTGTAATTTTTGAACAATATTTTTTTGTAAGAGAGGGTGTACTGTAGGGACAGACTACATACAAAATAGTTGACTCGTGGAAGTCGTACCTAAGTAGAGGTTCGCTGTTGTAGTGTGGCCGCGCTAGTCATCTCTCCCCGCTCATTCAGTAAATACATGTACAGTTGTGGAAATATAAATTGGCAATTGGAAGATGCATTACAACTTCCTCATCAAGAAAGCGATAATCAGTACATTAGGGGTTGCATGATGATGATTATCCCGAACCCGCGTTTTATGGCCCTTTGAAATTAGAAGGAAGCTCATTGCAATGAAATAGAATTTCGTCAATTACAATACAAAATCGCTATTTCTACTTAATAATAAATGAGATTACATTCATAAATTCTTGATTTATGAATTGAACTCATAACTTTAATTTATATAGGTAAGCACCTAAACAATTCCTGCAATCATTATTATAAATACGGGATTTATCACGTATTTTAATGATTATTTCGAGAGATAAAACCATACAAAATATTAGGTCTTTACCTATGAAATTGCTGTTTTGTATGGAATAAGTGGAAGTACTAATTTTTTTAAACTTTTTTTTCTGTTATTCAAAGTAATCATTCATGCAACCGACGCACGACACATCTTTGCCAACGCATTGGCAGTTTATTGATGCCCTTCTTGTAAAAATCAGCTGGACGGGAGGCAACTAACTCTTCAAAGGCATTTTGTACCGCCTCTCGGGAATTGAATTTTCTACCCACTAAAAAGTTGTCTAAATTTTGGAAAAAGTAATAGTCGGTAGGTCTAGACTGTCTGTTGTGCAGTATTGGGTCGCGCGTTGTCGTGAAGGAGCAGTGGGGACGACCGATTGACCAAAGCTGGTTGCCGATGTGCAAGCTTCTCCATCATTGTCTCCAGTTCTTCACAGTACACATCTGCAGTAATGCTCATGCCGTTTTGTAAAAACCTGTGGTGAATCACACCCGCACTAGACCACCAAACAGTGACCATCACCTTTTTAGGGGTCTTTTTTGGTTTAGGGGATTGCTTTGGTGCTGAACCAGGATCTAACCAACTTGCTGAGCGCTTTCGATTGTCGAACAGAATCCATTTTTCATCACACGTAACAATTCGGTTCAAAATTCCTTAATTTCTTTGCCTATTGAGCAGCGCGGGGCAGGTCTCGACGCGTACGTTGCGCTGGCGATCGTTAAGTTCGTGGGGCACCCACCTATCAAGTTTTTTTACCTTGCCTATTTGTCGCAAATGGATCAAAATTGTTTTGATGCTAACATCAAAAGCTGCTGCTAGCTCAGCTGTAGATTGAGTTTCGTCAGCTTCCAGAATCGCCTTTAATTCATCATTGTTGACCAAAGTCTCCGGACGACCACGAGCTTCAATTTTCAAGTCAAAATTTCCAGAAGGGAACCGGGAAAACCAATAAGGGGTTATGCGTTCGTTTGTACAGTTCTCTCCGTAAACGTTTTTGATGTTACGTGCCGTTTGTGTCGCGTTAGTGCCACGACGGAACTCATATTCCATAATTACACGATATTTTAATGTATCCATTATGACGAAAAATGTTCAAATGTAATGAAAATACAATGCTGCTCAATAAACAAAAGACTGAGTTTGTAAAAAGAATGTCATGTTTTTAAAACAAAATTAATTTGAATTTAGAATACAAAGCCATTCCAAACTTTTTTCTATTTGAAATGACCAGTACTGAAGAACGGCAATTTCATAGGTAAAGACCTATTATAAATAATAGTAATGATTTATATTTTGTCTGTAGACTATTGATATTTAAGAATTCAAATTAAATAATGATTGAATTAAGTATGACTCAAAACAATTGGTAATTGAACGTTAACTTTGTGTCTGATAAGCGTAAATTCTTGCTTAATTTAAATACAGTTTTACGCATCGGAATAGGTATGTATGAGCCCGAAAGATGAAAATCATCTTAAGGTAAAAAAAAACACAACGGTAGTTTCAAAAGTAAAACCGGCCGGGGTTAAGAACAATTGATTTCACTACAGAGCGTAGGAACTTTATTATTTGTCAGTTCGTAGCACCACGCTATTTGCGGATCATGGCAAGGAGCCAGCGTATCCCGTACAATGTATATTTACCCGTGTAGTAACAACAATAAGATCCATTTCTCACTAATATTATTAAATGGGAAGTACGCTTCCACTCCGCAAGTATTCAACTAGTACATTTTATTTTAAATCTTAATTGTCGAACATTGTATACTTTATCATCAGAAATAAACGAAAATAATAAGAAATGCTAACTGTTGAGTATGTTAGTTAACGAGAGTTTAATGAGTATTTCCATAGTTTATGATAAAATGAGACTTCAAAAGAGAAGTTTTCTAAACTCATGTTAAACACGATAAAATTAATAAATAGATTTCAATAAATGCTGTGTATTGATTAAAATTGTGTCAGAAGCGAATGAAGCCTACACTCAGCAGTTCGTTTGAAATACAATAGAACTGCAAAAGTTTAGGGATAATAGAGTGGCAGATCTTCTTCTGACGTTTCAATGAACAAACCTAAAATATTTGCACAGTTTGTACAGGAAAGCATGAGCTCCGTATTCGCATCGAGTCCGTGGGCAGGTAGATTATAATACATATTATCCCACACCATCATAATAACATTATCGAATAAAATTGGTAACAGGGGAATGAACAATGCGTGCGACGTTATCGCTAAAAGCTTTGAACACACACTTTTAATTTAAAATACAATCAGGCGACCTCTCGACAATAGCAGCTCTTATCATGTTTGTTTTTGCTCCCGAAAGAGGTACCTATTCTAAAAAGTTTTTTTAATCTTATTATGATCATCGCTTCTTTTTCTTAGCGTGTCAAGAGTTCTACGTTTTAATTATACTATGTGGTCAAACATCTGTCCAACATAGTATGATCATCGCTGAAATCTTACTAGGTAGATAATTCTTATTTTAATCATGTTGTCTATTATCACGCGAAGTAAGTAACTGTACACTGATTATCTTCATTTCAACTTCGATCATGCCAAGACGTATGGCGCGACGCCGCACGATGTTCGGCGACATCGCGACAAGTGTTCCGAGTTCCGATTCATTTACGCGCAAGAAGTTTCACTTCGGGTTTTGCTCCTAAAACAGCTGAACAGCCTGGATAGAGAAAGCATTGGTCTTTTAGTGTCAATGCCAGACATCGATATTAAATCAAGATTTAAATTTGACTCCATTTAGATTACGGATTTTCGCTTTCTGTTCGTGAACTCCCAGAAGTTTGTTTTGACGTTATGATCACGGTAAGAGTAGTAGAGTTTCTTGTGAAAGGGCTCGCCCGGGGAAGTGCTACCACTATACCTATTTCTACCGCCAAGCAACATTGCTGTGTTTCGGTTTGAAGGGTATGGTTGCCGGTGAAATTACAGGCACATGAGGCTTTACACCTGTATGCCTCATGGATGCAGGGAAGTGCATCGTAGGGCACATTTCTAAGGAGCGTGACCTGCGAGGCAAACTTTGTTATAGGCGATGGTTACCACTTAACATCAGGCGGGCCATAGGCTTGTTCCATCTCCGTAGGATAAAAAAACGGTTCAAATTACCTTGACCCTCTCTGAATGTATAAGTTAAATGCATGAAGATACCTGAAAATTTCATAAAATGCAAGGAAAACTTGCATCACTGTCGCAGTTTCTAGTACGCATGACTCAGTCGTTGCCAAGCCCCAGCCAACCAACACCCTAAGAAATTCATCATTCGCTACGCAATTTTAAAATTCCTTACGAAATACTCAACTAAGGAACATACTAATTGTGCTGCAATTTAAGCAAATTTAAGTGAAGCCGCTATCAGGTCCTTAAGTGGAGCCAAAGCTGATCGTTTTAACATTTTACCAAATCATGTGGGGTATAGTTTAAAAGGGTTCATTAAAAACTGAGCGGAGCGGGAAAGCTTTAAAGTAGGAAATGTTAAGTTCTCTTTATTACTTTAGTTTCCCATTAGCAGCCTTTTCTCTATGGGAGACTAAAAGCCCCTAAGTAAAAGTGTAATAGATTATCCATATTAAATAAGTTTAATAGTATTAATCCTACCACAATGTTCAGTAAAAGAGTAGATAATCAGCCCTGAACGAAGTTAATTGATCGAGCGAAGCGAGATTCCAAACCAACTCTTACGAATCGGCGCTGTATGTATGTATGTTTCTTTGTCAGGGGATAATTTTCGAAGCATTGAGCTGATCTTCTTGAAATGTGTTATATAGGTAGGTAGTGATGGCACATTCCTAGTGTGATACTCTATTTATTAAAAAATTATTTATATACACATCCTTATGTTTTTACAACAAATATACATTTTAGTTCACGTTGGTCATTAAATGATGAAATCGACTAAAGACACATTCGCCATATTCCACATTCGACATACCATACGAGTGTTTAGGTACTTTTACTGTGAAATGTAATAATGATGATAACGGCTGACGTCAAAAATACACCTGATGTCAAACAGCACGTAGGTAATAAAATTAATAAATAAAACCAAGCATATGACGTTGACGACCTCCGTGGTGCAGTAGCCGGCTGAGACGCAGGAGGTAGCGGGCTCGATTCCCGCCGCGGAACAAATGTTTGCACGATCTACAGATATTTGTTTCGGGTCTGGTTGTTTCTCTATATATTATAAGTATGTATTTACAAAAAAAAAGTTTATAAGTATTCTATCAGTTATCTGGTTCCCATAGTACAAGCTCTGCTTAGTTTGGGGCTATATAGCGCTGTGTGAAATGTCGATCAATATTTATTATTTATTATTATATAGCATAGTAACTGTTATCGGTGACTTTTACGGATAACATAAAAAATAAAATATAGCTATCTTGCAACTTAACACATTAATAATCAGTTTAATTTTCAATAGCGATCATTGGCCCTTTTGTCTATGAGGACGAAGGGCTTTTCAGGGCCACCATGCGACCTAATGAATGAATCATAAATTTTAAACAATAAGTAAATTTTTAACCCAATGTGTGATACTATATTCCTGACTTATAATGGTATCTCAGACGTTAAAAAATCAGGCGTATGCGGAAGATATAAATGATCTGAAGAATGTGGAACATGGCGGATATGCCCCTAATTCCCAAATATTTATTAGATTTAGTTTAATTCTTTTAATGTTTGAGGTATACAAAGAAGGTCGAAAAGGAGAAAGAAAGAAAACAGAAAGAAGGTATTTTTAGATATAAAAGCCAAAATTCAAATAAAATTTTGACAAAATGCACAGGGTACCGTACCTATACCCGTAATCTGTACTGAATTTTGGTATGCTAGTAGCTCTAGTGACACAAATATAGGGAAAACTATGGAATTCTGAATTAATAATAAAATAACTGCAATTTCTACTTAATAAAAGAGTATCCAATATTTGTAATTTATTTATTTCACTTTTTACATGTAACTAAAACAATGTGAACACTGGAAAATGCATTAGTAAAATACTGCGTCTCAGTTTCTAGCGCCCGTACATAGAACTAACACAGGTGTACCTGGTATAGTACTAACGTAGGTAATACAATTCACCCATTTACAATATTGATCTAAAAAAAACATTATTTAAAGAAAAAAGGATTGTGTGGTTTTATGAAACCATGGTAAAAGTGAAACTTTGTTTCACATTATAGACATTTAACTAAAAATTTTCGTTGGCACCAATGAGTAATAGTCAGCTAACACGGTCAGCTGGTGCGACCGTGCGACAGACGAAAAAGTTTGAGACGATATAATAAAAGTTTCACTTTAAAATTAAAATAAATGACCATGCTATGCCATAGTAACCCTGTTTTTTTTTTGTAAGTATGTGGGTGTGAGTATGTTTTAGAGTGTGTTAGGGGAGTGGGTGTGTGTGAGGGTGTGGATTTTTGTAGTAGTGTGTATGCGGGAGTCTGCGTGTTCGAAGGTATGTGAATGAGTGTGTGGTAGTATGTGTATGAGTGTGTGGTAGTATGTGTATGAGTGTGTGGTAGTATGTGTATGAGTGTGTGGTAGTATGTGTATGAGTGTGTGGTAGTGTGTGATGTGTAATGGTGGGTGTTTGTGTGGGTTACGTACGTGTGTCTGGTGGGTAAGGGTGTACTTGCGAGCTTAGAACAGTGATATAGAGGTAAGTTTTACTTATCTGATTTCTTCGGTTTCTTCGTATGTAAGTGTAGATAGCACTTTTTATTTTTTGTATCTTAATGAGTAAATATTATTGTTTTTATTAATTCTGTTATATAAAATGGGGCTTAAGAAATGGAAGTGGCGAAATGGAGTACGGCACGGTTGTGCAGTACAGACACTGGCAGATCTTCGAACTATTGTTGTACTGGCTTATTAAGACAGAGTACAATGCTTACATAGGACTGTATTTAGTATGAATATCTTTCGTACAAACATAATATCACTCAGGGAATAGAGCTCTTGCGGTGTGAACAACATAGGTTTGGAATGCATGACTTTGAGGATAGCCCTTTGGGCTCGTTCTCACCTTATGAGTGAAGTCTTTGGCGCTCCTCCCCAGGCCGCAATACAGTAAGCTAGTATAGACTGTTCTAACGCGAAATATAACATGAATTTCTGTTAGTTGTAATTTAAATTAAACTGTAAGTCAAGTTATGTTGTCCGCGCATTTCGTGGATATTTTACACTATTACGATGACAAGGCACTATTTATTGATCGAGCAAAACGAGATCTCCAAACTTGTCTCAACTTGGGCAAATCGGCGTTGTATGTATGTTTGTTTGTCCGAGGATAACTTTCTTAGCGTTGATCCGATCATCGTGAAAGTTGACACATAGGTGGTGTGATGGCACAGTTTTGGTGTGACTAAATGAGCTAAAAATGTTAGAAGTTAGGGGGTTGTTGAGATATTGGGGTTCAAGAGGGTTAAAAAAAAGAAAATGAGACTATTTGTTCAAGTGAAACGTCAAATGAAAGGTCTTTTGATTACTACATTTCGATTCCGTTTTTATTTTTAGTAATGTTTTTGTAGTTTTTGAGTGCCATAATGAAAACTGAACTTTGACAAAGATTACGAATTTTTGTTTTTATGGGAGACTCGCGAGATCTCGTTCAGGAGAACCATCTCGTTCGGGTTCAGGGCGAACCACTAGTTAGATAAAGATAAAGTTTGAACCTCAAAAAAAATTCATGGTATCATATGAAGTATCATTTGAAAGCTCTGTTTACGAATTTAAACTTTTTGGATAAAATATCAACAAGTGAAAAAAAAATCATTTCGGTTTATAAAGTAAGAATTTAGATATTTTCAAAGTAATCGGTAGGGGTAGAACCCAGTTGCAACCACTAGAATTTACAAAACTCGTTTTTTATAAGTTGACCAGTTTTGTGAGTGGAATAGGCAAGAGAGACTCTCCATAAAGCGCTGACAGCGGCATCCGCTTCGCCGAATAGCTTTTAATACGGTCAAAAGCTCAAGCTTGTAACTTTTCTACACTGTAACTGGGAACTAACTCACTACTCTATAGTATTTCTCTAGACTAAAATTTTTTGTTTCTGAGAGCTAAACGAAACAATATTAGTATTTTTATTTTTAAGTGTTATCGGGAGACCCTAAGATTTTTAAAACCATCTCAAATATTATTAGTGGAAGATTGCCTTCAAGTCCCATCATCATCGGAAATTGGTCGTATTCAGTTTCTCAGTATTTTGTCATTTTGGACTAAAGTTACCCCTAAGCCATTTTTAAGACGTTTTTAATATTCTTATCTTAGGATAAGATACCAACTGAAAAATACGGGGAAATGTTAAGATTTTTTAAACTTTACTCAAATTTACAAATTACACCATATTTTGGAAGGCTTTTAAATATCTTAGAAGATACAACCAAGAAAGTCGAAAATTGGTACCTATAGTAGAAGTTGGGACCCTAATACTTAGTAAAAAAGTCGACAAGAGTCAAAGTAGAACGATTTGTAAAACAATGTTATTGCATGAATTAAATGCAGAAGCGCTGCCGGAACGAAGAGCAGGATTTGGCACTGGACCTAGAATAGTGGAAGGAAAAGGTGGCTTTTCCCCGGTACTAGGAGGATAAAGGCTAGTAAAAAATTAAGGAATCATTCGTTTCGGTAAATCATTGAACCAAGCTCCAGAAAGCCTTCGAAAGCAAGCTAAGCTCCAATTGAGGATTCAAGATATATTAATCGTTAACGGTAAAATTAGATGATTTTAACAGAAGTGCTCTCCTCTAAATCAACCTCAAGGCACGATATACTCATTGCGAGGTTAGACCCGCGCTTGTAGGTTTAAATATAAAGTAGTTAGTAATAAATAAGACGAAGAAAAAAAAGCGAAAATCCATCACGAAAATATTTCTCAAAGTAAACGAGAATTAAAATGAGACACAAAGGATTACCTCTAGCTCATACGAACTTTACGTAGTGCAGAGTTAAAAGTCCTAGGAGGGCATGATCGCAAGGCGGTTGACCTTGTTGGGTGTTTACATCGAGTGGCATCGGTGGCGGGCGCGTCAGGGCCGCGCGTTGCACCGTGCTCTGGTACACAAACAACCTACATGCCCATACCTATATCGGCCGATGTTAATGCGTCTCTATCTACATAGTGGTTCGAGTATGCAGCAGGACGCCGCGCCGTACGCGTCGCCGCTTGCCTGTGTCCGGTTAGACGCGACGCGTTTCCATCCACAGATGCCACTGAACTTTAAGAACGCCCATTGTAACTCCTTATGGCGTGCGATGCTAAATAGGATTGCGTCCTTTTATATGTTAGTGCTCGTAAGTATCTACAATTCTACAGTTTATCAGTTGCAACCAAAAATGATTATCCTTGTCTTAGTGAATCTCAAAAAGGCGCGCATCCTTATTTATACGTTGTGCCACTTCAAAAGCTAAATAGCCACAAAGTACGAAATAAATATTAATTAAGTTGATTAATCGACATATTAAAATAATTGCGAAGGCCCTTTATGTTTCCTGTTTACTAAGTTTGTGAAACCTCTACCCAACTTTCCAAAAGCCAAGGTGGATTGACAACTTGCGGAAGTTTTACCATAAGCAAGTAAGTAGCAAAGGTACGGCACAAACCAAAAACGAATAGCAATTTCGAAACTAAATGGCACTAATATATTTTTATGCGTCAACCAACATTTACAAAGACGGTTTATCTCAAGTTTTAATAAAAAAGTATTTTATCGATCAAACAAAGCGAGATCTCCAAATCAACTGAACGCAGCATTTGTGGCTGGGGATAGTTTTCAAACCTTTTATTTTCATTCATGAAATTCAATAATCGTTTAGGTATCGTAATTTGAATCTGACTTTTGCTAAATAAGTTATGGGATTGTTCAGATTTTGGAATTCAAGTGTATATTTTTCGGTTTTTAAAATCCCAATTCTAACCGGAACACAAAATTCGCGAAGTCAGCTCGGGGCGATTATTTTGATTTCGAGTATCTAGAAATGATGTCATGTATGTTTAGGAAAGTAGTTCTACTAAGTGGCTGATTAAGGGATATAGAAGTAAAAAATATGTTGTGTAGCTCACAGTAGTATGAAAAGGACAGAAAGATGATGATTTTGGGTGTATTTTAAAATAATTCAAAAATCACAAAGGTGGCTGATTTCTAAAAAATCTGGTCTTGATAGAGACTTTGTTTTATTTTTCCTGTAATGTTTGCATATATTTCTATCAATCATATTAATTTCAGATAGTTCGCTTTGCGAAATTTTGGAGATAATGGCAAAGCGACGGGGAGAGGGCACATGCGGCACACATACGGCACAATTAAGTATATGTATAACATTTAATTATTATTATTATTTGGAGCCTGTACTATCATCCATATTTCCTTATTAATATGAAAAATTCGAAAGTAACTCTGTCTGTTTGTTATGTTTTCATGGTTTGACTGATTTCGATGAAATTTGCTATGCAGATAAATTATAACCGGGATTGGAACATAGGTTACTTTTTACCAGAACGCGCAGGAGGGTATTGTTTTTATTGACTAACTCCGCGAGCGAAGCCGCGGACGGGTCAGCTAGTACAAAATATTATTTGTAATAGTGTGGTTGACGGGTGTACAATAGAGCGTATTCTAGGTCTCCTTTCTTGCCTTTCTCTGTAGCAAAGGGTAGGTTTTATACAAGAATAGGTAATGTTAGATGAATTGAAGTGGGTTCTTCTAAAGGGCTTTTAACAAACAGAGGGCAAACAGTGAAGGAGCACAATTGCATTCTTTATGCAATAGAGGCAATCTCACGAGAGCCACGTTTTTGTTTTGTGGAAGAATCTTATTTACTCATTGGTGATATGAATTTTTTTACTATTCGATCTTATAATCAACGCAAAATTTTGTGTTTTCATTTATATTATCGAAATACCGACGACCACTCATACTTTCTTTAGTCTTTATAAGCATTTACGTAGTCAGCGGTTTATTGTTTTTGCCCCTGTGAGAGTACAATGGTACCTTGCGCATCGATGTGCGAGCGTACACTGCGATGTGTTGTAGTTCCACCACCAAACAACGCTACAACAACGGAACGACAACGGCATCAGCGATCCAAGCTAGGTACTTAGAACAGAATAGAGAAAGCATCGCCTCTCGAGTGCGAATGGGACAGAGTATTGGTTGCGGAATGCGGCGCACTTAATTTTGTAACGGACTTCGGGTCGAAAAGCGCGCGTCGATGCCGAGGACCATGTAGTACGGATTGGGAGGCAGGTGGGGGATAGAGTGTAGTACGACGGCCCGCGCTTCTCGTAAAGGAAACGACCCTGACGCGGTCATTGCTCGCCGCGACCGCATTCCTCTCCCGCGCCCCCCGCCCCGCCGCGGCGCCTGCGCATCAATGAACGGCTCGCGCGCAACTGCGCATCCACTCGCCCTCTCGTTCCCTTAGCTTATGTTGAAGCTAAGTTTACCCTTATTTAGTTTGTCTTGTTCAGAACTTTAATGTAGCTATACCAAATTCAGTTTTAAGGTTTAGCGCTTAGATGAACAAATATTTTTTTAAATTAGAATCTGTTTGTTACATAACTAGAGTGGTTCTCCCCAAACTGAGATCTCGCGAGTCTCTCATAAAACAAAAAAAAAATTATTTGTAACTAACTAATAGTGCCACGAAATGAATAACCAACTAACTTGACCTACAGTTTCATTTAAATTACAGGTAACGGAAGTTCTTGTTAATTGGTTACAATTTTTTTCTTATAGAAATTGCAGTTATTCTGGATTTTAGACTTTTCGCTATATTTGTGTCACTAAAGCTACACGCATACCAAATTTTAAGACTGTAGTGTCACTGGTGTACCCTGGATATTTTGTCAAAGTTCAGTTTTTATTATGACTAATAACTTAAAATCTACAAGGTTTAAACTAAAAATAAAAACGGGGTCGAAATGTACTCACAAATACCTTTTATTAGACGTGCTACTTGACCGGCTAGTCTAGTCAAAATAACTTTTAAAGCGTTTATCCGATCATCGTCAAATTTGGTATATGGGTAAATTAGTAGTGTTGGTACAAAATGTGAAGACCCCCCCCCCACATTGAGATATTGGGGTCAAAGATGGTCAAAGATTGTTCGATGGTCAAAGATTCAAAATATTTTTTGGTTTTGTTTTTATGGGAGACTCGTGAGATTTCAGTTCGAGGAGAACCACTAGTTTAGTCACACCAAAATTGTGCCATCACTAATTACCTATATACCTACCAAATTTCACGATAATTGGATAAACGCTTCGAAAGTTATCCTCGGACAAACAAACATACTTACATATATACATACAACGCCGATTTGCCTAAGTTGTTTTAGAGATCTCGCTTCGCTCGATCAACTAAAGCTAAAGAAATTAATTATTTTATTATTATAAAAACACAGTGCTTTCAGGTTATCAGTGTTCCGAAGCACCTCTGTAATCTGTAAATCTTTTCCAAAACTCTATTGTTTTAGACTAGACACTCTTTTGTTATAGGTAAGAGTGTACCCAGTAAACCTTTAAAAGTTTACGTAAAGAAGGAGGTTCCATGATATAAGAAGAAGCATTCTCTTTAAGAGTACATATTATGTAGGCTACGGAACCATAAAAGAAGGGGCACGAATGCATGATATACCTAGTATGGTTGAGTTTACGGTGGCATCGAAAGCGTCCACCGTAGGTAGTCCAACGACTACACGTTCGGCCGGCAAGCGGTCAACGCACGGCAAACTGCCGGACTTACAGGTTGGACATGGGGCAATGGAATCCGCGGGGAACAAAAAAGAAATGCGCCCGGGCCGCCTGCCGCGCGCGTTTCTCGACTACTAAACAACATCAGACGATCAGCGATGTCCTCGCCCGTCCGCTTTGTCCACGACCGCATCGCATCGTTCCATAGCGTCCTATAAATACGGATCGTTTAATGCATTACCTGACATTCTGCTTTTAAAAGTCAATTTGAGATCCTCTTTCTATATAAAATTGGTGCAAACTGTTTAAATGGAAATTTATTATATGATTTGAACTTGTTAGCCTAATGGGTCATCAGCATATCGTAACTATTCAAGGTAAGAAGAAGAGAAGGAAGAGAACCAAATTGACCACAACGTTCACATTGCCGAAATGTTTATCAAATACCAGATATTATCTTGAATAGTGCATAAAACATTATAAGCTGAGAGAAAAAGCAGGAGGTGGTGCAGCGTTGTTCGCCCTTTCTGAGAAGTCCTTTCTTGTGACCCGTTTTCTCGGAAGAGCCAGCTTTTTACGCGCCAAATTCTTATTACAAAAAGGTGCGGATGCTACTGCGCATTCCGAGAGCCCAGCCAGAGCCTTCACTGAGCTCTCGATCTGAGACCGGGGTCGGTTGCATTCAACGATTATGATAGGTTTGTAGGTAGCAAGATAACTAGAAGATATAATTATGTACTGCTAAAACAGAAAATATGAATGTTATCAGATGGTGTAAAAAGTCGGATTTAACCATTGGTTCCAAAAATATAGCATTAGCTGTTTTCCGCTTAGAGCGTAATTTTAATTTAGCTAAGTGGTGATTTAATAATGATGTTTTTATTTATGGAAAAAAAACGAACGATAGCCAAATCAACCAACGTGCTCCCTCTTCGGAAGTCCCCTGGTATCTAAAGAAGGAAATAAGCAGAGAGCTTCGTGTTTTATACATTTTGCAGTATACATATTTTATTTATTTTATTTTAACTATTTTGCTGACCTGATAACAAAATATGCTTGGTGATATAGTCGGACCTACTCGTATATTGGTTATAAGTTTTATATCATTTAGCGATGTAATTTTTTGCCAGGAGCCAGCAATAATCTTTGATTCGGTTTTTTTTGTGTTAAATAGATAAATCAACATTCTGTAGTTATTTGTCACACTAATATTATAAATGTAAAAGTTTGGATGTTTGTTTATTAATTATATAAAACATACTATTTAATAATGGTGTATATTCTAATCAGTCAAAAACGATATCTAGGCAGCTAGCTAAGGCTGACTAAAAATTCTAAAACCTTTACCAGCCGCGACTAGGGTTGCCAGGTCTTAAAACCGAAAAGCCGGACAGACCAGCCAGTTTAGATAGACGTTTGGGTAAACAGGCATGATATCCTAAATTTATTAGTCTTGCACGACAATTTTTTTCTAAAGTAAAGCAAGGCTTTTTTATCATTTACTACAAAATCTTTTTAAATTTTAATGAAACCACATTAAATGGTGCGGCGCACCCGCGCTCGGCGCACCCGCCGATGATCATCGCGCGCGGAATTTATTAAGCCGGACAGGCCGGTTACCGTCCGATTTGGACAGACACACAATCAAAAAGCCTGACTGTGTCCGGCTTTAACCTTACACCTGGCAGCCCTAGCCGCGAATAAGTCTTGAAACCACAAGTGCGGCGAACAAAGCCACGGAAACGACTCATTACACGTCGTGCAATTGTTACTATCAAATGTTGTATTAAAACTAAACATCTCGTATTATTGTTAACCGATCTCAAGCTCATAATAAGCCTATAAGTATACACTCCCTATTGTCTGCAAACATCCATGCTTCAATATTTCCAATAACAACAATCATTTTGGCTTAGAATGTCCGAATTTAGATTTTTATGCGGACAGTTTAGTAAACCCTTTCTCAAACAAAATGAGAAAACGTTTAGCTAGTCAGAATTGTACAAAGGGCCCAGCAGAAGTGTTAATGAGACCTAGTTAAATATTAATCAATGACAGCAGCGTGTTTTTATGTTTTAAGCATCAGCGTCTGGCTGGGTACTTCGGAATATATACGAATACGAAGTGAAAAAAAAGAGAATTCTCATGAATATGAACTACTTTCCTTAAACATAATGTTGATTTTCGGAAAACATTTTCTTCTTTAACGCAATATAAACTTTGTATCTCTCCTTGTTCCTCAAGTGTTCCATGAACATAAAGATTTTTGTCTTCAGGTTAGCAACTTTAGTGGCATCACATTAGAGATTAATAGTTTGGTAGGTAGGTAGGTCCTATCATATGTCATACTACATACATACCTTCTATGTCATTCATTATCATTAGTGATTAGGTAAAGTGAACATAAAAATTCCTTCTTTCCAGTTGGTTTTTGTTTTTAGCGTATTTCTTGATGTTCTTGATACGATGACGACGAACTAAGCTTATTATTAAAAATAAATAAATAATTTTCTCTTAACGACAAGAGTTATACTAGATCAGGATCAAGGATGACATCCTTTAATTCTACAAAACAGGGCGCTGTGGGTCCAAAAATGTGTTTTTAACAATAATAATATCAGCTGGTTACAAGTGTAACTTAAGATGAGTGCCAATCGTTAATGGAGTGTTGCATGCATGCACCCCACCTAATCGTTCAGCTATGGTTCCGGATAGGAGTCATTGACCGGGGAACCTCGGAAATAGATATGTAGGCACACCCCAGTTCCTACAAGTTTATATTAATTTGTCTTAATAGTTAATACATTTATCTTACCTAGTTATACATTACTGTTATGGACATATTGAATGATGACATCGAAACCAATGTTTTAGAAAGTCGGTAATGAGACATAGGTTGCTTGCGCTGATCAGCAAAAATGAATGAAAAAATAACAGATCGAGTCCAAGAAACCACAAATAATTTCACTGAAATCTTAATACTTAAAGAGAGAAGTTGTAATCAATGTTAAATATTTTTTATCTAAAATACAAAAAGCCTAGAGAGCTTGTTCTCTCAAGAAAATATCGCCATTTCTTATTGTCTATAACAAGTGCCCATTAAAAGCTAGCACATTACTAAATGATTGGGACAGGCAGCGTACAGCGTGCATTACCTACTATGCCGATGGTGGCGGATACGTCGACCGCTCGCTTATGCCGTGATCACACGTACCGAGCAAATGGGCGAAACAGTGTTCTCGGCCGAGTACTCGGTACGTATTAGGGATCAGTTCCGCTGGGATCGTTAGAGCTCGGGTTCGGTTTAGTTAGTTGCTTGCTTTGATTTCGACTCCGAGGAATCATTTATTTCTTTGATTCGGCCTGCTCCGTTGGATCGTTGGTTAGCACTCGGGTAAACTCGGGTTCGTTCAGTCACTCACTAGGTTGGCATAGAAATGAATGCTTTATTTTAAATAATTTTCATTGACATCGACAATTATTTTCTTTAAGTTATATAAGATTTTTGACATTATTATTTATCGTTATGAGAAGGCTCTTTTCAATATATAATATATATACATATAATATTAAACGATACATGCCGGATAATAACAGGATGTCTGAAGCCAACCCCTCTAAACCTGATATACCCTTTGGCAGGCATATCGCCCCCTGGAGTGCGACGAGATGTGGCTTGCTCTATTGAAAAGCACAAACAAGAGCATGATTATCGACACCCCTTATATGACCATAACATCCCGCAAGGCCGACTTAAAAGTCGAAAGAGCTTTCAACGCTTCACAAGAGCCACGAGCGATGACCTGGCTGCTACCAGACGCACTCTGTGGATAAAAAGAAACTCCCCACCGCCTGATTTTACCACCCCATAGGAACAGTTACCACCCGGGCATGATCTGCAGTGGCCAGTATGGAAGTCCTTAAACAGGCTCCGCACCCAGGTTGGCCGCTGCAGACTTAGTATGTGCAAATGGGGATTCAGGGACCCTAACTTGACGCAGTGTGACTGCGGTGATCCCACGCAGTCAATGCAGCACTTGCTAATGTGCCCTTTATGTCCGAACACATGCACGATGGAGGACCTAATGGCCACCTCGCCTGATGCCATTGCTGTGGCCAAACACCTGTCCAACATACTATGAATGCAAACGTAGAACTCTTGACACGCTAAGAAGAAGAAGAAGAATATATAATAATAATTTATATGTAATTACCATATAACGATTTTTAAATTACTTGCTACAGAAACAAGCTTCTGGCCCACCTGATGTTAAGTGGTAACCATCGCCTATAACAAAGAATTGCCTTGTAGGTCACGCTCGCTAGAATGGTGCCCTACGATGCACTGCCCTGCGTCCATCAACTTATTTCCTATATAGTTCTATTAAACCCTACATACCTGTAGAAATTTCTTTGATCTGTGACGGTCACAGATTAAAGAAGTTTCTACAGGTAGGTTAAGCAAGGTTTAAAGTATTGTGCGCGCCAAGACCGAGACGACACACCCCGATACTCCTACCTTACTAGAAACGATTAACGGTCGATTATGGACGGATTTCTCTATTCCTTTGATTCTTTTACGCCGTACTGTACTACGGAATAAAAGAATCAAAGGAATAGAGGAATCAGATCGGATGGCGGAGGTGGAATAAGTGAATACATTTACTTTGAGGAATAAAGAGTACCCATGTTTAGTACGTATAAACATAGCGCCGACTGCTCGGCCGAACGAAGCGGCAAAACAGTGTCTCGGCTCCCGTTCTACGTACTAGGCCGAGTGTCCACCCTCCCGCTTCCCCGCACTGTCTCACTCGCTCACTCGACAGGTCTGAACGTGCACTGTCTCGCCACTCGGCCACATAATGGTCGTCACGTCGCCGCGCGCGCCTTTTCTTGAGACAATTTTTGTTAAATCAAATAAAATAAACCATGTATGCTAAAAACTAATGGGACGTCGAAGCTACTATTACATTTAAGTATACAAATATATTTTTATTTTTTTGCTGGTCATTTCACACAGCGCTATCTAGCCCCAAACTAAGCAGAGCTTGTACTATGGGAACCAGATAACTGATAAGAATACTTATATACATTTTTTTTGTAAATACATACTTATAATATATAGAGAAACAACCAGACCCGACACAAATACCTGTAGATCATGCAAACATTTGTTCCGCAGCGGGAATCGAACCCGCTACCTCCTGCGTCTCAGCCAGCTATTCGCCCACTGCACCACGGAGGTCGTCAAGTATAAACTACAGCCGTATCTGTAGAACTCAATAGAACTGAACTGACTGTGCTTATTTCAAAACATGTGTGAAAGCTACTTGCTACATCACTGTCTCGGCCGAGAAACATTTTACTCGCCCGTTTATTCGGTACGTGTGATCAAGGCATTAAGCTGAAAATACACATGCATGTAGTTCGAAGACTTTCCAGTAAGCATGCTAGATACTGGCTAGTCACCTCTGTGACGCGGTTAGCAAGTAGCCGACTACCAGACAAAAGGTTGCGATTTAATTGACGTTGCGGGATAAATGTTTGTTTGATAAAACCCAACTCTAATCTGGGTTAGTGAAAACCACAATACAAAGAATCCCAGTGTGATTTCAAGACATGTACATCTTATTTAATCGGAGCACGAATAAACCGGGACACGCTAGAAGAGAAATATACTTTCTAAAAAATTCCATATAACTTGCAAGTTACAGGCATGTGAGACATTTCTACACAGAATGCCAGTACTTGGCATGCCGGCCTGCCAGCGCACTGATTGCTGCAACCATGTGCAGCATCGGCTTAACCCGCATGTGCCGGTTGGCAACTTCGCGATCGCATCGGTGCCGTGCCGTGGTGATCCGCGAGTAGGTGGGTCGTCTGATCTCTCTGGCGACGGCGCCGATGCAATGCACATCCGGGGCGGTCGATACGGGCGACTTGCGCGGTAACGTGGCGTCTCTCCTCCCGCACCCGTAAAACGTTGCTCCCTTACGTCTTTGAGTCCCCTCCGCGACGATTCCCAACAAATTGTGATTCATACGTTTGATAATAAATAATGACGGTTATTTAAAAATAGGGAATTGTTGAAGTATGTACAACTTAATTTGAAAGCCAATATTTACTGTTCAAGGCGTAGCAGACAACATGAGTCATGCGCAAACTTGGCATAAATTTGTATACACCCAAAAAGTGCCAATGAAACTATGTATATAGTTATAGGCATATTCTGTGTGTCTGTTTTTCCGTTCGATAGTCTCGGTCTGTCATACATAAGGTATACAGAAGCCTATGAGGTGCCCAATTACAATGTTGAAAAACTTGCTTACCGAATCCGCTTCCTACAAGACTTCTTAAAAATATATTCAAGTAAAATAGCTGATACCTAAGTATTCTTGACTGACTCCGTGGCGTAGTGGGCGTATAGCCGGCTGAGACGCAGGAGGTAGCGGGTTGGATTCCCGCTGCGGAACAAATGTTTGCATGATCTACAGATATTTGTTCCGGGTCCGGATGTTTTTCTATATGTAATAAATATGTATTTACAAAAAAAAAGTATATAAGTATTCTATCAGTTATCTGGTTCCCATAGTACAAGCTCTGCTTAGTTTGGGGCTAGATAGCGCTGTGTGAAATTTCCAGCAATATTTATTTATTTATTCTATCTACAAAGGCATTGTCATCAAGTAACATAACTACCAAACCCTAAATGGCGAATTCAGAAGTTGATATGGGGCATAAAGAGCTATCGGAAATATTGTAGCTACAAGAAAACTTTGAGAAACATTCGTTAATTATAAAATTTACAGATTTTGAATGCAGTCTATAACCGATTCTCTAATAAGACTCCAAGCAAAAGACTCCAACGGATCAACAGGTACTAAAAGTCAATATATATTAATTTAAAATATTTCTCGGAGAAGAGAAATAAAAAATTTTTTTTTTCATGACATGCTATTCACATAGTGCATAGGTACCAAGAACAAAAGTCTCCAAGAGGTTTGCTGAGGTACAGTCGCCAAGGGCAAAGCCTTGCCACCTTAAGAGTGGATTTTGCTTGCAGTGACCAAGGGTAAATTCAAATTCAAATATTTTTATTCATTAAAATCACAAGGATCACTTTGAAACGTCAATTTTACTGCCTGTTCCTTCGCGACCAAGCCAGGAAAGAAAGGCAAGAAACAAGGCTGGTTGTTTTTTTTAATGATCCTTTTACAATACATAATACAGAACATAAATTACGTCTAAATTGTAACATTTTGAACGAGTTGGAGCAATTTCAATCCCAAGCTTCTCTATCATCTAAATAATCCGATATTTTATAGTAGGCTCTTTTATAAAGATTTTGTTTAATTACGTTTTTAAATTTGTCAATTGTCAAGTTTTGTACATCCCTTGGGAGTTTGTTATAAAAGCGTACACCTTGCCCTTTAAACGATTTACTAACTTTATGGAGTCTACAAGTGGCAACAGCGAGTTTATCTTTATTTCTAGTATTAAAATTATGATTATCGCTATTTTTCTTAAACAAATTAATATTTTTGTGAACATACATTAGATTTTCATAGATGTATTGTCAAGGGAATGTCATAATATTTATTTCTTTAAACTTATTGCGTAATGATTCTCTGGGGCCCATATTATAAATTGCACGAACAGCCCTCTTCTGCAGCATAAAAACGGTGTTTATATCTGCAGCACTCCCCCACAGCAGTATACCGTATGACATAATGCTGTGGAAGTAGCTGAAGTAAACTAGTCTAGCTGTGTCTACGTCTGTAAAAAGACGGATCTTTTTGACTGCGTATGCCGCAGAACTAAGTCTCTTCGACAACCCATCAATGTGAGGGCCCCATTGAAGCTTATTATCTAGGGTTATACCTAAGAATACGGTGGTGTCCACAAGAGCGAACTCTAATCGAAAAGAGGGCGGGGTTTACTTCCATTGTTCACCAATTACCCGTATTTTGAAGAAACTTAAAGATTACAAAAAGCTTTTGTACGCACGGCTACACATCAATCTATAAATTACCCGTATAAGCTGACCAAGCATAGTGTATGAGCGTATGAGCATATGTATGAGAGCATACGCTTTCCGTACTATGAGAGGTCAGCTTATACTGGAAATTTATAGCTTGATGTGTAGCCGTATGTACCTATATGCTTACGGGAGGTTTCAGAAATAGCAATAACATTTTACATAAGTAGGGAAATTATCAACCAATGATATTCACACGGTGATTTAACAGAGCCCTATTTTACGCTCATCAAACAAAAGGTAAGGTAAGCATGAAATTAAACAAACACAGGCATAAAACTGTGAGATTGTTCCCTCCCAAGTTAAGTAGGTACATAAACAGTCTAATTTAAGGTTCCCGGGAGTATAATCAATAGGTAATAACCACTTGCAAATTACATCCAAGAGCGAATAAATATCCTTTAGCCAGCAGAGCGTTGAACATAAGTGAGTGCCACCTACTTTGTATCGGTGGAACTCCTCTGATTAGTATTACTTCTGGTAGGTACTTAAATGAGGAATAGCACGTAAGTGTGCCTTTACAATTTAAAAATATTAACGCAGTGAAATCTTAAACCAGGTACGTACGAGACATCGTAAATCTCTATATATAAAAACGAATCCCTATTTCCCTTGGTTACGCCATATCTTGAAAACGACTTTACCGATTTCATTCATCTTGTTTTTAAGGTTTCTCATACTTTGTAGAAGGTTCTTACGGAAAAATAAATATAGAAAATTGCGCAGAAAATTGGATGGTTTCAAAAAACTTAACGTCTATTTTAACTTCACTAGTTTGACAGTTCACGCGTTTGATTGATGAATGTGGATTTAGCAGACAGCTGTTTTATTTTTTTATCTGTGCAAAACCGGGGCGGGTCAGCTAGTATAATATAGACTCCTAGTAACATGCTAGACATGTAATTTAATCTTCATGTTCATTTTACTACTTATAAGTTTTCGTCACGTTATTGCAACTAATGAAATATAGTAGGTTTGCAACTAATAGGTCTTTACCTATGAAATTGCCGTTCTTTAGTACTGGTCATTTCAAATAGAAACAAAGTTTGGAATGGCTTTGTATTCTAAATTCAAATTAATTTTGTTTAAAAAACATGACAAAATCTTTTTACAAACTCAGTCTTTTGTTTTGATTAGCGTTATATTTTCATTACATTTGAAAATTTTTCGTCATAATGGATACTTTAAAAATTCGTGTAATTATGGAATATGAGTTCCGTCGTGGCACCAACGCGACACAAACGGCACGTAACATCAAAAACGTTTACGGAGAGAACTGTACAAACGAACGCACCACCCCTTATTGGTTTTCCCGGTTTCGTTCTGGAAATTTTGGCTTGAAAAAGATGGGTGCCCCACGAACTTAACGATCGCCAGCGCAACGTACGCGTCGAGACCTGCCTCGCGCTGCTCAATAGGCAAAGAAATGAAGGAATTTTGAACCGAATTGTTACGTGCGATGAAAAATGGATTCTGTTCGACAATCGAAAGCGCTCAGCAAGTTGGTTAGATCCTGGTTCAGCACCAAAGCAATGCCCTAAACCAAAAATTAACCCTAAACGGGTGATGGTCACTGTTTGGTGGTCTAGTGTGGGTGTGATTCACCACAGTTTTTTACAAAACGGCATGAGCATTACTGCAGATGTGTACTGTGAAGAACTGGAGACAATGATGGAGAAGCTTGCACATCGGCAACCAGCTTTGGTCAATCGGTCGTCCCCACTGCTCCTTCACGACAACGCACGACCCCATACTGCACAACAGACAGTCTCGAAGCTGCAAGAGCTGGGGTTGGAATCTCTCCCTCATCCGCCATACTCACTAGACCTTGAACCTACCGACTAGGTATTACTTTTTCCAAAATTTAGACAACTTTTTAGTGGGTAAAAAATTCAATTCCCGAGAGGCAGTACAAAATGCCTTTGAAGAGTTTGTTGACTCCCGTCCAGCTGATTTTTACAAGAAGGGCATCAATAAACTGCCAATGCATTGACAAAGATGCGTCGATTGCATGGCTGATTACTTTGAATAACAGAAACAAAAAAAAGTTTAAAAAAATAAGTACTTTCACTTATTCCATACAAAACGGCAATTTCATAGGTAAAGACCTAATATAAAAATAAACAAGGATATGGCCAGTGGTATGATGGGACCGTAGGGGAAGTGTTCTAAAAGGATTGTGAGTGCGACAGCAAAATAAAACAAAATGTAGGTACCTACTTATTGTCTGAGAGGACTTTGTGCCAGATTTTCTAACCCCTCCCTAAGTTATCAGGGCTCTAATACCTGTAATTTCAGGTTTTCCCTAAATTTCCGGCCTATCGTAGTCATGACATAAACGTGGACAAGAATTCCCCAGAGCACAGTAGGTCTACTTGCAAAACTTCTTGTTTGTTCTACTCGAAACTTGGCTATTGTCTAATCGAGTTCCAAGATAAATTAGTTTGCTATAAAAGCCTGTTTTTGAATGCCTGAGAATTTTCCCGTAAATAGTGTCAGTTAGTTCACTTGTTAGAGCATAAGAGCCTTAGAGCTAGTCTAATTAGACCATAACTCAAGTGTCCGGGTTACTTCCGAACAATAACGAAGGAGACTTTATAGCTTCTATTTCCAAAAACCATTTAGCATAAAACATGATTTTCGTACAATTCCCGTAATTAAATTTAATCAACTTACAACAACGCAACAAAAAAAAGCATAAGATGTTAAAACTTAATTCTACGACCCATATAAATATATAGCTTAGTGACTAAAATACATTTACATAGGTACCTATTATAATACATAAAAACTATTTGCTGACACGTAAAGTCTGCGACGTGTGAGTGTAGTGTTGCCATACGTCCGGATTTTTTTTTAATATAGGTCCGGAATGCGGGGGGAATCCTAAACCGTCCGGAATTTCTACAATTTAAGTAGGTAACGAGTAAAATAAATTAACAATCAACATTACATAATATGTTATTTGACATTTTGATCATTACTGATATTTATTGCTCCCAGAAATATTCTGCAATGTAAGGAATTTTCATCAAATGTCATGAATTTAAGCCGGAATTTCGATTTTTTAATCTGGGAACCCTATGTGAGTCTGATGCACTTGCGCTGTGTCGTGTAGTTGCCCGCGAAAACGACGAAATAACACACTTCTCGGCCAAAACTCTTCCTTTGTATAGGTCGAAAGATCTGCAGTTGGAACGCCCAACACAAAAGAATCCCTTCGCGTCTCGAGGGCTCTCTCCGAAGAGCCGAGGCAGGGGCAGCGCCACGTAGAGGTCCACACCACAGCTCTGCTTCTTCCCGCTACACTTGTTTTCTTCTAAAATGAACTCTTCCTACTTAATACTAACATAAAGATGTAAATTATTCTTGGAAAAGTATTTTTTAAGAATAAATAATCTTTTTCACTTCAGTTTAATCAGTTAAATCGGACGTCGGTTTGTGGGTCAAAATTATTTTGTATCAACACCGAAAAATGGTGGCCGAGGAGTGGCAATAGAAGGGAAGGTCATCCAGCATCAAGATGGATAGAAGACATTGAATACCAGATATACACACACTCTGATGCAAGCCAAGATTTTTTTCGACCCCTCTTTACCTCAATGGACCATCAAAATGATTTGACACTAATAAAACTTAAATGGGACAACCTTAGAGCTGTACTGAACCCAACGCAAAATGAATCATTCAAATCGGTTCATAAACAAAGACATTATGAGGGAACATATAAACCAAAAAAAAAACAGATGAATTGAGAACCTCCTTTTTTTGAAGTCGGTTAAAAACGACTAAATCAAATTATACTATGAGAGATACACTCGATGAAGTCGCGACCCGTCGACGGATGGGACCAGCGCAGAATCGTGGTGGATGGCTCAAACTTCGGAAGGCCTATACCAAACAGTGGGCGAAGTCGAGCTGTGGATGATGATGATGAAAACCGATAAATAGACATGATCCACGCATGACAGGTTAGTTAAAATATTTTTTTTTAACACAAACCAGTTTCCTATCTGCTCTACTTGTTAACGTACATATGAAAATTGTGTAGTCAACTTGGCAGATTATGAATGAATGCCCGTACTACGACCGAAGCATAATTTCAATTGAATTACGAGCATACACTCACTCGTATCACCGGACGAACATGGTCGAACATTGATAATACGTTAACAGATACCATCTAGCGAGCTTATTGTCGAGAGCTCCGAATTAAAAGTGATTTTCATCGAGTGTATCTCTTTTAGTCGTTTTTAACAGACTTCAAATAAGTTTTTGTTGAAAAATTACTTTTTCAATACAATCTTTTATAAAATTCATAATCAGAACCGCAAGCAGATTCAAATGAGCCCAAACACTAGTAGCCCACTACAATCCATTCGGAAGTTCCGTGGTCTAGCATCCGTCTCCATCGCCCACCTCCATCCCTACTATATTATTGCTCAGCAAAGTTATTCCAAATTTAAATGCATAAACAAAATGTCGTGTTTATGCTGTTAACCGTTGAGGAGTTCCTCCTTGAAAGCCAACCCTGAGTGCAGCAGCCATGTCATGGTGGAACTTTTAACTATCATAATTAAATGCGTATACAAAATTTCGTGTCTCTGATTTTGACCGTAGAGGCGTTCCTTCGTCTGGAGCCAATTCAGGGTACTTATAGAATTAGGTCATGCATATCATAAAACTGCATTGTCATCTGAACTGAACCAACATATCAAATTTCAACTACGTAGGATAAGAGGAAGTGGACTAGCAAACTGACAAACAAACATTGCAAGCTAATTAAAAGCTTGTAATAATGCGACGTTGTATTAGTTATAGAGAAATAGGATATTTTTCAAAATTTGCTTGCAAAATTAATTTATTAAAGACTGTAAACATATCAGTAATAAATCATCTACAGTTCAAAATTCTAATTTAGAAGAATAGTTATAATGTTGTAAACCTAGTAATAAAGAGGAAAAACAAAAAATTTATAAAAAAGAAAAGAAGAAATAAAAAACTAAAAAAAAGGTAGAACTTAAAATATGAGAAAAGAAAATACATTAGTATGTAGGCCATTAGGTATATTTATAGCAGCAAATCAATTTGGGACCAGATACGCTTCAAATTATTAAAACGCAGATAGATTTGTTAAACAAAATGTCAGCTTGAAAAAATCTCCGGTGTTCATGTCGGAGGGAAAAAATGGAACATACAAAAAAACAGAATAGGTTTCTTCTAGGCAAGCGTGGACCATCGTAGACTGCATCACCGCTTACCATCAGGCAAGATCGTGGTCAAAGGCTAGCCTATAATTTATAAAAAAAAAAAATATCACTCCGCTCCGCCGCCCTGTCATGTAAGCACTATACAGTGTTTGTGTAATGCTGTCGACGCAGTGACTATCTTACCTTCAAAATGGTGCACTTCAGAATAAGCCCTACGACGCATACCTACCTAGTGATATTGGCGGCCAATGCTCCTACTATAATAGTTAATTCACACGTCGATTCACGACAAAATCTATGAAGTGCGACGGTAAACTAGTTCGCAACGCTTCCCACGGCATCGTCTTGCAGAAGAATTATTATGAGACCCAGACCATAGTTTTGTTCTACCAACCAAAATCTGGACAGAATAACACTTTATTACTAATGGTTCGCCCCGAACTGAGATCTCGCGAGTCTCCAATAAAAAACAAAAAAATATTATTCGTAATCTTAATTAAAATACAATATTATGTACTTATATCGTAATCAAAATAGTGCTACGAAATGCATAACCACTCAACTTGACCTACAGTGTCATTCAAATTATAGGTAACGGGAGTTCATGTAAATTTGTTAATCTTTTTTAGGGTAGAAATTGCAGTTATTCTGGGTTTCAGACTGTTGCCTATATTTGTATCATTTATGCTACACGCATACCAAGTTACAGCACTGTGGGGTCACTTGTGTACCCTGTGAATTTTGTCAAAGTTCAGTTTTTATTATGGCTAATAACTCAAAAACTATAAAGACTACTAAAAATAAAAACGGAATCTAAATGTACTACTGAAGAACTTTCATATGACGTCCCCCTTGACCTAATTTTATTTTATTTTATTTTTTGAATTTTTGGAAAACTTACAGGTAGGTTACAGAAAAGGTATTTGAATAGGAAATAAACAACAGTAAATGCTACTTATTACAAGAAGGCCAATTAAAAGTAATAATAATAAATAAATAATAATAAAATAATTAATAGCCTCATTTTCATTTTTTTTACCCCTCTTGAACTCCAATATCTCAACAACCCCCCAACATTTTTAGTTCATTTAGTCACACCAAAATTGTGCCATCACTACCTACCTATGTATTAAATATCACGATGATCGGATGATCATATAACATATTCGCTTCGAAAGTTATCCTCGGACAAATAAACATACATACTTACATACATACATACAACGCCGATTTGCCCAAGTTGATTTAGAGATCTCGCTTCGCTCGATCAATAAACCAGGTTTACTTTAAACTAGGTTCAGCAAAACCTAGTAGAATGTGTCCCAGCAGGTTGAGGTGGCCTTCAAATGATCATGGACAAGACGAAATCGTCAACGAATCCAACTCGTCTAGGCAGCATTTGGAAAAGGACGTGACATCGTCGTATTCTTGTCCAAAATTAAAGTCTTAAAACGAAAGTCTTTGACCAGTGTAACAAAAGGCACAGAAAAAAAGTCCCCTACGTATGACTAATATAAAGGCTCGAGGTTGCTTTGCGTTTCTCTATGATAAATCAGAATTCAATATTAAAGCTATATCATAAATGTGAAGATCCGTAGACATATCAAAGTCAAAATTACACAGCCCAGAGGATTAGCAAAGCAGAAGTGGCAGTGGGCATAGTGCATACACAGTTCAAGGAACGGCCGTTGCGTGGGGGCAGAATAGTTCTCTAATATCGTGCTCATAATCATACTAACTAACCGGATGGATGAAACTTCGAAGAATGCTGAATGTGTGATCCCGACTTGGGATTCCCTAGAAACTTACAATGTTACTTATAGTTAGACGAATAAGACGATATTAAAAGTTTCAAATGGTCGAATTGATTGAATACTACGGTTTCGAATATTTGCAAACCCCAATCGAGGTTTGTTTTGGCTTTGCCGAGCGAGAACACTTTTAATTCAAATACGTAAGTACCTACTAATTAACTTAAGTTATAGTACTTACCCTTTTGAGAAACGCTACCCCACTGCAAATAGGCCTGAAATCAATAAAAAAATACATTATGAATCTTATATTAACAAAATTTATTTTTATATCAAAATGGCCTAAATAATTAACAAGAAACTATTTTTGAGTCTAAAAAATATACTGTTCCTTTATCTGTTAGTCAAAATAATTATATTAATATTATAAAGAGGTAAAGATTGGATGAGAAATATGATGAGTGTATTTCACGAGCGAGTCTTTTGAAACAAACATTATTCAACTTTTTTAATTTCGTGAGTTTATTCAGAGTGTAACTGTATCGACGGAGAAAGAGTTTCTGCGGAAAGAAGTACTGTATTCAGGGGTTTAAGGATTATGTCAGCTGAGACTAATTGTCTGTTGTGTGTAGCAGTTCGGTACTGAATATGGTGCTTAAGGTAGACAGGGCAAAAGGGAAGTTTATGGGTAGAAAAAAGTAGGCGTCATCAGTTATATTGTTAATATTGTTAAAGTATATATAAATAAATAAATATTGCTGGACATTTCACACAGCGCTATCTAGCCCCAAACTAAGCAGAGCTTGTACTATGGGAATCAGATAACTGATAGAATACTTATATACATTTATGTTTGTAAATACACTTATAAAATATAGAAAAACAAACAGACCCGGAACAAATATCTGTAGATCATACAAACATTTGTTCCGCGGCGGGAATCGAACCCACTTTTTGACTTTTTTTTACTACCTCCTGCGCCACAGCCGGCTATTCGCCCACTGCGCCACGGAGTATGTATTTTATATATATATGTATGTATTTTATATTTATTTATATGAGTATACGAGTATGTAGGATGTTTTTTTAGGTTTAGGTATTTATTTATTTTTATCGTATTATCCTTAAATAGGTATTTATTGTAACACCGCCTCATCACACGTTTTTTTCAATCCGGACTGGATTGAAAAAAACGTGTGCGGAGGCGGTTCCAAAGATTCCAAAGATCCTGGAAGAGATCGCTTTGAGCGATAAGGCCGCCCATTGTACCACCATGTATTAGTCTAAGTTTACTAGGTTAAGTTATTGTAATTGGTGTAACAATAAAGAATTATCTATATTATTAGCTATATTCTTAGATTTCTGCAACTGAATCATATAAAATTTTGCTGCTCAACCAACCAGGCACAAGGGCAGCCTGGGTAAACCTTAGTCCACAACTACCCAGTGGTGTACATTTTTTTTCTTATTATTAGCTTTTGCAGCTTTAGTTTCACTGCGGCCACGAGGCCTATTGTAATAAAAACAAGTAGCGATCACTGGTGTACATACCTTGAAGTATCTTCTCAGTGTTCTCTGAAGAACTGCAACCTGCATCTTGCGCCTTACAACTGCAGAATGTCCTGAAATCATCAAAATATGTTCATCAAGCAATATGTTTATAAAAGCAGCAAAAAAACTCTATTTTGGATGCTTTATACAAAACTCTACCTGTATTAGGTACATTGCTAATCTAATAGGTTGCAAACTAGTGCAATTTTCTTGATTATCGGAAACAAAATGAGTGTAACAATGATTTAGCCCCGCTTGTACAACGATCCCTAAACGTATTGAGCGACTAAACATATTTAAATTTGACGTATTTGTATGATTTAACATATTAAAACAATCTTAAATCATATTTAGCCACTAAATATGTTTAGGCATCGTTGCGAAAGTCGCCCTAAAAATGATTTTTTTGCATTGCAGCATCTCTTCGCCTGAGAGCACCATGCTGTGCCCCACACCGTTGCCAGTGCGTTACTGCCGTCGACCAGCTCGGCTATCACGGTCTTTCCTGTGTAAGAAGCGCAGGAAGAATTCCCCGCCACACCAGTCTCATTGATGTCATACGTCGAGCTTTTACCACCGCCAACTGCGCCGCCATTTTGGAACCAAGTGGTCTCGTACGTAACGATGGTAAAACACCTGACGGAATGACACTAATTCCGTGGAAGATGGGACGGCCTTTAGTGTGGGACGCTACCTACTTGTGTTGACACTTTAGCGCCATCACATCTTTCTGGAACGCAAAATAAGGCTGGTGCGGCGGCTGAATCGGCTGAAAACCTCAAATGGCGCAAATATAGTAGTCTAAACACTTGCTTTATATTTGAGCCTTTTGGGGTTGAGACCCTTGGACCGTGGGGACCGAGCGCCCACAAAATTTTTAATGACCTTTCAAAACGCCGGGTCGAGGCGACGCGTGACCAAAATGCTGGCCAGTATCTTGGCCAACGTTTAAGCATTGCCATCCAACGTGGCAACGCGGCCAGCATTCTGGGCACGCTACCCACTGGCAGCGGCTTGTTAGATTAGGGTTTTATATATAGTTTGTATATCTTTGTTTATACTTGTATTATTACTTACTAATATACTTTATATTATTATAAATAATAAATAAATATTGCTGGGCATTTCACACAGTGCTATCTAGCCCCAAACTAAGCAGAGCTTGTACTATGGGAACCAGATAGGTGATAGAATACTTATTTGTATACTTTTTTTTGTAAATACATACTTATGATATATAGAAAAACATCCAGACCCGGAACAAATATATCTATAACATGCAAACATTTGTTCCGCGGTGGGAATCGAACCCGCTACCTCCTGCGTCTCAGCCGGCTACTCGCCCACTGCGCCACGGGAGTCGTCATTATGGCATGTAATATATGTATTAGGTCTTTACCTATGAAATTGCCGTTTTGTATGGAATAAGTGAAAGTACTTATTTTTTTAAACTTTTTTATTTCTGTTATTGAAAGTAATCACCCATGCAATCGACGCATCTTTGCCAACGCATTGGCAGTTTATTGATGCCCTTCTTGTAAAAATCAGCTGGACGGGAGGCAACAAACTCTTCAAAGGCATTTTGTACTGCCTCTCGGGAATTGAATTTTTGACCCACTAAAAAGTTGTCTAAATTTTGGAAGAAGTAATAGTCAGTAGGTGCAAGGTCTGGTGAGTATGGCGGATGAGGGAGAGCTTCCAACCCCAGCTCTTGCAGCTTGGAGACTGTCTGTTGTGCAGTATGGGGTCGCGCGTTGTCGTGAAAGAGCAGTGGGGACGACTGATTGACCAAAGCTAGTTGCCGATGTGCAAGCTTCTCCATTATTGTCTCCAGTTCTACACAGTACACATCTGCAGTAATGCTCATGCCGTTTTGAAAAAGCTGTGGTGAATCACACCCCCACTAGACCACCAAACAGTAACTCCTTTTTAGGGGTCATTTTTGGTTTAGGGCATTGCTTTGGTGCTGAACCAGGATCTAACCAACTTGCTGAGCGCTTTCGGTTGTCGAACAGAATCCATTTTTCATCGCACGTAACAATTTGGTTAAAAATTCCTTCATTTCTTTGCCTATTGAGCAGCGCGGGGCAGGTCTCGACGCGTACGGTGCGCTGGCGATCGTTAAGTTCGTGGGGCACCCATCTATCAAGTTTTTTTACCTTGCTTATTTGTCGCAAATGGATCAAAATTGTTTTGATGCTAACATCAAAAGCTGCTGCTAGTTCAGCTTTAGATTGAGTTTCGTCAGCTTCCACAATCGCCTTTAACTCATCATTGTTGAACAAAGTCTCGGGACGACCACGAGCTACATTTTTCAAGTCAAAATTTCCAGAGCCGGGAAAACCAATAACGGGTTGTGCGTTCGTTCTCTCCGTCAACGTTTTTGATGTTACGTGCCGTTTGTGTCGCGTTAGTGTCACGACGGAACTCATATTCCATAATTACACGAATTTTTAAAATATCCATTATGACGAAAAATGTTCAAATCTAATGAAAATACAACGCTAATCAATAAACAAAAGACTGAGTGTGTAAAAAGAATGTCATGTTTTTAAAACAAAATTAACTTGAATTTAGCCAAAGCCATTCTAAACTTTTTTTATATTTGAAATGACCAGTACTGAAGAACGGCAATTTCATAGGTAAAGACCTATTATTAAGTTTTTTCTCTATTGTGTCTCACTCATCTATTGTAAATGTATTATGTGTGTTATTTAGCAAATAAACATTTTTTTCCTACATCAACATAAAAAATGCACAGCTCGGGTCCGATTGTGATGACAGTAAAACAAAATACCAGAACAAATTAAAGCAAAAGAAAATGACAACATCTTCGAACGTAGATTAAAACATATAGGTACTAATGGAAAAGAGTTACTACACATTAGACGACTTTTTTAACGACAAGACATGTAGGTAAATAATTTTCTATAATAATGATTTCACAAATCAATAAAATTCAAAACATAAGGTTGGTCAACTTTGATTCCACTAGACCTGCCTAGTTAGCTTTAATATTGCTACACCCTCAGTGGTGGATTTACCAGCAGGCTGAGTAGGCTGGAGCCTAGGGCGGCAGATTTTAGGGCGGCAAATTTGGGGCAAAAGTCAAAGTCACCCACTGTTTTACCCACATTTGACCGGTTTTGTTGAATCACTCAAATTTATTAAAGACCAGGGTTGCCAATTTTTTTTTACGTGTAAAGAGCTCGCGAATTAAAAAGGTTGAAAAACACTGAACTAGGATATCAAATTGTAGAGGTCGGTAGAGGCGGCAAAATTCGAATAGCCTACTGGAGGTAAATGTTTTAATCCGCCACTGTACACCCTTACTTACAGGGTACATATGAAGTGCTGGACTCTTGACTAGTCAATAAGATCTAACATTTTAATCCACTTTGTATGAACGTAATAAAATACTGAATACTGAACAGTTGCTGAACTTTTTTGTGGTAATATAAGGTAAGTGTGTAAAACCGCGGTTATTATTAAACTTAAGGTTTTTTAAAGAATTCCATGAAAAAACTACCATCAAGTTAGGCCAAAAAATCTGGCACTACTAAAAGTAATATTAACTTTGCATGTAATTGTCAGCAAATATTTCCAAGAACACAAACAAAGACTGTTTGATTAGTTTTAGTAAATTTTCAATTGTGCCCGGGGAGGTCACAACTAAAAATTTACTAAAACTAATCCAAAACACTTCCCCTTGGAACCACCCTCATAGGTTACTTGCAAAAAGTTGATTATTTCCCCATTTGATATCACTTATTGACCGTGGGATTGTGAACATAGCGTGTTATTTTAAATTTAATCTTATTAAATATTATCATTTGAGTAAGCACTCGAATAGAATAGAAGTTTTTTTGTGAACGTTATTAAAAAAGGCATTAGATTAAAAAAAAACGTAGATAAGCTTTTGTCCCCTTCGGACATACAATAGATAGGCACATAATTAAATATTAGTATATAATCTTACTATAAACAAGAAGCAATAAAATCAAATAAATATTACGTATAAAAAATAACACATGCCATTCAAATTCAAAATTCTTGCACAGTGTAAAACTGGTAGATAGAAACAAAAGGGAGGATATTTAGTCGCAACCGTTAGATAATTCTAAGCAATAGATTCTGAGGGCCTAGAGGAACCTCTAAACGTAAGTTAAATTAACTGAAATATCGTATGATTAGTTACTGCAACCTGCCTGCAATGTAAATTAAAAGGAAGAGTCGAAATTAAAGACCTTAGAATTTTATTATTGCTAGTAACAGTGTAAGTTTACTTACGGTTTTATTAAATATCTCGAAATTTCACAGCACAGCAACAGTTCTAGACGGATTTAAAATCGCTGCTTCCCGGTTTTGCCATAGATGGTCGACGCGTGCGTAGTTCCGTAGTTCGTATCGTACAGAAAGGCGCTGGCTGTGCTGCAGTGCTGCCAATGTAAATTCCTTGATTCCCCGCAAAAGTGTGCTCGATGCCTCGAAATTCCCCGCTTTCCAGTGATGCATTCTCCGAAATTTCCCCGCAATTATATTATTATAGAACAAAACACTGTATCATACAATATTTTGTGAAAATATTAAAAGAATTGACATTAACATGATTTATTGTGAACGAAAACAAATATTTTCAAATTTGGTACATACTTTTATCAAACACTTTTATTCCTCCCTTTCACTCTAAGCATAGACACGGGGGGGACTCATAAAATTCAAACCAAACCGTAGTTTAAATTTTATGAGTCCCCCCCGTTTTGAATATCTCTTGTTTGGTAGGTACGCATTTATGCTACAAGAATGGTAACATTATTGAGGCTTCTTTCTACAGTGCAAAACGCAGTCGGCCTTGATTCCCCAAAATCCTCCGACTTTAGTCATTCCCCGCATATCGTGAGACGTGTAACATCAGCCCCAAAAATATTGTCATGATGACCACAATCGCTCTTTCAAGAGCAGCGTTACGATTGAGAAGAGAGAAGTAATTCCCCGCGCTATCTACCGATTCCCCGCAAATCGGTGAAATTCTCCATAATTGGCAGCACTGCCTAGCTGTTGCCTGTCACTGTCCTGTCAGTCAAGTCAAGTCAACGCGGAGTGTCGCGGAGCGGACGCGCGGAACGTTAAATACACTCCGTTTCGGCAAGCCAACTCGTCTAAGTTAAAGGAAAACGCTCTGTTGGTAGTTGGTAGCTCTTTAAAAAAACGCGCTAGATTCAGCGCCAAATTCAAACAAATACCCAATAGTACTTTTTCTCACAATTTCGGATATTTACCAGGAAGGAATGTATTTAAACCATATTTTTTGCCGGCATATCTCCGTTCCAAGTATAGTTCCAACTAGCGTAATAGATGGCGCTGTCTGGAGATGCATCGCCAAAAAATATGTTTTATATGCAAAAATCACAAAAACACAACATCAAAGTCTAAAACAATCTCATTTCGACAGACAAACAAACACATATATTTGTTTTTTTTCAAGTTCCACGGAAAATAATGTTGACACGGCAAATGACATTGACAATTCACTTTCCTTTGTTAATCAGAGCATGGCGCCATCTGTTAGCACCATAAGAACATAGTCGCGAAAACCCCTCATTGTATCATAGAATAGAAGAGTTCAATGACAAAATAAAAAATATAAATAAATAAATATTGCTGGACATTTTACACAGCGCTATCTAGCCCCAAACTAAGCAGAGCTTGTACTATGGGAACTAGATAACTGATATAATACTTATATACTTTTTTTGTAAATGCATACTTATAATATATAGAAAAACACCCAAACAAGAAACAAATACCTGTAGATCATGCAAACATTTACATATACATACATTTAAAATATTAGTACGTTTAACAGTGATTTTTAAGGCGACTTGCGCAGTGATGCCTTAGTGGCTAAATATGATCTAGAGTCAGTTAAATTATACAAATAATTATAATACGTAAAATTTAAACATGTTTAGTCGCTACATCGTTGTGCAAGCCGGACTTACTGTGACTAAATAATATCGTGAAAATCATGCCTGGAGAAAATAAAAGTGTCAACTCACGTCATGTCTGACAGTAACTTTAAAACATGGCTTCAACGTGTGGCACAAAAGACCTCTACTATCGATATCGTCTACACTTAGAGGAAAAAATAAATTTTAAAATAAAATTAATGTTTTATATTTTTACAAGTCATTTATTGACACTGTAAAATACACTAGCATTTTTTTGTAAACACTTTATTTTTTGTATCTACGACCGACACTATTCGCAGTTTTCTGATCTGGCCACACTGCTGCCGCCTGCCCTCTCCCCAACATCTACCACACTCCTCCCTCCCAGTTTCACAGCCTGACCCTTTGTGATATTACTTCAGCGTTGCCAGAACATACAAAAAGGTACGGTTTTCCGTAGTATTTGACATCCAACCGTACTTTTCCTTCAAATCAAGAAATAACATGCACTGAGACTTTACCCGTACCTACCTGATGATCGTACTTTTTCCGTACTAATCGTCTTCAAGTAATTATGTTTTTAAAAAAACCAAAAGCTTTAAGACGGCGACAGAAATGAAAGGAAAATTTGGGAATACATTTGCAAAAAATTTTAATAAAATTTTGTGCGCAAATAGGGAGGAACGGAACTTTAAAGACATTTTTTCAAATATTTAAACACACCTGCACCGCCACAAAAACGACTGACACAATGGACATTTTCATCATAATTGACTGCTCAATCGAACTTAGCGTTCAAAACCTAGACACAAAACCCTAAATATAAACTAAACAGCTGGCAAAGTAGCAAAAAAAATCACTAGTATTTGCTTCTGCTGATTGCTAATATTAGAGTTCAAAATGCGACTCGCTCCCCTCGCTGGTATCATTTCTACGTGTGCTTTCTAGTAATTGCACTCCTTAATAAAATCCTTGATCCACCGTGCCTACAATATTTATTTTTATTGTCGTAGGGGGAGTTGAGGAAAATTAGTTTGAAAACCTATTACTGCAAACCATAGAATTTCGTTATCATAGTTTATATTTTGATGATCTCAAATTACTAATATTAAACGGAAATTTATGATTTGTTTTTAACTGCACCATTCTAACATATTTTATTGATTTATTAATATGTATAAGTTTAATAATCATTTAGTCTCAAAAAGATATGATCTTTATGATACCTACTGCGTACACTTTAAACTTGTTTCTTTGATGTGTTAGTTCGTTAAAAAAATAGGCACTGGATGACAAAACATTAGAAAACGTGAGTTCAAACTTTACATACTTACCTACACACAGTAAATGCCCGTGCGCACCATACTTAGCGAAGTTATTTGCGTATTGGTGCACGAAATTCACAGATGTGTCTTGCATTTTCTCCTATTTAGCCTAAGTGTAAATTATTAGTAAATATGTACTGGATATTAAAGGTTTTCAGTATCGCTTTTGTGTTAGGTACACGGTAAAAAATGTAATAAAGTAAAATAAAATAAAACTTCTGACGTTGGCAATAGCATACTAGTGTTTCGCCCCGAACTGAGATCTCGCGAGTCTCCCATAAAACGAAAAATAATAATATTCATAATCTTTGACTTATAAAATAGTGCCACGAAATGCACAACCAACTCACTTGACCAACAGTTTCATTCAAATTACAAGTAACGAGAGTTTATGAAAATTGGTTACTATTTTTAGGGGTAGAAATTATAATTATTCTGGATTTCAGACTTTTCCTATATTTGTGTCACTGAAGATACACGAACGCCAAATTTCAGCACTGTAGGATCACTGGTGTATCCTGTGATTTCAACAAAGTTAATTTTTAATTATGGCTAATAACTCAAAAACTACAAGGATTAAACTAAAAATAAAAGCAGGGTCGAAATTTACTAATGAACACAGACCTTTCCGGCCCATTTGACCTAATAGTCTATGTTTTTTTTACTCCTTTTGAACTCCAATATCTCATCAACCCCCCTACATTTTTAGCTCATTTAGTCACACCAGGATTGTGCCAGCACTACCTACCTACATATCAAATTTCAGGATGATACATACATACAACGCCGATTTCCCGAAATTGATTTGGAGATCTCGCTTCGCTCGATCAAAATCCATAAACCATAGAAGGTAACTTATAAGCTTTTGTGCTCTAATTTTGGAAACCCGTGCCTTGTAGTGAAAAAGCGTACATTTTCGCGAATCCAGTAACATACTTTATCGGTAACGCAAGCTGGCAACACTATTTTACTCTTTGGTGAGTTCCATGAAGCCGCCGCCGCCGACCGTTCCGTCCGTGTTTTGACATATAAAAATCGAGTCCCATGGTTTATGATATCAAAACATAGTGAATTTGTTTATTTCTTAGTAATTTCTTCTAAAGTTGTGAAAAATGACCTGGGGATTTGTGACTTGCGGGCCTAATGAGGCACTTGTTGTTTCGGGTAAGTCTTTTGAATGTTCCCTACCAATTTTGTATAATCACCTCTAATGCCTTTGCTGTTGCTTGCCGTACTCATAATTCATATGAAATTAGCTAAGAGTTGCTCGGCGACGTCCTGATGGTTTAATTTACCCAGAGCGATTATATTAAAAATTAGATAAATGTTCTTAAAGTAAAATAATCTGGATACTTATGTATCTGATTAGAAGTTGTACGGCCACAGGTACAACGCACCAATCGCACCAATATTATGTTCTATTACTCAAATACAGATTCATATTATGTGTCGTAAATAATCCATAATATTGGTTATGTACTTATTACATTAAGAAGAAAAAGAAGAATTATTTCACACCTTATGATCCATAGTACATTGTAAACAAATAACAACTAATTAGCTAAAAACAAAGATTTTGGAGTATACCTCTTGTGTTAGTTGATAACTGTCTTACAGCGAGGTAGCGCTTCACTCCCCATGTGTAACATACAGTTTTTTTGAGATTGTGTATCACTTATCACCATAATAAAGCAGATGGTTAGCAGGATTACTGTACCTAAATTTGTTTATATTGGCCTCTTGGCTTCTGCCATTGACTATGTTCTTATGCCTTATGCCCTATGACTTATGCCTATTCCGCAGCTGTAAACTATAAAGCTAATCCAAGCTTCATCAAAATTAGTTCTGCCTTTACAGTATTTGACAACCTCAGTGGTGCAGTGGGCGAATAGCCGGCTGAGATGCAGGAGGTAGCGGGTTCGATTCCCGCCGCAGAACCAATGTTTGTATGATCACAGATATTTGTTCCGGATCTGGTTGTTTATCTATATATTATAAGTATGTATTTACAAAAAAATGTATATAAGTATTCTATCACTTATCTGGTTCCCATTGTACAAGCTCTGCTTAGTTTGGGGCTAGGTAGCACTGTGTGAAATGCCCAGCAATATTTATTTATTATTTATAATAATATATAGTATATTAGTAAGTATATGTAGTAAGTAATAATACAAGAATGTACAAAGCAAACTATATATAAAACCCTAATCTAACAAGCCGCTGCCAGTGGGTAGCGTGCCCAGAATGTGTGAAATGTCCAGCAATATTTATTTTATTTATTAAAAAAATAACTTACTTACCTATAATAAGAGTTAACTATGCCTAAATAAGAAATCAGATATGAACCAAAGTCATTGACAGCCCAAATGATTAGCAAACTGCTTGCAGTGGACGGGCCACATAACTCCAAAAACTGAGGGCCTTTGCGGCAAAAAGTTTCTCGTGTGGAGCCCACACATTAGAACGCGCAACATAAGATGGTCCCCCACTAGGTAGAAAAACAAACTGATAAAGGTTGCTGGGAACAATCAAAATTTTTATAGACTATCTTTTTTTTGAAAATATTATTGGGACATTCCAAATTCTTTTTTAAGCAAACTTGATTTTGTGTAAAGGACAGAAGTTCTGTGCTAAAAAAAATAGTTTCTAAACTATTCAAAATGGTAGAACATTCATGGGGGTGATTCAGTTAGTCCTAGCAGTGCTCTGTCTCTGGCACTATTTTGGGACACTCTGCATATTAGATATCATTTATAGTCAAATACTTAAGTAAATCAAAATGAAGAAACAAAGAAACTGTGCCTGGACCTCATCAAATGAGGGCAGGCACAGTTTCTTTATTTCTAGTTCCTAGACAATTTCAGAAGTAAGTTCTCTATCCATGAATGTGAAAGATAAAGAAAATTATATCCATTGTAGCCTATTGTCTTGGAAGCGTAGAAAACATTACTTCCCTGTCATTACTCCAATCGCCGTGCTCATGATTGTAGACAAGTTTCTTTCTTCCGACAAATAACAGTAAGGGCGACTTACGCAACAATGTCTTAACGTACTAAGTGGCTCAATGTGATTTAAGTAGTTTTAAAATGATACAAATAGGTACGTCAAATTTAGTTTCTAAACATGTTCAGGGATCGTTGTGCAAGCGGGGTTATGTGCTTTATCATTATCACACAGGCGAGTTGCGAGCGTGTTTCCTGTGAGGCGATTTGTGACCGTGTTCGCTGCGAGTTCGCGACGAGCACGCCCGCCGCGTTGATACAATACGTAAACTCGCGCGCCCCACCACATTTCAGTCAGTCATATTGTACAAACGATTGTAACATATAATTTACGTATTCTATCATCGCGGCGTGCATGTTCGAAACACGCTCGTGACTCACCAGTGTGATAAGGCACTTATAACATTTAGCCTGGCTTACTCAACGATTCCTTAACATATTTAGCGACTAAACATGTTTAAATTTGACGTATCTGTATGATTTGACAACTCTCTAAATCATATTTAGCCACTAAATACGTTTAGGCATCGTTGCGCAAGTTGGCCTTAGTTGTGGCTAGGGCACAGATGAAGCGAGTAACGCAAGGCGATTACAGATTCGCACTTGTGTTGTCGCTTGTCGAAATGCTCGCGTAGCTATGCTGACGCGAGCGACCTATACTATATATATATGTATATATTATACTGTACCTATCTATCGATACTACGCTTACGCTCTCGCTTGCAATGGCGTCACTTGCATCCACTACGTCTCACTCGCGCGAATTCGTCGACGCGATATTACATGTTACTAAGAGTGCTACCACACCAATCGATCGAGTAATGATGGCGTCGATCGTCGATAGATCGATTGGTGTGGTTTTAATTGACCCGAACTTGTTTTAAAGGGCTGAAACATCACCGATTTAACGCATGGCAAATGTTTATTCATGGTAACAAGACCAACAATAGTGGATGTGACTATAATATCACACCATTATTGCCAAGGTTAAGTGACTCTATGTTAACATTGAAAATTAATAAGAGAGTAGATGATTCAAAACCTGAGTCATCAATTCATATCCATTATCTATGTTCCAACATTGTTGTCTTTAATTTCTAGATTCTACAGGGTGTATTTGTAAAGTCGACAAATTTTACGGAACGACTGCTCGAAATCCTGAACAGTAATCTGTATTTAAATTTATTCCAATCCAGTATTGAAGTTTTAAATCTACCAGCGTCTTAGACTACGGTTTGTATGGAACGGTGGATTTTAAACACAATACTGTTCTGGATGGGCAAAGCCGTTCCTCGAATTGTTAACTGTTTACAAAATCAACCCGTATAGGCTATTTTATTTTCATCTCAACTTATAATAAAAAAATCGTAAACAAAGAAATGAAAAAAAAAATAACGAATGTAAATAAGACAATAAAAAGCTACAAAATTTAATTGAAATCGGTTCAGCCGTTTACAAAGTAAAAGAGCGTAACAAACAGACAAAAAATAAATAAACAATTTACTTTCGCATTTTTATAAATATATAATAATATAAGCTAAACTTTCCAATATAAGCTGACCTCTTATTGCCATTAAGTCGGTTAGAAAATATGTGGTTTCAATAAGATTGCAACCAGGTATTTAATTCAAAGTGACTTCAAATCTTCCGTCTGTTTGTTACGTTTTCACGACTGGACCAACTTCGATGAAATTTGGTATACATTCTGAACTGGATTGAAACATCTATTATGTTTATTGATAAACCTAACCTTAGATAAAAATGCGGATTTTTGTAATATTTTACCTTGTACACGTACAACCAGTGACGAATTCCTTTGGAGGCGATATAGGCTTGTTAACACTACTAGTATACACGTTTTTTTTTCTCGTGCCGGACGGAAAGGGACGTATTCTTGTCATCGTTGCATATGAAAATATAGTACGAAATACACGTGACGAGAAACGGGATGGGACGGTTTCTTTTTCTTGTTTACAGCATTTTCTTCACCTAAGGCTATAGCAATTATTGCTTATTCTTCAGTATAAAAATTAAACATTGCGAACTGAAATATGGTCCGACACTACCACGTTGGTTGTTCGTCACCGTCTCTGTACGTGTGTATTAAAACAACGGTCTCGTTATGAACGATGCACGTCACGGTCCCGTCCGAGTATACAGAGACATTTAATATTCAGTAACTATACTTACATAACGTACTGTTTGTTATTTAATATCGAATACTTGATGTATTAGGTAGGTATAGGTACGAGTTTGAGTTATGAGACGCTATTAATATTGTAGAGTAGGTGTGGTACCCAGTCTATTTTTACGCTGACCTTTCGAAAAATGGAACGTGGTTCGTTAATTTCAGATGTCAACTCTATTGACTACCTATATGTATGTGTACGTAGATACATCACATAAACAAACTTAAAAAACTAGGGTCTTATCACAAAAAAGTTAAACACCCGCTAAACACTGTTTATAAAAAATCCCGAAGGAATTTACAATTAACAAACAACCACACTAACAAACTTACAAACAAACAGATTTTTACCTAACATATTACCTAGTATGGATGCAACGCATACCATATTTTTTTCTCAATATGTAAATAGATTCTAAGTTTTGTTAATTTGAGTATTCATAATTTACCCCAGTCCAGCCTTTTGGTCTGAGATACAGGTTCTCCTAGTCCAGGCAATGTTTAAAGTGTTATCTATAAGTAGATATTAATCCCTAATGTTAATCTTAGCAATATGAAAAATGAATAAATATTTATTTATTTATTTTATATAATTTGCAAAATGAAGCTTTTTTTCTTTCATTACGTAAAATTTACGGACACTTATTTATTAATATTAATGCAGGATTTATAACATAACATTCCATATAATACACAGTGGTACAATCGACGGCCTTATCGCTCAAAGTGACAAACGCTACATGTATAATTTATAACCATGAAACAATAAAAATATTCATACCACCACAAAAAAGAAAGAAAACAAAGAGTAGTAGAGTTTCTTGTGAAAGGGCTTGTCCGGGGAAGTACTATCACCATACTTATTTCTACCACCAAGCAGCTTTGCTGTGTTTCGGTTTGAAGGGTACGGTTGCCGGCAAAATTACAGGCTTTACACCTGTATGCCTCAAGTTAATGGACGTAGGTAAGGTAGAGCATCGTAAGGCACGTTTCTAAGATGCGTGACCTACTAGGCAATACTTTGTTATAGGCGATGGTTACCACTTAACATCAGGTGGGCCAGCCAGAGGTTAGTTACATACCAAGGTGGTATAAAAAAAATAATTAAATACTACGTATGGTGGCGATATGTTCCTCAGCTCAGCATTTGCTACGGCATGGCGCCAGCATTCTGCTTATTTGCTAATCCGCTTTCTATGTAGTACCACAGTCAGTACCTAAATAGATTGTCTAAATAGGTGATGTCATACCGCCACACCAGCACTACATTAAATAGGTCAAGTTACGTTCTTATTTGAGCTCTAATGGTGATTGCTTAATACAATTCTAGCGTTCTTTCTATCTCGCTCCCTCGTAGGATATAGATCCTCATTCTATGAGGATCCCTCATAGAATGAGAGTATTCCAGAGTAAAATAAAAACACATTCTAAACTAACCTTATTCAAAAATGCAGAACAGTTTAATACTGAGCTCTCCAATCAATTCTCTAGTCTAGGTTTAAACGAAATAGAAATAGTTGAAGATCAGTATAAAGCCATAGTAAAAGGAATAGAACTTAGCAGCAAGAAAATTAAAGGCGCAAAGAAAAATAAAGCAAAATTATCAACTCAAACCAAATAATTTATTATAAAAAGAGAACAGCTTGTTTGCACCAATGAATATAGAGTCTTCGATAGAAAGGTTAAACGTAGTATAAGAAGGGATATAAGATCATTTAACTTACATCTAATTAAGACTGCAATAGAAAAACATACCTCCCTCAGAGCAGCCAAACAGGGATTTTGGAAAACTAAACCTTGGATTAATAGCCTACAAGATGACAACGGTGTGAAACATAACAGTCGTGGAAAGATAATGGAGATATGTACCAGCTTTTATAAGAATCTTTATACTGACGATTCGAGTAGTGACACCAATGTCCAAGAATACCACCGCCCTGACACTATATTCATCACCGGCAAAGAAGTCCATGACGTCTTCAAAACTATGAAGTATGACAGAAGCCCCGGTGACGATGGTATTACGACAGAGGCATTGAAGATTGGTGCTCCGACTCTACTCCCTCACGTAACGAATATGTTTCATTCCATACTTGAAACCGGGCAGCTCCCTGAACAGATGCACCACTCAAATATTGCCCTTCTTCAGAAGAAGAGGGACAAATCCAACATCGGCAATTACAGACCCATTAGCCTAGTATCACACCTGTACAAAGCATTCATCAAAGTAATACAAAATCGCATTAATTTCAAACTCGACCAACATCAACCACCCGAGCAGGCAGGTTTTCGTCCTGGTTTCTCAACCACGGATCACTTGCATACCCTAAATCAAATAATAGAAAAAAATACACCGAATTTCATAAACCTCTTTATTTAGCCTTTGTGGACTACACAAAGGCTTTTGATAGTTTAAAGCATTCTGCCATATTCAAAGCATTAGAAAATCAACAGATAGACAAAACTTATATAGACTTAATTAAAAATATATATCACAATAGTACCGCCAACATAAAACTCAACTCCATCGGCCCACTGTTTCATATTAAGAAGGGAGTAAAGCAAGGAGACTCGCTTTCTCCCAAAATGTTTACTAGCACCTTGGAAGAGATCCTCAAAACCCTAGCAGACTCGTGGACCACAAAGGGAATTGTCATCGGAGGCCAACGCTTGACAAATTTGCGGTTTGCGGACGACATAGTACTTTTTGCACCTACTCCTCCAGAACTGCAACAAATGCTCCAAGATCTGAGCGCGGCAAGTCTTGAGGTTGGGCTTCGAATGAACCAGTCGAAGACGAAGATTATGTCAAACAGCACGAAACGTAAGGTCGAGGTAGATGGACAGGTAATACAGTATGTCGATGAGTATATTTACTTGGGCCAGTTAGCTAGCTTCGGAAACAGGCAAGATAAGGAAATCGATCGCCGTATCGAGAATGCCTGGAAGAGCTACTGGTCCATGAAGGAGCACATGAAGGGTGATCTTCCTCTGACACTTAAGCGCCAACTCATCGACATGTGTATCCTGCCCATCCTAACTTACGGTGCGCAGACATGGTCCCTGACTGAAGCCCAGAAGTCAAAGCTCAAGATTTGTCAAAAGGCAATGGAGCGCAGCATTCTCGGCTTTAAACGTGTCGACCGAGTTCGTAACACCATTCTGCGCTCACTTACCGGCATTGCAGATGTAGGGAGGAGTTCGGCTGAACTTAAGTGGGACTGGGCAGGCCACGTTGCCCGAATGCACTCCGAGAAATAGGCCCATATTGTGACACCATAGACGCCTGAAGACGGAGGGCGACGTCGGGGTCGGCCGAGAAAGCGTTGGCGGGACGATTTGGTCACCTTCCAAAGAGGATGGTGGGAGATAGCGACGGATAGGGATACTTGGAGGGACCTGGGGGAGACGTTTGCTCAGCAGTGGGACGAGATAGGTTATACTTTTATTTATTCGTGTCGTATCGGCGTATTATGTTAATAATTTAAAAACGGAAACTGAAAATATGAAAAATACAACTTAAACCCGAGTACGTAAAGTACGTAATACCCATGTCGATGTCCATGAATTATTCCTATTACGTCGGTTTCCCACTATGTAGGTCTTGTTTGAAATTCCAGCTTTTATACCCATTATACGCCGCGCACTTCATTCGGATGCTATACCTTCGCCCGGACCATAGTAACGAATCGATTGACACCTTCCTAATTCATCAATATCGGATAAGTAGATTAGGTGCTACGGTGGGACATACGTAAATACAAACATACATAATTATGAATGGATGTTTGTTTTTACGTATGTTCTATGTATGTACATAGACTGCTAAAAATATAACTCATCCTTTTGGCTTCGCCTTATTCGGGAAAAAATAGCATACCAAACTGTAAAACAAACTGAAAAGAACTAAACAAGTTTGCACATTTTGATAATCACAGGCGGGAACTTTAGTGTCATCTACATTTCTAGGGTGTTTATTCTATCACATCACAGATATTAATAGTAGGTATGTACTTCGACTTAGATGTTGATTATAGTCCTCGCTTGCGTTTAATCTACCTATATGAAGCGCCAATTAAACGGACATATATACATACATGTATGCATTGCATACATACAGTCTAAAAGCAGTACCCTTTTTACCTTTACCCTAAAAACAAAATACTTTTCATACACGCTTCTTTGATATCCGACTGCGCAGGAGTGTATGCTAAACGGCTTGACGGGTTTCGATGAGGTATCATTGGAATCGGCTGCATCAGGAGAGTGATGTAATATGGGCTTTGCGAATTTAATATACCTATAGCGAGAGGCGCGGTAATTTGAGGTAAATTTAATCTTATGATATCTCTTTCAAATTTATCTACTGCGAATCTCATTGGCTTCTTGACATATATCATAGGTTATATTATGTACTAATCGCTCATCAGTCGACGTAAACAATACTTGCTCGCCTGTTCAATGCAAGTAAGCAAATTCTTTGCGTCAATGCCTTAGCCATTTTCCTGTATTTTTATGTTGGGAAAACATTTCTAGGGTGTTCATTCTAACCTGTCTGATTCAAGGGTAGAAAGATGATGAACATAACGGAATTTCTCAGTGTTAATTCTACGCGGACGGTGTCGCGGGCGTTCATCTAGTTTATATATCATATGCCTATGAATATGTAGTACCTATATAATAACTCCCTAACAACCAAATCACCATTTTTAAAAAATCCCCGGGTATAAGTGCCTCTGTTTCTAATCAACCAGCAAATAAAACTTGAACGGTAAAATCAACGGTTGAGCTTTTTAACAAAAATATAACCGAGGTCCGAAAACAGAAATCTAAAAAATTATTAAATTTAATTTTCGAGTTTGATAATTTTCTCAGGGATCTCATCTTTCTAAAACAAAAACCAAAGAATCATTGAAATTGGACAACGTGTGTAATAATGAGCGAAGAAAATACATTAAACAAATCTATGAATTAAGAACTTCTTGGTTACAAAGGCTAGAAGATAAAGGTTCTCTATTGGCTAGTTGCCTCGTAAAGCAGATGACCGACTGCCAGTGTGATAAGTCTGAATGAGACTATAATTTTGTCCCTAAAACACTCGGGCTAAATCAGTTAATAGTCTTGTTCGCGATTACGCTAAACTCAAGGCTCAGTTCTTTACGATGTTATTATCCTACCATTCCACGCAAGTCACCATGACTGACGTGATTATAATAAAAAAAAAATACTGATATACTCGTATTCTGCTCGATTACACGCATTGCGCTTAAAACCTAAAGCATCTGTTTTAATTAAAATGTTCAGAAATCCACGAAAAAAATACACAGTAACTAGACCTATTAACAAAACTAAGTACCTGGCATCGCTCAGTAGGTTATCGAGCTAGCCATGGACTTTGTTACCACAGAAAAGTTACCACAAAATAAAATCTTACCAATTTTTAATGACTTTTTTAAACACGCGTTAAACTGTTTTTTTAGCTTTTTTGTGGTAAAAAGGTTTATGATATTCGAATTCAAAATACTTAAACGGTACTAGTAAGCAAGAATAATAAAAGTCAATCATTTTTTCACCAGGATGCTGTTATTCGAAACCGCTGTTGGTTCCGGGTGGACGTGCATTTGTCTGGCCGGCGATACAGACTGTCCAGCGGATATCTCTCAACACTATGACGCTGCAAGTGGAGTCACCCACCGTCTACACGAGTCAAGGAGTACCTATCTCGGTTACGGGAATCGCACAGGTAAAGTTTTCAACAGTTTCCCGCAACCGAAGGCACTGCTATACCACTCTATTGCCGGGTTCCTATATCCGTCGGTAACCAGCTACGCCTCGTTTCTCCTTGAAAACTTGTCAAAAGTTTGACATTAGTTTGCCATTTTTTCAAGGGAATACGAGTCGTGGTCGGTTACTGACGGATATAGGAACCCGCTATAAATCGACTCTAGATATTTAGAGATGGTGCATTAATTTCAGAACCTTTTATAGGGGGCCTTAAATCACGTGAGGTTTTTGGCCACTTTTTTGCCCCTCCTTCCTATTGGTGATACGTCGTGATGTTTTAGACTACCCCACACCCCTCACCCAACATCATGTGTATTTTTTTATTGTAAAATAGAAAAATTGGTAAAACATCCCCTCCACCGCCATCGTGATCAATCGTGACATTATTCTAACGCCCTCCCCCTTGTTCGAATATCACGTGATTAAAGGACAACCCCTAACTACGCTGCGCCCACTGGTCGATATTCTAGATTGTTTTACGGATATGTTTAGATTCAAAACCCTCTCTTTTCTTTTCTCTTCTTCTTTCGTCTTTTCAAATGAGTTGAAGTTTTACACAGGAAAGTAACTATCGCAGCTAAAATCACTTTATTGTGTTTCAGGTCAAAATCCAAGGACAAAACGCCGAAATGCTGCTCTCTGCTTGCGAGCAGTTCTTAGGCAAGAGCGAACAGGAAATCCAGCATATAGCACTGGTTACCCTTGAAGGTCACCAGCGGGCTATCATGGGATCCATGACTGTGGAGGAGATTTATAAGGACCGGAAAATCTTTTCGAAAAAAGTACGTATATTTTGATATACCTAGCAATTATAATAATAATAATACACCCAAAGTAACATACAAAGTTTTCAAAATAACTATTTTCTTTATTTTTGAATTATAGACCGTTCTAAAGCTTTGTGATTTCGCTACTTGCATTCATAAAATTAAATACAACTTCCATGACAAATCCTTATTTCTATTAAATAAAAGAGGCTGTACTTTAGTACTGAAAAAAAAAACAATGGATACCGGGAACGCAAATTTTCTTTCAATCAACAAACTGTTATAAATACTTTTTTAATTTCCTCGAATTCGTGATGAAAAGTTATGTGTTATACTCGGGTGTAAGCGATCAATAGCACCCTCGACTCATTTGATTGCAAAATATCTCGGGTGCAATTGATCGCTTACGCCCCTTGTATAACAATGTACTATAAACGCAACCGACGTCAATATGTCTCTCCGAAGCAAGTAAGTGCTCATTGTTTATGCTACTATAGTGGTCAACCGTTCCAAAGTGATGACTGCGATTGTTTAGTCTAATATGGCGACATATGAGCGAAATACCAGTCAAACTATGTATGTTAAGAGCACTTCATTCCATTCCAATTAATATTGATATTCATACACAATAAATTTAAAATCGGGCCCGGCAGTCTACAATAGGCTACCAAATAGTATCCGAAATGCAGCCTCCATCGCGGCGTTTAAGGGCCGGTTAAAAATGGTTGTTGGAGAGGGTTTTCTACAGCATGGGTGAATTCCTCGAATTACCCGAACTGTAGAAAATCCCCCCCCCCCCCCTCCACCAACTAGTAAATAAAAAAAAATAATAATCATATATTTAGATACATAGGTGAAATGACATGAAATGAAATTTATTAAATTATAACAGACATCAAATTAACATAAACAATCATAGAAGTAATTATCTTTCACATAGACGGATCCTGGTGGGATCGCATTAGTATCCAAACTAGGTAAACCTGTGTTATGGCATACTAATGCCCTCCGCCGGGCTTGATAGTATATAACAAAATTACAATTGAATTTAATAAGTTAACTTAGAATTATTGTTATAAAATAATTACTAAATACATTGATAGATAAAATAATAATAATTTACACTTGCAAAGACTTTGAATAGAAATTTGAAATTATATATACAAATTACAAAATAATACTATGCCATAAATTAATCTAGGAGAGAGCGGCTAGAATAGCTTCTGTAGAAGCATAGTCTAGATTTAATAGCCAGTCTCTGACTACTATTTTACATTATAGGTAATTGTTTCACAAGATGAATCATTAATATCTATTAATAATTTATTTCATTAATTTATTTTATTCATGAAATTTGATCTATGACGTGTAAATATTATTTTTATTAATAAATTCTTGTATTCTTAACCCTTTGTCCTCATTTGCTCCAGGCGGGCCCCATATCACAAACAGATTTGAAAGTAAAGTTTTAATTTGTATATCTAGCGGTTGATTCTATTGGTATATCTCTTAACATTCGCTGCAACTTAATTATGTCTTGTTTAAATATTTCCAGGTCTTTGAAGTGGCTTCAAGCGATCTCATCACAATGGGCATCACTGTGGTATCGTACACTCTGAAGGATATTCGGGATGAAGAGGTATGTAAGGAACATTAGTGTTTATATTAACGTAACGATTGTACATTGGCATTATTCATTTGCCATTACATTACAAACAAATTACGGGACTCGCTCCCTAACAGCCCTTTCCCACGGCCGTCCAGTTCTGCGAAAACGTTGTTTACTGAATCCCGCAAAAACCACTGGTGTGTTCACACACACTAGTTTGCATCCTGTTTTTTTGCGATAGAGCAACGAGCGGTATAGATTGGGCAGATTAAAACAAAAATTCAGATGTGATGGACGTGAACACGCTTGCGATATTGTATTGATATTACCGCCGCCGGCGCCTGCAGTGTAAAAAAAGAAAATTTTGGGTCACTCGATTCTGAAACAAAGATCGCAATGTGGTGAGTGATCGAGGCGAGGAGGCCATCTTACCCTACTCCCCGCATCCATCCAGCAAAAAACGGTATGCAGGAAGCTGGTGGGAATACTTCCATTAAACTATACGTGTAATTAAACTGGATCATGTTTTTTGCTGGACATGTTGTAGTGGCAAAACTGAATGCCAAATTCGAATGGATCGGGTTTTTGCTGGATGCTGAAAGAAGATACTCGTGTGATTGCTAGTATTGAAGCACGTACATACTACTAAACGGGATGTTGCCGTGGGAAAGGGCTGTAAGAGCGTAAACACGTTCACTACACTCGCAAATCGCCGGTGTAATGCCTTAATGCTTACGTCTACAAAGATCTGTGAGTACGGAAGAAAAAATTGCTTGTGTAGGTAACAAATACTTATTTGTGAATGCAAGATTTTAATGAAGTGTCACAGCATGTCCTATTCTAGGCATTCGCTAGTCTGCCTGAAAACCAGATAAATTAAGTTTAAGTTGAAGTTCAGTCAAGTTTTCTCGAAATATTAACGCCGATTATTATCACGCTACCAGAGGGCTTAGCCAAGTTACAGTCGATTAGCGATGACGCTAGTCGATACGTCCGAAAATGTATGGGATTTGACACATGCTATAGAAATACCACGTGATTCAGCGACAACAAATGTATGTAGAAATCGAATAGATTCGTGGCGAATGTAATTGACTACGGACCCTGGGGCCCAATTTAACTAAACCAATCGCTTCACGTTCAAAACTCCTAATTTCTTGGTTATTCTGACACGATTATAAGAAATTGAAATAATCATTGTATGAGAAATAACGTAGCCTTACAAACGACCCTGTAAATATGATTATCATTTTTATACTTATATGCCATACTTTTTGTATGAAATTGCATGGAAATCCCTATGCATGTGTTATAAGAAACATAGTATTTTAGTTTTCTTCTTTCTTCCATAACTATGTACATCAGGGAGCTAAGGTATGTGTAGTGTTCGAGTGGCGCAATAAGTACAGCCTATAATGTTTCAGAGGATTATGGTTATGCCAAATTTTACACCCGCATATGCCCTTGGCTACTTATTTCGTTGTATGTCAAAAACTTTTCAGTGCACACCTTGAAATCACTTTTAGCGATAAGACCGTCCATAATCTAATATTACAGACGTGAACTTTGTATGTTTGTAAGGGTTACAAAACTAAAATCTATTTGTAATAGAGGTGGGCCATTATTACACTTAAGGGTTTTTAACATTTTGGTCCAGAACTCTAAATATTGTAAAAAAAAAGATAATGTTCCGAATAGTTTTTGAATTGCATCGCAATAATTAGGTCGGCGGTATGGCCTGGTTTTTAAACCGGCATATATTTATGTATAGGCTATAATGTCACGCTTTGTATAACAAGTCCCGGACTATGGATTATTTGCAACGTGGAATGCAATATTACCCATACATTTGCGTGTAAGTTACATACATATCGCGTTACATTACATACTGCGTTGCAAATAAACTGTAATAAGCTTTATGCGTGTTCTGTAAAAATTGGCGCAACCGGTTGTATTCAGCATGTAGCTGGAAAACTTCTATAAAATTTTATAAATTGTGTAGCCTTTTTTTAATGAAGAAGCTTTTATGACATTTATAACATAACACCTTTGTCTTGATTGAAATGCATTAATGGCGGGTTCCTATATCCGTCGGTAATAGGACTCGTATCTCCTTGAAATAGTGTCAAACTTGAAACGTTTTCAAGGAGAATCGATAGCTGGTTACCGACGGATAATAGGATCCCACCATAAGTGTAATTATTAAAATAATAATAACGTTTTTCGTGTGATTTATATTTTTGAGATTTAAATAATGCATGAATTAATTAGCAGTAGTTTTCGTGAAAATAATGCTTAGTTGTTACTTCAAATTATTATTTGCGATATACTTTGAGTAGAATGATATAGTAATCAGCCATACTTCCCGGGCCACGATTTGGAGTGAGACACAGGCTACTTATACACTTAGGAAGCCGCCGGCGGAAGCTTGTAATAAATAAATTAATAATTATTGAATAGTATGAACAGTATATCACGTTTTATATCACTTGGATTAGGCACAAACAAAAATATTCTAATTTTTTTTTAACTAGCCTACATTTTCCCACTGCTGGGCAAAGGCCTCCCTCAACTCCTTCCACCTATCACGATCCTTGGCAGATTCCCACCATTCCTTCTCGAATCCATTGATGTCGTCACGCCAACGCTTTCGCGGCCGACCCCGACGTCGCTGTCCATCTTCCGGTACACAATCTGTTACAAATAATTTAAATTAATTAATTTTTAATTTTTTTTTCTAATTTTATCAATATAAAATTCTAGATCTTTAATACTGTAACACGCTGTTTAGTACTGAACCGAAGTATAAAAAATTAGAAGAAAATCTCTGTAAAATTGGACAAAGTGATCACTCCAGCTATTTTTATTGGACATGTTTTCTCAAAATAATTAATAGGAGATGGGTTCAATTCCCGCTACGAAACAAATATTTGCATGATCTACAGATATTTGTTTCGGATAGTAATTCTATCAGTTATCTGGTGGTAAGCTTTGCTTAGTTTGGGGCTAGATAGCGCTGTGTGAAATGTCCAATTATAATACTTTTCACACCACCTGCTCGACAATATCAAATTACATTTCATGTAAACCTCACCGAATACAGGTGATTGAATCCCTAGGGCTGAGCTGAAAGTAAAGTTGTACTGAATTTCATTATGCTCGCGCGGGCATAATGTGATTTGAATTTGGAACCTCATTTGTATTACAATTTATACCAAAAAGTCCCTCCCACACAATAAGAACTTATTCGTTAATCGAACTAGCTTCTGTACAGAACGCAAAATATTTTTTATGTTTTCTTAGGTCTTGATTGATTAATTGAAAATACTTTATTGCACTTATAAAACTAGTACAAAGGCAAACTTAACCCTAAGGAGCAATCTCTTTCAGGCCTTCTTATGACTTCTTGTGAATTCATGTTTTACGTATCTTATAACGCTAATGCCGCAAAACGCTGTTCAAAAGATAAAATTTGTCTCGCAGAAAGTGTGAAAAGTAGAGTATTCTCCTCGTGGATAAAGCTGTCTGCATCTTGGGCGTGCTTATATCCCTCCCTCTGCACTCAGAATTCCCATAACACCCTCGCTCCGCTCGTGAGTTAACTCTAGAATCCTTTGTTACGTTCGGGATTCAATATAGCGCCCGCGACGCAAGACACTGCTTTATCCGCTCGTTAAATACATATTAATTGTGTACATATGAATTATTATACTACACCAACAGCACTTTTCGCGCTTCCCTGTAGCGTTGATATACTCAACATACTTAAAAGTTATCGTATTTTATCCATTATTTTCTCACAGGGTTATCTCAAGGCGCTGGGTATGGCGCGTACCGCCGAGGTGAAAAGAGACGCTCGTATCGGGGAGGCTGAGGCACAAGCGGAGGCAAAAATAAAGGAAGCTATGGCAGAAGAACAGAGGATGGCGTCTAAATTCCTCAACGATACTGAAATAGCCAAGGCGCAAAGAGACTTTGAGTTGAAGAAAGCCGCGTACGATGTTGAAGTGCAAACGAAAAAAGTAATTACTTTGCAATTATTATTACTAGGTATACTGCTAACCCTGTACAATACGATTGCTATGGTAGTAGATGTTCAAACCCGGTCTGTTTGTAATGTTTTAAACGACCACTCGCGACCGATGTAAGTTTGGAACTGTTTTATTGAGTAACATAAAAATAGTTGCTAAACATATATAATGCTGAATGTACAGTTTGGTCCGTACAAGCACTTAATATTATTTCGTGAATAAACGCTACTTTTCTTCCGTGGGATCAGCTTTATATCCCAAACGTGAATCTAGATAATTATAAAAATATTTCCAGGTTCTTTCTGCTCTCAGCACTTACATGTATGAGAACAAGTTTAAGTATGGTTTTATCGTTGCTCCATGAAGTGTTTTACCACAAATTAGATAGAAACAGTTGTAAAGTTTAGTACAAGGAGCGAACAAATCGATCTGAGATCCTCGTACGAGCGCGTCTATGTATACTAAGCTTTAATTCTGTGGTTTTACTACCACTCAATTTGGTCAAGTTTTTAGATACTTATTTATTTTCTTAGGCCGAAGCCGAGATGGCATTTGAACTGCAAGCGGCTAAAACGAAACAGCGCATCAAAGAAGAACAAATGCAGATCATGGTAGTGGAGCGTACGCAAGAGATCTCCGTACAGAAGTGGGAGGTTCAGCGAAGGGAGAAAGAATTAGAGGCCACTGTGCGCAGGTAATTGTATTCCAACTTTATATTGAAGTCATTGATGGCGCTCTCTGGCAGCAAGAGAAATGAGCATAAATTGGCGAAGGATTCTAAACCTTAGCTATGGCAGTTTTTAACCTACGACACAAACAGTTTTTGAGAGAGCCTTCTTATTATAATCCTTATATTCTTCAAAGGATTAGCAAGCTAAAATGGCAGTGGGCAGGGCACATAGCTCGAAGAACTGACGGACGTTGGGGTAGAAAGGTTCTCGAGTGGAGACCACGCACTAGAAAGGGCAGCATAGGACGTCTCCCCACTAGATGGAAAGAAGACCTGAAAAACCTTGCTGGGAGCCGTTGATGCAGACGGCACAAGATCGGTCGCTCTGGAAATGTATGGGGGAGGCCTATGTTCATCAGTGGATGTCATATGGATGATATTGTTACGAGCTGAGGGTTCGGGATAAAATAATGGGAATCGATCCAACCAAAATAACACTTTTACTTAACACTAGAACGATGAATACACGAACTTGGTCACACGTAATCACAACACACTAATTCACACCACTGTTGCACCACTTAAAGTCACCGAAATGTTCGCACGTATAGCAAAATCCAGACTGACTCGCGAGCCACTACTGTTCACGCGAGACCCTTCTCCACGTCAGTCCTCCAGGGCCTCGCTGAGACTCACTCACTAACTCGAGACTGACTGTCCGGCCATCTCTCCGGCCTATTTATATCGCACACATTTCGATTGTTCGAGAACGATGTCGATCCTTCCAGGAAAGGGTCGGTCCCTCGACACAATGGCCACTCCCCATTGTACGTAACAGCAGACAATAACAACAATAACACAGCAAGACAAAAGCGCTCGAGAAGTCGAGAAGGCTGTTAAACAATATGATGATGATTATGAATTGATATTTACAGGCCAGCTGAAGCAGAGAAGTTCAAACTGGAGAAATTGGCGGAGGCACATCGACTGAAAACTGTGTTGGAAGCGGAAGCAGAAGCAGAGGCTGTGAAAGTGCGCGGAGAGGTACGTAATGCAAAACAATCCATACTAATTTATAAATTCGAAAGTAACTGAGTATCTCTGTCCCTTTGTCTGTCTGTTTGTAACGTTTTCGCAACTAAACGGCTGGACCGATCTTGATGTAACTTAACAAGGATATACTGTATATCATGAGGAAGGACAAAGGAGAGTTTTTATTAGGAAAAACTCTAAACTATTTTATTATTATTGACATCCTGACTAGAACTAATCCTTTTTTATTTATATGTTGAATCACCTTCGAGATAACATATAACGGGGCACCTGTGTATTTAATATTGTGCTTAAAGCGTCTCTGATAATTAATAAATAATGCTGGACATTTCACTCTGCGCTATCTAGCCATAAACTAAGCAAAGTATGTACTATGAGAACCAGTTAAGTAATACAAAGTTAGTTAAGTTAAGTATACACCGTTTCGCGAATATCAGTTTTCAAATAAAAAACCGCATTGAAATCGGTCCATCGTTTTGGGAGCTCTCAGCAAGTGTTTCATACAATATAATACTTTATTTATAACTCCATAGTTACACGTCATTATTAACAATAAATTATTATTAACAAATTAACAATTAATTAACAACAATAAAGTTATTAATTTAATTATAATAAAATTCAAATACATTAATAATTTATATTAGTCCCGGTGCTTCAAATTCAAATTCAAATATTTTTATTCATTAAAATCACAAGGATCACTTTGAAACGTCAAATAGCTATATTCTACAATGCAGGTAGTTCATAAAACTCACCTGAACTATAGAATATCTCACTCAACAACCACTTTCTAAGCCTACTCTTAAATATAGGCACAGATGCTGCTGTCCTTATCGATTCTGGCAATCTATTGAAAACCGATAGGCCCATGATGTATGCGGACTTCTCGGATTTGGTCAATTTGTGCGGCGGAGTTACAAGATGATGCCGAAATTTGTTACTGCGTAGGGCACGGGATTTGTTAACGTCCCGACGCTGAAACAAGTCCAAATTTGTAAAAGTAAACAAGGCCACCTGGTATAGAAGCTCACATGGCAGAGGTAGGATTTTTAATTCTTTAAAGATGCCCCTACATGAGACATCGCCTGGGACACCCACGATAGCGCGCACAGCTCGCTTCTGCATCACGAAGGCGCGTTAGGTGTCAGCGGCGTGCGCCCACAGCTCGGCTCTGTAAATGACGGCGCTGTGGACGGCGGCAAAATAGCAGGAGCGCAACACGTCGCGGGACGCGGGGCTCGCCAGCCTCCCGAGCCTTGTGCATAGATCCTCTATGTGGGTGTCCCACACGAGCGAGCTGTCTATGTGGAAACCCAACAGTTTCATAGTTTGGACTTGTTTCAGCATGGTATTCCCGGCGGTGACTTTAAGTGAAAGTGGTGTCCCACTATTTAGGGAGAATGTCATGTAGTAAGTCTTATTCTAGTTCAATTCCAGACCGTTAGATTTGAACCATGACTCGAGTTGTCGCACCACCTTGTTCAGCCCATGCTCCAGTTCCCAATAGGGTGCAGTAATCACCGCGGAGACGAAGATTTCGGCGTTTTAACGACACCGGGTAGGTCGTTCAAAAGCAAGGGGAACACCTATAATATTCGCCAATTCTGATGAAGTAACGCGCCCCACATCACCTACTACCACTTGAGATCTGTTAGACATGAAGGAGGTGAGTAAAGATAACGTTGGACCGCGGATTCCATAGAACCGGAGTTTGTTGGCAATGAGTTTGTGGTCAGCGGTATCAAACGCGCGCGAGAGGTCACAGCATAGAAACGCGACGCGCTGGCCAGCCTCGCGCGTGCTCAGTTCACGCCACACCACCTCGTGCACCAGGTCCGTGGTTGCGCGGCCCGTTCTATATGCATATTGTCTATCCGATAAGATACCACGGCCCGCTACGAATGCGAGCAGCCTATTGTTGAGCCCGGCCTCGCGAATCTTACTAATGGCCGGCATTAAAGATACAGGGCGGTAAGATTTGGTGTCGGTCTTCTTACCTTTACCCTTGTATAGCGGGTAGATTTTAACTTTTTTTAGCGCTGTGGGATAAATTTCTTGACGCTGGCATGCGTTACACAATTGGCTGATTGTGCAGGCTAAGCAGGTTTTGCGGCGGCTTTCAATATACTAGCGGATAGACCGTAATAGTTTTTGGGGCTATACACCAGTGAGTAATTTTTGTAATTTCGGAAGGTGCGAAGGAACTCAACCTAAGCGAGGTGTCACTGGTGCCAGAGTCAGCCCCAAGCGCAGCCATGGCAAGGGATGAGTTGACAGCCGAGGCGCCACACTTGCAGCAGTTACAAACTCGACGTTGAGTGCGGCTACAAGGTCAGCTTTAGAAGCGAACGGTTGTCCGTCTATACCCCGAATTAGATCAGTATAGTCAACTCGTTCGCGGCTACTGCGGCCCAGTTCCGCATTTATGATCCTCTACATACACTTGGATTTGTTAGGGTCGGCGCGGATAAGGTCTGAGTAGAAGCGGGTGCGTTTGCTCTTTAACATAGCACTATATTTGGACGATAGTTCGTTGGAAAACTTTAAAATCGCTGCGTCAGACGGAAACGTAGCTTTGAGATGTAGGATGTCGTACAACAGGTCTTTTACATTTTGTACCTCCATGCCCACCCACTGGTTACGATTAGTTGTTTTGGCGGGTTGTTTTTTAAGAGGGAAGCAGATATTGATTTTACCTACTAACGTTGATAGTATAGATTCTGCCATTACATTGCAGTCGCCGTTAGACGATCCTATCATTTTCTCCCAGTCTACAGACTCTACAGCCGATACGAAATTGATTTTGTTGATCGTGTTGAAACTACGCTTTAGCACTAGAGGCGGCGGGTGAGTGGAGCTCCGTGAGATGGTAAGCCGCTAGGCGCCGTGATCGCTGAGGCGCGTGGCGACGCCGGCGATGCCCGCGACGCGCTCCGTGGGAAGGTTCGTGTGCGCGTGGTCTAACAGGGTGCTACTACCGTCTTCGACTCTCGTTGGAAAATCGACTAACTGCGTGAAGCCGTAACTAGACAGGAGATCGGCTAACTGTTTTTTAGTTGATGAATTTTCCAAAATATTAATGTCCCCCATATTAATTGCAACGAGCCCTTCGTCTGTAACTTTACTCAATAATTTTTCAAATAATATGTAATAATCAGAGTCGCTCGTTTTATTTGAGTGATAAACTCCTACAATCAGGATATCGTCATCTGCAAGATGCGCCGCACAAATATCAAAAAGCTGCTCATGCGCTAGATCGCGGTAGTCTAGTTTGTTACTAACCTTGATGCCAGATCGGACGTAGATGCAGCAACCTCCGTGACCTATCTTCTTCTTCTTCATACTTACAACACCATGTTTTTTCGCCGGGGGTTAGAAGAAAACCTGGTTTACGATTATATGCATAACTTAGCTCTTATTCGTTTTGCTAGAAATAAGCATAAGTTTTTTTTTGTTGTGTTTATTGATAATTTTAGTTTATTGCACGATTGTGAAAATCGTTGTGTCAAATCAAATCAAATGAAAATGCCGTGACTTTGTAGATTCAAAGCATAGAAATAGGATTTAGGAAGAAGGAAAAACGCTTAAAAATATGCTACAACTTTTTAAAATTACCACTGATGTCTGTTGGATGGTGAAGGTTCACGATTTGAACCGAAACATTGTCGGTCGGAACACCGATAAAACGGTACGTGATAAACCCCGTATGATTAAAATGATAATAATGATTGAAGTTAATCACGAAGGTTTTCTAAGTAAAACTGATGTCTGCATTGTGTTATTAATTTTCATGGAAAACTCACGCTTGACCAATAATTAATTGTGAAGACCAAGTGAGAGTAGTTGCTTCACCTGCCATCACTTTCGACGGTAGCTTCAAGTATTCCAGTCCAACCGTGACCACGGCTGTTGTAACACAGCCGAAACGTTGGGATAACAAATAAAAAAGATACATACGGATAAATACCAAATTTTAAACCAATAACTTCAGTAGTTGCTGAGATAATCAGCCGTAACAGACGGACAGACTGCTGAAGTCGCACCGTAAGACCGGGTTCCGTTTTAACCATTTTGGTCTCGAACCCTAAATACTAAACTAAAAATTGTTATATCTACCTAACAACTAATATTGAAGTTCCTAGCAGTGTTCAGTATGTACGGAACTTACTAGTATTACGAATTGATTAAGCTGCATTACCTTGAGTCGAATATTGAGAGTGTACAGTTCCGGCTGATAACATTAGCGGCAGCCTGCAATCTATAAAATATATATATGAGTATTTCTCAGAATAATTGTACGCAACGAAAAGTTCGTTACGTAATATTGCAACGAAATGTTACTAAAAATGTAGGTGGTTTCGTAGGGGCAAAGAGCGCGCGGGACGCGGACTAGTAATAGTTTATAGTTATTGTAGTTAGTAGTTTTTTGTTATACAACCTATTTTTGTAGAATCTGCCAGAATCGTTGATATGATACCCCACTAGTAATATTATTTTAAAATTTTGACCCCCACCATTTTGGCTCTTTTGAACGTCAAAATATATATACTTTTTTATTGCAATATAGGAAGGTCAGTACAATTTATAATTATAACTTTTCCAAATTTCAAACCGATAGGTTCAGTTGTTGTTGAGATAATCAGCTGTAACAGACGGACGGACGGACACAGTCCCACAAAAAGGGTTTCATTGTTACCATTTTGACCCGGAACCCTAAAAACCATAGTCACATATAGTACCTGTACTCGCAGTCAGGTAAAAAGTAGCCTATGGCTCAATATATAATTTCATCAAAATCGGTACAGCCGTGACCGTTTTGTCGTTAAAACTTAACAAGCAGAGTTACTTTCGAGCTTATAATATTAGTAGAATAGAATATTTTATTTGACACACATAAAGAAACAAAGAACGGATCACAAACAAAATAGTAGACAGACAGGAAAAATACAGTAGAATGAGATATTATAACATGGGTAGAACACAGGTACCTACCCAGCCAGTAGATAGGTGTACTAACTAGTCCCGCTCCGTGCCACGCATGCCCAAACAGGTCCTGCCTCAGCTTTAAGCTCCTTTGCAATAAATAATGCAAAGCAGCGCTGGTTTTCAGGCATGGCCTGATGTAGGGCCTTACTAGTAAGAATGCTGCATTTCTCTCTCAGCAGGAATCGCATTTTTTTACGTTACCTGGTGATCAAACACGCTTATGGCCCGCCTAATGTTAAGTGGTAAACATCGCTATAACAGAGTATTGCCTCGTAGGTCACGTACCTTAGAAATGTGCCCTACGATGCACTGCCCTGCATCCATCAACTTGAGGCATACAGGTGTAAAGCCTCATGTGCCTGTAATTTCACCGGCAACCGTACTCTTCAAAACCGGAACACAACAATGTTGCTTAGCGACAGAAATAGGTATGGTGGTAGTACTTCCTCGAGCGATCCCCTTCACAGGGAACTCTACTACTCTTAAATTAGAATTACAGCATTTAATATTTATCCCTAGATATTATGTTTAAAGCTGTTTGTTGCTTGCAGGCTGAGGCGTTTGCGATCAAAGCGAAGGCCGTCGCAGATGCGGAACAAATGTCCAAGAAAGCGGAGGCGTGGAAGGAATACGGAAATGCTGCGATGGCTGATATGATGCTCGATACATTGCCAAAGGTAAAGTATATTAAAAAAAAAGCGCTAGCTTGTAGGTTTATACATTCATTATACATTACGGGGTCATCGAATCCTCATCCTCAACCAACACCGCTACTTCATCATCCACGGAGATACTGGAAAGCTGCTACCACCAACCCAAAGTCTTACTTCGTTACTTCAAGGAGTTAGGATGGCTGGGGTTCGGTTAGAAGAGGGTAATGCACAATACACCCCAATGCGGGATGTTAGTTCAGATCTCTTATGCCCCCCATCTTAGAATTAGAATTATACATAACAGAAATCAATCACACTAATATTATAAATGTGAAAGTTTGGATGTTTGTTTATTTGTTTGTTTATTGTCAATCACGTCGTAACAGCGGAACCCATTTTGATAAAATTTGGTATATTATATACGTAGATTATAACCTGGATTACCACATAGACTACTTTTTATCCCTTAAATCAGTTCCCATGGGATAAAAATGGGGTGTCAAGTTGCAACAGCGAGTTTAGCTGTATTTCTAGGTTACCTACACATTTAGTAGTGTAACGCGTACGAAGTCGCGGGCAACAGCTAGTGCTTAATATGTGAAATTGTTTGCCAATTCAATTCAAAGTTTTAGTTGTACTTTATGTTATTGTGAAAGGAAAATCGAATAGGAATTGTGACAAAACATCGATTTTCTTTACTAATTGACGACTCTAAGGCGCAGTGGGCGTTTCGGCTGAGACGCAAAGGTAGGGTTCGATTCCTGCCGCGGAACAAATGTTTGCATGATCTATAAATATTTGATCCGGGATGTTTGTCAATATATTATAAGTATATATTATAAAAATAATATATAAGTATTTTATCAGTTAACTGGTTCCCATAGTACAAACTCTGCTTAGTTTGGGGCTAGATAGCACTGAGTGAATTGTCCAGCAATATTTATTTATCATTTATTTAATTGTAATGTATAAACAAATTTAATATCAAGTCCTAAAAATCTCAATGAAACAGTCTGTATTAAATAGGTAAACAAATATTATTAATTCATCATGTAAGTAGGTACCTGTTAAACTGACTAAGCGGTATCATCGCATAGGCGCCGCCGAATGATCTTTAAAAATGTTAAAGATGGTTTATTGGAAATTTAGATAAATAATTTTGTTGTAGATCGCAGCGGAAGTAGCAGCACCTCTGTCGCAAGCGCGCAAGGTCACTATGGTGTCTTGCGGCAACAGCCAAGTGGGCGCCGCCAAGCTGACCGGCGAAGTGCTAACCATCATGAAGTGGATCCCAGAGATGGTGAAAGGCGTAACCGGAGTCGACATCTCGAAGGTAAGGTCTCATTAACCTGACTAAACTCGGTTTTGTCCATTTAAAACCACAGAAAAAAATTATACATGCTGAAATTGAAATCACTTTTCAAAACCAATATATAGATCATGGTATTTTTCAAACTTTCGCGATCACTGTACATAATTACTGATAAAACGGGTATTTATCGCGTATGTATGTACTATCAGCGTCCTGGAACCCGGTGATTGCTAGGTGTGCGCGTCGTGTTCGGTCGTCTCAGTGCGTAGATACGGTTAGTGTAGTGTGTCGTAATATGAACGACGACATTTCTAATTCTGAAGACCAAGTGAGGGTAGTTGCTGCAGCTTCCCGCACTTCGCAACGGTAGCTCCAAGTACTCCAGTCAACCCGTGACCACTCCTGTTGCAACACAGCCGAACCGTCGGGTTAACAAATAAAAAAGGTTCATACGCGATAAATACCCGTTTGAATCAATAATTATATAGATCATGGTCTACTACCGGTTTATAGAATCAAATGAATAAAATATGTTAAGAAATGATCTAAATTAACATTGCTCTGTACAACACATACGAAATATAGTAGAATGTAGTTGACGCCGGTGGTCGCTACACGCCACGAGACGCCGCTTCTCGCTTCGTATCGTGTGCCCGCCACAAGACCAAAAGTGAAGGAAAAATGTAAAAAAATGGCCGTCGTGCGCTTCCGCTTCCAAGTGGCTGCTTCCAGCTTCATGTGGGTGGCGGCGTTTTGTGGCTGGGACGCGTGACTCGTGTAAGGGGAAGCTTAGATACACTCGCGCTCGCGCGCCACACTTCAATGCGTATTGAACTTATGCGCGTATTGTATATATATATTCAATGCGCGTGTATATATTCAATACGTATTGTAATTCAATGCGCGTATTGTAGGAAAGACGCCGCGTGCACGTTGCGGCGAGGTGGCTACGTATACGTACACGCATCGAGCACGTTGAACGATCGCCTCGCTGGAAACACGCTAGAAAATCGCCGTTGTGATAACGTTGTTATGATTATAAGGACGACATTGAAGCGGTAGAATACAAAGGAGTAATTTTCGTGTCTGATGCACAGCCAGTATAATGACCCAATTATATCCGCCCCCAGACGTAGGTCAAATAGCCTCGGAAAGATAGCTTTATTACTCAAATAACTATTGTATTCATAGCCAATCAAGGAGTTATTGCAAAATGCGACAGTTAAAATAGGCCCACGAGTTTACTCAATACGCAAACCCTTGAAAACATACTACGTCAGTCAGAAACCTACAAACATTACGTTTGATATGTCATCATATCACAGCCACAGGATGTCCACTGTTGAACATATGCCTCCCCCGTAGATTTTCAGAGCGCCCGATCTCGTGGGGGGCCGACTTATGCAGCGCTTTCCAGTACGTGGCCGCCATTCTAGAAACTTACTACCCGTCAACTCTTCGAGCTTTGTGTCTTCGTGCCACTTCAGCTCTTGCTAATCCTCTTGACTATGTATGTAAATTGATTTGTCTACGGATCTTCTCATTTCTGATTCGATCTCGTAGATAAACACTAAGCATAGCCCGTTCTATAACACGCTACACATACACCTTTAATACATAATAAAATAATAATATAGATCACGAATTCACGACTATATTACTCCCTATGATGGACATCCTCGGATCTTTTACTCGGTACGCAGATAGGTGAAGATATCCGACAAGAGGGTAGTCAGAGTCGAGACCTAGCATTAGCATGGACATGCCCACTTTTTGCATAATAAGTTAAGCATTCATGTTGCAAGCCCTTCGCCGCTCGATAGAATACTAACCGCTGACGCATATCCGAAGTTTTAGGACATGCCGCTTTTCTCACGATATTGTTTATACCCGTTTTAAGCACATAAGTTATAAAATCACTAGCCTTCCCGATCGCTAATATATTTTTTTATTAAAATAAAATATATGTATTATCTCGATCCTGTGCCAAATCCTGCCAGCCCCTGTAAAAAGCGTCCAAAAATAATCGCGCTAATGTTTCTTTGGCCTTCTTCTGAGGAGGCTTTTGCCCAGCATAGGCTAGATTAAAAAAATATATATTTTATTTTATCAAAATATTGTTAGGTAATATAAAATATTTATAATCGAAAAATGTGTAAATAATAATAATGAAATAATTATGATTGTAGTTATATCCAAAAAGTATTTATAGGAAATTTGCAATTAATCATGTTATTAACTAGTTCGTCCAAGGAGTTCCATTTTCAAATCCAAGCAGTTCAGTCGTGGACTGGACACCATTCGGTTTTAGCAAGCGAAGGTAGACGGAGCGCTAAGATAGAAATAAACGGATACATACCTAGTTCAGAGCTTTAGTTGGATTCTTTGTTAAAAACTAGATATTGTACAAAGTTTAGATAAACAGGATAATTGTCTCTTGTTGTTTCTTTGGTGTAACATTGCATCAATATATTAGTATAGTTTCTCAACACTGAACATTGCTATTTAATTATTAGTAGTGCTTTGGCGTGAGGTATCTCTGCTGCCTTTTCACGATAGAAGCATAAATGCATTATACGATAGAAGGGGTGTGGAAGTTGCTCTCTATTGGGCTAATAAAATTTAGAAGTCCAACAGCCATTGACACGAAGAAAGAAGAAGAATTATACAACAACCGTGGCGATTCTAATATATCCTTAAAGATGCACCGTTTTAAACTTTAAAAGGTAAAGAGCCCTCTTCGATAAAGTAATATAATCAATGCCTTACGTCACAGTGATTGTCAAAAAGAACCTCTGTATCTTTTCTGGCTTGCTCGCGTAGGAAGAGGATGTAAAATTTACGTTGTGATCCTGGTTGATGAATAATGACATGAAAAACCATTTCTTAATATAGTCCTGCGACCTTAGCCACATAATCAAAAAATGAAAAAAAAAAGACTAAATATCTACTCATTCTTATACTTCAACCGTTAAATTCTGTGAAATTGTTGTTCCTCGTTCCTCGGTTTAGTTTTATTTTGATTATAGTGATCTGATCCTAACGTACGAAATCCTTTCGAGCTAAAAAGAGTTTTAAGTTCCTTCCAAGGACCAGTTACAAATACTACAATTATTTTATGTTATGATAATAATGTCTTTATTGCACCATTAAAAATAAACAAATAAAAGAAAATAAACTTTTAAATCATAGGTAAAATGGGCGGCCTTATCTCTAAAAGCGATCTCTTCCAGGCAACCTTTAATAAATATCTGAATTAGGTACTGTATATATTACTGTACTGTACCGTTTAATGAGCGTTGTAAACTTTCGTGTGATAAATATTTTTTAATGGGACTGCAATGTAAATTGGTAATTTTCCACTGTAATCACTTAATCAGACAAGCTGATAGGGAAAAGTCATTATAAACCATGTAAGTTACTGTGAAATATAACGTACTACTTTCTTAATCATTAGATAACAACCAACTATGAAAATATATGCATAATAATTATAAAAGTGATCGAGTTTTTAAAATAAGCAAATATTATATTTTATACTTTTTTGCACATTAAATTTAAGGTAGGCTTATATTACAACAAAAATAAACCATACATTCTCGAACTGTTTGTATATAATTGATCGAGCGAAGCGAGATCTCTAAATCAACTTGGGCAAATCGGCGTTGTATGTATGTATGTATGTTTGTTTGTCCGAGGATAACTTACGAAGCATTGATCCGATCAAAAAAAAAAGATCCACCAAAATTGTGCTATTACTACCTGTAATAGCACAATTTTGATAGATAATGTTCTCAAGGTTTGTGTTATTTTGTGTTATGAATGCATAAATTACAACACTTTCATATTGTTCGTCAGTTTTTCTCATATAATTTTAAAATAATGAATGGGAGGACACTACCAATTTATTAATCATCCCTTACATGTCGTGGGTGGACGGGAGTATTAGATATTAGTTAGAATAATCTAATGCGTAAACCTGTTGATTTGAAACATGCCATATGATACGAGGTGCATTCAATAAGTACCTAGCCTCATCGCCAGAGGGCGCTGTAGTTTCAAAAGAGTTTTACCACAGTGTAGCACATTCTTTTTTTAATTCTTTTTTCAAATTTTCATTCCAATCCCTTCATTTGTTTTAATTTGACAACTTATGGAAGCGAACGTATCGATCGGTTTTACAAAAATGGAAAAAGAGCAATATCGTTCGGTGATTCGATTCCTATTTTTGGAAGGGAAAACGCGCATCGAAATCAAAGAGCGCTTGGATGCTGTGTACGGTGACTCTTCTCCATCGATGGCCACCGTCAAGAATTGGTTCAACGAGTTTGCACGTGGCCGTACGTCGGTTTTTGATGAACCACGTCCAGGTGCACCGAAAACAGCTGCTACGGAGGAAAACATTAAAAAAATCCATGATCTCGTATTGGCAGATCGCCGATTGAAGGTTCGGGAGCTAGCTGAGACTGTGGGCATTTCAGAAGGAACAGTGCATCATATTCTTCACGAGGAACTCGGCATGAGAAAGCTGTCGGCGCGATGGGTGCCGCGTTTACTCACACCGGAAAACAAGTGCAACCGTGAGACCACATCGGAGACGTGTTTGGCGCTGTTTAAGCGGAATCCAGCGGAGTTTTTGCGTCGTTTTGTGACCGTCGATGAAACCTGGATCCACTGATACACACCAGAGACCAAGGAGCAATCAAAACAATGGATCCAGACCGGGGAACGTGCTCCAAAGAAGGCGAAAACTGTAAAATCAGCCGGAAAAGTTATGGTCACCGTTTTCTGGGATTCACAAGGTGTGATCTACATCGATTACCTCGAGAAGGGTAAAACAATTGCAGGGCTTTACTATGCCGATTTATTGGGCCGATTCGACGCCGAATTAAAGAAAAAACGACCCCATCTGGCGAAGAAAAAAGTGCTGTTTCACCACGACAACGCACCGGTTTACACGTCTGCCGTTGCCATGGCCAAATTGGTCGAATTACGCTACGAATTGCTGCCCCATCCACCGTATTCTCCAGATTTGGCCCCTTGTGACTTCTTTCTGTTTCCTAATCTGAAAAAATCTCTCGCCGGGAATAGATATGGATCAAATGAGGAGGTCATTGCCGCCACGGAGGCCTATTTTGCAGAGTTTGACAAAAACTATTTTTCGGACGGGTTAAAAAAGTTGGAGCATCGCTGGGCTAAGTGTATCGAACTAAAAGGAGACTATGTTGAAAAATAAATTGCCACTTTTCCTTAATTTTCGTTTACTTTTTGTAGGCTAAGTATTTATTGAATGACCCTCGTAGATAGATGAACACTTTATTGTACTTACTAAAAACTAAAATCAACAGAAATGTTCAATACTGGTATATCGCTTAAAGTGATTTAGGACAACATTAGGATGGATATGAAATATAGATTTTTATGAAAATCATCCCTTATGTCCTTAAGAGTGTGAAAAGTGGTGGTAAAATATATATGAAAAAATACTTACGCGGGCAATTTTTTTTTAAACGTCTATAGGGCTGAGCTGGTGATTACTTCTGATTACGTTCTATCTGCCACTACCACACTCGATGGCAGTAGGTCATTCGGTTTTTTTTCAAGGATACGTACGGAATACCTTTTTTCTGTTATTTATTTTACATCAATTCCAATAGTTGGATGTAGGACTAAAAATATAATTTTGTCTTAACGAGCACCAGTGGTGCCAGTTTAAGTGGGGGTCTTTAAAATAAATATTTTTTATGTCCTTTATTATATAACTGCTTAGGTATCACAAGTTTTTTTTAATGCGAATGGCGATGAAACAAGCTTATGGCCCACGTGATGTTAAGTGGTAACCATCGCATATAACAGAGAATTGTCTCGTAGGTCACGCACCTTAGACGTCGCTTCCACCAACTTGAGGCATACAGGTGTAAAAGCCTGTAATTTCACCGGCAACCATAGTCTTCAAATCGAAACACAGCAATGCTGCTTGGCGACAGGAATCGGTATGGTGGTAGTATTTCACAGGGGCGAGCCATTTAACAAGGAACTCCACTCCTCTTAAACAACTGGGGGAGGTTGGGGAAAATTGATATTAGTTTGCTTCTTCTACGTGACCAAGAAGATTTATTCTACACAAATAGATTACAGACAAAACCATTTAATTTTTTTATTATTAAATAAATTATTATTAAAAATCTGATTTGATGCATGAGATGTAAGATTATGAACAGAACGAACACAGGATACTTTTTGGTGTAATTTAAACTAACCTTGGAAAGTGGACACGTGGACGAAGTTGCGGGCGTTCAGCTAGTAGGTACTTATATAAAAAGTTTAAATTAGGTCAGGTTTCAATACATGCGTATCAGTCATTTGTTATCGGCGTCACAATTCATTGTAATTTCAGAAAAATATGTAATTCTGGCCCCATTATCTGACGTCACATATTTATGAAAATTTCAATGTGACTGCGTGTAGAACACGTGTAGGCAAAACAAAAGTGTCTTGCATTTGGAACAAATTGTGATTATTTTTGAATTGTTTACTCAGTATTGCCTCACACGTAGGCTAAGAATTGTAGGTAGAGAAGTTAAACCTTCTGCCGTTTCATTATAAATAAATAAATATTAAAATAAATATTGGTGGACATTTCACACAGCGCTATCTAAATAAATAAATAAATAAAAAAAAACATTTATTGAGGAACAACAAATATACAGTCATGTGTACAGTTTGAAACGATGATGCCTGTATTAGTATGAAGACTGTGTTACAGACACCAACGCCCTCCTCCTATATATCTATGAGTTCCAATCAGGTAAATGGTACATTTTCAAAAAACTAAACTAAAAATTCTAGTTATTTTCCAACAGACCAGAAGGATCTGTGTGGGTGAATGTATTTGTGAGTGTGTGTGCGTGCGTGTGTGTGTGTGTGTGTGTGTGTGCGTGTGTGTGTGTTTGTGTGAGTGTGTATGTATGTGAGTAATGGAGTGTGTGTAGGCACTATTTGGGAATCTTTAGGAGGTCCTCAGTATCTTCGTAATTTAATGATTTAAGCCACTCTAGACATTTAATCTTACATTTGTTGTGGGGTAGCGGGTAAATGTTAATTTCCTTGTTAACTCTGTTGTACAAGGAAGAGCTAATAAAAAAGAAGTGACGACTTGCCACTGCTGTACGTCGTTGAGCTATTTTGCAAACTAGCTATCTAGCTCAAAACTAAGCAGAACTTGTACTATGGAAACCAGATAACTGATAGAATACTTATATGAGTACTTTTTTTTGTAAAAACTTATAATACATAGAAAAACATCCAGACCCGGTACAAATATTTGTAGATCATGCAAACATTTGTCCCGGGGCGTGAACCGATCCCGCTACCTCCTGCGTCACAGCCGGCTATATGCCCATTGCGCCACGGAGGTCGTAAAATCTAAGAGCCATTGCATTCGCTGTGTGCATATGTGCTTTATTTTTCTCGAATTCCTACATTTTCGTCACGTTCATTTGTGTTGACAATCATTCGTTCTTGTGCCAATTTAGAACAAATATGTTGATAAGAAACTAAACATTAGTTGACACATTTTTTTCTTCATATATATTTAGGCAATCAGATTTTAAACAGTGCTTTACGTACTCTAAGAATATTAATGACCTTCTCCGCCATAATTAATTGTAAGTTTTTTCGTTATCTTGGAAAACTTTGGAGAAACCATTACAAAATGTGAAGCACCTATTAAATTAAAGAAACTAACAGCTGATGAAATATTTGACTAATTTTATAGTGGACGAGTGACGTAAACTTATAATGTCCATTTGGATTTCATAAGAGAGTTTGGAATTTGTTTCTTTTAAATAACTCAAGGATACAAAGTCCCTTTGAAATCCCCATTCAAATACGCTGACCGAAAGATTATGGGGCGTAAGCTGAGCACACGGGCACTCAAATCTCTGCTGAGTTTGGCGTTATCTTGACTAAGCCGAAACTTCAGTATCTTTGTAAAGTATAAGTACTTTACGGAAGAGTCACTTATTTATGAGCTTAGTTATTCATGGCTCTTAGATCTTAGCTCCCTGTAAATGACGTGAATTGAGAAAGTTTTCCTGAGGGGGTAAATCGCAACTTTTGTTGGTTGGTTCCGTGCTCTCTAATAAGATTAGCCTCCTGTGGGTCAATAAACACATGATAAGAGATAACTGATACTGTTCATCACCGTAAATCGTTCAGTCATTCTGTACGATAAAAGTTTTCATACTTTGGTACGTACAGATGTAATGTAAGTAGGTTCGTTAGTCAGCTAGTGAGCTAGTGATGACCGGCCTAAAACCTCCGTCTTAATGCACAATTGAAAATGACACAGCTGTCACCTATCCAACTAGTGACCGCGCGGAACGTTGCTTATGCTGATCTAATAATAACGACTAAAGCTACACTGCGAGCGCTTTCTAGTGAAGTTGTATAATAATATGATATGCTAATAAATCCTTACATAATTTCGAAATGAATTTGATAAGCCTGAATTTATTTGATATATCCACATTCCAATCAATCGATCCATAACCTAATAAAAACGTCTAACAATGCAATAAAATATAACCCATAAAATAGCATGATAAATGTTCTACGCACTATTTATTACCTGACTGGCGAAAGGGGGTTATGATTATCGCGCGTATGGTACTATGTAATACTCCTTATTACCTCGCGTCCTCGTAAAGCCGAGTCACCGTTTGGGTAGATTTAAAAAAGCATGTTCAAAAATTGACGATTCGTAGAGTTTTGTTTTTTGTTGTAAGTAACTTAGACAAGATTTGCACGCCTGTTATAAAGGGCACAAGTGTCAACTTTATTTTGTAAGCATGTGTTTCCTGGTGATCACACTATCACACTAATATTATAAATGCGAAAGTTTGGATGTTTGTTTATTTATATGTTTGTTTGTTACACAATCACGTCGTAACGGCTATACTGATTTCGATGAAATTTAGTATACAGGGTGTGGCGTAATGAGTGGATAATAGGGTACCTGCGGGTAGGGGCCATTGTGGCGGTTCAGAAAAATATTTGTTATGCTCAGTAAAAGTGCCTCGGTTTTCGAGATATTCGACATTTAAGAAATATTTCACCCTTCGTCACTATTTTGGGCGCCAAGACTGCAAATGTAATTTTTTTTTCTATCTGTTTTTTGCATAGTATTCTTGGATAGATGTGCTATCGAATGGAAACTATTATTTTTATAACACATGCACAGTTATGTTTTTAAAATAAGATTTCACTAAAATTTTACTTGCTTTCGTTTGTTTTCCTGACCTTTACCCTTCTGTGGTGTAAAAAAAATGTATGGTCACTTGAATGCCAAATTTAAAAAAAATTAGCCTATTTCATCGAGATTCCGAAATGGTATATTACATGGTATTTCCACAAGTTGATTCAAAAGTAATTCCTATTAAAATGGGTAGAGCTAATTATTATAAAATTACAAATAGTACTAAAATTTACTTCATTACTTAAAATCACCTAAAAACGTTAGTTTAAAATTCGGTAATGAAATAAAACGAAACAAAAAATTTTAAATGCATTTCATTTATTAAATTTACTATTACAAAAGGTGTTCGAAAAGGTCACCACGTGCTCTGATGCATGCTCTGCACCTTTTGATAAAAGATCTTTTAATCCTGTTCGCAATTCTTTGCTCTGTGATTTTCTGAGCAGCTAATCGCACACGCTCCCGTAGCTGGTCCACTGTATTGATTGGGTCTTTATAAACCTTTTCTTTAAGGCATCCCCAGTAAAAAAAGTCCAATGGGTTGAGGTCTGGTGAACGAGGTGGCCACAAAATTGTCCCCAAACGACCGATCCATCGTCGACGATATGTTTCATCGAGGTATTGTCGAACATTTCGGGCGTAATGAGCGGGGCAGCCATCGTGCTGCAGCCACATTCTTCTTCTATCTTCTAATGAAACATCTTCTAATAAAAGTGGAAGTTCGTGCCGTAAAAAATGTAAATACGTTTCTGCAGTCAATGTTCCAGACAATTCGAATGGTCCGATGATTTTGCCATTTAGAATTCCAGTCCATAAATTAATTTTGAACTTGTACTGGGACCTGTCTTCTCTGGCCAAATGAGGGTTTGTACGCTGCCAACTGTGCAGATTGTGCATATTAAAATACCCATCTTTTTTGCACGTGGATTCGTCGCTCCACAAAATTTTATCGAAGAAATCGGGATCAGCGTTCATTTTTCTCAGCATTGTTTGGCAAAATGCAACTCGTGCAGGGTAATCTCTTGGCTGCAAACATTGCACGCGCTGGTAGTGAAAAGGATGTAATTTTTCTCTTTTTCAAATTCGGTGCACTGTTCTTGCTGACATGCCAGTATTAGAGGCTATTACGCGCTCAGATGTGGTCGGATCAGCAGCAATTTCATCAAGTACGTCCTCTTCATTATGTACTTGTGGTCTCCCAGAACTCGTGCCACCGATGCCACTTCCAGGAATTCGACCTTCCATGTAAGCATTGTGTACGCGAATAAACACACGATAATCGGGATGGCGTGCATTGGGAAATCTTTCCCGATACAGTGCTGCTGCTCGATTGGCGTTACCACCACACTCGCCGTAGATTAAATGCATTTGCGCATATTCAGACGCAGTGTATAGCTGAGGCATTGCAATCAATATGCAATACCAAAAACTCCAAGTTACAAAGCAAATCAAGTCCGAGATCACAGCACAAAATCGTTAGGTTCACAAAATTAAGACGTCCAAATCGCTAGGCAAAACAAAGTCCGAAATCACTGCACAAAATCGACGAGTATCAATCCAAAACAGGATAACACGTTGTTGTACGGGAGTAGTATGATAGCACACTGACTCGAAAATCATAAAAATGCGTTACGCGAAACGATAGTTCTCTTTCACTCATAGCATGAAAGAGCAAGATAGACATAGTGTCGATTGCCGCTGGGCCGGGAACCAATCTGTTCCAAGAATTACTAGTAGTTCTGCGAACAGTAGACAATTATTGCTAATAATAGTTAAAAATATTTCTTTAAATTACGCCTTGATAAGTTTGGTAGAAATTAATTTTGAATCAAGTTGTGACAATGATATGTAATATACCATTTTGGAATCTCGATGAAATAGGCTAATTTTTTTAAAGTTTGGCATTCAAGTGACCATACATTTTTTTTACACCACAGAAGGGTAAAGGTCAGGAAAACAAACGAAAGCAAGTAAAATTTTAGTGAAATCTTATTTTAAAAACATAACTGTGCTTGTGTTATAAAAATAATAGTTTCCATTCGATAGCACATCTATCCAAGAATACTATCCAAAAAACAGATAGAAAAAAAAATTTCATTTGCAGTCTTGGCGCCAAAAATAGTGACGAAGGGTGAAATATTTCTTAAATTTCGAAAATGTCGAATATCTCGAAAACCGAGGCACTTTTACTGAGCATAACAAATATTTTTCTGAACCGCCACAATGGCCCCTACCCGCAGGTACCCTATTATCCACTCATTACACCACACCCTGTATACGTAGATTATAATCTGTATTAACACATAGGCTACTTTTTATCCCATAAATCAGGTCGCATGTGATAAAAATGGGGTGTCAAGTCAAGTTGCAACAGCGAGTTTAGCTTTATTTTGACGATCTCCGTGGCTCAGTAGGCGTATAGCCGGCTGAGACGCAGGAGGTAGCGGGTTCGATTCCCGCCGCGGAACATATGTTTGCATAATCTACAAATATTTGTTCCTGGTTTGGATGTTTTTCTATATATTATAAGTATGTATTTACAAAAAAATATATATATATAAGTATTCTATCAGTTAACTGGTTCCCATAGTACAAGCTCTGCTTAGTTTGGGGCTAGATAGCGCTGTGTGAAATGTCCACCAATATTTTCTTTTTTTTTTTATTTCTAGGTTACCTACACATTCAGTAGTATAACGTGTACGAAGTCGCGGGCAACAGCTAGTTGTTATATATAGACAATGGTAATCGCTTAACATGTGGTGGGTCAAGGGACTCTAGGCCTTAAGGTGGTTCGATTCCGAAACAATCAGTGCACATTCAGTAGATAATTGAACAGTGGAAATGCACAATAATATGCTAAACATATGCGTATCGAATTAGTTACGTCTTACTATTGTCGACAAATCAATGAAATTGCATACTATAACAAATATCTAAGTATTCATAATATTCACTTATTTTAAATAAATAAATAAATATTGCTGGACATTTCACACAGCGCTATCTAGGCCCCAAACTAAGCAAAGCTTATACTATGGGAACCAGATAACTGAAAGAATACTTATATACTTTTTTTTTGTAAATACATACTTAGATTATATAGAAAAACACCCAGACACGGAACAAATATCTGTAGATCATGCAAACATTTGTTCCGTGGCGGGAATCGAAGCCGCTACCTCCTGCGTCTCAGCCGGATATACGCCCACTCCTCCTCCGTGGCGCGGTCGTCAAAATGACATTAAAAAAATGCCATTAAAAAAGTATTTTTTTGAGTTCTTATGTTCTCTTATACCGCAGAGATACATTTTTCTAGGGCGGTCGTTTTAGCCGAACTGATAATGATAATATACATACAGGGTGTCCCAGAACTAGTAGGTTATCCTAGTTCCGGATATCCTGTATATAAATTGAAAATATTTGCCAAAAACTGATTGCTGGTGATGAAGGGAGTTAACAGAATACAATAAGACCATTTTTAAAAACTTTGTCTATTTGATTTTCATGAGGTTATCACAAGTTGCTTGATTAAAGTTTTATACTCAGATTAGATGGTAAAAAAGTCGAAAAATGACGGTCCATTAGTAAACTTAACAGGGGCTCACTAGTTAAAAATAAGTTTCTGGCGTACGAAGTCGCGGGCACAGCTAGTCAAAAATAAATTCTCAGAAGTGTTATCTTAGTTTAAAAAGGTCGCCTTTATCGGTTTCACCTACGACAACTGGTATCAGCAGTATTGGATAACCAAGTTTTGTACAGGACCCAGGAGCGTATAAACAAGTTTAGCTCAATTTCGTTTCTTTATTGTACACGAGAAAATTTATTTAAAAAATACAGTATTGTGTAGTTTTGTGTACATAATGTATTAACTATTTACTGTACATTGACTTAAAATTTAACGATTAATTTTAGGCATTGAGTTATTTATTATACTCAAGATTTTTACCAGAACGATAGCGCTCAAAAACCTGCTCATATAAATAAAAACCCGTTATTGCCCTTTCCGAACAGTTATTTATAGACAAACAACCTTTATTCGTTTATGGACATTGTGTATCAATTGGCTAGGTTCAATTAAACAGCTGTAGTGCCATTTATTCAAACTGGTAAAGGCGTATTGACATAAGATTTAACACTAGTAAATTAAACTTACTAATTGTCATAGTTAAATGATAAGTCATAGTTAAAGTATAAATGGTTCCGGATTTACATTACATTAGACTAATCACTAACCAGAAGTAAAATAGTGCCACAAGAAGTCGTTTGGCGACTCCAGGTTGTCCCCCCATGGTGACAGAACCTTTGATTCGCCTTACAAATCATTTTTGATAAAAAGAGTTGGAGCAAATTCATTTAAGTTCTCCTACTTGGCCAAACAAGTTCTTTTGGTACCAATCTAAGAATGTTTCTCCTATACAGGTCGGTACAGAATGAGCGCATGAGCGGTGAAGAATAACGTGTTAGACAATCGAATGAAACGACAGTCGATCCTAATTATTTGTCTGTTGCTAAACGCAACTAAATTCCTCCTCTAGAACAGCTTCCACACTGGCCACGGCAGGTCGTGCCCTAGTGGTAAGTCCTTAAATAGACTTCGCACACAGGTTGGTCGCTGCAGAGTCTGAAAATGGGGGTTCAGGGATCCCAGCCAAACGCAATGCGACTGTGGTAACCCTGCACAGTCGATTAAACACCTGCTAATATGCCCTTTGTGCCCAAACACCTGAACAATGGAAGACTTAAAACCAGACGACCTCCGTGGCGCAGTGGGCGTATAGTCGGCTGAGACGCAAGAGGTAGCGGGTTCGATTCCCGTCACGGAACAAAGGTTTGCATGATCTACAGATATTTGTTCCGTGTCTGGGTGTTTTTCTATATATAATCATAATTATTTACAAAAAAAAGTATATAAGTATTCTATCAGTTATCTAGTTCCCATAGTACAAGCTACGCTTAGTTTGGGGCTAGATAGCGCCGTGTGAAATGTCCAGCAAAAAAAAAAGTTTAAAAATGGTTCTCCTGATGCCATCAATGTAGCCTAATCTAACCTATTTAACACAATATAAGTACGGCTATTGACACGCTAAGAAGAAGAATTATTTGTACTAGATGCCAGTGCACAGTGGTCGCAACTCGACCGTTATTCATTCAGTTTTTTAGCTTAATTTTGGCATTCGCCCCTTCTTCTCCGTATAAACTTTAACTATTCCAGATCTCACACTCCTACTTGTGCGCAATAAGCTTAAAAAGTGGTACTAAGTTTTCTCATCACGTATTAATATATTGATTTAATAAAGCTTTGCAACAACTGCACAAATGTAAAAGGTCAGAATCATGCATAATAGTAGATTATTAAACGAGGGGATAAAGCAGTGTCTTACGTCGCGGGCGCTATATTGAATCCCGGACGTAACGAAGGATTCTAGAGTTAACGCACGAGCGGATCAAGGGAGTTACTAGAATCCTGGGTGCAGAGAGAGATATAAGCACGCCCAAGATGCAGACAGCTTTATCCACGAGAAGAATACTCTTCTTTTCACACTTTCTGCGAGACAATAAAAACCAAATCTATGTTGGTGCATTCTGTGCAGAGGTTAGTTCGATTTACGAATAAGTTCTTATTTTGTGGGTCTCTTTGGTTCAAATTTTAATACAGATGAGGTTCCAAATTCAAATCACTCAATCACAAATGATGCCCGCGAGGGCATAATGAAATTCAGTACAATTTAACTCCCTGCTCAGCCGTAGGCATTTAATCACCTGCTTTCGGTGAGGTTTACATGACATATAATTTGACATTGTCGAGCAGGTTGTTTGAAAAATTAGTTGCCAGGGCTACAAGTTACAATATTTAACTATAGGATAAATAATAATAAATCACAAATTTAATGCAACTAAAATATTATTGTAGCACATATTACATTTATATTATTTATTATATATTTTCCTCTTGTATATATTCACAGATGTTTGCCGTTTAATATGCTCGTATTTATACAGCTTGGGTGAAAGAAAAGTTAGAAATACTGTGACGCATGAATATCAAATCAAAATTATATTTATCTGGATACAGTGGCATCTTTGTATTAATAAACTTGTTGGGCAGATATCACAGTACATTCATATCCCTGGCAGCGCAAACTGTGATAAGACATGGACTAGCGATGTATGGCGTCCTAACTGAGAATAAGAAACTAACCATTTCATGGAAAAAAGTCTTGTCAATATCTACCAGTGTATTGACTATAAGATAATAGACAAGTAATGTACTTGATAGTTAATTTAACCTTTCCTTCGCATCCTGCTTATTGTTGTATATTAAATGTACCTATAATAGCATGTCTGTCATTGTTTATGAACACTTCAAAATGTTCTATACATGAAAGCAAATGACATGAATCGTTACTTCCACGTTTCGAGTACTTAAGGCAAGGGTTGATAAGAAACGAAGAGATTAAACGCTAAGCCATCTATGACCTTGATATTGCTTTTCTCTGTCATTTGTGTGCTCTGTCAGACATTCCATTTGCAATATTATTGTCAAACTGCTGTTTGCAATTTGTTTTGTAATGATAAGAATACCGCATTAGTGTAATGCAAAATGCAAACAATCCGTCTTTGGGAAGATTTTCGGCGCAGCACTACAGTCACGAGCAATAAGATGTAAACAGTATCATGTCACTCTTAGGAGCGCTTACTGACAGACGTCGCGTCGTCGAACAAAACAGCTTTAATGCATTATGTTAATATGGCTCGACTGTATACAGGTTGTGAATCAATCACATTTACAGCGCGTCTAAACTCCGTTAACAGCACGTGTAAAAGTCGTATGCATAGGCTTTTAAAAAGCGACTAGCGTGGTTCCGGCTAACTATAAAAATAATATAATCTTATTTAATTTGTTTCTCTCTCGCTTGACTAACTCTAACACTGGATGATGGCGGCAGGCAGTGACGATGTCCGAGGTACCAGCGCTGCCGACGCCTACAGCGCGCGGCGATTCGGCACGGAAGGCGCGATAACCCTGCAAGTAGTCTACTAACTTACTCGTATGCTCAGGTACCTACTTATGCATGCACTGTACATTATCGGTTCCTGTATAAGAACACGCCTATTTGTTTTATTACCTGAATTAGTTTCAAGAGTGCTTAACCCAGAGGCGGGTTGCCATTTTTCAGCGTATATCACAATCTAGTTTCGTCGGACTTACAAAGCCGACCCGAACGAATACTTAATAATTATGTGCCGAGTAATGCCGACCCGCCTATGTGGATAGCCAGTCTCACGCAGTAAATAAAATATATTCGTAAAAAGATCTTCACCATATTCAACTGCTAAATTGCTATACTCTGAGCGGAGTACATCCAGTCTTGTCTCCACAAGAGAACGGAAACAATTTTTCGGCTTCTTGCTTTAGTTTAGTTAGTTGTAACAAAATGAAACAATGTAACTAACACTTAATAATACTTAAACTACTGTTACGAGCTGAGGGTTCGGGATAAAATAATGGGAAGCAGTCCAACCAAAATAACACTTTTATTCAGCACTAAACGATGAATACACGAACTTGGTCACACGTAATCACAACACACTAATTCACACCACAGTTGCACCACTTAAAGTCACCGAAATGTTCACACGTATAGCTGAATCCAGACTGACTCGGGAGCAACTACTGTTCACGCGAGACCCTTCCCACGTCAGTCCTCCAGGGCCTCGCTGAGACTAACTCACTAAGACTGACTGTCCGGCCATCTCTCCGGCCTATTTATATCGCACACATTTCGACTGTTCGAGAACGATGTCGATCCTTCCAGGAAAGGGTCGGTCCCTCGACACAATGGCCACTCACCATTCTGCGAAACCACAAACAATAGCAACAATAACACAGCAAGACAAAAGCGTTCGAGAAGGTTCGATTATTACTCGTTGTTTAACAGCCTCGGCGTAACACTGCCCCCTCCTAAAACATGCTCGTCCCGAGCATTCTTAGCCCCATATCGCGGCAGCCGATCAACACGAACAATTTTAGGCGCACCTCGCGCTGAAGATGTAGCAACTAGAGGAGCCACATTGCCGTCTCCAGTACTTCAGGACACCCAGAGTCCCTTTCTCATCAGCGATCCCAATTCCAGCCTCCAAAACACGGCTCTCATGATTTCTATCTGTTCTTTCACTTCCTGGAATTCCTTTCCAGATGAACCGAACGATTCCCTCATCAGTCGAGCACGCTCTTATGGCCAACGTCGCTGATCTTCCTGTTGACGACGCTGCTCTTCTTTATCCTGACGTCGCTGTTCCTCTTGCAACCGAGTCTGCTCCACCTGTTCACGTCGCTGTTCCTTCTGCAACCGAGCCTGCTCTTCCTGCTGACGACGCTTCTCTTCTTTATGCTGACGGCGTTCTTCCTCCTGCAACCAAGCCTGCTCTTCCTGCGGACGACGCTTCTCTTCTTTATGCGACGGCGTTCTTCCTCCTGCAACCAAGCCTGCTCTTCTTGCTGACGACGCTGCTCTTTCTTATCCTGACGTCACTGTTCTGCCTGCAACCGAGCCTGCTCTTCTTGCTGACGACGCTGCTCTTCCTTATCTTGACGTCGCTGTTCTTCCTGCAACCGAGCCTGCTCTTCTTCCTGACGTCGCTGTTCTTCCTGCCAACGTCGCTGCTCTTCTTGTTGACGACAAAGCATGGCCATAATAGCAGCAAGATCGCCTGTCACAGGAGCTTGCCTCACGGATGATGATGATGGTGCTCCAATGATTCGGTGGCGGCTGATTCTATCTCCATCGACTGACGACTCTGCCGAGCTTCTTGAACCGGAGAATCTCCAAACCGCCTTTCATCCATTTCCTGTTGTCGTTGACCTCTCGTCCTGACACCGTCCACGTTATCCTTTGGTAGAACCGGCATTATTTTATCCCACTTCTGACACCAAATTGTTACGAACTGAGGGTTCGGGATAAAATAATGGGAAGCAGTCCAACCAAAATAACACTTTTATTCAGCACTAAACGATGAATACACGAACTTGGTCACACGTAATCACAACACACTAATTCACACCACAGTTGCACCACTTAAAGTCACCGAAATGTTCACACGTATAGCTGAATCCAGACTGACTCGGGAGCAACTACTGTTCACGCGAGACCCTTCCCACGTCAGTCCTCCAGGGCCTCGCTGAGACTAACTCACTAAGACTGACTGTCCGGCCATCTCTCCGGCCTATTTATATCGCACACATTTCGACTGTTCGAGAACGATGTCGATCCTTCCAGGAAAGGGTCGGTCCCTCGACACAATGGCCACTCACCATTCTGCGAAACCACAAACAATAGCAACAATAACACAGCAAGACAAAAGCGTTCGAGAAGGTTCGATTATTACTCGTTGTTTAACAGCCTCGGCGTAACACTACTAATCAATCATACGAGCTTACTTATCAGAATCAATTGACCTTATTTTTGTTTTATATCACAAGAGATGCTATTACTACATCAGTAGTGCATTACTTATGACTATCGCTGTTTTATCATTGATTTTAAATCTTTAAACAGATCTATGTTTAAACCATCCCGTATGCAAGGGATGGGTACCTATGTCATACTCGTATTTGCAGAGCCTTTCGTTTTCAATAAAAGGTTGTCTCTGACAGAAATACGTCAACGAGTAAATTTTTTAGTTCGTGGAAACTCGTTACGTCGTTAACTCCTAGATTTTATTTTATTTATTCACAAATAGGAACGCCAACAGCATTCTTATTTTTACACAGACATGAAATTTTAACTCAAGGGCCGATACGTATGCCTATTATAGGCGTACACAACACTGAATTGAGTTAGACAACAGATTTAAAACTAACCCTCTGCTAGGTTTGTCCGTATACATAGTTCATGTCACGAATCGTACACGTCTGTATGTAATGGCAGAAAGACGAAAAGTCACTAGTTGGTGCTGTAATAACTACAGAGGAGGAGAGTATAAAATAAGAGTGCGCAGCAAAAGCTGGAAATAAAGAAAATATAGCCATATGAATTGCATTGCATAGGTATACGAGGCATGCCTTTTAAGTTCTGTCGTTTCCATATTTTCCGGCAATTTTGAATTTGGAACTGTTCTATATTCGAATGTGTTTACATTTTGAATCTCAAAACAGTTGAAAGTATTAGGATTAATGCTATTGTTTAGTCACAGTTTCGATTTGAATCTGTCAGGTCACGTACGAAAATGAATCTTTCTAAGGAAAATGTTCGTGCAATAATTTTCTACAACTTTAGAAGAGGCCTGACACGGCTTCAGTGTTTAGAAGAGCTAACATCTGTGTTCAGTGATGTAGCCCCATGTCTGCGGACTGTCGAACGCTGGTATTTAGAATTCCAGCGTGGACATACTAGTGTTAGTGACAGATTTCGCGAAGGACGCCCAAAATCCGCCTTCACTGAAGATAACATCATTGCTGTGAGACAACTAATTCTCGAAGATCGTCATGTGACGTATCGAGAGATAGAGGCTCTATTAGGCATCTCAGGGACAACCATTCAGAAGATCTTGCATGAAGCGCTTGGTGTGAGAAAGCTAGTTTGCCGTTGGATACCGCATCTGCTTTCTGACGATCACAAGGCGGCCCGCGTCAGATGGTGTAAGAAAACTCTGCAAAGGTTCAACCGAGGGGAGTCAAATCACGTCTACGACATCATAAGTGGTGACGAATCTTGGATCTATGCCTACGATCCTGATTCCAAACAATAATCTACAATCTGGGTCTTTCAAGACGAGCCAAAGCCGACTAAAGTTGTTCGTTCTCGAAGCACTTCAAAGAAGATGGTGGCCACGTTCGTTGGAAAAACCGGCCATGTTGCGACTATTGCACTTGAAGATCGTAGAACGGTTAACGCAGAGTGGTATACTACAGTTTGTTTACCACAAGTCATCGCCGAACTTCGAAAATCTAACTCAAAGCGACGCATCATTCTGCACCACGACAACGCAAGCTCACACAGCGCTCGTCAAACGATTGAGTATTTGAAGCAGGAAAAAGTAGAAATTCTTGACCATCCTCCATACAGTCCTGACCTAAGCCCTAACGATTTCTTTACATTTCCTAAAATTAAGAAAAGTCTTCGTGGTCAAAGGTTCCAGTCCGGTGAAGAAGCAGTCGACGCTTTCAAGTCAGCCATTTTGAACACCCCCACTTTAGAGTGGAATAAATGTTATAATAACTGGTTTGAGCGAATGGAAAAGTGTATTAAGCTACGCGGTGAATACTTTGAAAAACAATAAAAAGTACTATAAGGTTCTAGTTGTGTTTTTTTCTTCAAACGACAAAACTTAAAAGGCATGCCTCGTATTCATGTAATCTTTCCACAAACACAAGTATGCGATCGAAATAATCTACTGCCATAATGGTTTTTGTTCGTTCATATTTACTTTCGATCTAATCGCTCTTCAAAAATGCGGGCGGGAGACCCGTGGCATGCTCAGAGCTCAAGACTCGTGTCGGCAACTATTCCTAGGTGTTAGTTCTCCTAAGCTTACGGCATCTATTTACGATCTGGTTGTTTTTTAACTATGCCATCAACCCATCACGTTTCTATAGCAACTCTTAGGCCACCATTAATCTACAATCAGTTCCGATAGGTGAAATACCTAAGCCCTAAGGTGAATGTTGGCCTAAGAGTGGCTATAGAAACGTGATGGGTTGATATCTATCAATAACTTCATCTGAACTAAAAGGGAGTGTTAGTGACTGAATAATGTATTATTACAAAGCATGACGGATGTTTATAATTGCCTGTACGCTTAGTTATGAAGCGATAATACTCACTTCAGGGTATTTATACGAGTTGAATACCTTTAATAGTGCTTTTATATCAACAATTTTATGAGCAATCAGTTTCTGTTTTTAATGAGGGGTTTTCACGAGCATTTATTTATAACTGCTATCACATAGCGTTGCTTTATCTTATGCTGAAAGTGAAATGGCAATTTTAATTGCCGTGCCAACATTATTTGTTGAGGAACTTGGTATGAAAACATAAAATGTGTTTGTTGGACTGACGAAGTGAGATAGTTTTAGACAAATTTTGATATTGTGTCTTTGAGATTTTGGCGCCATATTTCTCTAGTTAGAATTATATAGTTTTTTTACCCTAAATGAAAAGCTCTCAAGAGATATTTACAGGGCATTGCCATATGATTGCCACTAACTGCAAACGACAACCTTGAGGGTCTAAGTACAGTTGTGCCGACAGGTCTAAAATAGTCTATTAAACAAATTTCAACATACGTTTACCTACCCCAAAGACCCCTTATGTCCGTTTTCACTAACCCTAGGAGACACCTAAATTAGATGCCTAAATAAAAAACCAACCTTAAGGTGATGACTAGAGACGTTAGGCGTTGCCTAACGCTAGGCAAATGCTAGACAACTCACTAAACTGATAGATGGGTTTGTGTCAGTTATAGTCTGCCTTTTCACTTGTAAGTTGCATGATAAAATGTGTGAAAAAATTAGGCAACTCTTGCTTTAGGATTCAACTATTGAAAATCGATTGGTGAAACGAAAGTTTATTGTATTAAGGATGGGCTTACATTAGGCTTTACTTAGTTAGGCGTCTCTTTGTTCATGGTTAGTGAAGTTTATGAACTGGTTTAGGTCATACTTAGTAAAAGTTACGAGTACTGTTGGCCTCTTTACCAAAAGTGTTTATCGTTTGTTTAACTAATATGCGTTATTTCTTTCGCAGGGTGTTCGCGCATTGTAACCAGAGTTCCCTCAAGGATTAACGGATAACTGTATCCACAGCGTTTCACTTTCAAAATGTATTGTTTGTACTCACAATATTATACTTTCTGCCAATGTGCCACTTAAATTAATCAAGTACCATGATAATAGGTTTATTATCATAATAGTTATGTTTGTTCTTGAGACGAGGTATTATTGTATGTGAAATAACCCGTAACAGTTAAATTGTAAATCGTGGAGTGGAATATTGGAAACGGTATATTATTTACCATGATTTAAGTGTTTTGCACATACCCAACATTTAGACGCTGATCAAAGCGCATGTAACTGCGCGAAAATATCGAGCCTCTGAATCTCGGAAAGCATGATTAGTATCCCGTTTTGCATCCCATTGCATGTATTAAAACATCCGTTAAAATATGCCTGAGAATCCACGTGACTTTACAATGGCTAACGTGTTATGATTAAACGAAGTGTTCAAAGTATCTTATTTACACTTGGCACAATAAGAGTCGCTGTTTTAAAATCTAATACAAGACAATCGCGTTTACCTCTATAATCATTTTGATTTCGAGCCCTAATACAATCTGTCACCGCTTTCACGACATTAATTTAAAACACACATGCAGAATCGTATTAACTACTTTTAGAGATTGGTTTAATATCTGTAGTTTAAATATTTATCCAGTTATCGATACATTTCCAATAAACAATTTTTAATGTAAATCGGTGGCGAATTTGCGTCGATGCCGCTTATTCAGTTTAACAGGTACCTACTTACACGAAGAATAAATATGATTTGTTTACCTATTTTATACAGGCTGTTTCATTGATATTTTAGGATTTGAACTAATTCATGGTAACGAATTTGAAAAAAAAAAACTACATTACAACAATACTAGCCATCAACCCTACCCGTGATTTAAATTAATGTCGTGTCGGTGACACGCAGTATACGTGAAATTACTACAATTATTACTTATTATTAGGTTATTACTACAACCTAGGGATCTTCAAGTCCCGAGTGAATAGGTTTCTTCTAGGCAAGCGTGTACCATCGTAGACTGCATCATCGCTTACCATCAGGCGAGATAGTGGTCAAACGCGAGCCTATAATTTATTAAAAAAAAAAAAATGGTGCTCCCACACAGCAGTTATATATCTACTTAATGTTATATAACATTTGTTTGAGGTTTTCCCGTTAAGCTACGACATGGTACGCTTCAAGAAGAAGTAAAGAGATTTGTACAGGATAAACGAACGCATCGACAATACCGCGGGCGTTGCCGGTGTCTATAGGCGACGGTGACCGCTTACCATCAGGTGAACCGTAAGCCTGCATCCTCACAAATATAAAAGTAATATCTTTTCGTTTTATAACATTTTATCTATTACATTTAGACAAATGTTACTGTTTTATATAAAGTTATATAACTGTTCTGTGGAAGCACCATATGACCAGATCTAATGACACAAAAGATTGATAGAACCCAGCAACCACTAATAAGAGGTTTAGTTCGCCACCAAGTTCATTTTAAAGTATTGTTTTGTAATCTAAAGAAGTTGTGCTTGTTTGTGCTAATAGTATAAGCTTAGTGTGAGCGCTTTCGGGTCCTTTTTCGTTTTCAATTGCCATATCTCTAGGGCAGTAGATCCTAATTAGATTTTCCTGAATACCACTAACGGAAAGACAAACTCGAGTAAACCTAGTATGCGAAATGATAAATAAATATTACCTCGTTTGTTACTGATTGAATGAGTTATATTATCAAGAAATTGAAACGTATACCCTTGAAGCAATCTCACGTAACCTTGGGAGTACAGAACCACTAATTGGGAACCAATGCATCTCGTCTCATAGAACAAACTTTCAAGTCTAGTACAATATACGATATTATTCATATATCATTGTAATATTTCTTATTTCTGCTGCTGTACGCTAAATTGAGCAGCCAGTCTACTGCGTGTGCGATAGCGCATCACCACCGAATATTAAAATAATGCGGTTAGTATTTTATGATAACGAATGTACTGTCAACTCTCGTAAGGGGGCGTCCATTAATTACGTGAGGCGTTGTTGATGATTTTTTGATCCCCCCTCCCCCCTGGTGAGATGTCGCAAGATTTGGTTCAACCCCCTCCCCCACCCCTTATCTCACGTGAGATTTTTCAAAATTTGTATTCATAGGATAAATGCGTTGGACTTATTTAAAAAACACAATTGTATTTATTGATCGAGCGAAGCGAGATCTACAAATCAACTTGGGCAAATCGGCGTTGTATGTATGTATGTATGTTTGTGTGTGCGAGAATAACTTTCGAAGCGTTGATCCGATCCTTGTGAAATTTGATACATAAGTAGCTAGTGATGGCACAATATTGGTGTGACTAAATTAGCTATAAATGTTGGGGGGTTGTTGAGATATTGGGGTTCAAGAGGGATAAAAACAATGAAAATTAGACTATTAAATCAAATGAGACGTCATATGAAAGATCTTCATTAGTACATTTCGACCCTGTTTTTATTTTTTCGTAAAGTTATATTGTTTTTGTGTTATTAGCCATAATAAAAACCAAACTTTGACAAATTTCACAGGGTACACCAGTGATCCCACAGTGCTGTTATTTGGTATGCGTGTAGCTTAAGTATCACAAATATAGGCAAAAGTCTGAAATACAGAAAAACTGCAATTTGTACCCAAAAAAGAAAACTAATTCATATGAACTCCCGTTACCTCTAATTTGAATGAAACTGTAGGTCAAGTAAGTTGGTTATTTATTTTGTGGCACTATTTTATTACTCAAAGATTAAGGCCGGCTTGCACAACAATCCCTAAACGTATTTAGCGACTAAACATGTTTAAATTTTACGTATTTGTATGATTTGACAACTCTTTAACACCAAGAGTGGCTCTTCCCATACCAAAGCACTAACCACGCAGGGAGAGAAGCGCGAAAGCTAGCTTTATCGCTTAACCTCACTCAGCTGGTCTAAGGAGCAACGCGGGTTCCTGATGTTGTCGGCCAAATAGCCAACTGCTTTGACCTTCTACTGAAAACTGATCCAGACCGCTACTCTACTCCGTGTCGGTTTCATCACCGTTGGGTAGCTCCGACCATTGTCTGGTGAAATCTGTATCTCTCTACTCCCCGCCCGATCTTAGCCCTAAAGGCAAGCAAGAGTATGGCGGTACAAGTCAGCTGATTGGGATGAACTGCGTGCATTCTTCGTATCACTTTCTTGGCAGCAAGTCTGCTTCTCCTCGGATGATCCTTCAGATTGCGCGGATGCTGTGACAGATGTGCTGCGCCAAGGGATGGAATATTTAATCCCATTCTCTGACGTAACAATGGCAGGCAAAGCTCAACCTTGGTTCGAGGCCGAATGTAGACGCACTGAAACGCAGAAGCATGAGGCATACCTGGCATGGGTTGATGCTCGAAACCGCAAAACAAAAGACCTATCTAAGAAAAAGACAGCTTATAACAAAGCTGCCAAGTCCTGCAAGAAGGCTTTACGGAAGGTTCGATTTTACCACATAGCTCGAATAGGGAACAAATTGGCGTCGTACCCATCGGGCAGCAAAGCTTTTTGGTCCCTGGCTAAAGCGGTTCAATCGAACTTCTGTCGCCCCTCACTAGCTCCACTGCTGAAACCTGACGGCACTCTAGCCCATACCGCTGAAAAGAAAGCGAATTTGTTCGCCAATCTTTTTGCGGAATCTTCTCGTCTAGATGCTGCAAGCGGGGTACCTCCGAGTCTACCGGATGGTGGGGTGTTTATGCCGGAAATCCACATACGTCAGACCGAGGTTCGAAAAGCGATGCAGAATCTGGACGTGAACAAAGCCAGTGGGCTTTGTTCACGTCCAGATTCTGATGTCCTGTCGGTATTCCGGCAGTTGTTCTTAAATTATGCGCGCCTGAGCTCGCTCCTGTACTGACACGCCTCTTTGTGAAGTCCAGACTTCACAGAGCGGCGAAAGAGGCGTGACAGTAAGTGTCAGACAAGAATGCCGGAATTCCACATACGTCAGACCGAGATTCTGATGCCCTGTCGGTATTCCGGCAGTTCTATCTGGACGTGAACAAAGCCCACTGGCTTTGGCAAGTGTCAGACAAGTGCCGAAATCCTGGAAGCTTGCAAACGTGCAGCCAGTGCCTAAAAAAGGTAGTCGTGCCGATCCCTGTAACTGCAGGCCCATCTCGGTCACGTCCGTCATCTGTAAGATTATGGAACATGTACTGAACAACAGGCTCCTGGCACACCTAGAAACGCATAACCTCCTCAGTGATCGACAATATGGCTTTCGCCGAAATCGGTCCACTGGGGACCTTCTAGCGTATGCCATGCACATATGGAGCGAGGCCGTTGAGAAACACGGAGAAGCACTAGCTGTTTCTCTTGATATCTCAAAGGCTTTTGATAGGGTCTGGCATGATAGCCTTATTAGTAAACTTCCATCGTACGGTCTGCCCACTGGTCTATGTGTCTGGATATCGGACTTCTTGAGGGACCGTTCGATACGAGTCGTCGTTGATGGCTGCTCGTCCGATCAATTGGCGATTAACGCTGGGGTCCCCCAGGGGTCAGTACTTTCCGGAACTCTTTTCTTGCTGCATATCAATGATATGCTAAAACCCGGAACCTATGGGTATGCAGATGATAGCATAGTTGTGGAGAGCTATACATCTAGTGCACGAGCCAGTGGAGCGCAGATTCAGTCACTCAGGGAGGCCATGGTCGAGCGCCTAAACATGTCCTTGAAGGCAATCTCCGACTGGGGTGATGCCAATCTGGTCAAGTTCAATGCGAATAAGACCCAGGCTTGTCTGTTCTCCGCAAAACGTAGTCAATTTATTCTGACTCCTACTTTCCGGAATGTGTCCGTGCCGATATCTGACCACCTCGAGCTTCTTTGTATCTCATTAACTCCGACTCTCAATTTCGGCTCCTACATTAGAGTCGAAAGCCCAGTTGACAGCTAAAAAGCTTGGTATACTCGCAAAGGTGAGGCACTACTTCACACCAGGACAGTTGCTCAATTTGTACCAAGCACAAGTCCGATCGTGTTTGGAGTACTGTTCTCACCTCTGGGACAGATCAGCGAAGTACCAACTTAAAGCTCTGGAATCGATTGAGAGAAGAGCCAGGAAGCTCATAGGCAACGATGAGCTAGTTGATGCAAGGCTCCTCAGCCTGGAGCATCGACGAAAGGTTGCTAGCCTCTTAGTTTTTTATCGAGTAAATTTTGGAGAGTGTGCGGCGGAACTTTTCAACCTAATCCCACCATCTCCATTCTATCATCGGACAACCAGACGCTCTGCGGTACGCCACCGCTATATGGTAGAAGTACCTCCCATTCGCACAAAGCGGTTCCCTTCGATCTTTATTATGCGCACCGCCAAGGAGTGGAATGCCTTGCTAGAGTCTGTGTTTCCTGATAGCTACAACCTGGGTATCTTTAAGTCGCCAGTGAATAGGTTTCTTCTAGGCAAGCGTGTACCATTGTAGACTGCATCATCGCTTGCCATCAGGCGAGATAGTGGTCAAACGGAAGCCTATAATATATAAATACGTTTAGGCATAGTTGCGCGTGTCGCCCTAAGAATATTTGTTTTTGTGTTTTGGGAGACTCGCGAGATCTCAGTTCGAGGCGAACCACTACTTATTTTTAGTTCAGCCTAGTATTCAAGATTGCTTCCCTCAAATAAATTACGTGATATTTGCCGAGATCCCCCCTCACCCACACGTGATATTGGGCGAGATTCGGCTCGACGTCCCTCCCTGAACACCTCACGTAATTAATGGATGCCCCCTAATCAATAACGTTGATCAAAAACTTAGTGAAAGGAGAACATTTTGTATAGTCATCCGCCTGTTGCTTCACTCTTATAACTACAGATGATGAATATACTGTCTTAATCTACGTCGTAATCGTTTATAATTCAACTACTATACATCCCATTTTGTAATTACACATTTTTATTAGAAAATTTTGTATATAAACGAATGCAATGACATACCATATTCTAAATTAGTTTATTCATCGAGTAGCTTGCTTACTCGATTAGTTAATCTAATAATTTTGATGATAATCAAGATCTGCGCTATTTACCTACTCGTAGGTTAGGTTAGTCAGATTTATTATCTTAAATGCGCTTAGCTCATGTCCACTGTTAGACTGGCTAGTGAGCTTAAAGAAATCTATACGCAACGTTTTCTATCCGATTTCAAATGACCTTCTAAACCTTTAATACTTAGTATCATCATTACCATAAAATTATATTTTGTATAATCTGAGATTTTGTACGATTGAGTATTTACGCTGGCGTAAGATCTAGCGCTTCGCGTCTGAACTGACTGCCTATTCCATGCATTCCCCTAGCTTATCAATCATATGAGGAAAAATTGGAAAATCTGTATAAATATCCAGCTTGAAGGAAAAATATATTCTCCTGGGTTATGGATGATGTTTTTTTCCTTTATTCTCGATATTTTTTCTACAATTTTGTAGCTATAACTTCCATGATCTATTTTACTAAGAGAACTGCATACCAAGCGCCTTTCTATACAATAAGGGCTAGCGGCTGAAATGCCGGGGGTAATGTAGGGAATATGTGCCACTGATAGCTGATTGATGCAGGAACTGTTTACTTTTTATATATCAAGCGGGCTGCTAATGTATTTACTACCCATCCCAGTAGTTCAACCTATACTGTTACATAATTAAGTACAATTAATTATCTAGCGTAAATCTATTCGTGACCAATAGCGTTCACCTTATTTCAATGTAGAAATTTACAAAATATGACTGTTGTTATACAAAATATAAGAATCCTATATTTTTTTATTTAGCTAATCTGTCGTTAGGATATATTATTGTGTAATCTACTGTTTGGTGTTCAAAGTAAATTCGTAATGTGACGTAAATTAACGTCTGTTTTTCTAAAAAAATATATATATAATGTGTAGTTTATATGGATTGTGTGAACGTTACTTGTGTCATCATATGCATTTATTGTTTTATTTCCTGTCTGACTATATTATAGTCCAGGCAACGTAGACATAGAAGAAGGCTTTCACTACAAAAAGTCAAGTTCATATTTGGTAGATTTGAAAAGTCTGGTGTCCTGATATTCAGAGTTTGCGACCTTGAGAGAACGCCGTTTGCGACGCCTATTGGCAAAATGGTACCAGAAACCAGTTTTTCGAGGATATGTTCACTCGAATGCCACCCATACCTGAGGGCTTAGCCAAGTTACAGCCGCTTAGCGATGACGCTAGTCGATCATGTATCCAAAATTGAAAAATGTAAGTCCAAACATGTATGGGATTTGACACATGCTATTTCTATAGCATATCACGTGATATATCGACAACAAACCTATGTAGAAATCGAATCTATTCGAAGCGAATGTAACTTGGCTATGGGCCCTGAGGGCTTAGCCAAGTTACAGTCGATTAGCGATGACGCTAGTCGATACGTCCGAAAATGTATGGGATTTGACACATGCTATAGAAATACTACGTCATTCAGCGACAACAAATGTATGTAGAAATCGAATAGATTCGTGGCGAATGTAATTTGGCTACGGGCCCTGAGGGCTTAGCCAAGTTACAGTCGATTAGCGATGACGCTAGTCGATACGTCCGCAAATGTATGGGATTTGACACATGCTATAGAAATATTACGTCATTCAGCGACAACAAATGTATGTAGAAATCGAATAGATTCGTGGCGAATGACATTTGGCTACGGGCCCTGGTCTACATACCACTTTGCCGTACCAAACGATTTGTTGAAATGAAATTTATTTGCCAGAAGCATGGTGAATAAGTTGATACAGCTATATAGGTAGGTTTCACATACTTCACCGATTATCAGCTTGCAAATTACAGTTACATAAAATTAATTCAATTATCATAAAGATTCTTCAATTTAATAAAAATCAATCAATATTATCATCAAGTATCGTAAAGCCCATAAAATGATCAATAAAAAATAAAAATTTATAAATAAAAATTACTATATGTCAGAATTTCATGTCAAAGAAATCATTAATCATATAGTAACTTTTGTGAACTAGCCACCCGTACAGCTTTGTCTTGAATTGTTTATTAGGTAATTCTCTTAGGTCCCTTGGTATTTTATGTATGTATATAGTATATATTTTAATTGTAATTACATAACAATTCTTACTTATATGTGCCGATTTACAGATTGTTAAGATGAGCCCTTTTTTATAATAGATGTCAAGTTATCGGCATAACGATTGAAGACATTACTATTCTCCTTTCAAAAAGTGCAGCTTGAAATGTGTTTCAACTTTTCTTGTTAGCATCTGTACAAAATCTACCTAATTTGAACTTTCCTTGACCTTTTGTAAGTCAGATCCTATCTACCCATTGCCTGGACTAATATTTCAAATTCAAAATTGCAATTTAATTACCTAATATATTTTTGAACTATAATATGATTATAGTTCAGCTTTGTGTGACGTTTTCCAATATTAAATTTGTTCTGAATGCACCCAAAATTTTTTTGAGATCGAGATTTGAGTAAGATTTCGTAATCTTTATTAATACATACTTGAATCTCGCGTTCTATTGTTAAATTAAATTTATTTGTAGCACATAATTAACAGGTTCTGTTTAGAACTGGTATAATTAAATTGTGAATTTCGTTACAAAGTCGAACTATGTCCACCTATAAGTAGTTATGTATATGATAAGAGTAACGTTTTTGTATTATTATCATTTTGTCAGCATTTTGTAATATGTCATCGACGGCTCTTAGTGCCATAATTTACAGTTTTCATTGATTTATATTTTTTTATTTGTTTATTAGCCTAAGCTATGGAATACTAATGAGAGATATATTTTTATTAATTTATTTTGCCTAATGTTGAAACAGAGTAATAGCATTTTTAGCATAACTTAGTTAATAATTATTATTTTTTTGTTCGATCGTTTAACCTTATTATTTGATTCGAATGGTATGCCATTTTAATTAAATTCCACCTCACTATGTATACCAATTAGGTAGGTAATTATTAATTTAATTATTCGATTTATGTTTTATTTTACAGAATGAATGAAATACCATAGTGGAGGGTTTGTTTAACGAATGTACACCTTGGTTGAAAGGTGTAGGAACTGGCAAATGAAAAAATCCACATAAATAGTGTCAAAGTAATGTTTATTTGACCGACAGTGGCGCCCTCCAAATATTTCTACACTTTCGAACAAACCTTCGATTATCCGCATTATTTTTCGGTTGATTGGATTAGTGCGGTGGAACATAATTAAACCGCTCCATTTGTAAGCTTCGAATGAAAAATAGGGTCGACATCTGATAAGAAATTGATGCACTGAGAGTAGCACAATTATTTCTTTATTACGAGTGGTATCACTATTTTCCATTACTTATGCATGTGTATTGACGTGGTTTTTATTAATGTATTCAATAAAAATTATGCGAAATTGAGTTGTTTTATTTGAACTAGTGGCCCATCATCATCATAATTAAGCCATGGGCGTTGACTGCTGAACGTGGCCCCTGTATTCGTTTTGAGTGTCCTGAATGGCTCACAGCTACCGCTATGGCCATCTATTGGGGGACCGTCCTACATTGCTTTTCAGTGCGTGGTCTTGCATAAATTAAAAAATTAATTTAATAAATATACAACCAAGTCACAAAGCCTATTTGATCGAGCGAAGCGAGATCTCCAAATCAACTTGAGCAAATTGGCGTTGTATGTATATTTGTTTGTCCGAGTATAACTTTCGACACGTTGATTCGATCATCGTGAAATTTGATACATAAGTAGGTAGTGATGGCACAATTTTAGTCTGACTAAATGAGCTAAAAATGTTGGGGGACTGTTGAGATTCAAGATGTTGGGGTTCAAGAGGGTAAAAAAAATGAAAATGAGACTTTCACGTCAAATGAAAGGTCTTCGTTAGTACATTTCGACTCCGTTTTTATTTTTAGTAAAGTCTATGCAGTTTTTTAGTTATTAGCCATAATAAAAACTGAACTTTGACAAAATTCGCAGGGTACACCAGTGACCCCACAGTGCTAAAATTTGGTATGCGTGTAGATGAAGTGACACAGATATAGGTAAAAGTCTGAAATCCAGAATAACTGCAATTTGTACCCCAAAAAAGAGTAACCAATTAACATGAACTCCCGTTACCTGTAATTTGAATGAAACTGCAGGTCAAGTAATTTGGTTTATTTCGTGGCACTATTTTGATAATCAAAGATAATTTTTTTTTTATTATTATGTGAGACTCGCGAGATCTCAGTTCGGAGCGAACCACTAGTTAGTGTACATAGTAAATAATCGAGGAATGAAGTGTTGGAAGTTGGGTTAAGACCGACATTCAATGAAAGAAATACATATGCGAACTAATAAATGATTTATTGTTGATTACTACTAAAAAGCTAACCACTTAAGAAATTCTAGCATCTCACTGTAATCAAATAATGAGATCATCTTAACTAATGCTTTTATTCTAATTTAACATTGGCACGAACTAAACTTTGCAAAAGATATAAGTACACTGCTTATAAATTAATTACGCAATACATGGACATCTTGATGTGGTAAATTATACAACCCACAAGCGATGTATGGGTTCTTCGACGAGTGTTTACCAGTCGACACCTTTGCGAACATTAGGCTTACATGTACCTGCAACCAAAACGAACAATTGTAAAACTATTCACGAACATATTCGGGTAATGTACTTGGGATTAATTTGATACTTTAACAGTTTGTAGTTTCAAAACAGATGCCATATTATTGTTATGGCTATTTACCTATAGTTATCTATTTCACTTATTTGTTTACACAATTAGTAATAAGTAGGTACTTAGGATGATTCCTTTGTTTTAGGAATATAATAAATTTGTTAAAATATATACCTAATACATATTAGGTATATATATTTAGCTAAGTAGGTACCTAAGTATAAAAAGGAGTTCCAGTATAATAAATTACTTATTTAAAATATGTGGTAGGAATGCGACTTTTAAAAAATAATTATATATTATGAAAAAGAAACTGATTGATTAAATAGGTTCCTACCTACATAACTATGATTTATCTTAGACGCCTCGGCAACTTTCAGGTTTCCGAATTAGTACAAATAATAGAATAGTTAAAAATATTCTATTTGATGTAAAATTAAATCCATACTAAATATTAATAATTCATAAAATTTAAAATTCAAAAATAAAATGCAATAAGTTAAATACAATTAATAATAATATAGTAATAGTAGATTATTAAACGAGGGGATAAAGTAGTGTCTTGCGTCACGGGCGCTCTATTGAATCCAGAACGTAACGAAGGATTCTAGAGTTAACTCACGAGCGGAGCGAGAGAGTTACTAGAATCTTGAGTGCAGAGAGGGATATAAGCACGCCCAAGATGCAGACAGCTTTATCCACGAGGAGAATACTCTACTTTTCACACGAGACAATAAAAACTAAATCTGGGCTGGTGCATTATGTGCAGAGGTTAGTTCGATTTACTAATAAGTTCTTATTGTGTGGGTCTCTTTGGTTAAAACATTATGCAACCAATGTCCGGCTAGTCACCGTCAGCCACCGGACTAGCGAGCTTCTATCAAAGGCGGTAGCCTGTAGGTGCGGTTACAGTATTTGTATTGTGTCCCAAAAACATGTGTCAAGCGGAAGTCAGGAGGTAGAGCACCTCTACTAGGGCTACCCGAATCATCCCATGTACCTACCTATGGCCTACCAATTCGAACAGTTCCGGTTCTGTAGAAACTATGGTTATTTTAGCGCAAAAATAATGACCATGATGAAGAATTTCGATTAACCCAATGAGATTTTTAGAAAAGATAGCCGTTAAAATGAGTTAGTTTCTGAAGACAGAAAGAAAATTAGGGTTTTTTTAGTACTTAGTAGGTAATGTAACGTATAAAGCGATAATTGTAAACATTCATTTCCGCGTTTGTGGCAGTATTTATTCACCGAGGTTAAACGGAGAAGAGATGTAACTATAAAGTTAAATCAAAATCATCCAACGGGCACAACTGCGTTTAAAATGGTAAACTTAATGTCATATATACTTGCATTTCTATTGGTGTTTTATGATGAAATGTCAGGCGACAGAGCACGTGTGTGTGTTGCGGTTACCTCTGCCTATATCAATAAAATTGCATTGCCTTACACATTACGTCCAAAATTTGACCTATGTGCGACCGTCATCCTCAGATATACTTGACAGACATGGTACCACTTGATTATTTTGACATGATCGTATAGGTATACTTATTACTAGGTACATAATATAAATATGTTAGTACACATCTCCACATCGCCCAGCTTCGGTGACTACCGGTCGTATTCTTGAAATGCACGGGCCATATATTATGCAAGTATGTAAATTACCTAATTAACTATTACCTACTATCAATGGAGCCAACATAGACATACGTAGATACCTATCTAATAAATTCGGGATGAGAATACGTTATTGGTAATATATATTTTATAAGATTGTATTACTCAAAGTACAAGTATTAACTAGATTCTGCGAGTTTTATTCTGTCACAACACTTTACCTTGGTTTTAACTTGTTTAGTTCCTATATAATAAATTAATTAATGTGGTAAGTACGTAGGTTAGACTGGGTTCAATCGAAACACGGATCAATTAAAACAAGTTGATTAAACTTTTATTTAGGTGTATCTCTTTTCTTCTCTCTCACGACTCTTCGACATTAAAATAAGTATTTTGCATATTGTTCCAAAACTATTGTTTATTCGTGGGTGTAGTTTAATACTATCGTTACTATAAACCTCATCTGCCTATGAATATCCTAGTAAATTTTATTGTAGTCTGTTGTAGGTGCTTCACATATTTAGGTTTTCTGCTATTTGGTAAACTTTTTGAAGCGATTGGGGGCAGTTGAAATAAACGATTTAGGATCCATTCCAACGTATTTACTTAAAAAAACACGTTTCAATTGATCCCGGCACCATACCAAATAAACGAACTGCGACAAGGCAGCTCTACTCTATTAGATACAAAAAGAGAGAAAATTGCAATGATGCTCATTATTTCACACAGATACCTAGATAAACATAATTGCACAAAGTAAATATATCTGTACATGGGCGAATCTTATCAAACGAAACTAGCTAAGTAAATAACAATAAAAAGTTGCTGAGAACTAAACATATAAAACTGGAATTAGAATCAGTACAACTGAGAATATTTTAATTAAACATATTTTATTCAGAACGAACATACTTTTTGTACACATCACTATCAGAGTAAAACACCGCAAAAAATTTCCAAGGTTTTCTAAATATCTTCTCATTTAAGAGATTTATTAATCACAATCATTAGTGCTAACATATTAAAAGATAGTCTAGGTATAAATTAAGCACATTACGAAACAAATAGGATATAAAATTAAATCACACTAACCGATATTCTCAAAAACGTTTCAATTGACCCCAGCATACCCTACGGTATTAGTAAACGAAGATAAATGGCTGGCATTCGCTTTCAATTGAGTTAGGCTATGCATAGTGAAACTACGTTTTTAATTAGTTAATTAATTTAGCTGGTTATAAAAACTGACTTCAATAATGGATCATGTATTTTTTATTGTTGCACCGAGGTATACATATTGTCCCATTAAATGGCTAATCCAAATATAATAACTAAGTACTTAGGTAGGTAAATGTTCACGTATTTAAGTACATTTAGTTCTCTATTTTTACTAATGAATAAAGCATCTACCACATAATATACCTAACCTACATACACGTTACAATAATGAAGTCAGTTTTTGTAGCAGAAACTGCTTACTTCGATAACAGTCAAATTCCTACTAATTTACATCACAATGATTACAGTACAAAATACGAATTACCTATACATTTATAAGTACAATAAAAGTAATGACAAGTCCGCCACCATACATAACATAATTTGACATTATAGGTACTAGCCTTTGATTTAGCCCAGTTATAGTCCACTTGGCACCAAGACGCGATGAATTACACTGTATGTAAAAAAAACATATTTACTAGGGTATTTACAAAGAGTAATTAAAACAACTAGTTTGCAACCAACATTATGTATTTCAATGTGAACACTGGGCTATATAATATTTAAACAAAATAAACTAATTAATAGTTAATCAGGTCAAACAATTTAAAATTATGGGTACTAGATTTCTTGTACTCTCCATTGATTATTACAGAAAACTCTTGTCTTACTAATATAATGGTAACAAAATGCGATTCTATCGCTATTTATATTTAGAACATAGTGTATAAAGGAAGAATACTTAACAAGTACTTATTAAAATTATGTTTTAATTTGTATTATTTAGCGTAGAGAATATAAACTTGTTTCGACTGTACTCTAAAAAGTAATTTTGCTCTTTTCTTCTTTTCTAGGGCCGGGCGGTCATGCTATGCTAGCTAACCCGGTAGGACTAAAAACTTGGTCGCAAACATTTAAATTGGCTACTTCCGTGTGAAAAAATCGACACACCCCGTGATCTTACTTATGGAAGCAACGAATTCGTGTCGTTTCACACAAGAACTGTCCTTGTGTAGAAAAGACACGAATTCTTGCGTAGGCCCAGCGACTATTTTTAAATTAATTGATACTTTTAATTTATTATGTTTATGTTATTTTACGAATTCTGGGTCTACCCCAGCGACTTTTCTTAGCGTGTACATTGTTTACATTATTTTGCACGCAAGTCTTTTGTAATTATATGTTTATTGTTATCTTCACATTATTTTAGATTATTGAGCAGTTTCTTAAATTTCCTATTTCGAAAAAAGAGTTGAATAATTTATTAGGTAAGTATTGAACGTAAAAATTAGCTCTACTAGCTGTTGCTGTTGTCTTTTAGATAACTTTATTTTATAATTTAAAAAAATATCCAAAGTGTAATTTTCAGTTAAATAATTTGTCAGGCACTCGCATACAAGTAAAAGGCAAGTCTATCGCATATCGTTTTACAAAATCTGTTACATAAGTAGGTATCTAAAATATGAGTTTTAATCACGATAATATCCATAAAAATTATTTCTACTAACATACCTACTGTTTAACTATTGCAATCTTATGGAAATCGCTATGCAACATGAAATACAGCAAAAGTCCCGGAGTACATGATTTATGACCTCACAATAGTAGAAAATTTTCAATTTAAAACAGCTGATTTTTATTTTATTTTAATAGATAGTTAACAACATCTTCAGTTAAAAACTTCAGTCCAGCGGCTATTTGCCACATTAATTTTGTCGTTGTCATCCTTCTTCAGTGAAGTGACTGTTGCCTAAGAATTGTTATCTAGAGATAGTAGAGAGAGGTTTCATCAATATTTTAATTCGTTTGAGTGTTCACTTAGCTAAGTAATTATGTGTGTGCTATGTGATAAAAGAGCACATATTTTAAACTATTATGTTTATTAAATAACCAACAATTGACACAGTACCTACATACCGTATTTCACGACTTATTTTTAAACATCATAACTGGTTTGAGCCTTTAATAAACCTATAATTAACAACAGGTAAATGCGTTACTATCGTAGGCAGACTAACCATATAGTTTAAAATTACATATTAAAACGTAGTATCTAAGGCTTAATCCGAAAAAGATCTACAAAATAGTCCAGAACTGTAGTTATCTATCTTATATCTAGTCAATGTCAAATTAACATAGCTTCCACATTATTAGCTTTAAAAGGTAAGCAACAAACTTATGTTAATAATTTAGTAATAATATAAAATGTATATACCAATGTATAAGAATAATCTTTATAAAATTGTTGTGTTTTTTTCTGAATGTACATAAGTCCACTCTTATATTATCCTCCATCTCATACATGAGATGGTTGATAATATTTGAAATGATTATGTCGAGTATTGAGTTGTTTGCCGTTAATAAAAATGGCGATGAAACCAGTTTAAAGTTATTAATTATCTTTTTACGTATTTTAAGGTAGAAACCTAATGAAAATGTATAGAAGTCTTGAAAGGTTTTTAATTAATAAAGCAAGTTTCCAACTATTCTCCTAGGTCTTGTCCTAGATAATACCTAATTACAATAAATGTTTAGGCACTTATGTAATTGATTGGTGATGGAACAGATAAATGTGGAACCAATTAAATAACATTTTGAAAGTTTTTAAGAGAACTTATTAAATGTGTTGATATCGTTTTGTGCGATCTTATGAAACTTGGGCACCTGTGCAAAAAAAAAACAAACCACTATCTAATCTACTCAGTATTGACTAAAGTAGTTAGCCATTGACAATAAATCAAAGCTTTCGTTAGATTTAAACACAGAAAAAGATTTACCAAGTATAATGTGTACAAAAAAGTAGTGATAAAAGGAAGTCTAGCGACAAAAAATTCCCAGCGCAACCAACACACACCCTTGTAAAGTTTGGTCTTTTTAAAAGTTGCAAGTATTATTAGAAGCAAAAAGTTCATAAATGACCACTACATAAGTAAAACATGCTTGCACGAGATTTGGGTGCGCCAAAGGGATTATTTTCCCTTTGATATTATTATCTGGGGCACCCTATACAGTGTTTTTTTTATTGGGGCGGTATGTGGAAATCCGAAACCTTAGCAGCCACAGATAAACTGTCTGAGGGACCATTTAGCCCTTTATTACAGAAATAATTTTTGTATAGGTAATTTTTTGATCAAGCGTGAGTTTACCATGAAATTTATAAATATATATTTTTTTTATTATTCTAATTTGTTCAGTTTCATGTTAACATTATTTTATTGTACGAGAGTTTAAAATGTGTCCAGACAGCAAAGTTGGTCACACTTAAAACACTTTTTCATACAATTGTCTCTATTACACTATTGCTTCAATAAATGTTCAACATGGCCTCCATTTTGCTTGTATTTTGTTGTATGCAGGTATGCGTAAATGGTAACTTTGATAGTTTCTCTGTATCTGCTATGGTTTCGAAATTCCCTATTTAAAAAAACACATATTATATAATTTCCACACAGTAAGTTATTACTCATTAGTGGCCACATAGCATGCATATGTTTTGCATTAAATTTTAGTAGGTACTCATATTTAACAAATAATAATAATTGATTCCACATACAATTTTAGTAAATAAATTGTAGTGAAGTCACATAGTTACTGCTCAAACTAGAAAGTGTACAAAAATCCCAAAATCATAATGTATTCTGCATGATGAGACGAACTACCAAACAGATGAAGGCACAATGTTATACTTTACCCAACCCATGCTTGTAAAGCCTCTTTCTGTAAAAACCCCTGGTTAAAAAATATCGAATGACTAGAATGAGGATAATAAAAGATAATATGTACAGGAGACTTAGCATTCCGATGTCCAAGTCTGAGAAGGGGCTGGGCGCGGAGGCCGCGGCGCGAACGTGCCGCACGTCACGTAGACTCTCGGTACCGTAGACACCCTGCAGGTACTGGTATACGGCCGGCAGGTTCCATGCGCCGCGCGCCAGCCGGCACGCGCTACATCTTGTTATACTCGGAAACTGAATCTTGGGAAACTGGGGATCTTCTGTGACGTCACCCGCAAGGCGCAAATTCACTTCGTTGTGTGAAATCCACAACCATAGGACTGCCTTATCATTTTCTTTCACATCAAATAATCTATTTCTTTCAGCCATCGCTTGAAAATGTTGCGCGCATTCTGTGCAGCCAAAGAAATGTTTTATGTATCCGAGCATAGCTCTTAAAACTTTAGGGCCTTCAGCGCCTGGTTTTCTAGCAGCATTAACAGTCAACGTGTGGAACAAGGACCATAGTCCACATGTATATCCTCGATATTTAGCAATACTTCCTTTACATCCGATGTAATCCTTAGAAGTGGATGAATAGACAGGTGCATATACATCTTCCAATCTTTTAACAGTATCATAAAGTTCACTACCGCTCCAACTAGTTTTGGTAAGGATAGTTGCTCTCAAGCCAGTCATGTATTCTTTAAGATTACTCCTAAATGGGAATGATGTTATGAGTACATCCAGATAGTCCAGTAATGCTTGTAAAGGCTCTCCACTCAGATTCTGGTACCTAGTTATTTCTGTGTGCAAACTGGTTTTTAAGGTATTTTCTAAATCACTGTAATAAACAGTATCAGAGTTGGACATCACAGGTTTATCTGCATCAGAATAATTATTTGTATTATCCTGCATGCCTGTATTTTTTTGTGGAATTACATAGTTTTTTGATTTCAAGAATGTATTGATAGCTTTTAAAAGATTTGGTGTAGTAGGATCATTAGGAGTTAAGTTGGTTGGCTCCAATGTGGATCTAACAGCAACAAGCCCTGGAAATGTTTGTATCTTCGCTACTTCAGCTAATTCACTAGTGTCATACACCCTTTTCAGTTTTATGTCATTGTAGTAGTGTATGTCTAAAGCAAGTTCTGATCCTGTCGTAGAGTTTTCGTTTTCAAATACCAAAAATGTATACAGGATATTGGATGGCACACCATTCAATGCATTTCTATAGGATGTATAAGAAGCAATTCTGAATGATGGCGCAAATGGAAGACGTCCCAGTGATTGTTCAGATTGCATTTTATGTATAAGCTGAGCTTTGAGGTTATCTTCAGTGTCAGTTTGTTGCACTTTATCACCGACATTTCCATTGGCTTTGACGTAGTTTTCATGCATGTATCGTAGTGTAGGATAGGCCATGACCTCAAACTGACGACAAATTTCGTTATTTTCTTCAACTGAGCAGTCGATAGCTGCTAATCTTATTATATTGTTCCATGGGACCAGTTTTATAGCAAGACTTTTGTATTTCGGTGCAAATGCTCTACAATGACCGCAGTAGCTATTATAAAATTGTACAACCGTTGCATGGGGTTGGCGGTAGACTTTCTTGTCGAAATTAAAGTTTGTTAAGATATCAACAAAATCTGACTTACTGTATAGTCCTTGATCTTCCACATCAGAGTCTCGAGGTATTACAGCACTGTTCGCAACAGAAGCAGACGCAGCAACGCATAGTATAATGTAGCACAAACGCATCTTGACCCTCGTAATATATTAGCAGCACTCACTCTAGCAAATCGTAAAACGTCATAGAAATTAAAGTGAAAATCCTATTCCCGAAGATTGCTATCTTCTCTTATTACAAGAAAGAAGCTAACTTTAAGGACAGTTTAAGTTCTCTCTTTTTATCTTGCAACGTATGAACGTAATAAATTACTTGATCAACAAATTGGAAACTCCATAGACTGAACTATTTGCAACGATTTATTTCGGCTCCGGTGCTGAAATGCGGCACCATGAGAAGACTATGCTTCAGAGTCTTCACACATACTGACTGACTGAGATGAGATTTCATTTATTCCAGCGATGAGCTAAGCCAGCGAAGCAGCGAAGATTTTTTTACGAAACGAGGATACGACGAACATTACGAACGATCGGGCAACCATAACAATAATTTTGACAATGACTTACATTAAATAAGAACCATACTTACGAAGATGACAGTTGACATGGCACTATGCTTACACGTAAAAAGACAGTGACATCAATGATACAAATAGCCTGTCTGAATCTAGGTAAAAAGTATCCTACTATAGTTTGGATCCAAATTATTATTTCTCTATGGTTATATCCTATGTACATCGTAGTCCTAGCCCTGTGCTCCATGGTAACAGATGATGGAATTCTATGATAACGCACATGGTTACATGCCAAAAAATATTAAACTATAGAATTCTTGAAAATCATAATGACCTACATTGGTAGGTTCTGTCTCTGTCAGCACTCAGCAGTGTCACTGTCAGCCAGCCAGCTTTCGTTTCTTGCTTGCTGTTTTGATCTTTTGTGGTGTGGTGTGTAAAGAGAGCCTCCGTAGCCCCTCAGGAAAGACGTGTAACTAAAAGTCCGAAAATTATTCTGCCTGGCTACTCTGTCTGTCTAGCTAGTTATTTCAATTTCTGTGTGTGTGGTCTCCGTAGGTATTATTTTCTTTTTGTTGGGTGGTGGCAAAACTGGCAAAGAGTTTGTGTCGTGGTCAGAAAAAGGTAAAAATTTTGTTTTATTTATTCTTTCTGGTAGAGTACCTATACAAAATGTGAAATTCTACTCAATATGAGTTCAATTAGTCGTAATGATATTTGGCCTAGGTAGGATTCTGCGGCTCAGAGGAGCATACATTTTTGATCTTACTCTGTTCTCTGTAAAACGTGGTTTTAGGAAGACGCTGCTTTGAATCGTAAATTCTTCAGCTATCCTATCTACCTACCTATGCGTAAATTATGGACTACCGAAATCTATCACTTCCACTATTATTAGTCTTACTTAGGTCGTGATAGTCTCAAGGAGTTAGCAAGGAAATAATTGTTAAAATAACTGTAAATTATCGTAATATGAATGTCTGTAATTTTGGGCTCATTGCGGATGCTGTTGTGAAAAAACAATAGCGGGAAAGTCCCCTCTGAGGCAGGATGCTGTAGCCTGATGGCGCACTCATCATAGGTGAGAATTGAGGATAACGTCCGGCGTTCGTCACTATCAGACAAATCAATTAAATTATGACAACTAGTTTGATTGGGCCTATTAGAAAGTAATTAGGTAATCAATAGTAGACACATTCGCGATACTGCATTGCAGATGTGCAGATATGAATATGCTAGACATTATTAGGGTAGGTACACTCTCTGTTTTGGGATTGCTTTAGAAACGGGCTGCACGCATAGGGTTTTTTTTGGGGATAGGAGGGGGGGGGAGAGAGTGCTACCCCCCCCCGGTACCACTACTTCCACCAGCAGATGTATAGTTTTCGAGAAAATCAACTTTAAAGTTTTCAATTCTAACCCCAAAATGTTGTCATTTATTGGCAAACTTATAACAAAAAGTAAATTTTCGGTAGCTAACTTAGGGATGCAACGGCTCCGGCCCTTCGGAAAGTGCAGCCTTAACGCCATTGCATAAAAATGTGCAGGCATCCGCACTCACCTTCGCAGCTTCAGCTTGCTTTCAACTCGCATTGCTACGGATGGCGGATGCTGATCTCCCGCCGCGCCTCCGAATATATAAAAACACTCTAGTATCCGTTAGACTACATGGAGTTGGGGTTGACTGATTCGGTTCTGTTACCATATTTGACCGAACCTATTCTATTCAGGCTTGACTGATATGGTTCTGAGACCGTATTTTACCTTACCTATTCTATTCAGGGAAGACTGATTCGGTTATGTGACTGTTATTGAACCTAACCTATCCTACTTGGGTTCATAAGCTAATTTGGGCTTTGAATAAAAAAAAAAAGGTTAAATTACTATTTTATTCACACCATACACATGTTTCACAGCATTTAGTAATTCCAGAAATGCATCTTTTTTAGTTTTTTCGATAGATCTTTGCCATAAATACTTCACGATAACCTCTGCAAAGTTTTCTAATTATAGGTGTGATTTATTATTCAAAGAATTGCATACCTAATTTTAAAGTAAAAAAATAACCCGGGAAAAGCATAACCCAATTCTCAAAAACCATAAATTCGTGCAACCCGTTTCTAAAGCCTACCCTTCGTTTTGGCATCACTAGTTGAATCTTGGATGAAAATTGTAAGTTCTAGTTGTTATTGCAATTCTTACACCAAATCTCAATAATCTCTGTAGGTCGGGGGCAATGCCACTGTGTTTACTTTCTGCTTAGCTGAACAAAAATATATAAGTTTTGCTTTAGTAAAATTTCTAAAGAACCTTGACTTCTGTTTTACCTAATAGTACATAGGTACTCGTAGTACTAAAGAGTGCTTATTATTAGTTCTCACCACTGAATTTGTCCCCATTGATGCAAACAGGAAATGAATTACATCTGTTGCCAGTGGTGACATGACAACTAAAGGCATATAATAAGAATAGGAATAAGAAATGAGTGTCAACAAAAGTCATAATATGCGAGGCTGTGATGTTAATAGCTTAACAATACTCTACTCTAGGCCTCATATGTTAAGAGATCCCTTTAAACCGACTTCAAAAAAAGAAGGAGGTTCTTAATTCGTTAAAATATTTTTTTCTTAATGTATGTTCCCCGATTACTCGAAAACGCCGGGACCGATTCGAGAAATTCTTATTTTGTTTAAAAAAGTATACTTCCCAGGTGGTCCCATTGGCACCAAGTCAGGATCTGATGATGGGATCCCAAAAAACTCGAGGACAACCTACAAATATTATAGGATATTAAACACATTACCTATATGTGTTTAATATACATATTTTCTATTAAAAAAACTATTCTAAAGTTACTTATATTTTTGTTAAAAGTTACTTGTCATAAAAGCACAGACAAATATAATGTTTACAATGAACTTATAAAGCAAAAGTAGTCATTAGATATTAGTGTCACTTGTCCCATGGGACTACTGAGACAGAATGGTGTCAGTTGTCCCATCATGGGACAACACGATGGCACTAGTGTGATAGAGAGGTTTGACTGACTTGAAACCACACCAAGTGGTGAGCGCTACACCAAGTAGCGAGTAATGATTCTGAGAAATTGTGTTCTGTATGACACTGACACGGTGTGAGAAAAAAAAGCAGTTAAGTGAGACAGTAGAATCTGTTGTCTGTAAATGAATTGTTAATTGACTATCTGCAAGAGTTTTGATAGTCTGGTATTACATAAATGATTCTTCCATTTCTAGATTCGCCAATATGTCCAGCCGTAACATCAGACGGCTGGTGGCCGAAAAAGAACGGCAACAACGCATCAAAAAAAATGAGGCGGAAGAAAAAGAGAATGCGAAGGAAAATGATGAACTGCCCGAGGCATACTCACCGCGTATCTTTCATATGAACCCTACTTTTGAAGGGGTGTGTATGTTTAAATTTTGTCACTGGGAAATACTTTTATTGATCTTATATAGATTTACTAACTGCAGCCCTCGGCCATGCACGCACGTGGTTTGTCGATAAAAACATGACCCTCCTTTTATGCAGTCCTATTAAAAAGTAGCCTATGCCCCAATCCCAGTCATAATCCATCTGTACACCAAATTTGATCGAAATCGGTGCAACCGCTTAATAGTGAACAACAGACAGAGAGAGAGAGAGAGTTACTTTCGAATTTATAATATTAGTATGGATATAATAATGAGTTAAATAAATAAAATAAATATTGCTGGACATTTCACACAGCGCTATTTACCCCCAAACTAAGCAGAGCTTGTACTATGGGAAACAGATAACTGATAGAATACTTACATACTTTTTTTTTTGTAAATAGATACTTATTTTATATAGAAAAACATCCAGACTCGGAACAAATATCTGTAGATCATGCAAAAATTTGTTCCGCGTCGGGAATCGAACCCGCTACCTCCTACGTCTCAGCCGGCTATTCGCCCACAGCGCCACGGAGGTTGCCAATTAAATTACTGAAAGTTCTCAATTATTATAATTTAAAATTTGATTTATTTTATTAAAATACTAGTTCAATGTTATTCAATTTCCATTAGTGCGTTTTATAATAATACATTTATTTTGTCAACAGCTTGAAGTAAGCCCGGGCTCAGAATCTGAGCTTGTTTTGAGTGATCTTTCCAAACCAGAAGCAGAGCCGCAGCCAGATCTGGAACCATATCAAGATGAAGCAGCAGCGGTTATACCAGATGAACATAAGTATGGTGCCAAAAAAAAAACCTATACCCAAGAGGAACTTGATAAGAAAGAAAAAAAAAAGCATAAGAAGAAACAGAAAAATAAGAAAAAATCCGATAAGAAACCAGAAGAGGTATTTACATTTTTTTAAATTAGATAAATTACTTTATAAGTAATTTTTTATTGTATTTCTTAATCTAATTTTAAAATGATACAATTGATTAAGAAGGGGGTAATGCAGAATATACCCCAAGGGACGACGACGTCATTGCAGATCCTATTCCCCCTCCACCATAGATTAAGAATTTTATATAAATAATTAAAAGAGTAATAAGACTAATAAATAAATGACATTTGAATGTATTCATAGGTAACTATATCATTGAAATTTATACTAGCTGACCCGGCGAACTTCGTACCGCCTTGACATGCATGTGACGCGGGCTGTCAATGCCCGGTAGAATTGGCAATCGCATTATTATGTGCATCTATGTATGAGAACATTAATTTTCTTCGTTTTGCGTGAATTTTTCCGATGTTTTAATAGTTATTCTGCTATTCGGGGCGGAGGCAAATCTAACAAATCAAAGATCATTAAAATCGGTCTAGCCGTTCTTGAGTAATAAATGGTGTAACCCGACTTTGTTTTAAATAAATATATATTTAATATATATAATTATATATATAGATATGTATTAATTTGGTATTTTTACAGATGGATGAAGTAGAGTGGTCCTTACTACAAGTATATCATATTCTCGGCACGCCTCCTGCAAAGGTGGAACAGATCATAGATGAAAAGGCACTACAAGAAAAGAGACTTTTTGCCATCCTTCCAAATAATATCAACGTCAACTATGAGCTTGCCAAGGTGTTCGGAAACGACGACAGACTAAAACAGACGTAAGCAATGTTTTTTGTTCACCATCATCATCCACAGCCCGACTTCACCCGCTGGTATAGGTTGGGTATAGGCCTCCCGGCCCGCGGCTCTAACGATGTCGTCTACCCATCTCGCTGCTGGACGTCCTACCCTTCTATACCCACTCCTCGGCCACCATTCAGTCGCTACGCTACTCCACCTGCCATCACTACGTCTAGCCAAGACCATTTGAGTTCCATACTTTGATTCCCAACGTCATGAACCTTAGTTTGTCTATGGATCTCGACATTTGGAACTCGTATCTAATAGTTTGATCTAATGGTAGTTGTTTTTTATTCTGTCAAATCAAATTCAGTGTAGGCCGCTTCTTTGAGTGGTTTTCCACCAGAGATGGTGCGAGGACCAGAACCAAATGATTTTTTTTTAATTTTTTATGTTGTTTGTGGGGAAACAGGCTTACGGCCCATCTGATGGTAAGCGGTCACCGTTGCCTATTGACACCGGCAACACCCGGGTTAATGTTGATGCTTTCCCTACCCTGTAGAAACCTCTTTACATTTCTCTTAAAGCGTAGCATGACGTAGCCTAACGGAAAAACTTCAGATGGTAGCTCATTCGATATCTTGTAAGTATGAGGTAGAAAAGATCGAGTGAAACATGTGGTGCGCGATACCCAATTGTCGACGATATGTGGATTAATTTATTCATTAAAATCACAAGGATCACTTAGAAACGTTAATTTTACTGCCTGTTCTTTTTAATAATCCTTTTATATATTTTTTTTTTAATAACCCATACTGTCCTACTGCTGGGCAAAGTTGTCCTCCATTTCCTTCCATTCCTTGAGTTCTCCAGAAATCTCCTGCCAGTCAGAGTGGAACCCATGCCGTCGTCCTGTAGGTTGCCAGTCAGTGGAGATCTTAGTCTACCTTTCAGGGTGCATTCAAGTGGCATGACCCCCCCAGGGGGAGTGACCCCCCCCCCCTTTTACAATACATATCAATAAAGAACATACTCTCCTGTACGTCTGCTTGACCCTTGGTGGAATGGAGAAGGTCTTATACTGGCGGATTTTTTCTTCGTTTCTACTCAGCTTGTTTGCTTAGCTCTGAAAATCATCCGTTTCCTACATTTGGTGGAAGTGTATTGCAAGATTAATTTTCTATTATACATTTGCCAGACAAGGCCAAATAAATATTTGTATTATTATTATCCTCATATATCTTTTGTGGCCTGCACCTAACCGCTCCCAGCAACCTTTATCAGGTTTTCTTTCTATCTACTTTGGGGGTTCCTACGCTGCCTTTCTACCTTTCTGCTCCAACGGCCGTTAGTTCTTCGAGCTATGTGCCCTGCGCACTGCTACTTCAGGTTTTTGTTACTTTTTGTGTTATACTGACTGCATATTATTATCTCTATTTTTTTAATATTCCGTATTTACTACTATTGCAGGCGCTCCCGACCCGGCACTCGAAAAATGCGTCATGAAATCGGACTGTCTCCAGATATTGTGAAAATCAGAATAAGAGGTTTGAGCCTACAGTTTTAAATATACTAATAAAATTATATTATTATACTTATAACTCTTGTATTTATAATTGCCGCCGCCTACTTACTATGTAATTTGGGTGGATAGATCGGTTGTGTATAACAATAAAATTATGTTAGATAAAAGTGACGGGTTTTTTAAGTATTTAAATACTGTGTAGCGGCTCGAGTGTCTCTAAGCAATGAGACAAATCTTTAACGTTTTACAGTGCTTTATGTATTAATTCACTCATGCTCTGAAAGTGGATTAGTTCGATACCTGATGCGTTAATGCAATTTTCTCCCCTAGGGGCGTAAGTAAATTTGAAAATAGAATGAGGCTCATTGTAATCATAATATTCTAAAATGAAATACAAACTCTATAACAAATCCTTATTTATATTTAAAATAAAAGAAGTTACAATCACCAATGCTGAAATTAAATACAACCTCCATGACAAATCCTTATTTATTATTAAAATAAAAGAGTGTACATTCATAAATGCTGAAAACAAGATCTAATGAGTTGCCTATTAAAGGTTTCGGCAGAATAACAGCGCCGAGCTGTCGATCGGTGGCGAGGCATAATGCTGTGCTGAAACCCATTTGCTGCAGTACCACATATATGTATACTTATTTACCTCTCTTAATTTTTCCCTAATTACAATGATTATTTCATTCCATTGTTCTTATGTTTGTTGTATGTAATTTTCTGTTTTCTCTTACTTGTGCTTTTCTTTAATGTTATACCTTCATAATGTATTGTGTGATTTTGTATGTGCTATGGTAGCAAATAAATGTATGTTTACGTCTAAACTAAATACAACCTACAAGAAAATCTTTATTTCTATTTAAGAATGAAAGAGGCCACATTCACTGAAATACGACATGACAAATCCTTATTTCTGTTAAATAAAAGAGACCATAGTATAGGAGTGAAAAAATAACAATGGATACCGGGGGCAGCAAATTTGTCTTTTTACCAATAAACTGTTATAATTTTTTTTTTAATTTCTACGCATTTGTGATGTAAACTTGTGTGTTAAACTCTGGTGTAAGCGATCAATAGCATCCTCGACTCGTTAGAGTCTTCGCTCGTTTTCGCCCGCTCGTACGCCACAACATCTAAGTTGCAATTGATCACTTACGCCCCTTGTATAATAATGTACTATTAATTAATTATGAAGGTAAATAAAAGGTGCCTGATAAAGATTCCTGGGAACGCTTGGGTGCAGGCCGCGTAAGATCGGTCGCTCTGGAAATCTATGAAACTAATAATTATAATGTTGTTCTGAAATAATTATATATAAATATATATATATATTTTGTTTTTCTGGTTTTAAAAGTTTATTTATGAATACAACCAAATTTACACCACTATATACATACTTATTTAATATGTCTTGGAAATTATGTTCATCACCACGTCTAGCCAAGTGTCCCACCCAGGACCATTTCAGTTCCATAACTCGATTCCCATGACGATAAAGCAGGGTAGCGACTGAATGGTGGCCGAGGAGCGGGTATAGGAGGGTAGGACGACATCGTAAAGGTCGCGGGCCGTCAGTGGGTTAGACTAGCGCAGGATCGTGGTGGATGCCACAAACTTGGGGAGACCTATATCCTTATTTTCCAGTCCACTTTAACTTTGTAAATTAATAAATAATTGTTAACTTTCAGGGCTATCAATGTCCCTTTACAAGACCGAGGACAGTATAAAGTTCTTCAAATTTGACCACACTCAAGACTATAAAAGCCGTTGTCAAGAACTGATAGCGGAACTAAAAAACGTGCTCTTAGGTCAAGTCAGACATGAAAATAACTTGCACGATGAGACCTGCGTTGAGGCATTCATAGAGGTAATCGTATAGAAGATTTAAACTTAATATATTTTTTTAATGCCTGTTCAAACCGAATGATTGTGAGTGACGGGAGCGTGCACGCAGCGGTTGTAATGCTGGGCATACACGAGGTCTCCATTTCCATCACTCCGCGTCACGTATAGCCCAGCGGGGTGCGAGTTTAAAATCGAGCACACGCACGAAGACTCCACTGACTCGACTCCAAATGGGCGTGTCATAAATTATATTATATAACATTTGAGTTTTGTTAGATAGCTCAGTTTAAGATATTCGGAATTAAAAAAAAATATACACAATTTTTACAACGGCTGCGTACTGCCAACTGAGCACGAATTGGATTTATTGGATTGTTGTATCGGCCACAGATGACCGCGCACTGCGTGGAGTCGCCGCACTCCGCTTGCATCGGATCTTATCCGGATCTACGCAATCCACTTTAGATTTCGCGCACATGAACTGTGTTTAGAGACTCGGAGTGTTGGCGTGGAATCGTGGAATGGCGTCCTCGTGTATGGCCAGCTTTATGTATGAAAGTTTGCGTATTAACGCCTCGCAGGCGTGGTCTGACATCTTCCTTAAATTTTCATAATTACAACCATTGCGTGCACGCTCACGTCACACACACACACATTCGGTTTGCACAGGCCTTTACTGTGTCTAAGACAGGGACGTAGTTTTTAATGGATTTTGTATCCTGAGATCTAAGATTCTGGTGAAACTATTATGGTATAGGATTCCACCATAAAACGACCTTCACCGAGCTGGTTAATGGATGAAAAGTATTTTATATTCAATTAAATATGTTAATAAATATATTGCAAATGGGCTGTCTAAAAAATATCAATCCAGAATATGATTAATTAAAAATTTTCTTTTTTTCAAACATTTCACTGGTTTGGTCAAAAGACAAATTCCATACCAATCGAAAGTATGAAGCCCATAGAATATGAAAACGTTAGGTTGACTATTTTTTGCCGTCACAACTCTGGGGTAGGCAGGTAAATCGATACTAATAACTGAAACGATAAACGAAGGTCGTTTTATAGTGGGATCTTAGACTATTAGGAATCTTAATGTAAGCTCACTGGACGAGTATGCTATTAACAAAAAACATAAGCTCATCTATTTTCTTGTAGAATTGCGATTTTCTCTACTACGTTGAAGAGCACAAAGGAGCTAACCAAACTTTGGAACAAGCTATCTGTTCTATGCAGACTGTAGGAGAACCCTCTTTCAACTTCGTGGATGTAAGTTACTAAACTGCGAAATAATATATAATTAATTAATAATATATATAAAATAATAGACTAATTAAGTTGGTAAAGGATGCACGGATCATACCGCGGTCTTGTCGAAGTTGCCATCTTATGGACTACCCGAGGGTTTGTGCAAGTGGGTTGCTAGCTTTTTGTCCGGCAGAAACATTAGAGCCATTGCATTGGCATTAATGCCGGCGTCCCACAAGGCTCTGTTCTGTCCCCAACGCTGTTTTTGCTGCGTATCAATGATATGCTGACCACTGAAAGCATTCATTGTTATACGGATGATAGTACTTAGTGTTATAAAAAAAAATATATTCAGTTTTTCGGAATATAATTATTTTTGGGCATAGACCGAGTTTTGTGCGACATATTCTAACATATCTAAATTTTGTTACTTTTATAACAGGGCCAAACTCGTCTCTTGTACGAATATGTGGAGAATCGTCCGTTTCACGTCGCTTTACTGAAATACTTGCATATGTTGACGAACACAGCGTGCCACCGCACTGCCTTAGAACTGGCGAAAGTAATGCTGAACTTAGACCCTAGCGACCCTATGGCGGTAATATTCATAATCGACACGTTGGCCATACGAGCTCGGGAACATCAGTGGCTACTGGATTTGATCGAATTTTGGAAGGAAAAGAGGCAGGCGCATCGACTTTTCCACATGAGATATTCCAGGGCGCTCGCATTATTCCACCTGGCGTGCAAGAACAAAGATGATAGTAAGCACTTACTGGTCACTACACAACACTAAAATTCAAACAATGGTTTTCAAGGCCATACAACTGCTAACAGATGGCGCTGCTCTATCATGAGCTGTTTTCAAAAGAAAGTGAACTGTCAATATTACTTTTCAAGGAACTTGAATATAAAAACAAACTGGCAAAATGAGGTTGTTTTAGATATATTTTGATATTGTGTGTTTGAGTCTGACAACTTGGATCATATGTCATCTTTACATCTTTTTTTTGTAAATTATCTCCAGGCAGCGCCATCGCTGCTAGCAGCTAGCTGAAACTAGTTTTTTTTTAATTCAAAGTGAAAAGCCCTCATTGCAATCAAACAAACCATTGATTCAAATCAAATTAAAGTGTATTTATTGCTTGAAATGTATGTCATGTTACAAAGATGTCAGTAGTAAATACACAATCAATATATTTCTGACTTTCAAGGCATGCAAGATTAAAATCTACAAAATCATTATACTAAATAATAATAACACCAGAACAAAAGGGTGGTAAAAATGCTATTGAATATATTTATTAATAATTCTTATTTTTTCAGAGGGCATTGACTTATCAAAAAATGCTTTGTCTAAAGCCATAAAGTACTTCCCCCCGGTCGCTCTCAATATTATTGAGTTCTCGAAGTTGAGCATCCCGGATAAAATTAAATCTCATGAGATTTTTGTTCCTCCAAAGAATGTGCCGTAAGTACTTTTTAGAGTATGTGAGTATTTCACTTGAGATATAGATAAATTATAATTATTCACGCTTGTGATGACTTGTGTAAAATTTTTACTAAAATAAAAAAGACATACATCCGAGCATCACATAACTTTTCATCACGAAAGTCTTATTAATGCCTAAAAGTTTGTTGCACAAAGAAAATTTGAGTTCCCGGTGTCCATTGTTTATTTTTACTCAACGAGACTGGCCTCTTTCAATTTTAATTAGGAATAAGGATTTGACATGGGGATTGTAATTAATTTAAGCTTTTAATTTAATGCTAAAATGAGACTCATTCTTATTACAAATTTACTTCGCAAAATTACTAAATCGCGATTACGGAGCCGTTATCGAGATACAAAGACCAACTTTTAGGCCGGATTGCACAACGATCCTTCAACGTATTTAGCGACTAATCATGTTTAAATTTAACGTATGTGTATGATTTCCCAACTCCTAAAATCATATTTAGCCACTAAATACGTTTAGGCATCGTTGCGCAAGTTTCCTTTAGAGCATAAGTGGTGAAAAGGTATTTTGATAAGTATTAAATATAGGGTGTTTGATAATATACGCACAAAAATGAAAGGAGTTATTTTGTTGAGCATAAAAAATAAATTTGTAAAATGTTTACCATAGAAACGTGAAATTTATTTTGGCATTATTTGTACTAAAAACGGGATATTTACCTAGGTTGATATAGAGAGTGTGAATTGGCACATGTCCGTAATGTTCTGGTTAGGAATGGTTATAAATTGCGGTCCTTACCATTTCAACCAAGACTAACCCCACAGTTGCAGGGTGAAACGAAAACCTGCTTTTCTACCATATATTAAAGGAGTGACGGATAAAATTGCAAACATTCTACAAAAATTATCACTGAAGACCATCTTTACTCCTTTAAAAAAAATTACACACTACCTGCGCTCACCAAAAGATTGCTTTCCACTAGAAAAACTATGAGTGTATAAAATAGACTGTAGCTGTGGGAGTTCTTATATTGGTCAAACCATACGCACAATAGCTTGTCGTGTGAAGGAACATATCAGGGCGGTGAAGAATGTTAACAGACAAAAATCTGCCATAGCGGAACATCTGCTGGACTCAGGCTCCAACCACTGGATCGAGCTACACAACCCACAAGTAATCTCAACTGAGCGACATTACATCCCAAAACTGGTTCAATAGGCAATTGAGATTACCAAACACAAGAATTTCAATCGTGAAGATGGTTTCGTCGTGGAGAATGTGTAAGAACCGAAGAAGTGTAGTGTCAATTACGCGTCCTGATACCGTGAGTGTTGTGTGTCGACATTGAGTTATGATCGAGGATAAAACCGGTAGTAGTGATAGTATTAGTGAATTCATTCCTAGCAAGAGACTAAGAAAGAGGGTAGATCGTTATATCTGCCAATAACTATCCACTCGCAAACACTTCAGTTTACCCGTGATCATGGCGCATGAAACTGCGTCGAAATATCGGGACACTCAAGAACTCACAAATCATAGTAATTATCCCGTTTTTAGTACAAATAGTGTTCATAACCATGATAGTTTCAAAAGTTATATCATTTTGGCATGCAAAAACAAACTCTTTATTGAACTTATGTTGTGCTATTGCATAATGCTTGCCATCTAACCACAGATAGTGTATTGGTGACGTCTCGAGATATCTCTTGTTGTCTCTTTCTAACCCAAACCCCGCAGCCATTTCCGAAAGAGATATCAAATCGGCCTTCATTTTTGGACGTCGATTGCAAGAGTAGGTAGTAAGTTTTATATCAAATTAATAACCTAAACTTAGTTGATTTTCTGTGAAATTTAATGATATAACTAGTAGTTTTTTTTCGAGAAGTATTTTTTTATGTTTTGAGAAACCGTCACTTGAATATCGTCAGTATATTACCAAACACCCTGTATAGATTCAACAAAAAGCTTACTTTTGTGGTCGAAGAAGTGATTGGTTGACGACCTGCGTAGCGCATTGGGCAATAACCGGCTGAGACGCAGGAGGTTGCGGGTTCGATTCCCGCCGCGGAACAAATGTTTGTTCGATGATTATTCGTTCCGGGTCTGGATGTTTTTTTTTTATATACTACAAGTATGTATTTACAAAAAAAGTTAAACATATAATTATTCTATCAGTGATCTGGTTCCTATAGTACAAGCTTGGCTTAGTTTGAGGCTAGATAGTGCTGTGTGAAATGTCCGGCATTATTTATGTTTATTTATTTATTTGCAGTGTTAGCAAAGACCTAAACGAACTGATGGTGCTGTACTCTTGGCTGATCGCGCCCAGGTGGCGCGAACCTAGAGTATGGAGGTGGTTCATGGAAACGGTCTCTGAACTGATCGAAGATTACGATCAAAAACCTGAAGTTAAGGTGCGTATGACCTCGCAATCGTCCATTAGCCAATCTTGGCTAATATAGTACGTTAAAATAACATTGTTTTTACCCGATTACCAAGAAGTAGGATAATGTTTTCGGGGTGTATGAATGTGTGTATCAAGGTATATTATAATTAACTTTACTAATAGCACAGCGATTATCAAAGTTCTTTCGTGTTTTAGGTGTGTAAGATTAATATTTAGCACATAAATTTGTTCGTCAAGGCATTTGGGGCGTGAGAGTGGATTATCTATATCTAAACATTTTTTTACTGCCAACCGTGGCTTCGCACGCGTAGTTTATCAACAAGGGCCTATGTGTTAATCCAGGTTATAATCTAAGTACATACCAAATTTCATCGAAATCAGTTCAGCCGTTACGACGTGAAAGAGTAACAAACATCCACACATTACAGCCTAAAACTTTCGCGTTTATAATAATAGTGGGATATAATAATATTTTGAGTTACCTTCATTTTGATACCTCACTCGATAGCCGCCATATTAAATACATATACTTATACATCCAAAAAAATTACCCTCCTGCGCAGTCGGGTAAAAAGTAACTGTTGGCGGTTAAATAAATGTTTAATTTTAGATAGTCTGATCACACAACCTAAATTCTTTGACGAAGTATCAATACTATGCACAAAAAAAATTAAAAAAAATTAGAAATCAAAAAACCCGACTGCAAAACAAACTTAAGAAAGGTATAGGTATACCTAACTATACAAGCTAGCGAATTTTAATAATCGCAGGCGAAGATAATAATAATAATCTAACATAATCATTACAGCGAAATCGCTTTTCATAATGTTATCAAGCAAGGGTTCCTTTTTGTATCTGTGGTGGGGTTGTTTGTCTAAATTCCCTATTAAGGGCAGAACCTACCTAAATATAGTCTAAGAGATAATTCTGCTGGATTATAATAGGTTCCTACAGTAATTTTTAAGTTAGTTACCTCGGCAAATTGAGAAAGAAAGAAAGAACCTTTATATTATTACCGTATTAGTTTTGGGTATATATATTTATTTATGTTTTTGTGCACTCACCTACCTTTAAAATCATCTCTCTTTCTAGCCTCAAAGGTTTGCTGGAAGAAAAATCTTCTTAGGATTAAGCTCGCCTTTATACATGACCTCTATTTCTGTATTTTCTTGTAAGAATAAAGAACCGTCTATTATCGGAAATACAGGATATATCGAAATCTATATATCTTCTAATACTGGAACTGCACGTGCTTATCGCCTTTGAAGCCTACTAGTACTAGTTGCATGATCGCACTTATTCGGAAACACGATCGTTGCCGAGGCGTCGTAGCACTGTATATCAACTTCAATGTAATTACATCACAGAGAAAACAGTTTTTTTTAATTTATTTAGAGTAACCAACGGCGATACAATTTGTATGGTCAAATAGCTTAGAACTAAACGTAAGGCTAATAACACGTTTAAACATTGTAAAGAAACATGTCGGGAACAAAACAAAAAAGCCTGTTGCACATTAACATTATAGATATTGATAAGGTAAAGTAAGATAAGATAATCAGGGGATTATCTTATCCCCGCCCGTGATTATCATAATTTGCTAGCTTATTTATCTTCCGTAAGTTTTAGAGTCGGGTTTTTTGTTTTCTTATATAATATTTTTTTATTCAACAGGCTTTGGTAAAGGAAAGTGCCCGGCTGCGCGCCACATTGTACCGCAGATTACCGACGCAAATAAAGCGTCACCTGTATGCCATAAGACCCATGGCTAAATACATTGCAGAAGATGTAAGTCTTTGTTAAACTCTGGTTAATCTCTGATTTGATCTCACTAGCGGTTAGTAAATCAAAATGTTATGAAAAAAGCGTTAAAGTCGTGCGCAAAAGTTTTGCGCATAGTTGCATATCGCTAATAAGGTAAAAGCAGAGATAGATAGAATAAAGGGTTCGATCGTAAATGATTAAATAAGTTAATAAATATTGCTGACCATTTCACACAGCGCTTCTTTTAAGAAATTAACCTTCTCTTACCCATCACCGGACAAGCAGACGTACCAAAAAGTACCACCCTTACGGTAGGCATACCACCTTGCCGTACTTCAACTTTCCTTGTTAGCACGAGTAATGAGTGGAACTCACTTTCAGCATATGTTTGCCCGGACAAGTATAATCTGGGTGGCTCCAAGTCCAGAATGAACAGGTTCTTTTTAGGCAAGCGTGCTCCGTCTTTGACCACACCATCACTTACCATCAGGTTAGATGAGTGGTCAAGCGCTTGACTATTGTCACCAATAAAACATATATATATAAATAAGGTGTTGCAATTTTAACAACAATTTTATCTTTAATGTCGGAGTATATTTTTGAGACCCTAAATAATAAATAAATACAGTGATTTTTTAATCCAAAAAACATTATTTTTGAGTTTTTGTGCCAAACATGTGGGTACTTACCACCCTGCCGTACGCGCTCTGTTGACTGGTTGGGTGCATTGACCGGGCCGGGTCACTGACCGGGAATGGTTATTGAACAAGTGGGGTCGTTGAACCGCTCGTAGTAACTTTTTATAATCAGTGGCATCATACAATACGCTAGTTCTCTAACATTTCTTCGAGCATCATTTTATTGTTTTTATCGAGATTTTGATAATATAACAAGTCAATTTTATAGATACATTTATTTATAATTTTTTGTGTAGAAACTGTCCCTTCAATATAATTAGTTTAAATTGCAACACATTAAATACATACATCAGAATTTGCTGTAATGGTACGTTGTCTTACTTTTTCAGTGCATGCCGCTTACAAATCCGAGCGTTTCATTTAATCCATACCCTTGCGAAGGTACGAGTATTGACACGTACGAATACTTCACCTCCTGGGTCAATCGGAACACGCCGCCACAAAATGCGTTACTGGCTCATATTCATGGCGTTCTCCCCGAAATGTAAGCTATTATGGGTATAGGCATGCATCGGTGTTGTTAAAGGTAATTAATTGATCTGTTTATATTCTATGAAACACGATAAACTGGACATTACCACTAGCTACCCAAATATGTCAGCGAATTCTGTATAAACAAGGCTAGTGACAGTTATCTCAACTATATGAACTCTTGACTTTGTTACTTGTATTGATTACTTATGACTCAACTATTATGAAATTATCATGAATATTCCTCAGATGAAGTATGAATCAAATTAACTTGTTTAAATTATGTTTAAACTTGTTTATCTTATTCATAGATTTTTTTGTATCATTCAATAGTTATAATTATGAAGATGTGTTGTGGGCTGGTTTAAATTAAACCTTCGATTTTTACACTGTTAATATATTTATTTACTTAGGACTGTTCACGGCGAAGTCACAATACTGAATGAATTTCGAGGGCTGGCGCGGCTGCCTCTATAGTGACTTCTTCTCTCACACACCGGCGAAGCCGGTGTGGGGGATGCAGTACCGGGCTTTTTGGCCCTTTCCTGCGGAGTTCTTACCGCCCCCCGTTTCAACGGGGGGGGGGGGGTCATCGGGTCGGCTCGCGGAGCCTCAGATTTGCTACTCACGCGTTACTGGCCGCCCGATGCTCACTCCGCAGGGAGGATCGTCGTTCGGTCGCCGCGCAGGTACTTTTGTTGGGAGGAGGGTAGGGGGAAGGGATGAGGGAGGGATGTCCCCGTCTGACGACGCCTGGTCTGCATCGTCAGATTCTGTGACCAGCTCCCGCGGGTACGGCTTGCTCTTAGGGGATGGTGGCATTCCGTACGTACCGTCGTGCGACTACGATCGTCAGGAGGCATTGGCTTTGCTGACTTCGCAGTATCTTTCTGTGGCCTTCGGCTAACAAAGCATACCACGCGGGGGCCGCGTATGTGAGACGCGGGCGGACGTAAGTCTTGTACAGTCCTTCATTCGGAGTGGAATGTTGGACTGCAGGACGGGCTTGAGTAGCGCTCGAGTAGTACTCGCTAGGCCACGGACGTTCCTGGCGTGCTTACTCAACGTGAGGTTTCGGTCTAAACTTACCCCCAGGTGACGCAAACACGCCATCAAGACCCATCAACCACCCAGAGGAGGTCGAACTGCAAACCAAAGAGCTCACGCATAGCATTAAGGCAGCCCTGGCAACCGCTACCGAGCCCCCAAGAGTGCCTACAAATCGGCTACCGCCCCTCCCAAACCACATCCGGAAGCTCTTGGCGGAGAAGCGCAAGACTCGAAAGCTATGGCAAAGAAACCGAGACCCGGTCCTCAAAACTAAATTAAACCGGTTTTGCGATGAAGTCAAAGGAGACCGTCAAACGCACGAGACCCAGGAGTGGGAGAGACGCCTGCACGACACGGAAGGCGACTGGTCGGCCATCCACCGGTCTGTGTCGACAACTAAGAGCGACTCCCACCCCCACACGACCGCTTCTCCTCAACGACAAACCGGTTTAACGCGCAGAGGACCGGGCTTTGCCAAACACCTAGAATGCCAGTTCCAGCTAAACCCAGACCACTTACCAGAGCACACAGCTGAAGTAGAAGAGTTCCTCAGGAACCATACCTTTGAAGAAGCTGATGATAAGGAGAACTTCTTTTCCCCAGGCCAAGTCAGGAAGGCCATCCTCCGGACAAAGCCCAGAAAAGCCCCCGGCGCGGACCAGTTTTCTAACGCGGCGCTCCGCCACTTGCCACCCAAGGCAGTGGCGGCAGTAGCCCGCTTGTTCACGGGAATTATGCGCTGCGGACACTACCCGGAGAGTTGGAAGATGGGTCACGTCATCATGATCCCCAAGCCGGGTAAGAATACCATGAAACCAGAGAACTACAGACCGATCACGCTGCTGCCTAGCATCTCCAAGCTCTTAGAAAAGATGTTGCTTAAACACCTCCTACCGCACATCCGCGAACAGAAAAGAAAAGGCAGTAGCCGTCTTCTTGGACATGGAGAAGGCGTTCGATCGTGTCGGAGCACGCTGGCCTTCTTTACAAACTGGCTCACACGTCCACTCCTCGGCCCATATATGAGATCCTGGCATCGTTCCTGAAGAATCGTCACTTCAGGGTCACCGTGGAAGGCAAACTGTCTGACGAGTACCCCATTGCGGCTGGCGTTCCGCAGGGGAGTTGCCTTTCACCGGTCTGCTACACCCTGTACACGGACGACATTCCCACAGAAGCAGACGGAGCGATGCTGGCCCTGTACGCAGACGACGCTGCGTACATTACAACTTCTATGAGCGTAAGCCACGTGGCATTGAAGATGCAGCGGACGCTGGACCTCCTCCCCGAGTGGCTCAACAAATCGGTTAACGTCGGGAAGACCCAGGCTATTTGCTGTGCCGGTAGAAGAGCCCACCCACAAGCCCTACACCTGCAAGGCCAGAAGTTGAAATGGTCTGGAACCGCCAAGTATCTCGGGATCACAATCGACCAGAGACTCACTATGAGGCAGCACTGCGCTAAAGCGGTGAATCTGGCCAGGGTAACCTGCAACCTGCTAAAACCACTGTTCGAACCCAAAATTCCACTAAAGGCAAAGGTCGGAATATACAAGACGTATATCCGGCCTAGACTCGCGTACGCCGCCCCAGCATGGTTCGGGTTCCTGGCCAAAACTACAAGAACGAGTCTTTTGGCGCAGCAACATCTCTCCCTTTGGTCGATTGTTGATGCCCAACCATTCGTCAGAATCTCCACAATCCAGAGAGACCTGCAAATAGAGAGCTTGGACTTTTTCATCACTGGCCTTGCCAGGGGAATGTACGAGCGGACCGAGGGCTCTACCTACGAGCACATCAAAAATCTAGCCCGGGGTCACGAAGAGATCCCAAGGTGCAAAGCCCACCCCCGTGACCTAGCCGCCGCTTCGACCCCCTCCACCTCCTCCTCCTCCTCAGAAGAAGACGCCGCCAAACCTCACACCAAGCGTGGACCGAACACCAAACTGCCCACCTCAGGGCAAGTCCGTGATTAAGTCCACGTGGGTGAAAAGGAAGAAGGCCTCCGGGCCGAACCTAATGACCGCCCCGTATAAACGGGGTGCGAACAGTGCACCGCAGGAAGGGGTCACCACCCAAAACCTGCACCCCAGACTGCCTGCCTAGCCTAAGACGGCCTCAGAGGCCAACAGTGAGTTTAGTCCATTCGAAAAAAAAACCACGGGCTGTCGCGCTTAGTTCGGCGGCAGCGACCCTGTCGTTCGCATCTAATCTCTACATTTATACGATGCAATGAAACATAACATTTTCATAAATTTATCTACAGCTCGGCGTCCGCTACAAGATGTATATTTGTGATTATTTAAATTAATTATGATGTAAAAATAATAATAAATAATGAGAATGCGCAGTATTTATTTGTATCATGGACGGAATGTACTATCTAGGGCAAGCTATTCTGGGTATAGAATAAAGGTTAAAGGTAATTATTCTTGATGTGTTTATATTCTATGAAACAAGATAAACTGGACGTACCCAAATATGTCAGCAATTTTTAATAAACGAGGTTAGTGACAGTTGTCACTCAACTATTAAGAAATTATCATTAATATTTCTCAGATGAAATATGAACCAGATTAACTTGTTTAAATTATGATTAAACTTTTGTAACTTATTCATAGATTTTTTTGTATAATTTAATATTTATAATTATAAAGATGTATATTTGTGATTATTTAAACTAATTATGATGTAAAAATAAAAATAAATAATGAGAACGCGCAGCAGTTTTTTGTACCATGGTCGGAGAACCCTGCATTATTGACTAAGGATTAGCTTTATATATAGGTACTAGTGGTCGCCCCGAACTGAAATCTTGCGAGTCTCCCATAAAAACAAAAAAATTAAAAATCAAAATAGTGCTACGAAATGCATAACCAACTAATACTTGACCTACAGTTTCATTAAAATTACAGGTAACGGCAGTTCATGTTCATTGGTTACTTTTTTTTGGGGTAGAAATTGCAGTTATTCTGGATTTCAGAATTTTCTTTATATATATGCCTACAAGGTTTAAACTAAAAATAAAAACGGGGTCAAAATTTACATACGAAGACCTTTTCTTAGACGTTCCACTTGACTGAATAGTCCCATTTTTTAACCTCTTGAACCCCAATATCTCAACCCCCCACATTTTTAGCTCATTTAGTCACACCAAAATTGTGCCATTACTACTTATATACCAAATTTCACGATGATCAGATAAACGCATCTAAAGTTATTCTCGGACAAACAAACATACATAGGTACATACAACGCCGATTTGCCCAAGTTGATTTAGAGATCTCGCTTCGCACGATGAACTATGCAAAAAACTTATATTCACCCGAAAATATGCTTTAATTGTCCTGTAGGAACAAATTTGTTTCATTTTAAGCTGTCCTCATACAAGGGCCAAGTTCGTCCGTACTCGTACAAGAACATAGTAAAATCCCTTTGAAAAACAGCTAGAACTTTTCCACTAGAATAGTTTTTTCATAATTTTTGACGTAAAGCAGATTCAAGCATTTTTTTTTCAAATTTAGACATTTTTAGTCTATTTCAAATTTAGTATCACCAGTTTACACTTATCCCAAAAATAAGTGTGATAAGTTTAAACTGGTGATGAAGTTTGTCTTTGTTTCGAATACATTTTAGATTTAGTAGATATACTTACCTGAAGATATACTTACCTGAAGATATACATACAAGATTTAATACTTCTTTGTTTTTAGGGATAAATATGTGTTTATTCTCTCTATCAGCCGTCATCTCCGTTGTCACTTCCTCCCTACCCATATCATTCTTCACACAGTCCATCCACCTCTTCAACGGCCTTCCTCTATTTCTATATCCGTCCACACTCTTATCTAACAATCGTTTAGTCACATGATTTGCTTCCCTACTCATGACATGCCCATACCACGCTTTTACTCTTTTAAACTCCCTCTAATATACACAAACAAATACATATAATTATGTTTTCTAAAATTAAAACGCTAACTACTTGTGACGATAAGCGATATAATTGATCGAACGAAGCGAGATCTCCAAACTCAACTCAACTTGGGCAAATTGGCGTTGTATGTATGTATGTTTGTTCGTCCGAGGATTCGAAGCGTTGCGAATGACCGATTCGAAGCGTTGATCCGACCATCGTGAAACTGTTATATAGGTACATAGGTAGTGATGGCACAATGCTGATGTGACTAAATGAGCTATTCAAATTAATTAATAATTGGGCTTATTTTAATGGGGGTTCAAGAGGGATAAAAAAAATCAAAATGAGACTAAGTATTAGGTCAAATGTCAGATATGGATTCCAAATCGAAGTGTGATATTTCCTTCGAAATGTAAGCGACAGCTCTTCCGTTATGGTTGCGGTAATTTTTTCCAAACAAAGTCAGTGTATGATACTATGATTTTATAACATACTATGATTTATAACATACTATGAATAATAACATAAATAAAGTTATGATTTTAAGCTCCTCGGGCACCATTCAGGAGGTATAGAAAGGTGGGACGCCCGGCAGCGAGATGGGTACACGACATCGTAAAGGTCGCGGGCCGTGAATGGGTGAGACTAGCACAGGATCGTGGTGGATGCCACAAACTTGGGGAGGCCTATGGTGGACCTTTACTAGTAAAAAAAATACTGATAAACTCTCGAACTCACCTTGCTCTGTATTTTTCCAAGGAGCTATCGCAAGGTTTGCTGATACGGCAAGTGACGGTTGACTTAATAAAAACGTAATGCATACACAACGGGTATTAAACGATGAATATCTTCTTATCATCATCATCGTCAGCCCTTCTCATCCCACTGCTGGGCATAGGCCTCTCTTCGTTGTCGCCATTCGCCTCTGTCCTGCGCTGTTGTAACCCATATACGACCTGCGATTTTTATAATGTTGTCGATCCATCTTGCCGGTGGACGACCTGCGTTCCTGGTTCCATCTCGGGGCCACCACTCAGTCAGTATCCTGCTCCACCTGTCATCACCGCGCCTGGCCACATGTCCTGCCCAACTCCATTTGAGTCCCAATATACGCTTGCTAACGTCTTGAACTTTAGTCCGCTTGCGAATTTCGGTAATTGGGGACTCGGTCTAGCAGTGTGATGCCGAGCATGGCGCGCTCCATGGCTCTCTGTGCGACTAATCCTGTGCACAATCTCCTTCGTGAGCGTCCATGCCTCAGCACCGTAGGTTAATGTTGGCAGGACACATTGGTTGTAGAGGCGGGTCTTCAGACATTGCGGAACGGTGGTAGATTATTTTAGAATATCTTCTTAATCCTTAGATATTATCCTTCACTTGTGCACTTCACTGTACATTACTAAGACCGAACTAAACCACCACTTGAACTTCTTCTTTGTTAGGTTTAAACAATTTTTATATATATTTTTGGAGCAGCAAATTAAAAAGGCGCCTAGTACTAAAAGGCGCTAGATGTGCGATACTGTGTCTGAAATGTGTTCCCGTATGGGCCTGAAAAGTCTGGTTCTTCCAGTGAATTTAAATACATTTTCACACTTTTTCATAAATGGCAGCAAGCAGCTATGCTGATTCTAAAACGAACTATATTAATTACATTAATTATTTATCTGTGGTAGGTTAGGTAACACGTAGGTAGGGGGGTCTTTGTAAAGGCTTTGTAAATCTAAGCGTACCTACGCTAGATACCTAAGTAAAACTCATTAGTTAGATAAATAAATATATCCCTAAAAGTATAAAAATTTGAATGTCACATTTGTATAAAACGTCACATCTATATAGGTACGCTATTGTAAAATCGTCAATTTATTTTCAGGAACGTCAATAACTCTAAAGTGTTCTAAGAATCTCTAAATAACTCAAAAAGAATATAAATTACTACGTGAAATAACTCCCTCAGAGTGTACAAAAAACGTCTACAAATTCTGTTTTTTTAAATAGCAGAATAGGGCAGAGGTTACAAATAAATGCTATGTACCGACCTACCTACTTGTAACCATTACTTTGTATGTATATTATGATGGTTTACAGTCATCCAACATCCATATTTTGTATAATAACCACGGAGTTTTGTGAAAGATTCTCTTTTTGTGGACTACGAAGTAAGTAAGCGCAATGGCTTTACCCATAGACGAATCGTCCATGCCTTTACCACGTTCACAGACCCCGTAGAGACGTATTCAAATTCAAATTTCGTAGTGGTACTAAACGTGTTCTGGAGTGTAACCAAGTGTAGTGTAGGCGCCCGTCCGCGCCGCGCCGGCCAGTTGGAGCACCTATCTTAGCTGGCAGACTGAATGAGAAGAGCTGAGGATCAGACTCCTTAGAATCAGAGACCTACGTCCAGTAGTGAGCTGCTATAATATTGATAGGGAATCATGAATCGAGAAGATTGAATTCTAGATTAAATTTTTTAATTGTTTATTCTATTGAATAAATAAAACCATTTCCCGCAGTCTGTAGCAACCATGTAGTCAATAAACCAAATGAGTCCAAACTCAAGGGGTTTACTAGAAACCATTGAAGTCTTCCACTAGGTAGGTACCCACCTGGCTCCATGGTAAGATCAACTCGATGGTACCTACCAAATTATTAGTGTCTGACCGAAATAGGGTTTTCAGCCGAAATCGAAACCAAAACTGAACCTTCGGCCTTGCTCTCAGTTTCGGCCGAAACCGAAACTTAAACATATTTAAAATTTCTATTGTATACTGAAATCTAGTGAACTTTTCATACATTTATTTGCATATACAATACATATATTATTCATGCAGACATTTAAATAGTGATAAATGTAGTTCGATGTTGTCAGCTTTGGAAACATAATGGTATTTTACAGAGTTTAAATCGTTAAAAATACTTTGGCGTCTGTTTTAAACATAAATTTGGGAGAGAGGGGTGCAGGCTTTATTACCGTTGCGTTTAGGAGGTCTGGGTATCCGATCAGTTTCGAGTGTGGCTCTCCCCGCATTTCTGTCATCCGTTCACAGCACCCTAAATTTAACACGTAAGATCCTTTTGGCTTCGATTCCGGATGATCGAGATTATAAAATATCGCAAATGAACGAAGCCAGAGATGCGTGGTCCTCAGCCTGCCCCAGTTCTGATTTCCCAAATATATTGAAATGCCAGAGGTTATGGGACGGGCCGATTTGCGAGCAAACACAGAATCAACTATTTCAAACGTGTACCAACTCGTCAGATCGTGCCCGCCTTCTAGCCGTTTCTGAGTGGGAATCAGGTCTGTGGTTACAGGCTCTCCCTTCACGCAATATAGGTACGTTGATTGACTTTTCCGCTTTTCGCATTGTAGCGACTCTTCGCCTGGGAGCACCATGCTGTGCCCACACCGTTGCCAGTGCGGTACTGCCGTCGACCAGCTCGGCTACCACGGTCTTTCCTGTATAAGAAGCGCGGGAAGAATTCCCCACCACGCCAGTCTCAATGATGTCATACGTCGAGCTTTTACCACCGCCAACTGCGCCGCCATTTTGGAACCAAGTGGTCTCGTACGTGACGATGGTAAAAGACCTGACGGAATGACACTAATTCCGTGGAAGATGGGACGGCCTTTAGTGTGGGACGCCACTTGTGTTGATACTTTAGCGCCGTCACATCTTTCCGGAGCGCAAAATAAGGCTAGTGCGGTGGCTGAATCGGCTGAAAACCTCAAAAGGGGCAAATATAGTAGTCTAAACACATGCTTTATTTTTGAGCTTTTTGGGGTTGAGACCCTTGGACCGTGGGGACCAAGCGCCCACAAAATTTATATTGATCTTTCAAAACGCCTGGTCGAGGCGACGCGTGACCAAAATGCTGGCCAGTATTTTGGCCAACGTTTAAGCATTGCCATCCAACGTGGCAATGCGGCCAGCATTTTGGGCACGCTACCCACTGGCAGCGGCTTGTTAGGTTAGGGTTTTATGTATAGTTTGCTTTTTATATAGGTTTAGTTGCTATTAGTTATATACTTACTTACTTTATGATATTATGGTTTGTAATAGATTAAGTTTTTGCTGAATAAATGACCCGTGGTAAATAAAATAAAAAGACAATCATTTAATTACTCAAGTGCAAAACTCAAATGGCTCCCTATCCGTCTTCGCCGGAATGCAAATATTCTATCACTTCTTTATAACATTCTCTTTAATCCCACTTCACCTTCTTATCTAAAGGAGCGTTTCGAGTTTTTGTATCAGGCGCACTCTCCAAACCTTCGTTCTTCCGAAGCTCTACAGCTGCGTACTCCCGTCCATAGTTCACAATTTTATGGTGATTCCTTCGCACTACAAGCTGTGCGACTGTGGAACGCCTTACCTTTGTCCATAAGGTCGTCCCAATCTCTTCCTATTTTCAAAGTCAAGGTATATAACCATTTTCTTTCGTTGTCTCGTAACTGCTAGTTAGTGTTTATGTTATTTTTCCTCCATATTATGTAGTGTTGTTTATTTATATATTATTTGTATGTATTTAAGTTTATGTTTATTACTATACATAATCAATATTATATATAGGTATATATTATTTTATGGGTTCTGTTGATGTATGTTTTCTGTATGCTTAAAGGTACTCTTACACCACCGTCTTTTGATTTTTTTTATCCTGTCCATCCAAAGGTTGTCTGGAAGAGATCGCTTATAGCGATAAGACCATTGTACCGTTATTTATTGTTTATTTCTTTTGTTACTGTATTTTTGTTTGGTGTGCAATAAAGAGTATTTTATTTATTCATTCATTCATTACTTAACAAATATATGTTTTATTCTTTTATGTCATGAAAATATAATTTGCACATACACTTGCGTCCAGGCCAAAGTCTTTCGTCTTTCCTGAAACAAATAATAAAAGGTTATTTATTCGCTTATACTTGATTGTTGATCATATGTTTTGGTGTTGCATTCTACTTTTGTTTTTAGCAATACTTTCGCTATACCTTCGGAATGTGTTATGCCTCCATGAGAACGCTGCTACTGTCGTCTACCACATCTTTATTATGATGTGCTACACAATGCCTTTAGTGGGCGCTATACTGGCTGATAACTTTATCGGCAGATACAGGTTACTGAGTTTAATTTCATTTTATTAAACAAAACCCACAGCTCTTCGCGCCTTCGCACGCGTGGTTTGTAATTAAAAAGTAGCCCATACCTACCTCCACCCAGGCCATATTCTATCCTTACTAATGAACGATACCTATATTATAAATTCCAAAGTAACTCTGTCTCTCTGTTATGTTTTCACAACTAAAATGCTGAACTGATTTCATTTAAATTTGGTATATAGATAGATTATGACCGGGATTGAGACATAGGCTACTTATTACAAAACTGCGCAGACGGAGGGTAATGTTTCCATTAACAAACCACGCGTGCGAAGCCGCTAGCGGCAGCTAGTCTATATCTAATTTAATCGAAATCGGGTCAGGCGTTAAACGTGAAAGCGTAACAACAAATTCACTTACGCATTTAAAACAAAAATATTTTGTATTCTTGAATAAGTGACGACCTCCGGGCGCAGTGGGCGAATAGCCGGCTGAGACGTAGGCAGTAGCCCGTTCGATTCCCGCCGTGGAACAAATGTTTGCAAGATCTACAGATATTTGTCCCGGGTCTGGATCTTTTTGTTTATATTATAAGTAGGTTTTTACAAAAAAAGTATGTTATAAGTATTCTATCAATTTCTGATTCCCATAGTACACGCTCCGCTTAGTTTGGGGCTAGATAACACTGTGTAAAATGTGCAGCAATATTTATTCATTATTATTTATTTAGTGGCATACCTACCATCTAACAATAAACACAAACGTAGAGAACGGTGGGCGAGACCTCAAGCGTTTGCAGGTTAGATTTATAGGTGATTGATTATCATGTTTCCAGCCCCGGATCTAACGATATTTCCGAACCGGGGCAGAAACTTGATGTGGCGCTCCCTCTCCTCCAGCGTTTGAGAGACGGGAGGGGGGGGGGGTATATTGTAGCCAGAGGGAGGGTTTGGGACCTGAAATGAAATGAATAATCGATAGTACGACGTGCGCTAGCACCCCGAAATTGTCACCCGGGGCAAGCACCCCGGTCCCCGTCCCCCCCTAGATCCAAGACTGGTAGTTACTGATACCCACGATGGTGGGAACTCTAGTGTGAGGTGAGGACTATGACTGACGTACTTATGCGTTTTGCTGGATTTATCTTATTAAATAAAAATAAATAATAAATAAATATTGCTGGAAATTTGACACAGCGCTATCTAGCCCCAAACTAAGCGGCTATTATAAGGAGGTTTAGTTTTAGTACATGGATTGTGAAAAACATGTAACTAGGTAGGTATGTACCTACTTACCAGATTAAGCCGCAGGTAGAGCTACAAACATGCTCTAAAAAAATGACTACCTCATTATTAACAGTCTTTATACCAGAAAGTAAAATCATTCGCTAGGTTTATCAAATATTAAGTGGGTCCCTTTGTAAAGAAGTTTCACCGACATTGCCCGGAGGTACTGATGTTATTAAACGTAGTAATAATAATACCTAAGTTGGCGGGGCTCGAAGAACTGACGGTCGTTGGGGCAGGGGTGCTCGAGTGCTGACCGCGCATTGGCAAGCTCCACGAGAAGGCCCTTGAAATTGCTGGAAGCCGTTGGATGACCGCACAAGATCGGTTAAAGTGAAACTAGAGGGCTGCCTATGTTAGCAGTGGACATTCTATATCATTTTCATTATGTTCTGTCTTCAGAAAGTATTTTGTAATTTTTCAGGGTGATTCTGTATTTCTCCATAATTTATTTGCTGGGGACTGTGCTAACTTGTTGTGCAGCAATACCACCTCTTATGCTACCACCAACGTAAGTATTTTTTGAATCAACAGTGTCCGTAAATCCGTACCGTAAATCTAAATACCTATATAAAACAAAGTCGGGTTAGTTACAACATTTATAACTCAAGAACGGCTGGACCGATATCTACGAAATTTGGTATATAGATTATGATCGGGATTAAAATATAGGCTACATATTACCAAACTACGCAGAAGGAGGGTAATATTTTTATGGACAAACCACGCGTGCAAAGCCGCGGGCGGGTCAGCTAGTATTACATACATAAGTCTAATAGGTAGGCAGGCACCACATTAAAAATGTCTAACTAGATAGGTACATTATAAAAACGCACGCAAGATTTTGGATTTTGTTTCACTGATTTGTTGGACTATTCTAAGTTACCTAGGTACTTCAATAAATACCTAGGTAAATAAAGGTATTTCCTGAAAGTCGTTGAATAAAAACATCCTGTTGCTGAGACAATGGTATCATAAAGCTATTGGTACTACTGTTATAGTCTATAAGTTACCCACATTATTCGAGCTGTTTATCTGACGTGGGCGAATAGCCGGCTGAGACGCAGGAGCTAGTGGGTTCGATTCCCGCCGCGGAACAAATGTTTACACGATCTACAGATATTTGTTCCGGATCTGGTTGTTTCTCTATTTAAGTATTATAAGTAGTACTTACAAAAAAAAATTATATTATAAGTATTCTATCAGCTGTCTGGTTCCCACAGTACGTAATAAAGTAAGCTCTGCTTAGTTTGGGGCTAGATAGCGCTGTGTGAAATGTCCAGCAATATATATATATATATATATTTATCATGCTTGCCCTTCCTTCCTTGTGGTGATAGATAGGCAGAAAACTGGGTTGCCTGGTGCTAACGCCCCCTTTACCTGCTAGTTTTAGGGTATTTTTTATTAATATTAATCTAATTAAATTATAATGATATTATTTTTATTTTTAATATTTTTTTGTAATTTATTTATGTAATTTATTTATGTATTTTAATAATCAATTCACCTTACATTATTATATTTTTATTTATGATACACATCACATATTTCATCATTGACATCACACAATTATAATTTTGGTCTCACAGGGTGTAGTGGGTGATTAAGCGGTCTCGGCAGAATAACAGCGTCAACTGCTAACCTAGTTGACATAATGCTGAGTCGAGGCCCTTTTGCTGCTATTATAGCACACAACATACCTACCTCATATTTCAAATTAATTATTTATTATACCTATTGCTTGTTTATGTCTTGCATGTTTTCATCTTTTACATTTTAAATCATCTTTTGTAACTGTATTATGACAATAAATGATTGTCTATGTATATGTCTTAACAGGGCACATACTTCTTATAGAAGTATCACGAAGTCTTCTTTAGATTACTTAAAAAACCCTATAATATACGCGTATGTTGCATTGAAAATAAATAAATACAACGCCCACAATATAATTATGTGGTTGGGTACTGTGAGAAGAGCCACTAAACGGTACCTATCTCTGTCTACCGGCTACTTCAGTAGCCACATGTCCAGCCTTAGCTCTACTTATCTAATATTATAAGAGCTAGGTAGGTAGGTAGGTACTTTCAATTGATTTGCATGACTAAGTACGATAGTCTTTGAAGTATCTACCTAGCTATGAGAATCTGTGCTTCACAAACAGATACCAACTCGTCTGTTCAAATATTTGATTAAGAATAGCCCTTGGCTACTGCAGTGCCAATTGAATCGGTTTTAGTAGAGACATTTTTCAATAATTGCTTTTTCCAGGAGCACTTCCATGATTGGTTTGGCTTTGGTTTCCACTGGAACTGGGGGTATTAAACCATGCGTGGCTGCTTTTGGTGGGGACCAGGTACACCTTTCTAAAACGTTCCTTTTTAGGGTTCCGAAGTCGAACTAATAATCCCTTATAAAGTACGGTAGGGCTGCCTACCGTACTCTAAAATATATTATATCTTTTGTTATATTACATCTGTGTGCTTTATATTTTTGAATAGCAATAAAGTACGTAAATGTATTTTATTTTGGTGAAACGAAACTTTTAAGTAACATAAACTAATCATCTACAAGAATTCATATTATATTTATTTCATAAAATGCAATGAGCCGGCCAACTGAGCAGTTCAGTTCAAGAGCGTTAAATTTTGTAAATGAAAATAGGAAATATTTTTTTTCAGTTACTTTACTTTATTTTCTAGAACCTGCCAGAACTAACTTTTTTCTTAAAAAAAGTTGGCATCCAATACTTAGTGCAATACCTAAAGCTGAAAGGATAGATAATTGAATATCCCGTACCCGTACCTACAGAATACGAAAATCCTCACGTGCGCGTGTGGTTCGGCACGAACCTTAGATATACTTCCATGTATGATGACGACCTCCGTGGCGTAGTGGGCGAACAGCCGGCTGAGACGCCGGAGGTAGTGGGTTCGATTCCCGCCGCGGAACAAATGTTTGCATGATCTACAGATATTTGTTTCGGGTCTGGTTGTTTTTCTATGTATTATAAGTATGTATTTACAAAAAAAAAGTATATAAGTAGGTAAGTATCAGTTATCTGGCTCCCATAGTAAAAGCTCTGCTTAGTTTGGGGCTAGATAGCGCTGTGTGAAATGTCCAGCAATATTTATTTATTTATTTATGTGAGACGTATTATTTCAGTTTCGTTTGCCAGAAGAAAACCACCGTCTTCAGCGTTTCTTCTCCACCTTCTACTGTGTTGTGAACCTGGGTGGGTTTATGGGCATGGTGCTTACTCCAGCTCTGAGAAGGAGCATAATGTGCTTCGGCGATGAAACATGCTACGCGCTGGGCTTCGGATTCCCTGCTCTTCTCATGCTGATATCCATAAGTACGTTTCTACAGGGTGCCCCGAATGAATTATGTGTGTGCACTGAGTGGCCACATGGTTTTTTTGTAGTTAAATAGCTAAAAGTTTATTAGTTATAATAGAAAGAGACATAATTAAAGTTTGCCTGACGCGGCTTCTAGCATGTAAACAAAAAAAAAACCGGTCGCGTAATTGGATGGAATGGAATAGATCCAGGCCAGGCAAGATTTTATAACTTGGAAATGGTACAATAAGCCTAAATTTGGTAGATAATTTATATAGTAAAATGTGAGAGCGTAGAAAAAAATTTAAAAGTAAATTAAAGTGATGGCAAAATAATGAAGAACAAATTTAAATGGATATAATTCAGTGCAACGCTCATCTAAAACCTTAGTGGCATTTGGAAATCGACAAACAAGCTAAACATCAAACCCGGCCTTCCTGTGAGCGTTGAGGGCATCAGTGACAGTAGGCAAATTGCTGATTTATTATTGAAATTCAGAATGGGTAGGTATATGAAAAATGCATAAAATTTATAAAGTATTGTATTTTGTAATTACCAAAACTTTATAATGAAATTAGCTTATAACAAAACCTTATAATACATTTATTCTTATTCTTTCCTAAGTAGGTATTTTAGGATACGGAAAATGTAAGTCAAGAAACAGTATGTAAATTACATATTATATTTAGAGTAGTATGACGACAAGTACGAGTAGTATTAAATAAATAAATAAATATCACTGGACATTTCACAGAGCGCTATCTAGCCCCAAACTAAGCAGAGTTGTACTATGGGAACCAGATAACTGATAGAATACTTACATACTTTTTTTTTTGTAAATACATACTTATAATATATATAAAAACACCCAGACACGGAACAAATATCTGTAGATCATGCAAACATTTGTTCCGCGGCGGGAATCGAACCCGCTACCTCCTGCGTCTCAGCCGACTATACGCCTACTGCGCCTCGGAGGCAGTCAAGTATTGACTTTTTAACGTTGATATAATATTGACAAATTAATCATGGGCAATAAATTTTATGTTATATAATTTTTGTGACCTTAAACAATAGGGGAAGGGAACATTGTCGTCAACCTTGTATGACCTGTCAAAAACCAAATAACAAAATGGATGGAGTATTTAAAACTCTTCGTGTTTTACGAGTACTTTGGAAAAAATAAAATAAAGCAGCGTCTCTTGACGACATGTTTGTTAACCTAAAGTGTTTCTTTTCCAGTTATTTTCGTTGCAGGAAAGCCTTGGTACAGAATTAAACAACCGCGTGATAATATCACAATTAAGTTTGTGTCCTGTGCTTGGGTGAGTATTTCATTTTGAAAACCAGAAAAACCCAAATCTACAACGACACTTTTTCAGGCTACTTTTAGTTCCAAAAGTAAGGACACAGAAGACAAAATTCACTTCTATGTTTATATATTATTTAATATTTATATTAATATTCTATATTATTTAGGGGAACTCTACTTTTAAGTTGCATTATACTGAGTTAGAAGAGTTTCTAACACAGGTTAATGCAACTTAAAAGAAGAATTTCCAACCCTAGTTTTAAATGTATTGTTTTACTGTTTTAAATGTAATATACAATAAAATACGTATTTTTATATTTATGTATTTTGAAACAACCCTTTATTATACTTACCCTTCTGTGCAGTCGGGTAAAAATATATATTCAGCGAGAAAAGTGGCTTTTCACAGTATATTTTTTAAATATTTTGTTTCCGTTTTCTATTCTATTCTATACCAAATTTAGAACAATGCGAATATAAGTATTTGGTTCTCTACATTTCAGTTCTAAATTTAAGCGTATTTCTAAATTTATTCTAATTCTAACTGAATTGCGAAGAAAATATCATAATAATTTGTCGCTATGCGTCAGAACAACATAACCGACATTGTCTTTAGTGTCATAAGCATACCGGAAGTGTAAAAAGTTGAATTGATTTCAGTACGCGTTTACGAAGCGTTTGAAGTATAACGCTAAAGACAGCGGCCCCCGCGCCCACTGGCTCGATAGCTCCATTGACAAATACGGCGAAAAGTTGGTTGACGATATGAAAGTTGTCTTCTCTATCCTCTACTTGTACCTGCCCGTGCCTATTTTCTGGTCGCTTTTTGATCAACAGGTCAGTATATCCATTGGGTTTAAGATCAAATGATAATAGATACTCGTACCTATGAAATTGCCGTTCTTCAGTACTGCTCATTTCAAATAGAAAAAAAGTTTGGAATGGCTTTGTATTCTAAATTCAAATTAATTTTGTTTTAAAAACATGACATTCTTTTTACAAACTCAGTCTTTTGTTTATTGATTAGCGTTGTATTTTCATTACATTTGAACATTCTTCGTCATAATGGATACTTTAAAAATTCGTGTAATTATGGAATATGAGTTCCGTTGTGGCACCAACGCGATACAAACGGCACGTAACATCAAAAACGTTTACGGAGAGAACTGTACAAATTAACGTACAATCCGTTATTGGTTTTCCCGGTTCCGTTCTGGAAATTTTGACTTGAAAAATGAAGCTCGTGGTCGTCCGGAGACTTTGGTCAACAATGATGAATTAAAGGCGATTGTGGAAGCTGACGAAACTCAATCTACAGCTGAGCTAGCAGCAGCTTTTGATGTTAGCATCAAAACAATTTTGATCCATTTGCGACAAATAGGCAAGGTAAAAAAACTTGATAGATGGGTGCCCCACGAACTTAACGATCGCCAGCGCAACGTACGCGTCGAGAGCTGCCTCGCGCTGTTCAATAGGCAAAGAAATTAAGGAATTTTGAACCGAATTGTTACGTGTGATGAAAAATGGATTCTATTCGACAATCGAAAGCGCTCAGCAAGTTGGTTAGATCCTGATTCAGCACCAAAGCAATGCCCTAAACCAAAAATGACCCCTAAGAAGGTGATGGTCACTGTTTGGTGGTCTAGTGCGGGTGTGATTCACCACAGCTTTTTACAAAACGGCATGAGCATTACTACAGATGTGTACTGTGAAGAACTGGAGACAATAATGGAGAAGCTTGCACATCGGCAACCAGCTTTGGTCAATCGGTCGTCCCCACTGCTCCTTCACGACAACGCGCGACCCCATACTGCACAACAGACAGTCTCCAAGCTGCAAGAGCTGGGGTTGGAAGCTCTCCCTCATCTGCCATACTCACCAGACCTTTCACCTACCGACTATTACTTTTTCCAAAATTTAGACAACTTTTTAGTGGGTAAAAAATTCAATTCCCGAGAGGCGGTACGAAATGCCTTTGAAGAGTTTGTGGCCTCCCGTCCAGCTGATTTTTACAAGAAGGGCATCAATAAACTGCCAATGCGTTGGCAAAGATGCGTCGATTGCATGGGTGATTACTTTGAATAACAGAAATAAAAAAGTTTAAAAAAATAAGTACTTTCACTTATTCCATACAAAACGGCAATTTCATAGGTAAAGACCGGAAGATTTGTGAAGGAAGATTTGTCACTAGAATTGCTACCTTTTTTTTTGAAGAAAAATTGTTTTTTTTACCTTGCGTTACGTTTCTAGTTTTTTCAACTAAGTGTTCCTCAACTATCATGTTTTGCTAGTGCTAGGGCGAGCTTATTACTAAGTCCTTGCGCGTTTGAACTTGGCTTAATCTTTTAAACTATTCCGAGCAAAAGCTTGGGCTTAGCATCACGGGCTTAGCTCTTCGGGATCGTAGTTATTCAAGAGATAACGTAGGTACTAAACTTGATTCCTTATAAGCCAGTTTCTTGGAAAATTATATTTTGATTGTATTAAAATATCGATGCTTCAAATTTGTACAAACATAGGTGATTGAGAAGGCCGTTTTGTCTGTTCCAGCTTTTGAAGAATTATCTTTGTATTTAATACTTCATTCATAAAAAGATTATATTGGCAGGTATCAAAGGATAGAGACTATTGGAAAGATCTTTGCCCAACCGTAAGACGAGATGGGTTAGGAAAAACTCACTTAGCGTCTGTTCAGACGGGCGTCAACAACACCACAGCGACAAACATATGGCCGCTCGCAAAATCGTATGAAAGAAAACGTAGAGTTCCATTTATACGTGACACATTTTGTAGTCGCAAACGTGTGGTCAATACCGACAACATACCGTACAACGCTCTTCATGGTTCCCATTCACTCTAGCTACTGCCCAGCCACATTTTTGTCGCTGTGGTGTGGTTGTGGCCAGTCGAACATAAACCTAATTGGTTTACCAGTTTTAATCTTTAATTCCCTATAAAGGGTTCCCGATGGACATTCCAAGCGTCTCGTCTCCGCAGCGAGGTTTTCGGTATAACACTGATGCCGGACCAGCTGCAGGTCATGAATCCCGCGATGGTGCTGGTAATGCTCCCGCTGTGCCCCGGTGGTGCTTGGTCGCTCGTGCCTGATCTAGCGCCGCTGCAGAAGATGTTCATTGGTGGCGCGATGGCGGCGTTGGCATTCGTTGCCGCTGGAATACTGCAGATTGGGATAGAGGTTAGTAGAAGTGGTTGTTACCGTATTTCTTGACTAGCTGACCCGCCACACGGATAAAAAATACCCTGTAACACTCATGACAGTGTGGCTTTCTATCAGTGAAAGATTTTTAAGTATCGATTCAGGAGTTGAGATTACCCCCTACAAACAACACACTTTATCTCTTTAAATTATTAGTAAAAGCTTCCGCACGTGGCTTTGCACGCATGATATGTCAATTAAAAGTAGCCTATTTCTTAATTCAGGGCATAGGACATAATCTATTTGTTTTCCAAATTTCCTCGAAATCGGTCCAGCCGCATTGTCGTGAAAATACATGGACACAATACATGTATTGTCCATGTGAAAACGTAACAAAAAGACAGACAGACAAACAGGCAGAGAGACAAGAGTTACTTTCGAATTTAGTATGAAGTCGCGACAACAGCAATAACTAAATAATAGCAATTCGAGAAAGAATCGTGGGAATCTGCTTAGGACCGCGATATGTGGAAGGAGTTGGTAGACGCCCTTGCTCAGCAGAGGAAAATGTAGGCTAGAGAAAAAAAAATTATATCTTAGTCTGGACTAGAATCCGGACTGGTTGATGAACCTGGCGATGGTTCTGGTTCTTGTACCGGCCAATGATTTTTATTTAAAGGAAAGAAATAAGTGCACTAATGTCCTTGGTCAGGTTGTAGGTTTTAGTATTTTGTAATAGACCTGACTTACCTTAGTCCTTAGTTAACCTTCGTTAGATTGATCATCAAATTTGCCACAGGACGTTCGCTACACACACAATATTATGACATTCGCTTGTTAATACATCTATGAAAATCTGATATATGTTTACAAAAATATTAATTTGTTTAAGAAAAATAGCGATAATCATAATTTTAATACTAGAAATAAAGATAAACTTGCTGTTGCCACTTGTAGACTCCATAAACTTGGTAAGTAAATCGTTTAAAAGGCAAGGTGTACGCTTTTATAAAAAAACTCCCAAGTAATGTACAAAAATTGACAACTAACAAATTTATATACGTAATTAAACATAATCTTCATAAAATGCCTACTATAAAATATCTCTAATATCTATAATAGTAGCAATCTCCATAGCACGCTGAGCGACCGCGAGCCTTCTCATGAGGTCGATAGTGAAAGACCACGTTTCTGTGCCATTCCTCATCACTGGTAACACACTGATCAAAGACTTTCGTGTTAAGACACAGAGGTATTTTGAAGAGCACATCGGAGAGGTACCTTGGCCATTTGGTATATATATCTGTTGTTTAATGTTGTTCAGCGTTCAACTTTGCAAGTGCCCGGCCACCATCAGACGGGGCTGGTGCTTCTGAATACTCTGGATTGTCCTGTGGACGCGACGGTGCGAGGAGAGGGGACGGCGCCTGTGGAGGGGCATGGCACTGCACTGATGACCCCCCTAGCCCACCGCACACTTGTCATAACTGCCAGCTGCCCCTTCAACTGCGCCGGCAGGGTCATGAAGAGACGCGTAGTGAGGGAACAACTGAAGACGGTCGCTGGGACGGTGAGTACCATTGGCTAGCGAAGTTACGTTGGCACTCATTTCTCTTTTACCCTCGCTGTTGAGTCAGAGTTGATAAACAACTCATGTTTTTAAATGCTAGTAAATCTAATTTTGAATAAATATCTTACTCGATTTCAGGAGCATAAATTTTTACAAATATTTCAAAAGCTCAATTTTTACGTAACACAATTGCCAAATTGTTTTTTTATTTTGTCTCAACCTGTGATTTAAGTTGTAGTGGCATATTTTTAGGGTTCCGGGCCTGAATGGTAAGAACCCTTATTGACTAATCGCGATTTTGTCAATCCGTCCGTCCGTCCGTCCGTCCGCCCATAGGTCCGTCCGTTTGTCACAGCAGCAGGTTATCTCAGCAACTGCTACTGAAACTATCAACTTGAAATTTGGAATAGGTTTAAATAATACCTGCCCAACTTTATTCCTAGTAAAAAAAACTAAATGATTTAATTTTGATTGCCCAAGAGGCCAAACGGCAAAATGGTCCCCACCATTTTCTCTATCTATAATAGTTTATAGAATCAACTTAAAAGTTGTCTGAGTTTACCCCTCACATAAATTTGCATAAATAGGTAGCCGCGGAACCTTCGGCGCGCGAATATAACTCGCTCTTGAGGTATGAACTCATTTTGGATATTATGTGAATCCATCTGTTACGAGTTTCAAGGTGGCGGTGCCTTGTTGTGCACCCGTGACTTAAGTACTATTTGTTTGTAGCAGGCAGGATAGCCTAAAAAGCAAGCTTCATTTCAATGACCACAAAAAAATAAAGAAATTAAACTGAGCCTTTGCAGTTTTATACATATCTTTATGAAGCTTTTCATTTAACTTTTCAGCTTATTGCACGGAGTAGTTTGAAATTTGGTACTTAGGTACATAGTTAAAGTTTATAATGGAGAGGGAGTGCTTAAAGCTAAAATTGATGTATACCCATAGACATATATTCTACCGATAGACAAGAACATTCTTGAAAAAAGTTTGTTCAAATGCTGGTGACTTCGAACTAAAGTTCGCTGCAGCGCTAAAACATTATTTATGTTATCTAGCCAAACTATTAACATCTGCAGCGCTAGATCGCTTATAGAGTTTAGTTTACTCGTGACCAAAACGTTGTAAGCGCCATGCGCAAATTCATGGCGCTTACGCGTTCCGTTCAACATAGTGTAACAAACTGTCGTCCCTATAGATTTTACACCACAGACGTGACACAGATTTTGTACCTACAAAACTTCATTAGAATTCACACTCTGTTTCAAAATGTATAATAGTAATGTACTCGTAATAATTGAAAATATGGTAAAGTAGAAAAGAAAAATAAAATAAATTGTTATGCGTTTATTTAAGCTCAAGTACTTTAACAATAGTTTGAAATCAAACTGTCACTTGATGATTCACTGACACTTCTTGATGTGTTTTTGCAGTATCGAATTACGCACATCGTCTTATTTTCTGAGGTTTGACAGATATTATATATATAGATATACTTTATATAGGTATATTAAAATATTCATTGTTACTTTCTCTACCAATGTCAAACTCATAATCAACTAAGTTTCAAGGTAAAGGAATTAAGATTTTTCATAAAAACTTTACTACATGACCCCCATGACCCCCCCCCCCCCGGATCCGCCCTAGATCTATCCACAACCATATTGTATTGTGTGGCTGGTCCCGACGCTGTCGGGTTATAGGTAATTATAATTTTTACTGGTTGGGTGGTCGGGTCACGTCGGGTGGTATGGTCCAGCCAAACTGGGGCGTCTGGTAATGCTTTTAGGCTTACAAAATTAGCTCATACAGGGTGCTTCAAAATATGTGTCAGCCCACTGACGACCTCACTTAGGAAAACAGTGTTCGTTATGTGATTTTAATTGAATAATCACTTGGTGAAAATCGTCTTATTTCGGTAAAAAAAATTCACGACTAAAAGGCTGGACCGTTTTAGATAAATTACAGACAGAGAGACATAGTCAAGCACTTTTAAATTTATAATATTAGTATTTTTGCTATATTTACCTACATAGATAAATTGGTTTCGCCCACCCGTCTCTGTATGTACTTTAATTTATTCTTTTCAGTTTATGCCGGTAGTTATTGGGCAGAATTCAGACGATCAAATAGCCTTATACTATATGGATCCCAGCCCGTTCCTGAAGTCTTTGACTGGGAAGCCTAAGTTGAAGTCAGTACTTTTCATAATTAAAATTCTTGATATTTAAAACCTTCGGAATTAAACTTAGATGACACAAATTTGTAAAGAGTAGGCAGTACAATTTTAGAAACGAATCTGCCCGTAATTATAATGTGTGTTTATTTATCTATGAGGTGTTGTCTATGAGAATTAAAATGAACACGGAACACGGTTCTGGGTTACGGGCAGAGTCGTTTAAAGTTTGTCGAAAGTTTATCAATCCTGTACAAGATAAAATTCATTGATTCGTAGGTAAACTTTAACTATCCTTAGATATGGATAGTACGAAGCCTGTAAATTGTAGTACAAACACTATAGTTCGAAATTCAACCCTGACTGTGAGCAAACTTTATGTAGACGCGGTAGAGAACTGCGATTATAGCTTGAAATGTTAACACGATTGTTTTCGTTTACACAGAGTGGTGTACGTAGGAGACACTGGACCCAATAAAAACGTGACCGTCACCGTGGAAACAGCAAAAAGACTAAGCGATATCTATTATGTATCAGACGCGCCGGTCGATCACATCGGCGAGTCGGCCTATATGTGTCTACAGTCGGGAAAGTAGGTGCATATTTCAATACGATGAAAAGTTTACAAGTACCTACTAAACTCATAACTTTTGTCGGAACTCATAACCCCGGAAACCAGGGATAGAATAATTTATAATCAGTTAATTTTTTGGAGGTAAATGTAAAGTCCACCAACATTTGTTGGAACCCTGGAGTCTGATGTTATTTATTTGTAAAAAGGGGTGCTAGACCATACTTTTGTATTTGACCGAGCGAACGAAGCGTCTCAGTTTCGAGACTTGCCAAAAATGCTTTTGTCTGGCTGTCTGCCTGTTTGTCTGTTCTCGCCTACAGGTCACATTTTTCAACCGATTTTGTAGAAAATTGGCACACAAGTTCCTTGATTTATTTAAATTTTTTAATCGATTGCGATTTTGATTGGCGGGAAAAGGGGGAAGTTTGCTGTAGCGTTATTTATCGACGGATTTCAACCAAATTTGAGAGACACATTAAGGACTTCGTTCTGCACAAGATGTTACGGAAAAAATTCCAAAAGAGGGGAGTAGAGAGTGGGAAAGGGGGGGGGAATGTTTGCTGTAACGTTATATATGGACGGATTTCAATTTTTGATTTTTTTTTGTAAAATTTATACCTACCTGTACCAATCAGACTACGTAAACTTCTCCGCCTTCACGAGATGAACCCGTAGATTCGACCTCCTAGGATCCTTGACCCTAGGAGGTAGGATCCTTGATCCTAGGAGGTAGGAGGTTGCGTAGTACGCGAGTAATCGCTAAAACTCATACCAATATTTTGCTCAAAAGTCTATATAGTATATAGTAAATTCAAGCACCTGAAATTCGATTTATAATTAGACTTTCTTCGTTAATTTTGTTGCGCAAATAACTTTTTGGACTTGGGACGCGAGGTCTACTGTTCTCACAGACTCTCTCACCACTAGTTCTCACCACTAGTTCTCACCACTAGTTTCAGAAGCTTGTATTTAACTTGCAATGTTTGTTTGTTTAGTTCAAATCTTAAAACTGAATTTTTATTTTGACCTAAACAAACTAATAAATATTACAAGTTAAATAAAAGCTTTTAAAATTACACTTTATGCCTGGGATTTACTTCCGTCGCCACAGTCTTCTAGCTTCTAAACGAAATAAGATACGACGTAAAAGGAGCTTGAAATTCTCACGTAGAATGCAAAGTAGATCAAAGCTTGAAATTTTTTAGATTCAGATGGCATGCGAGCAGCGCCGACGGTGAGGTGTCAGGTTCTGGTGAGGGCTACCTCCGAGCTGGTGGTGTCTACGTGCTGTGTGTGAGAGAACGCATGGGCCGCTTGGACGCCGCCGTACTTCATGCTCCGAACCCACCTAACGAACTGAACCTGGCCTGGATAGTGCCCCAGTACATACTCGTCTCCATAGCGGAGACCATGTTCGCAGTATCGGGGCTTGAATTTTCTTTTACGCAGGTTTGTGATTTATGCCCTGTAAAAGGTGAATAGTCTTGTAACGCAACGTTGGCGCGTTGCGATCTTATTACCAGTGGTTAGATTATGTCGAAGTCGTTATAACAACACAAGTAGCGTAATTTAATAGAAAGTGGCACATCCAAATCATAGACAAAACGCCATCTAATGCTTGACAAGCTGTACTTATTGTCACCTGAGAAAACCCAGCTCTGCCGGCACAGCCCAGCAGTAAGTCGGGCGCCTATGTACTGTACAGCCGCTAGTACACACGCGCCGCCGCGCCGTACTCCACGCTTCGAACGCACCTAAATATCTGCTTCAGTAATACTCTACTTCAGCCAAATTCTATGTAAAATGTTTCTAAACAAACCGCCCAGTAATAAAAATGCACTTGCGTATAGCGTGGTTTTTTGACAGAATTGATATACATACATAATATATCTAGAATGATATCAATTCGAGTAGAAACATTTGTAGGCTGGATAGTACTGGTCTCGAAGCATCTATTCCTATTTATGTTAACAGTTTTTGCAGTGAAATGCAAGCACAGCTTTTCTCTTTGTCGGTAGTTTAAACAACGTTAAGCAGTATTCGTATTGTATTAAAATATATTGAAACAGACCGGAAATTAATCTTTCACGAAGCACCCATCCCGTTCATCGAACTACTAACAACGTCAAACTTTGCTCTGCCAAACTAACTCGTATTGCAACAAGCTACTTATAACTAAAGTTTAACCAACATCAGAACAGAAAATACATAATTCAAACAGAAATAATAAAATTCAGAAACTGAACTTTAAAATAAAAAGTGGTTACCTAAATAAAGTGGTAATTTATGAAGAGCTTTTTAACAATACATGTGCAAACAAATTTAATTTTGATTTTTCATTCCATCTTTATGTCGATGGAAAGGTTAATAAACAAAGAAGTTATGAGATACATACAAAAAAAAACATTCCGATAATTGAAAACCTCCTCCTTTTTTGAAGTCGGTATAAAACAAACACAAAACTTATCAAGATTATTTGGTCTATGAAAATACCTCTATGATTTTACACAATAATCTATACAGGATGTATAGTATATAGTTGATTTATATGTTCTGACTTTATTTATTTTTATTACATAATATACTATTTTGACATTTTAAACTATATATTATTATATTTTGACACAACATGACATAATTACCTACCATGACACATAATATTTTCATTTGACAACATAATACTCTCAAGGTCTAGTGGCTACATGGAGCGGTCTCGACAAAATATCAGCGCATTCCTTTACGGCCGGCATAATGCTGAGTCGAGTCCCATTTACTGCTGTAGCACACAGTATCTACCAGGTTCTCCCTTTTGTTTTTGTTTATGCTTTACGTTTATAAGTACTATTTAATTGTTCATTTTTTTGTATTTTCTCTGTTTTAAAATGTAACTGTATTGTATATTGTGTGCTAATGTAGTGAATAAATGATTGTCTATGTCTATCAGGGAGGGTCAGGAGATCGTGCTAGCCTCTTAACAAGTCTACCATGGGGTCCAAAGTGCTCGTCTGATAATTAATTATTGCCGTGTTCTACTGCTGTTATGGGCAGGTGCCCCATCCAGCTGATAAATCATATTATTATGGACTGACACTGGTAGATTTTCGAGGTCTTCCCGTAATGTTCGAGTACATCAGTATTTCTCAGTATCGACTAGTATCTGTACTCTACGACCGCTGGTACACGCTGGTTTTCAGTTTCTATAACCTGCGATGGGTTTTCACGAGACCAGTAAGTAGTTAGCATTTCGTCTATTACACGTGCCGTTATTGCTTAAATTCGTCTCGTCTGACCAGATAATTCTTTTGAGAATAAAATGATTGACCTTATACAAGACCTTAAACAGAAACTAATTCGTCGTTGGTCGTCCTGGTAACAGTTTGTACTAGACGTCCTTGACGAAAGAATTTGTATTTATGTCTGCAAAACTAAAACTTCTTTTGATAACTAAATACGAGTCATTAATGAAAAATGTAATCTGATTCAATAATTAATTTTGTTCTGAGAGCCATACGCCATGCCCTAAATTAAATCACACTACTATTATAAATGCGAAAGTTTGGATGTTTGTTTGTTTGTTACTTAATCACGTTGTAACGGCTGAACCATTTTCGATCAAATTTGGTATATATATATAGATAATAAACTGGATTAACACTTAGGCACCTTTTTATTGAAAAACTTTCCTTTTGCAAAATTCTACTTATCGTACGAGTAGACACATTTCTGTCATCCGCAGCCTCCCGTACTGATTTTTATAGATATGCTTTAAAATACATGTGGACGTCTGACTCAGTAGTATAACTAATCAAATTTGGCTTTATTATACGGCTTTTGGAAACTCCCATGCTCAACCAAATTTCAGAGCATGTGTTCTATGACACTCCTGTCTGGTAGTGTCATTTATTCATGTTTTAAGAAGAAGATAATTTATTGGCCAAAAAGTAATGGTACAATTTCTTTGCAACTAAACTAAAAGAAGCAACTACTTATTAACCTATACCATTAACTACTGGTTCGCTCCGAACTGAGATCTCGCGAATCTCCCATAAAAACAAAAAATATTATTTGTAATCTTTGACTATCAAAATAGTGCCTCGAAATGACACGCTCCAAGAGAAATGTTAAAAGGTTTCTACAGGGTAAGGAACGCATCGACAATACCCCGGGTGTTGCCGGTGTTAATAGGCGACCGTGACCGCTTACCATCAGGTGGGCCGTAAGCCTGTTTCCCCACAAATAACATTAAAAAAAATGCAACCAACTAACTTGACTTACAGTTTCATTCAAATTACAGGTAATGGGAGTTCATGTAATTTAGTTCCTCTTCTTTTTTGTAGAAATTGCAATTATTCTGGATTTCAGTCTTTTCCCATACATATTTGTGTCACTAAAGCTACACGCATACCAAATTTCAGCACTGTGGGGTCACTGGTGTACTCTGTGAATGTTGTCAAAGTTCAGTTTTTATTATGGCTGATAACTTTAAAACTACAAGGTTTAAACTAAAAATAAAAACCTTATCCTCGGACTGACAAACATACATAAACATAAACGCCGATTTGCCCAAATTGATTTTTTTTTTTTAATTGGATAGAACTTCGTTTGACCACAATCTCACCTGATGGTAAGTGATGATGTGGTCTAAGATGAAGCACGAAGATCTAGAAGAAACCTATTTACTCTTACCTTAAAGAGGCCCGGATTGTATTCTTTAGGAAAAACAGACGACGGCAAAGTGTTCCATACCTTAGCTGTACGCATCAAGAACGTAGAACCAAAACGGTGTGTGCGAATGGGTGGTATATTGACTAGGTGCGGATGGTACTGAGCCGTGCGCCTGCTTGTCCTTTGATGGAAGGGAGATGGCGGGATCAGATCGTATAGTTCCTGAGCACATTCCCCAAATTTGGAAATCTCACTTCGCTTGATCAATTATACATTTGCTCTACAGAGTGGATACTTGATATTAGTAGGTAATTACAAATCCGTGCCCTCCGTGCCGTACTAGATTTAGCTGTGTTACGGTGATATGTTCCAGATAGGCTTCTAGCGCTCGTTTAACACAACACTTGGTTTGATAACTTGTAACAAGCTTAATCGTTGTTGAAATTTGAGAAATTAATTAATTTTCAAAAATGTTGTTTATTTATTTCCCGTCTATTTTTACTCGGGCAGAAAGTGGTAACGGTGGTACCATCATTCTGCCAAGACATAATGAAAAATCTGCAAGTATTCGAATGGCATCCATGGACTTAGAGTTGGAAAACTTATACTATTTTTATTTTTGCGAAATCTTACTATTTTATTTAGTAAGTTTCTTTGGCAAAAGTGTATCTGATGGAAATCGAGAACTTGTTTTTTTTTTAAATACCATTTTCTAGGCTAAAATAAATAAATAGTGCTGAACATTTCGCACAACGCTATCTAGCTTCTAAGCAAAGATGGGATGACTATACTTTTTTTCATAAATCCGAATAAGCAGTATTTTTTTTTTCAAAATAAACCTACAGTTTTCTAAGAACAAAACTTTCTAACTACAAAAGAAAGGTCTCACCATGTATATTACGTAGATTGGCAGATAAACAAATTACTATTGTTCGCTGGCCTTTGTAGCATTCACACTCATTTTGAATCTTAATCTTATCTTTTTTGAAAAAGATAACTTTATCACAGAGAGTCGTGTAAATTGTAATATTTTATTTTATTTTGAAGCATTTTTGTCATATAAATCAGGGGTCTCTAAACTTTTTAGCCTAAGGGCCAGGCTCCTAGTTCCACAAAGCCTCAAGGGCCAAGCCTAGCTAGCTCATTACAGTTTTAAAAATTGAAGTAAATATTGAACTTCGCGCATATTTTCATTTCAGGACTAACTGGCGAGTGAGGTATTTATGTATGTATATATGTATGCCGTAATAGTAATCTGTGGCGCGGGGCAGACCCCGCTACCACAAAATAGAAGGGGATAGAATTAAAGCTTTTACAAAGTGCGAAAACAAAGGCGCGCGTAGAAACATTTCGGATCAATTAATTCGACTTGAAACAGCAACTTTTACGTAAGCTCGAGCATTTTATGCTCGAGATATTTTGGCGTACGAGTGACCGAGGACCCTAATCGAGTATTATTGATCGCTTACACCCGAGTATGACACATAACTTTTAATCACGAATGCGAGGAAATTATAAAAATCTTTTTATAACAGTTTGTTGCTAAAAAGATTTATTCGCTACTACATGGCCTCTTTCATTTTTAACCAGAAATAAGGATGCTTTATGGAAGTTGTATTTAATGTTAGCTTACTAAGAATGTGACCTCTTTAATTTTTAAATAGAAATAAGGATTTGTCATGTTGTATTTATTTTAGCATAATATGATTGCAATGCTCATTTTATTAACAAATTACGGAGCCGTTATTGAGATAACAATGACCAACTTTCAAAGCATGACTGATGGAAACGTATTTCTTTATTAATGAAAACTCGTAGAACTACTGCGAAATACTCTGTGTAATGAGCCCAGCTAGAGATACCAGCAGGGATTAATGCACGTTGGTTTTGCAGGCACCAAAAAGCATGAAAACGATAACTATCGCGGCGTGGTACGTGTCCGTCGCCTTTGGGAACTTGATTGTGATTCTCGTTGCACAGACGAAGATATTTGAGTCAAGGGTGAATATATTTTTAATTAGCTTAATGTGTGGAGTGCTTCTAAACGAGCAATCTTTTCACGGCAATGTGTAGCCGATAATCACACGGGTACCCTGGAAAGCTGCTGCCATCAACCCAAAGCCCTACTCCGTTACTTAAAGGAGTCAGGATGGCTGGGGTCAGTGCAAATCTTATTCCCCCCCCCCCCCCACTAGAATTAGAATTAGGTACCTGATCGTACCTACTCCTAGATGGTGCGAAATTATCGCACTGCAGCCGGCAGAGACTGGATGAGAAGAGCTGAAGAGGAAGTATTTTATCAAGTACCTTATTTTTAATATACATTAATGACCTATGCAACCTCCAACTAGATGACGGAAAATTTTCTCAGCTGGTACGGAATCGGAAGTGCATGAACCTGCACAACGCGGCTTCGATACTGTAAACAAATGGCTCCAAGCTCACCTACTAACCATTATTGCTGATAAAACAAAATGCTTAAAATTTACTCTACATTTAAAATCACACTCAGCACCAATGACTAACCCAGATAAACATATTATTGCACATCAATGCAATTATCCAATAAACGATAACTTGTGTAATTGCCCTGTCATCTCATTTACTAATAATATCAAGTACCTTGGCGTTATAATAGATCAAACTCTCTCGTTCAAAAAACATGTTGAAACTTTAAGTAATAGAATACGAAAATTAATATTTGTTTTTAAGAAGTGACGCTGTATTGCAGATTCAAAGCTAGTTATGAAAGTATACCTTGCTTTATGTCAGTCAATTATAATCTACTGTATAACATCTTGGGGAGGAGCGCGTAAAACCTTTTTATTAGCCGCAGAAAGGGCACAAAGAGCAATCCCTAAGGTATCCACTTTTCGTCCCTTTCTCTATCCAACCAACTTATTATATAAGTCATGTAAAGTTCTAACAGTTAGGCAGCTATTTATACGAAACATAGTTTTAAGACAGCACAGAGCACTTCCCTATAACATTGAAAGTACTAACAAAAGACGAAAAGATATCGTCCACAATAACAACACCCCAGTAAAGCATGCTTTTGCATCCAGATTTTTAATGTTCCTAGGACCATACCTGTACTACAGGCTAAATCGTAAATTAAGCATCCACTCAATGAATTTCTCAAACTGTAAAAGAGCCTTACAGTCTGCTCTATCCAATCTATCATACGAGGAAACTGAGGAGTTACTAACCGTAATAAAGTAAGATTTTAAATATTGTATAGCACGTTTGCTCTTAGTTTTTAGTTATTTTTTTCATTAAGTAAATAGATTCTCAGTTTAGTTAATTTGAGTATTCATAAGTTACCCCAGTCCAGCTTTTTTCGCCTGAGATACAGGTTCTACTAGTCCAGGCAATGTATAAAGTGTTACCTATAAGTAGATATTAATCCCTAATATTAATCTTAGCGATATGAAAAATGAATAAATATTTATTTATTTATTCATTCATTCATGTATGAATGGAAAAACGTTCCATTCATTTATTAATTCACTGGTAATACTTTCCGGCGTTGCCGTGAATATGATGCTTGTTTAGGAGCACTTTTTGGTTCTTAGCTAAATCACAATAAGCATCCAATTCTGAGGACTTTTCGCGTGATAAACATTTTGGAACTTATTAACAATAGTTTGCTCTCTTAACTAACAGTTCGTTTGTTTGGAAATTGAACGTAAATGGTATTTTTAAAACTTTCGCGATCACTTTACACTATTACTGATTTAAACGGATATTTAAACGTATGTACCCTTTTTATTAATTATTATGTACCTTTTTATCAGTCTGTTCGCGACCACGGATGTTACAACATAATCGAAACGTCGGGGTAATAAATAAAAAGGTATAAATACCAGTTTAAATCAGTAATCATGAACGTAAATTGGCAAACTTCTAGAAACAAGCGACCCAGGTTAATTCACTAAGAAATCGCTTACTCTTGATTTCATATATAAATTTACCTGACTCGTAGGATGGTAATGTCTTTTAGGTGTAACTGTTTATTGAATGTCTGTTTATTTGGCGCATCTGATTTTGACAAATGAGGTATCATTGAATTGTCTGAATGAGAAGAGTTACGTGCAATTTCAAGAAAATGGATTTCGTTTGTAGATTGTATGTATTTGCTGATAAACAAACAATTTTGTAAGTGTAAGTGTCAAAAACGATTGAGGTATCAAAATGTACCTTCATGATTTATAAAAAATGTTGATATTCCGCTTTAACTGTCCTCAACTTGCTAAATCCCTAACCGATTATCTTTTGATCACGTTTCCTCCAGCAATCGTGTGTATTACCCACCAAATGACATCCACGGCTGCAGCCCTCATTGAATGTTAAGTAAAATTTTCGTAAGGTTTTCTGTTGAATACATTCATATTCTTAAACATGGTGGAGGTAAACGTTTCAAATTAGGGTTAATAGGTCAATATATCAAACAAAGAAATTGTTTTACTTATTCCGAAGCAATTTATTTATATTTTTAGGTTTGTACAGTTTAGCATTAGTTAACATTAATAAACCTATCTAACCTAGGGGCGCAAGGGGAACCCAACATCTTATCCCCCAAGCCAACCTCACTGGCACGTGGTACGCCCTGCTGAATGACGAACGAGGCTCTGGTGACTCACCAAGACGCACTAGCCAGCGTGGTGTTTAATGGCTAAAACCCCTCTCTATGAAAGATGTCAATAAAGACCGATTGGACTAGCGACATAGAGAGGAGGCCTATACCCATTAGTGGGTGCTGAAGGCTAGGTAGATAGATAGAAACCTATTTAGGTTCGGAACCCTCAGTGCCCAAATCCTACTTCGTACTTGACCGGTCTTGTTTATTATTTGCAGTCGAATTCATGTCTCAAAAATTGTGTTTATTTAAAGTATTTTCAACGGCCTCTCTGATTTTTCTATTTCGCTGGGTTTTATGTAGTACTAGGTTGTTTGTGATGCACCGCTAGAAATATTTCCAATCGAATGTTTTACTTTCGTTTATTGCCAGCGAGGTTTTTGTCAATATGTTATCGAATATTACGTTGCATCTACCTTCATAATACTTTTATGGATTGCGGGTTTTGGTTCTATATTTTTAGTACTATGAAAGTCTGGTTTACGAAACGTGCGTTATACACATCATTTTGAAAACACCCAAAATAGGTTTTTAGACAGTTCAATAAACATTATTATTTTAATAATTCATTCAAGATCGTTCATTCGATTGATTAACATTATAACGTTTGTTTTTCATACTCAAGTAAATACCATAACTGCTTCAAATGAAAGTTAGGAAGGCGTTAGTCACCTACGTACCTACTTTATGTAATTTGAAATGAACAAGTTACACCACTCTGCAGATTTTTCACTAGGTTAGTTTGAGCGGGTGTAGGTATTTTTCATTGTAAAAAGATCTTTATGTCCTAGGCCAAAGAGTTCTTCGTGTATGCCGCAACGCTCGCTGTAGCCATGCTCGTGTTTCTGTGGATGTCACGCGACTACCAGTCTAGGAGTATAGAAGGAGACGGCTCGTCTTCTGAAAGCCGCCCTTTACTGCATCATCGTTCAAGGGTAACAAACTAAAACTATATTTATTCTAATAATTGTACATTGTGTTATAATTTTTATTATAATTAACCTCGTTCTATTTTTAAATAGCCTTTCGGCAATCGCTTTTTAGGAGAAGTTTTCCAGTTAACAATAATTAATAATAATAAATAAATAAAACATTTATTTTCCCATCACAAATAGGTTTTACACAAAAAAAAAAGTAGGCAAGTTAAGTTACAGTAGGTAGAAAGGAAGTTAACTTATTAATTACATTGAGTAAGCCTAATTAGAAAACCTATTTCGTGAGGGACTGGTGCCTGATGGTTTAGAAAACCTGTATTACAGGTCACCAGTGCTCTCTCTCCACGGATTAAGCAAACGGAATTGCTCGTTATAATGTTACTAGTTACTTAGGTATACCTACCTTTAGAGTTTATTACATCAAAAAAGACGATATAAATGATTACCATATTGAGCATACAATAGGTGAAAGAAAAAAATAGCCAATTTTGTAAGATTATAGATAATTGGGTGCGCGTATGTGTGAGTTTGTGAGTATGTGTATGTGCGTATGTGTGTGCGCGGGTGAGTGAATGAATTATCAATAAAAAGTAGCCTGTGTGTAAATACAGGTTACAATCTACGTACATACCAATATTCATCGAAATCGGTTCAGACGTTACGACGTGATTGAGTAACAAGCAAACGAATGAATAAACAAACATCCAAACTTTCGCATTTATAATTTTAGGAAAGGATAATAAAGCTATTAGGGCCGATTCTTAAAAATAGGCGTGAGAAAGATTTGGTTATCCCTTCAGAAAGGGGTGGTCTATCCCAGCGAAATTTAGTATAAATATAGAGCCGATTTTGTACGGTACCAGTTCTCCTCAATAAAGGAAGTTAACTTTCAGGTGATATCGGTGCATTCTCTGTCGGCGACCAGCACGCGGGCCTTCAATGCGACGATATCCGACGGCAGCGCTGCCTCTTGTCTCGGCCTGATGGAGCGGACCAGGGTCTCGGCCTGGCCGGCGCGGACAACCGTGCATCTTGCCACGCCCACCACCAGTGAAGGGCGAACTACTACACTGGCGAAGGAGTAGGTATTCTTTTTAACCCCCGAAATAGAAGACGGGTGTTTGTCTTCTTCTTCCTGCCCTTTTCCCACATTATATAGGGTCGGTACAACATGTATTTTTCTTCCATATCTCTATCAGCCGTCATCTCCGTTGTCATTTCCTTTTTAACTATATCATTCTTCACACAGTCCATCCATCTCTTCTTCGGCCTTCCTCTACTTCTATGATATCCATCCACACTCATATTTAACACTCTTTTAGTCACTTGATTTTCTTCCCTACGTATGACATGCCCATACCACGCTAGCCTCTTACTCCTCAATTTTTCTATCACTGGCGCTACTTTCAAACTTCCTCTGATAAACTCATTCCTTATCTTATCCATTCTCGCTACCACACACATCTCAGCATTCGCAATTCCTGCACTCTTCTTTCATCCGTCCCTTTCGTGCCCCACCATTCAGAACCATACATTACGACGGGTGTTTCTAACACTTATAATCGATCCGAAGATTATCAACACTTCATATTTAGTGATGGGATCTCGGTTATTTTATTACGGGATTTTTTTATATTTTTATGAATACTCGTGTTAGTAGATAATTTATTTACCTAATTGTAACAATATGACCACATTGTATTAATTACGTATGTAACAAAATAATGTTAAATTAAATGGAAAATAGCTATATCAGATACAATAAAAACGAAAGAAAAAGTAAGTCAAATATTATTTTATTTAGAGTGCTTTGAAACATGTATGTTATCCCGAATAAGGGTGGACAATTAAAAATGTATTTAAATTTATTAGGATAATTTCGGAATACTCTTGTTATTACAGTTGTTCTTTGTGTCTGTTGGGAAATTGATAGGCTTCAGCGGGGCGAATGGTCGCAGGCGCTGTAATGCTCATGTCATTGTTTTCAGAGTTTCAGCTTTAACAGACTTCAGAAAAAGGTGGAGGTTCTCAATTCGGTTTTTTTTTGTTATCTCAGTAGTCCGTCATTCACCGATTTGGAAAGAGAATTCGGAATTGGGAGATTGGACTCATAGAAATTTCATCAAGATCTGTTCTGTAGTTTAGGCAAGTCTGTTATATTTTTGGTAAAACGTAACTTGTTTTGTTTTGTTTTATCTCACTTGAGAAAAGGATTAGTTTAATTTATATTTTACTCTTAGGTATGTACGCAAGATATATTAATAGATGGTTAATCTTGTTGTATAAGTTACATAATAAAGTACTTTTACTGAATTTTGAGTTCATTTTATAATTTTACGTTAGTAGCACCATATTTGATCGAGCGAAGCGAGATCTCCAAATCAACTTGGGCAAATCGGTGTTGTATATATGTATGTATGTTTGTTTGTTTGTCCGAGGATAACTTTCGACACGTATAGTGATGGCACAATTCTGGTGTGGCTAAATATTTGGGGGATTGTTGAGATATTCGGGTTCAAGAGGGGTAAAAAAAAAGGAAATGGGGCTATCCGGTCAAATGGCACGTCTAATAAAAGGTCTTGTGAGTATATTTCGATCCTGTTTTTATTTTTAGTTTAAATTTTGTAGTTGTTCAGTTATTCTTATTAGCCATAGTAAAAACTGAACTTTGACAAAATTCGCAGGATACACCAGTACCCCCACAGTATTGAAATTTGGTATACGTATATCTTTAGTGACACAAATATAGGGAAAAGACTAAAATCTCGAATAACTGCAATTTCAACCCAAAAAAAGTGGATCCAATTAACATGACCCCTCTTTACCGGTAATTTGAATTAAACTGTAGGTAAAGTAAATTGGTTAAGTATTTCGTGACACTATTTTGATAGTCAAACAAAATAATATATTTTTGTTTTTATGGGAGACTCGCGGGATCTCAGTTCGGGGCGAACCACTAGTAGTTCAATCCGAAGGCAAAATACTAGTTGATCCGGCTTAGCCACAGTGAACAAGCGAAGGCAAGCGCGATCTGTCGGTTTATACCGACCGTCACTCGAACCGCCTCTTAGACAGATGGCCTACCTGATTTTAAAATATACAATGTCATCTCGATCAAAACATATACCTTCTGTGCAAATGAAATTATTTATTAATTTGAGTAAGTCTAAATTATTTATTACGAACCATGTAATTACCTGTACCTACATAACGTACCTACACTTTTTTAGCAGGCGATAATATAAAAATATCTTAGAAGGTGGTTATTCGCTCGCTTAGACACATACCCTACATATATGTATCGAGATCGATACAGATTTAACAACCTATTACTACTACAGGCGCAGCGGCCTGCCCACACGCGGTTTGTTTTTAAGCTTAGCTCAGCCCTTATAGTTTCGCCATGTCCGTCTGTCTGTCCGACCAGTTAAAACAGTTTTATTCGTAGCCTATCAGATCCGGAACAAATATCTGTAGGGTTTTTAAAACCGTCTCAATATTTTTAAGCCTAGACGGGACTTAAACCCGCAACCTTCCTCCTGATACGAGGATGCACTACCAATTGTGCTACCAGCTCTTGTCACGTTAGGCTCGAAATTAGTGAGGAACGTTGCGGGTTCAAGTCCCGTCTAGGCTTAAACATTTTTGAGATGGTTTTAAAACTCCTGGAATTTTCCGTAAGTGTTCGGATAACGAAATTCGCAAGCAGACTAAAGTACAAGACGTCAGCAAGCGAATATTGTGGCTCAAGTGGAGTTGGGCAGGACACTTGGCCAGACGTAGTGACGATAGGTGGACTAAGGCACTAACAGAGTGGAGGCCGAGAACTGGCCATCGAAATAGGGGACGTCCACCAGCGAGATGGGTCGACGACATCCATAAGACCGTGGGTTGTACGTGGTTCAGACTGGCACAGGATCGGGAAGAGTGGCAGAAACAAGGAGAGGCCTATGCCCAGCAGTGGGTCGACACGGGCTGAGAATGATGATGATGATGATGTTCGGATAACACTATAAAAACATACTATACATCAATAAAATAAATAAATAAATATTGCTGGACATTTCACACAGCGCTATCTAGCCCCAAACTAAGCAGAGCTTGTACTATGGGAACCAGATTACTGATAGAATACTTATATACTTTTTTCAATACCTGTAGATCATGTAAATATTTTTTCCGCCGTGGGAATCTTACCGGCAACCTCCTGCGTCTCAGCCGGCTATTCGCCCACTGCGCCACGGAGATCGGCATGTACGTTTCTAGAGCTCATTAGATATTTATTTCCAGTACTGTGGATCTTACTATTGAATATTTCGGGGGTTTTGATGGAAAGTAAGAACCTTATCCACGCAGATGAGGACACCGATTTCATTATAGATATTAGTGGTTATCCTAAGCCTGGCGATATTCCTGTTCTGAATAGAAAGGTAAGAATCTTTACATAACGATTATTTATTATTGATCGAGCGAAGCGAGATCTCCAAATCAACCTGGGCAAATCGGCGTTGTATGTATGTATGTATGTTTGTTTGTCCGAGGATAACTTTCCAAGCGTTTATCCGATCATCGTGGAATTTGGTATGTAGGTAGGTAATGATAGCACTTCATGAATTTTGGTGTGACTCAATGATCTAAAAATTTTGGGGGGGTGTTGAGATATTGGGGTTCAAGAGTGGTAAAAATAAATGAAAATGAGACTATTCGGTCAAGTGAGCGTCAAATGATAGGTCTTCATTTGTATATTTCAATCCTGTTTTTATTTTTAATTTAATTTTTGTAGTTTTTGAGTTAATAGCCATAATAATAACAGAACTTTGACAAAATTCACAGGGTACACCAGTGATTCCACAGTGCTGTAATTTGGTATGCGTGTAGCTTAAGTATCACAAATATAGGCAAAAGTCTGAAATCTAAAATAACTGCAATTTGTACCCCAAAAAAGTAGAACCAATTAACATGAACTCCCGTTACCTGTAATTTGAATGATACTGTCGGTCATGTAAGGTGGTTGTTTATTTCGTGGCACTATTTTGAGGGTCAAAAATTACGAATAATATATATTTGTTTTTATTGGAGACTCGCGACGTCTCAGTTCGTGGCGAACCACCACCAGTTTTTTATATTTTAATTGATCGAGCGAAGCATGAACTCGCGGACTGATGAACGGATGAAACGTTGGATAGGGTAGCAAAAATTAGTTTTAAAAAAACTACTAACTGGGATGCTGCGATCCCGATACTCGACATCTTAGGTAGGTAGGTACAATTGGCTGGGCAGGCAACTTGTAGTTATTCTTTTACTAATAACTTTTTTTATGTTATCTTTTTTAAATAAGGCACTTAAAAGTTTTAACTTTTGACTGACGTCCGTGACGCCAATGCAGGTTTAATGGCGTAACCAGATAACTGATAGAATACTTATATACTTTTTTTTTGTAAATAAATACTTATAATATATAGAAAAACACCCAGACACGGAACAAATATCTGTAGATCATGCAAACATTTGTTCCACGGCGGGAATCGAACCCGCTACCTCCTGTGTCTCGGCCGGCTATAGGCCCACTGCGCCACGGAGGCAGTCAAAATGTCACTAACATACAAATGAATACAGGGATATAAGTTTCAATACAGGTGGTAAAATAACCCTAAATATTAAAATCAAAAAAATTGTATAAGTGATCCCAACTCAAGATTTGCCAGAGAGCGATGGAGAGAAGCATCTTTGGGGTCAAACGAATGGATCGAGTCAGAAATACCGACCTACGAACCAAAGCCGGCATAGCCCATGTAGGCATTAAGATCACTCGCTTAAAATGGGATTGGGCAGGCCATGTGGTTCAAATGCATCCAGAACGTTGGGCGAATCTAGTCACCCAGTGGATACCGACGCGGCCGTGGTAAGCCCAGAAAAAGATGGAGCGACGACCTGGATGCATTCAAACCAGATTGGTCAGAATTGGCTGTGGACCGCGATGGATGGAGGGAAGATGGGGGCACCTTTGCCCAGCAGTGGGAAAACGTAAGTTGGTAAAAGAAAAATGAAAGTAAGTAAAACTACTTTACGAGTGGGTGGAAAGTGAGGGTGTGAATGTGTCTGTTTGCTGACTTTGGCATCGTAGTTCGATTTTTTTTTAATAGAAAGCTGGTTTAACTGGCGTGGTTCTTAGCTATGTGTGACAAAGATCAGGTCAGCCGATCCTAAGATATCATTTTTCTTTTTTGGTGAAGGGATACTCGTACACAGCTGTAAAATAGAAATTTATAACAGGTTTTTTTTTTATTTGTACAAGCTAAAGTTTCATATCCATTCTGAACTGAAATCAAACCGCCACAAATAAATAAAATTAAACGTCATCAAACACTGCGCCAGGAAAATTCAGATTTTCGTTGATTATGTTTCATAGATTTCCACCTTGTTGCGATACTAATAAATTTATTTTCCATGTACCACCTTCATAGCAAAACTGCTCAGTTTTGGCGCTTTTGCACCTCAGAACCTATGAACTTACTAGTGTTAAATAAAACTTCATCATCATGATCATACGCCGCCTGACTTCACCCAATGCTGGCCTCTCTTTGCCTGTGCCATTCTCCACGGCGGCGGTCCGGTGCCAGCCTCATCCAGGTTCGACCTGCGATGTTTGCTACATCTTCTGCTCATCTCGCTGCTGGACGACCGACGTCCAACCCTGGCCGTGGACTGCATTCAGTTAGCGCCTTACTCCAACTGTCGTCACTTCGCCTTGCCAGGTGGAGTAAATAAAACTTGCTTAGAAGAAACTAACGTAGTTATTTATCGTTTACAACAATTTTAAGCACTTCGTGTAAACCACTAGCATTCTCGTAATGTGCGGGTTCCGTTGATTTAAAATGCGCACAAGTTATTTCAAGGAACCAAAGTTTTACGGTAAAGTGGTTTCTGGCGTTGAAGTTCTGGAATGTCGGTTTGTCTATGTGGAAGGGAAGTTCTGTAAACTTGTCAAGTCCGTTCGCGCCAAGTCAGTTTCTCGAAGAAATAGTAGTTTAAATTTGTATACTAATTTAAATGGTACTATAGCCTATTTATTCTCGTGATTGAGACGATTCAATTGTTACCATAATTGTCCTAATTCATCAAGCCGTTTACCTACACAATACGCCAAATGAACGGACATTCATACCTGCTTACACACAACCTAAAAACACTACCCTTCTTCTGCGCAGTTAGTTTATTAGGTAAATCGCCATTTTGTTTGATGAATGATATACGCTAATTAATGTACTGTTTACCTACTTTCCTATGATAACTATCCGCTTAAGACGAACGCAGTGCAGTAATCCATAAGGCCCCTTTAGGTTTTTTTCTCGTAATTACCTTGCAAAGTGTAATGACATTTTAGTGGATGTTTTTAACTGATATGGATATAAAATTACTTCCTATATATGTTATTAGCGGCCCGCCCTGGCTTCGCATGGGTGCACATTTATTTTTTAAACTATTTTTATGGCTAATTTTTTTACACCTTGGGTTACATTATTGAAGTTTTAGTCGGGATCCCTAATATTTTCTGGTAATAAATATAGCCTATAATAGGATAATGTAGCTTTCTAACGGTGAATTTTTTTTTGAAATCAGACCTGTAGTTTTTGAGTTTATTCGTTACAAACATACATAAACACAAATCTTTCCTCTTTATAATATTACATAAGTACTAGCTGTTGCCCACGACTTCGTACGCGTTAAACTACTAAATGTGTAGGTAACCTAGAAATAAAGCTGAACTCGCTGTTGCAACTTCACTTTTTATCCTATTTTAACCCCATTTTTATCCCATGGAAACTGATTTATAGGATAAAAGGTAGCCTATGTGGTGATCCAGGTAATAATCTACGTACGTATCAAATTTCATTGATATTGGTTCGGCCGTTACGACGTGATTGAGTAACAAACAAACAAACATCCAAACTTTCACATTTATAATATTAGTGTGATAGATGTAGGAAAAAATCGAGTACCTATGTAGGTATTTTCGAATATTGCCACTGTTCAACACCTTTATAAGTACAAAGTTTGCGATACGGAAAATATTTAATTTTAGCTATTACCCCAATTTGTCGAGTTTGATGGGTCGACGACATTATAAAAATCGCAGGTCGTATGTGAATTAGAACAGCTCAGGACAGAGGTGAATGGCGACAACGAAGAGAGACCTATGCCCAGCAGTGGGATGAGAAAGGCTGACGATGATGATGATGATGATGACCACAATTTACTTTTTACATTAGCCTAACTTTTAAGTACTAGTTATCAATCCTACGCACTAAAAACATGGAAACAAATATAAAATACCTGAGTGCAAAATAAACTGAGAAGAAGCCTAAATTTAAATAGTTTATTCCAATCCAAGCATAAACTACAGTAATATTTTAGACAAATGGATTTAGGTTTGTATGTAAGTATCAGGTTCTAATTTAACTAACGAGGCACGCGTCCAAACAGCGTTAATAGGCGCAAAATTTAGTTTCGGGGGCTGGTATAATTAAATTTGGTTGTGGCTACTTGCATTACCACAAATTAAACCGTTGTTTTCATGTCTACTTACCTGTAGGCTTTGCAAGCTACCGGGAAAACAATATAATTGCCAAAATAGGGTGTACCAGGATTCCTATAGGTATGCTATCCCGAAAACAACAGGGAATACCTCCCTCCTCTTTCATTTTTCGTGCCCATGCCTGTTCAGCAGCCCAAATTGGAGCGCGCTCTAAGTACCTATTAAGGTGTCTGGGTGGATAGAACCATCTCTTGGGTACCGCACATTGAGTGTACAGTGTCCAGAATAAGAAAGTTTATGTACATGTTTAAGCAACTTCGTAACAGCGTTAACTTCCCTTGCCTTAAAATGGTTTACTATGATGTAGCTCAATAGGTTTTATCCTACTGTGTAATTGCATGGGGCGGTTCTACTAAGACTGTCACGCTGAGAGTTTATTATGACTTCTAACCCTAGACACTTTCCTGCTACTACCCTATATTCGATCTGTGAAGTTCTTACAGTGCGACAACTATTTTTCCTAGCGACAGTTTTACGGAAACAAACTGAACTTTCATTCGATTCAGTTTTAAGCTCCCTTCTGATAAGGTTTGCTAAAGAAGAACGCAGAACTGCCCTAGCTGGAAGATACTACTTTTATATAAGCTATACAGCAGAGTAAACAAAGATATTGACATTTATCATTTATTCTGTCATTCCACAGATGTAAAATTAAATGCAAAACCTGGATTCCATCACTAACGTACGATGATACTGAGAATATTTTGATTTCCCCTACCTTAAATTAACTACAAGCGAACACGCACATTCTCACTCACAAACCAGAAGTGTGTGTGCGGGACACACACACTTCTAAACACACACCCACACCACATAAACACACACCAAACACACACACATACGCAGTATTCAACTTAAAACCATAATCATAATAAGCATTGACTTGTATCGATTTGTTGCAAGCTGGAACGTTGTTCTGTTTGGTTGTGGAAGAGTGACTCATTTTTTTAACTTTTGCAGTTGTCAACGTTTTCATTTGTCTATTGTACTTTGATTATGTTCCAAATACCTACAAATATAAATACGTTTGAATTTGAATATGTAGCACCCAAAGTTTTGTTAATATACTAGTGGTTCGCCCCGAACTCAGATCTCCCGAATCTCCCAAAAAACAAACTAAATATTTTCTTTGGGCGACTTGCACAAGTATGCCTAAATGTATTTAGTGGCTAAATATGATTTAAGGAGTTCTCAAATCATACAAATATGTCTAATTTAAACATGTTTAATTGCTAAATACGTTTAGTGATCTTTGTGCATGCATCTTTAACTAATAAATAAGTGCCACGAAATGCATAACCAATTTACTTGACCTACAGTTTCATTAAAATTAGAGGTTTTCATATTTTTCGGGATTTCATATTAATTGGTTCGCTTTTTAGGGGTAGAAATTGGAGTTATTCTGGATTTCAGACTTTTGCCTATATTTGTGTCACTAAAGCTACACGATTACCAAATTTCAGCATTGTGGGATCACTGGTGTACCCTGTGAATTTTATCAAAGTTTTGTTTTTATTATGGCTAATAACTCAAAAACTTCAAGGATTAAACTAAAAATAAAAACAGGGTTGAAATTTACTAATGAAGACCTTACATTTGATGTCCCACTTGACCTAATAGTCTCATTTTCATTTTTATCACCCCTCTTGAATCACGATATCTCAACAACCCCCCCACATTTTTAGCTCATTTAGTCACACCAAAATTCTGCCATCACTACCTGCTTATGTATCAAATTTCAAGATGATCGGATCAACGATTCGAAAGTTATCTTCGGACAAACAAATATATATATACATTCATACATACATACATATAACATAAGTATGTTATATGTATGTACATATGTATGAATGCAAATCGGCGTTTTATTATGTAAGTACATACATACAACGCCGATTTGCCCAAGTTGATTTGGAGATCTCGCTTCGCTCGATCAAGAAATGGCGGATCACGCACATTGAAGTATTAGTCAACAGTACGGATGTAACTGCAAAGTTAACTTTGCTCTTTCAAATGACCTAAAATGGAAAGTGAATTTTGCAGTAGATTTTGATCAATTTGTATGAAAATTATATGAACTGTATAGTGTATACAAACCCAAAAATACCTACAGACATAAGTTGATCGACTACTGCTCGTAAACAAGTAGAGTCCACTCAGCTTTGATAATTCTTCTTAAAATAACAGGATTAAATGGATGATTTGTATTGTAGGTATACAAAAAAAGCGATTTGGCTGGTAGGGTTAGTTGGTTGTAGGGGTGAGATGGTGGGGGGGATATTTTAAAGCTTTATATTTCTTATACATAATAAAAACCAGTGTTGAGTACATAAAACTTATAATTTTTTTGTAAACCCATCCTCGAACCTATCCTTTACCAAACACATCATAATTTTCAGCTTTACAGCACTCTACGAATAAAACGGCTGGAAACAAACGGACTGACAGACAAATATATGAATATAACGTTTATTCCCATCACAAACATGTTTCACATAAAAAAAAACTAGGTAAGTTATTAATACATATATGTTTATATTGAGTAAGCCTAATTACAAAACCTGTTTCGTAAGGAGACAGACCGACAAACGAACATGGCAAAACTATAGTTCGGTTACGAAACCCTAAAAATTTACCCCAACTTCTTTAAGGGAGAGCTGCACCCCGAAAAAAACAAAAAATAAAGTTTTTTGCTTTTATTTCCAAACTTTACCGTCACTAAAATGTATCATTATGCCAAATTTCAGCACTATTAGCCCGGTTTGCACAATGATCCCTAAACGTATTTAGCGACTAAACATGTTTAAATTTGACTTATTTGTATAATTTGACTGCCGGCTCTCTAAATCATATACATATAGCTACTAAATACGTTTACGCGTAATTGCGCAAGTCACCCTTTTTTAACTTTTTTTAATATATCTTCGTTTGATCACAATCTCGCCTGATGGTTAGTGATGATGTGGTCTAAGATGAAATGGGTGATGAGTGGTCGACAGACAGATAGACAATCGGATATGGCAAAACTATAAAGAATTCTAGTTCGACTACAGAACCTTAAAAAAGGTTAAATAAATATCGCTTTTTAATATAGTTTATTCGAAAACTCATTTTATATTGATACATAGTTTGTTCGTTCCATTTGCAATGTATCCCAGAATTTCCGGGGTATGTTGTACTCGGTTAGATAATGGTAGACTTATCATTTAAATTCCATGTAGAAAGTTTATAAACAAACCTATATAACCTACATAACGTGAAATTCGTTTGACAGAATTGACACCAATTTCATAATGAAGGAGCCATCACAAATCGACAACAATTACTGCAAATTCGGTTTCAAAATCAGTACAAATGAGACGGTTTGTTTACAAGCATTCTATATCGAATATGGCTGATGTATAGCTAGTGTGTTGATTGCAGGTATTCAAAGGTCAGCGAGTGTCGATACGGGAGCATCCGTACGTGGCCAGCATTCGACGCCAACATGCACACTACCTCGTGACCACGCTTCTCACTAAGAACACGGTGGTCTCTGTTGCACATCCATTGTTCAAGTATGTGGCCTTCATTTATTTTTTATTATACGATATGGTATTAAGAAAATATATACAGGGTGTTTGGTAATATACGGACGATATTCAAGTGACGGTTTCTCAAAACATAAAAAAAGACTTCTTGAAAAGAAACTACTAGTTATATTATCAAATTTTAAAGCAAATCGACTAAGTTAATGTGATTAATTCGACATAAAACTTACTGCCTACTATTGCAATCGACTTCCAAAAATAAAGGCCAATTTGACATCTCTTTCGGTAATGGCTGCGGGTTTTGGGTTAGAAAGGGGCAGCAAGAGATATCTCGAGACGTCACCAATACGGTATCTATGGTTAGATGGCAAGCATTATGCAATAGCTAGCACAACATAAGTTTAATAAAGTGTTTGTTTTTACATGCCTAAATAAATTTCACATTTATATGGTAAATATTTCAAAAATTTATTTATTATGCTCATCAAAATAACCCCTTTCATTTTTGTTCGTATATTATCAAACATCCTATATAGGGCAGCAACCGAGTGGTGGCCGCGAGAAGGGAGCAGACCGTTTGGCAGACCACCAGCCAGATGGTCGGGCGACATCGCGAGAGTTGTGATATTAAGTGGTTATTCTTTTTTGGGATACAAAATGCAGTTATCCTGGATTTCAGACTTTTGCCTATATTTGTGTCACTAAAGCTACACGAATACCAAATTTCAGCATTGTGGTGTCACTGGTGTACCTTGTGAATTGTGTCAAAGTTTTGTTTTTATTATGGCTAATAACTCAAAAACTACAAGAAATAAACTAAAAATAAAAACAGGGTTGAAATTTACTATCAAAGACCTTTCATTTGACGTTCCATTTGACCTAATAGTTTCATTTTCATTTTTTTTACCGCTATGGAACCCCAATATTTCAACAACCCCCCCACATTTTAAGCTCATTTAGTCACACCAAAATTGCGCCATCACTACCCACCTATGTATCAAATTTCACGAAGATAGGATCAACGCTTCGAAAGTTATCCTCGAACAAAAAAATATACATACATAATACATACACACATGCATACAACGCCGATTTGCTCAAGTTGATTTAGAGATCTCGCTTCGCTCGATCAATAATGACAACAAAGTGGACACCAAGGTCAAATTTGAACTACAAGTTAGAATGGTATTCTACTAAAATGACAATGAGTAACGGATTATAATTTTGTCTAGTTTCTTTATTTATTGGTTTCGAAGTTATTTATAACCGCTCCAATAGTATCTTTAAGATGCTGCTTATGAATTGTATTTACGAATAGAACGAATAGAATATATATTATGCACTGGATAAATGAATCCAGGGGAATTGTAACCTACGCCGTTTAGAAATATTCCCGATTTTTTGACATTATATCTAGCCAAATTTAGCATGGTCATGAGACCGATCAAGCTAATTTGCTAACAAGGAAAACAGGTTATTATCGGATTGAATAGTGGCCGTGATTAGATAGGTAGGTAGGCGTCAATTAGACCAATACTGGGATTAATTTTCCGGAATGGGATTTATGATCCAACTTCTAATCAGGTACCTAAGTTCATAGTGCAAAGTTGGGATAGGGAGCTAAAACCGTTTAAAAACGTGTTTAGCGACTAATCATGTTAAAAATTGACGTATTTATATGATTTGATTTAGCCCCTAAATACGTTTAGGGATCGTTGCGCAACTCGCCCTTATTCTCTACAGTATACCTATGTGTAAATACTTTTTCTGTATCTGAGAAAAGCGTTTGGCTCCCCAGCCAATCATAGACTATACAAAAATACGACTATTACAAAAAATGCCACCTCCAACTTCCTAAGAGAGGTGGTACCTTAAAATACTCGCTTTCATTATATTTATATTATTATTATTTTATTATTTTTATAACTCACTAGGCTTTACTAAAATCACAGAGAATAAGTTTTTTGTTGAAAAATTGATTTTTCAAAACAAGCTTTTATAAATTTCATAATCGGAACAGCAAGCAAATTCAAATAAGCCCAAACACTAGTAGCCTACTATAATCCATTTAGAAGTCCATTGTCTAGCATCCGTCTCCGTCATGAGACCACCTCCATAGGACCATATTATTGCATTGTCATCGAAGTTACATATGTATTCCAAATTTCAGCTCAATCGGTTGAGGGGAACGGTTTCAAAAGTCAGTTGCAATATTCCACCCGGACAAAGATACATACATTGCAAGTTAATAAAAAGCTTGTTATAATATATTACGATCAACTTAAATGTATCGTGATGCCAAACAGCTTTACATCACTAGGCTACAAATGAAACGGCTGTTTCTGTTTGTGTACAATAAAGAATAAATCCTTCTACAGCAACGTGATGAATAATATTTTAGCACGTATAAAGGTATTTTGGTCGCTTAAATTTCTATAATTTATTTTATAAAATAATGTACCGCCCACCCCACGTCGCTTATATTAGTGGCACTTAAGGTGGCCAGTCACCACCTGCCTCAATCATTCTTGATATTGTAGAATTGGCAGGTGCCGTATCTCATCTTTCCCATAGCCCAGCATTCATACCATTACCATTAGAATAGTATTACCATCTGTATAGCCTCCATCTTGCATTATCCATAGTGAAGATTATACCTTTAGATTTAAACAAGCCTCTTTCTTGTTGGTTTGGGCCTCCGTATATTAAAGTTCCACGCCAAGTGCATGGGTTGTAAAATAAATATTTGGTATAATAATAATGCTGGACATTTGCACAGCGCTATCTAGCCTCAAAACTGAGCAAAGCTTGTACTATGGGAACCAGATAACGGAAGACCAGCTCAGGTTTTAACGTCCTGCAGACGCTGAGTTGAGACTTTTTTGCAACCATTTTATGTGCCTAGCATTAAGTTTTATGTTATTTATATTAATTTTTTTAAATAACCTTTACTGTCCCACTGCTGGGCAAAGGTCTCCCACATTTCCTTACATTCCTTGCATTCTCCAGAAATCTACTGATGATATACTTTATTATTTTTTGTAATTAGTTAGTTATGTGTTGCAAATAAAAGTCTTGATATCTGAAGGAATACTTATATAAATGTTTTTATGTAAATACTTTCTTATAATTAAATCGAGAAGCACCCAGACCCAGTACAAATATCTATAGGTCACGCAAACATTAGTTCCGCGGCGGAAATCGAACCCCACAACCTCCTGCGTCTCAACCGGCTATTCGCCCACTGCCGGTAAATAAATATACATTATTGTAAAATTTAGAATGTATTTAGAAGCAGTACCTAAATGTGTCCTTGACGTTACGAGCAAGTGCAGTTATGGTTCATATAAAAATGTCCTAGGAATTTTTTTTTTACTTTGCGTACTCGAAAAAAGCTCTGCTGCGTTTTTGCACCCTAGAGGAAAGAAATTAAATCCGCGTTTTAATTGTTTTGCATTCTCTGAAGAGCCAGCAGATTGAGCTTTCCTGTCTAATGCCCAGAGCAGAGTCGGTTTTCCCATAAAGGCACATGGGGCACGAGCCCAGGGGCCGGCTTGAACAGGGCCTCAAAATACAGACGTTGGCGCTTTAAAAGGGGGAGCAAAATTTTTTTGGTAATTTTACTAATAATGTCCTGAAAATTTAAATGTAAATCGGAACCCCAGTAAGATTTCTAAAGATTTTCATAACACCAATCTAAAAAAGGGAAACAAATATGTACCATATCGCAAATATGTTAATGAATTCAATGAAATGAATACAATTGTTTTATTATTAAGTGGTTGTTCTCGATACTGTAGTAACCATCATACTAATATTATAAATGCGAAAGTTTGTATGTTTGTTTGTTACTTAATCCCGTCGTAACGGCTGAACCGATACCGATGAAATTTAGTATGTACACACGGCTACACCTCAAGCTATACAATTCCAGTATAAACTGACCTCGCATTGTGTAGGTTTTCTGTACAATGAGAGGTCAGCATAGACTGGAAATGTATAGCTTGATGTGTAGCCGTGTGTACATAGATTATAACCTGGATTAACATATAGGCTACTTTTTATCCAATAAATCAGTTCCTATTGGATAAAAATAGGTATTAAGACAAGTTGCAACAGCGAGTTTTGCTTTATTTTAGGTTACCTACACGTTTCATAGTGTTACGCGTACGAGGTGGCGGGCAACAGCTAGTGTACCATATAATCCAGACTACAGTTAGTTAAATTAGCCCTGTGAATAATTTATATTTTAGTTATAAAAAAGCGGTCACACGCGGCCTGGCCTAAGACGGCCCTGCCGAAATTTCTTAAAGAGCCTATTCTCTCGCGAAACACTTTTGATTTCTTTGTAGTAAAAGTAAAAAGCAGGGATACTCGAGAACAAGTTTTTTTGTCGCGTAGATTTCTATATTCATGATTATTTTAGCTTAGCTTAACACAGTCGTGTGCTGCGTGTTGTATTAAAAATCTGTTTTTTTCTAGAAAAGTAAGGTGCCTCTACAAAATTCAGCAAAACATCCCTGACATCAAACTAATATTTTAATTCAAAAAGGGATGGTTTTTAGTTCACTTACTCGGGCAGCATACCGAGAATTTATAATTAAAACATTCCGGCAAGATTAATCGTCAATACCGGTATGATAAATATTATAATATTAATATGAATCATTGAAGTTAGTGGCAAAAAATGGTTATATCCTCACTAATAAAAGACTTATAACTTACTACCAACGAACAAAAACCCAAATGATTCAACATTAGAATATCGTCCTGCCGAAATATTAAACCAGGATTAACTAATGTTTTTCGGTATAAATTTTCAATCTCGATGTAAGTGTATTGATAACATAGTAATTATTTGATATTATGCGGTTGATTATTCAATTTCTGGTATAGACGTTCGTACTAATAATGGTTGGTAGACAAATCGACTTATTAGCTTTCCTTTGGTATCTTGGATGCAATTTCAAAGTATGTCGCGGTGCTGGAGTAATGCGAAGGAATAATACTTGTAAATTTGTATTTCAGATTCACATGAAATAAAATTGAAGATTGGAGTAACTTAAAGTGAGACGCCCAAATGTAATTTTATGAATGTGAATCTGAAATATAAGCACCCACCCAACCCTATATCAGCAGGATGCTGGTCCCAAGCGTAATGGGTATTCAAGTCGGTAGGTATGTACCAGGGGTTCAGCTCTAAATCAGTGACGTTTATAAGGCTTACCAACACGATACATCATTTCTTGTTGTTTTTTCTTTAATCTAAACAAATCGCGGTGCTCGAGTAATGCGATAAACGTGGTGCAAATTCAATAGATCGTAATGCAACTGAAAGTTGTCTGAAGCCTTCATTTCCCGAGTTACTACCAGATATTAGAGTTAAGCCTGGCTTCCACATTGAACTCTAAACGTATTTAGCGACTAGACTTGTTTAAATTTGACGTATTTGGATGATTTGACAACTCTTTTAAACATATTTAGGCACTAAAACGATTAAGCGTCGTTTTGCAAGACGCCCTAAGACTTGAAGCAAAATCAATATTTTTGTTATTTGTATATTTGCATACGATTTGCGGTACAGTTCGCAAGGCAACGAACTATCAACTATTTATAATATAATTATTTATATTAGCGACTAAGAAAGTCAGTCTTAACTTTAATTACCTGCTGGATAAGGCTTAACTATTAAAAGCTTAGCTCCGATTTCTAATGTAATCTGATATGAGCGGATGCTGCGCGGTTAGTAGGAACAGTATACAAAATTTTCGTATTTTATCCAAGAAATAATAGATAATGTACAGTTAAAATAATATTTATTTTAATAAATAGATGCATTTAGTACAGTTACGAGTATATCATAATTAAAGGAAGTTGCCTAGACGGTTTTTCGAGAATACCCGCCATAATGGCGGGTAGTCTAGGCGTCTAGGTATAGTGTTATCCCAATTTTAGAATATGTTGTTCGTGAATATACGAAATGGCGTAAAGTTGCCAAAACACTATAATGTCAATTTCATTTTAAGAAATGAACTCTTATGGTGCGACTTAGTCAGTCTGTCTGTTCGTCCGTCGTAATATATCGTCTTTCCGTCTACTGGGGTCCGTCCTATGTTCTGCTTTCCAGTGCGTGGTCTCCGCTCGAGAACCTTTCTGCCCCAACGGCCATCAGTTCTTCGAGCTATGTGCCCTGTCCTCTGCCACTTCAGCTTAATCCTTTGTGCTATGTCGGTGACTTTGGTTTGTCTACGAAGTGCGACCGCGATGATCCCGCGCATTCATAGCACTTGCTAATGTGCCCTTTGTATCCGAACACCTGCATGATGGAGGACCTAATAACCGCCTCACCTAATGCTATTGTTGAGGCCAAACACCTGTCCAATATACTATAAATTAAAATGTAGAAGTCTTGACACGCTAAGAAGAAGAAGAAGAAGTCTACGAATCTCTCCATTTCTGTTTGTATCTCGTAGAAAAACACCAAGCATAGCCTTCTCCATAGCACGCTGAGCGACCGCGAGCCTTCTTAAGAGACCCATAGTGAATGACCCCGTTTCTATAATGATGCAGAGTTACTGCTAAAAATATAGGATCATATGAATCTATCTCAAGTATAGTGGACTCTTAACAGTATTTATAACTATTTCAAATTTCAAGCCAATAGCTTCAGTAGTCGCTAAGATAATCAGCTGTGACAGACGGAAGGACAGACAGAGAGGCAGACAGACAAAGTCACACTATAAGGATACCATTTTTACCATTTTAGTATAGAACCCTAAAAAATCTACTTTTAAAAAGCGGCCAGAAAAGTTTAAAAAATCCACTAATTCCGCTACTTCCCGTACGTGTAGGGTACGTACGGGGTTTACCCCTAGAGAATATGTGTACAATCAAAACTAAGTTTCCGTTATCCTCCCCGGCGAACTAAAAGGGGTTCCACAGGGAAGAAGCGATAAATGTTCTGTTGATATAATGTCTAAGATTGAAAAGTAAGGCCAAAATTTATAAGAAGGTACTGTCCTTTTGGATAAACATATATTGTTGTTTTTGATCACAAACTTGACCATTATTTAAAGGATAAGGAACATCTTAACGACGAACGTCTTAAAATGTGGGAGCACGCTCTCTAAACATTACTCTACTTACAACATATTTATTTGCATAAACAAGTGTACAATAAGTGCACTTAATAATAAGTAACCTCTGGGATGTTAGGTAAAAACCGGCCAAGTGCGAGTCGGACTCGCGCACAAAGGGTTCCGTACCATTATCTATTGTACATATAGTATAATAAATTGTATGTGCGCCCATACTCATAGGACTATTTTAATTGGTGTCAACTATGTATGTACGGGGATACCCTTTAATTTTCAACTTATTTTTTATTTTTTGCTTTTTTTCCTTTACTGGTGCTTTTTTGGTACCTTGCTTTTTGCCTAATTTCGTGACTCTAGGTCAACGGGAACTACCATATAGGTTTTCGGCCCAAAACCTATAGTGGTATAGTGGTAGTGCCGGTTGACCTAGAATTGTCAACTTTGGTTAAAAGCAAGGTCTTACAGCACAAGTAAAAGGAAAATTCCGAAAAATAAAAAAGTGGAAAATTAAGGTAAATTTTGGTACTTACAAGTTTTTGCGAAAATCTAAATTTGCCTATATATTTTTATCGTGTTGACTCAGGACCTTGATTTTTATTCACCTAATAGGAACTATAGACCTTAGTATCTGGTATAAATTTCAACTTGCTTGGTCCCCCCGTTCTTGAGAAAATCGGTGGTGACACACGGACAGACAGACGGACAGACGGACAAGATAGTGATCTTATAAGGGTTCCTTTTTTACCTTTTGAGGTACGGAACCTTAAAAATTACCCACCTTTTGCGAAATATTAAGGCCGGCTTGCACAACGATCCTTAAACGTATTTAGCGACTAAATATGTCTAAATTTGACGTATTTGTATGATTTGAGAACTCTTTAAATCATATTTAGTCACTAAATATGTTTAGGCATCGTTGCGCAAGTCGCCCTCAATGTAACTCCACAATATTGAGTAGATATGAGGCCAAATCTGATTTTATATTAATTTATATTTACGTAATTTATCAAGTCAGTTAGTAATATTTCAAGATTATGTTGTTACCAGATGGTAACAACATAGTCTTGAACTATTACTGACTCCATATCATAATCATATAATTTTTTTCATGCGAAAATTTCATGTTTTGTGCCGAATAAGCGTCATTTGCGGGAATTTTTGTTTACTTTTGTAATTTGAAGAAGTCTGCAGCTGAGGCGCATCGATTGCTTGTTTCGTGAATTAGTTATTGTGAATGGGTTCATATGTTTAAAAATGAATGTAGTGTATTTGGTGGGATCAGCTTGGTGTCGTGTATTGTGAGTTGCTCAACCGAGCGAAACCATTACTGGAGCTCTTTACAGAACACAATTAATGAGATTGAGCCGAGTATTCGAGGAAAAATTCACTCATTACTACTCCAGATACGACAAGATTATTCTCCTACATGATAATGTTCGTCCGCATATTGCGGCGCCGGTCTTAACCTATTTGGAAACACTAAATTGGGAAGTCCTACACTACCCGCTGTTCCGGTCGATGGCACATGGTCTGTCTGAGCAGCGCTCTAAATTATATGAAGATACCAAAAATTGGGTCGTATCGTTGATAGTCTCTAAAGATGAAGTGTTCTTCCGACGTGGTATCCGAATGCTGCCAGAGAGATGGGAAAAAGTCCTTGGTAATATTGAAGTCATATATTATATTCAAGACTCCCTTCTCTTCTTCCACTCTTCGCGATTCAACGCTTAGGCCATGTGTTTGAATGTGAGTCAAGTTCATCCGCCATCTCATTCAATCTTCCACGTCGCCGCCTTGCATTGGGTGGGGTCCATTCCGTGTTTTTTTGCCCACAAGTCGCTTTTCCTTTACCCTTATAGATTTTAAGGTCCCAGTGCAAGTCACCTTAACATAGAGGTCGTCAACAAAACTATCAAAAAATATGCAGAAGCTCTTAGGCATAGACGTCATCAGCGCGTGAACGTTGAGGCTATCCAGCTCCTCGACAACACGGACATAGTGAGAAGACTCAAGAGAACTAAGCCTTTTAAGTTAGTATAGTGTAAATTAACCAGTGGTTCGCCCCGAACTGAGATCTCGCGAGTATACCATAAAAACAAAAAAATATTATTCGTAATCTTTGACTATCAAAATAGTGCCACGAAACAAAATCCAACTGACTTGACCTACAGTTTCATTCAAATTACAGGTAACCGGAGTTCATGTAAATTGGTTCCTCTTTTTTGGGGTACAAATTGCAGTTATTCATAATTTCAGACTGTTGCCTATATTTGTGATACATAAGCTACACGCATACCAAATTACAGCTTTGTGAGGTCACTGGTGTACCCTGTGAATTTTTTTAAAGTTTAGTTTTTATAATAATAAGGCTAATAACTCAAAAACTACAAAAACTTTACTAAAAGTAAAAACGGGGTCAAAATGTACTAATGAAGACCTTTCATTTGGCGTCTTATTTGACCTAATAGTCTCATTTTCATTTATTTTTACCCCAATTGAAACCCCAACAACCCCCCCCCCCCCTATAATTTTTAGCTCATTGAGTCACACCAAAATTGTGCCATCATTACCTACCTATATACCAAATTTCACGATGATCAGATTTGCCCAAGGAGATCTCGCTTCGCTTGATCAATAATATGTATGTTAATAATATGTGTAAATTGGTAGTGCTACCTATAAAGAACAGATGAACAAAATGCTAGAGACAGTAAGAAAAGCGCTATTGGACACATTTTTAATTTAAGTTATCCTAAAAAAATAAGGTAAAAATGAAATTACTTATTAGCCTATACATGACTAGATTGTAATAATATTACTTTATATTATAATTAGAATTAAAAAGGAAGGAATCGGGAACGAAGAGGAAATTAATTAATTAAATACATTTAATTCACTAGGAATTTACATGAAAAATAAAATACATTTTAAAATAAAGTCTTGGTCTAACAAAATTAATAAAGGGGAAAATACCTTTAATAACAGAAATAATATACAATTATTTAAAATAAATTACAGAAGAAACAGTTGAATCATCTAAAGACCGTCGCAAACGATCTATAGATAGCTCAACTGCTCCAGATCACTACCAGGCGGAAGTGTCCCCAAGACACTGGCTGCATTGCCTAGCTGAATTGCAATGCTTATGTGTTGACCCAGATAAGCGCCAGCTCTCGGAACACACGTCGCTTCAACCAGAAAGATTTTTGAAAACGCGATGGGCCCCGGTACCCCATGGACCCAGGGTCTCGACCCCAAATGGCTCAAATACGTAAGCTCTGTCGAGATTTTCATATTTGCGCCACTTGAGATCTTCGGCTGAATTTGCCCCAACACTGTACCAGACAGATGAGATGGTGCAAGGGTATACACCAAAGCCCTACCCTTCTCTCAAGATACAAGAGTCATACCGTCAGGCCTCTTACCATCGTCAACTATCAGACGGTTCGGTTCGAGAACGGCTGGAAAGTTGACGCTGCAAAAAGCCTGGCGTATGCCCTAAGCTAGCGTGACGGAAAATCCTACCAGAGGCCCTGGAACACGATAATCCATGGTGACGAAGCTGTTCGACTGCGGTACCGCACTGGCACTGATGAGGGGCGCACACAGCACCGCGCACCCAACCGTAAACAAGTTGTTTAGTCTGACTAATGATATAACTGTACTGAGGCTTTTTGTTCAATCGGTTTCATACTAAATGTTATTTAAACAAAAGACTTACATAAATATTTTTTATTCCGATAATGTTTGTGTGACATAATATTTGTTACGATCGTTTCGCTTGCGATTCTCGTAAATTACTTACATAACTTGCTCTGTATATTGCCGTATTAAATTCGTAGCAGGCTCGTAGCACTCGATCTTCGTAGACCCCTGTATGAAAACAACAAGCCCACAATTAGCAGACTACGAATATCAGGTTTATTCTCGCAATCGCCCCCCCCCCCCCCCCCTACTTCCCCATCGGTGCATGGAGGCCTTGTAACTGGACAATTACTACAAACATACATGCGTTAACACCGGCAATTTCTTATTCAATAATTTGAAAACAAATTGCCCGCGTTAAAGCATGTATGTTGGGGATTTCGAAAATAAACCCGAATATCAATCTATTGTAGTCTCAATAGCTTCCGCCAAACTATGTAGTCGAACCACGTTTACTCTGCGCAGCGCTAGGATTTAGGAATGGAACATCAAAAAATAAATAGAACATTCTAGAAAGGTTGTCTGGAAGAGATCGCTTTGTTAAGCGATAAGACCACCCATTATACTTACATTTATTTGTTTTATTTTTATTTTTATATCTGTTGTGTTTAGCTTGTAAGGTATAATAAAGAATTTTCATTCATTCATTCTTCTCAGAAAACTCTTTATTGCACTAATAAAATAAGCGAACTTATTGCTAATTAGTATTTTCTCCCAGTTAGCCGCTTTATGTAGTGTTGATTGAATGGTTTCTAGAAAATAAATACCTATTTGTACGAGACATTACCTTACTTTATAATCCTATACAAATAAGTTGGAAATAACTTATATATCTATATCTGTACAATATATAAAAGGCTTTGCCCTGAATGACTGTTTGACGGATCAACGCACAGCCTAAACCGCTGATCGTAGAGACCTGAAACTTGGAGTGTGTGTTCTTTGTATGATGTAGGCATCCGATTAGAAAGGTTTTCCCGAAATTCTACCCGTAAGGGGGTGAAAAGGGGGGGCAAAGTTTGTATGGGACAACGTGATTCCTTAGCTCAATCTACTTTAAATTTTGCATAAACCTTTTTTAACAGAATTGATAGAAGATGTGTTTCGTATTTTATTATAATTCATCCCCTAACGGTGTTAAAAGGGGTAGAAAATTATTTTGGCGGTGATGTGCTTCGAAGTTGATATCGATACTCCTTAGTGCTTTTGATTTAAATTACATATATTTTATTTTGCCACATGTTTTAAAACTCAATCAGATTTTATTCAAAAAAGGTTGAACTCACATAAAAACTCAAATACTCTTTAAAATTGGAATGTCTCGAAGGTCACCGTACTTAGTATCTCATTTGAAGGTTTCTAAGCATAAAGAGGTTATGCAGTTTTAGGACACGGCCTCATAGGGACGTAGAGTTCGAAATTAGAAATGGTAAGGACTAGAACATTTTGGTCAGAAGAAAATAGTTTTCTTTTAGTTATCTTAAAAGTTTAATTTAGTGCGTATTGTTTTGCGCAATTTTTTTACACTACACTAATATTATAAATGTAGAAGTTTGGATGTTTGTTTATTTGTTTGTTACTCAATCACGTCGTACTGGCGTAACCGATTTCGATAAAATTTGGTATATACGTAGAGTATTACCTGGATTACCACATAGGCTACTTTTTATCCCATAAATCAGTTCCCATGGGATAAAAATAGGGTGCCAAGTCAAGTTGCAACAGCGAGTGTAGTTTTATTTTTAGGTTACCTACACATTTAGATATGTAACGCGTACGAAGTCGCGGGCAACAGCTAGTATATATATATATATATATATATATATATATATATATATATATATATATATATAGTTGTAAGAGAACCAACAGCTTGTTACAACGTAATAATATATTTTGTATACAGCAAAAAACAGGTTCCCACGAGTATCCAATGTGTAATGTGTAAAAACTAGAGTGTGTATTGGCTTACAATAGATACAAGAAGGAAATTAGTCTCATTTTGATTTACCCCTCTTGAGCCCTAATATCAAAATCCCAAAAATCAACAACCCCAAAACTCACAAATTTGGAAGGATTAAAATCAAGTTTGTTTGAAATGCAGTATGAACTTATCTAATCAGGAGAATCGGCTATTTGTTTGTCTAAGTGACGGAACAAGCCGATGGCCCACGATTTGAAGCGGTAACCATTGCTTATTGCCATTGCCATTGATTTTCGCGTAAAATTGTAAGTACCAATATTTACCTTAATTTGCAACTTGTTTCATTTTTCAGAATTTTCCTTTTATTTGTGCTGCTTTACTTGCTTTTACCCAAAATTGACAATTCTAGGTCAACCGGAAGTACCCTATAGGTTTTGGGTCGAAAACCTATGTGGTAGTTCCCGTTGACCTAGAATCACGAAATTTGCCAAAAAGCAAGGTCTTACAGCACAAATAAAGGGAAAATTCCAAAAAAATATAAAATTTGAAAATTAAAGGGTGTCCCCATGCATACATAGTTGACGCCAATTAAGATAGTCCTCTGAGTTGTATGGGCGCTCATACAATTCAGAGGACTAGCTTAATCGGCACCAACCTCAAATAAGGTAAATAAATAAAGTTGTGCTAATGTGTGAAATAAAATAAAAGAAAATATTTATTGCAATATTATGCTCGCGTGCGCAGAACATTTTACAGTAAAGACTAAAGCGATCGTTACACTATGCACTTCCCAATTTGTTGAGCCCGATTTTTATAGATACGGAACCCTTCGTGCGCGAGTCTGACTCACATTTGGCCGGTTTTTTGGTTAATCTATATGTAGGCTTGTTATTTATCCAGGTCAGCGGTTCATAAAAACTTCCGTAGATTTTTAATGTTCAGCCGTGGGATCCTTCTGGGTGGTACGATGATGATGATGGTATACTCGTATTTCAGTGTTCCGACAACGGAGCTGGGTATTGTGATGGGGGAGAATTACGCCGACCGCGGCGGGGCAATGGCCACTGTTGTACTTGTAATACTGCACGAACAATTTGACCCCTACACTCTGACTGCTGATATCGCCTTGCTGAGGTTCTTTGAAGACGTTAAATACAAGTAAGAAAATTCTTTATAGACTAAAAATACATCATACTTCGTTTAGCGTACACAAAAAAAGTTTAGCGTAAATATTTCAGAAAGCAGTTCTAATGTGTGATACCTTAGAACCGTTTTCAGAGTTTTTTAATATTCGAAAGTAACTCATTCTGTATGAGGCAGCAGAATCGCCCCTACATCTGTTAGGCGAGTATGGTCCACTAATGCGCATAACATTCATCTGGGCGAACACATTCTTAGCCCGGAGGGGCTAACAGTTATCACCCCTAAGAATATCCTACAGTTTTTAACAGCTGTAGGACTTAGTGGTGAACTTCGAACGCCCCCATATACTAGGGGCGACATAAAAACAAGTGGCGATCATAATAGGCCCCGCGGCTGCAGTGAAACTAAAGCCGAAAAAGCTAATAAAAATTTAAATAATTCATTCTGTATGTTTTCTACGTTTTCGAGATTAACTAGCTGGACCGATTTCGATGAAATTGGTGTATAGATAGATTCCATAGACTACCTTTTATTGACAAACTACGCTTGCGAAGTTAGAGTAATATTATAAAAGAACTTGCCACTGCGCCACGGAGGTCATCCTTGACTATGTAATTTATCTATGACATACTTGCAAACAACATAGACTTATCAACAGCATTCGTCTGTTACCAACTTCATTATACTATGGATTCATTGCCTGTGTGCGGCGTGCTTTTTACTTATAGTATAGCGGCGTGCACCCTGGCACACAACACTGTTGAAATTCTATATCTGGAGGCTGGCAATGCAGTTAGTTTTGTAGATCCAAACATTATTGTTTTATTATTCAGGTATTCTATGACTTGACTATGGTTTTTATTTGAGTTGCTCAGTTTCATTTTGAATGAACAATGTAGTAGCACAAAATAAAAAGGTACAGAAGGCCAGGATTCAGGCGAAACTTGATTATAATTACCTACGCTCCACCAGTACCTACAATATTCTACAACCAAATATACAACAATGTTCGATCGTTTGTTCATTGTCACGTAAACATTTATCACAAGTAAATTCACAAACAACTAACTGCGCCTCTTATCGCTCTTTGTACTAAGCTGACCTTCTTTACTATTCTGTGGTAGTAGTTAAATCAGTTCGCAATATTGTACTTTTTATGGCTGATATACTACTACTGAGGCCTTGATTAATTAAAGATGATTTTTAAAGTGTAAAAGACGCAAGTAAAAGGGTAAATACAGTGTATTACAGAATTTCATTGATTATAAAAAAAAACAAGCAGGTACTATATAATTTCAGGTTCTCAGTTAAGCCCATCCCTCTGATTTCATATCACGAGAAGCCGGACGGCAAAGCATTCGTGACCGGATGGGGGCGCTGCGATACTACAGTACGTTAATTCATGTGGATCAATACCTATTCAGTGACCAACTCGAACTCATCTTTCCTTTCAACCTAGCTCACCTTACGGCATATACTGCGTGTCACCGCATTTACGACATTCATTTAAATCACGGGTAGTGCTGATGTATATTATTGTTTTAAAATAGTGTTACTTTCAAATTCATGACCATAATTTTTTTTTAATTTTCGATCTACTTTAATTTTAAGTCCTAAAATATCAATGAACTCTTTCATCATATAAAATAGGTAAACAAATCATATTCATTCATCATGTAACCTTCAACCTGTTAAACTGACTAAGCGGTATCGGCGCAAAGGCGCCGCCGATTTATGTTAAAAATTGTTTATTGGAAATGAATCGATTACTGGATAAATATTCAAGCTACCGGTATTAAATCAACCTCTAAAACCAGTTAATACTATTCTGCATATGTGTTTTAAATAAATGCCGCGAATGCGGTGACCGACTGTATAGACTGTCCATCATAAATTAATAATACATTTAACTTTTTTATACTTTTTTGAGCAGGGTGTAAATCCAACTGATTTAAGGCCTTATTTTTCCATATTTATGCAATGCTGATAACTTAACAATAATTATTGTATTGCTATATTAAACATATTGTTACGAGCTGAGGGTTCAGGATAAAATAATGGGAATCGATTCAACCAAAATAACACTTTTATTCAGCACTAAACGATGAATACACGAACTTGGTCACACGTAATCACAACACACTAATTCACACCACTGGTGCACCACTTAAAGTCACCGAAATGATCGCACGTATAGCTGAATCCAGACTGACTCGGGAGCAACTACTGTTCACGCGAGACCCTTCTCCACGTCAGTCTTCTAGGGCCTCGCTGAGACTCACTCACAGACTAACTGAGACTGACTGTCCGTTTTTTTTTTTTTTCGAATGGACTAATCTCGCTGTTGGCCTCTGAGGCCGTGACAGCTTAACCGAACTTTTGGCGAGCGCAGATGGCGCTCAGCCCAGTAAGTTTTTTTAGGCAACTAGCGCAAGGGCACCACTAAGGTACGAGCCTCGGCTTGGGCTGTTGCCGGGGTGGGGATAGGAGAGAAACGCCCGGGTACGTGTCTGTACCTCGTATAGGCGGCGACTGAAGGGACTCGTCAACCTCGCCGGCGAGGTCGGTGTTTCTGTGAAGTGTTTGCTCTGTCTGATATAGATGACTCACCTTCCGCATTAGCAGAGGTGATTTCGTCATCCGGGTCTCCGAGAACGTGTCTCGGACGACGGAGGATTTTGTTGGCGGGCGGATCCAACGGGTAAACCGGAATGGTGTGTACCAAAGGGTTCGGATGATTAGAGGCAAGTTCATAAAACCGCTTGGAAGCGAGCTTCATGAACCTGGCTATTGATTCTAATTTCAAATCGCGATGTAGGTCGTTATTGCGAAAGTACCAGGGCGAGCCTGAGGCTTTTCGCAAGAAGCGATTTTGAATAACCTGAATGGCACCAACTTTAGGAGAGTGGGCAAATACTACAGATGAGTATGTCATAATGGGGCGAATGCACGCTTTGTAAAGAGTCACCTTATTTTTAAGGGACATTTTACTTTTCGCGCCTAGAAGTGAGGACAATCGTCCTAGGGTGAACTTTGCTTGGTTGCACCTCTTAGTGATGTGCAACCTAAAGGAAAGACGCCTATCGAGGATGACACCCAGATATTTGGCTGATGGGGCCCAGCGAATGGGCTGGCCAAATAGAGAGATCGGTTTGGGAGTGAGGTTTCTCCGTGAGAAGTACACTGCTGTACTTTTCGACGGGTTTACCTCGATCCGCCACTTGCGGAACCAAGTGGCTAATGAGTGAAGGGCAGCCTGCAGCCTTATACCCACCCGATCAGGATTCCGATTGGATGTGTACAAGGCTGTGTCGTCTGCGTATAGGGCTATTTCCACTTGAGGAGTGCGGGGGATATCGCTGGTGTACAGCGTGAACAGGAGGGGGCCGAGAACGGAGCCTTGAGGGACTCCCGCTCTGACTGGTCTAGGACTAGAGAGAGTGCCTTCCACGGTGTAGCGAAAGCTGCGACCTTGTAGGTAGTCTCGTATGATGAGCACGAGTCTGTCTGGGACTCCGAGTTTGAATAGCTTGTAGATCAAGCCGTTGTGCCAGACTTTGTCGAAAGCTTTCGCTACGTCGAGGAAGACGGCACCAGTATCTGAAGGCCAGGTACTTTGCCAGTTGGAGAGGACATGCTCCGTTATGCGGAGCACCTGTTGTGGGCATGAATGTTGGGCTCGAAAGCCAAACTGCTCGTCGGGAAGGAGTTTGAACTCATTGACATGAGCCCAGAGGCGCTTCATTAGAAGACGCTCATATATCTTGCCTAGACTATTAAGTAGACTAATGGGACGATAACTAGTTGGATCGTTTGCCTGTTTGCTGGGTTTTCGGATGCCAATGACGTTGGCTTCCTTCCAAGCATCAGGGAAGGTGCAAGTTTCCATAGCCGCATTGAAAATGCAGACTAGGATATGGATAAGGGGATTAGAGAACTGTTTGAGTACTCTGTTAGAAATGCCGTCGGGGCCGGAGGCTTTCTTTGGGTGTAGGGCCTTGATAGTGTCAAAGACTTCAGAGGGCTCAATCGGATCAAAGACTGACTGTCCGGTCATCTCTCCGGCCTATTTATATCGCACACATTTCGATTGTTCGAGAAGGATCTCGATCGTTCCAGGAAAAGGGTCGGTCCCTCGACACAATGGCCACTCCATTGTGCGCAACCGCAGACAATAACAACAATAACGCAGCAAGACAAAAGCGTTCGAGAAGTTGCGATTATTACTCATTGTTTAACAGCCTCGGCGTAACACTGCCCCCTCCTAAAACATGCTCGTCCCGAGCATTCTTAGCCCCATATCGCGGCAGCCGATCAACACGAACAATTTTAGGCGCACTTCGCGCTGAAGATGTAGCAACTAGAGGAGCCACATTGCCGTCTCCAATACTTCAGAATACCTAGAGTCCCTTTCTCATCAGCGATCCCAATTCCAGCCTCCAAAACACGGCTCTCATGATTTCTATCTGTTCTTTCACTTCCTGGAATTCCTTTCCAGATGAACCGAACAATTCCCTCATCAGTCGAGCACGCTCTTATGGCCAACGTCGCTGATCTTCCTGTTGACGACGCTGCTCTTCTTTATCCTGACGTCGCTGTTCCTCTTGCAACCGAGTCTGCTCCACCTGTTCATGTCGCTGTTCCTTCTGCAACCGAGCCTGCTCTTCCTGCTGACGATGCTTCTCTTCTTAATGCTGACGGCGTTGTTCCTCCTGCAACCGAGCCGGCTCTTCCTGTTGACGACGCTTCTCTTCTTTATGCTGATGGCGTTCTTCCTCCTGCAACCGAGCCTGCTCTTCTTGCTGACGACGCTGCTCTTCCTGTTGACGACGCTGCTCTTCTTTATCCTGATGACGCTGTTCTTCTTCACGACAAAGCATGGCCATAATAGCAGCAAGATCGCCTGTCACAGGAGCTTGCCCCACGGATGATGATGATGATGATGGTGCTCCAAATGATTCGGCGGACGCTGATTCCATCTCCATCGGCTGACGACTCTGCCGAGCTTCTTGAACCGGAGAATCTCCAAACCGCCTTTCATCCATTTCCTGTTGTCGTTGACCTCTCGTCCTGACACCGTCCACGTTATCCTTTGGTAGAACCGGCATTATTTTATCCCACTTCTGACACCAAATTGTTACGAGCTGAGGGTTCGGGATAAAATAATGGAAATCGATTCAACCAAAATAACACTTTTATTCAGCACTAAACGATGAATACACGAACTTGGTCACACGTAATCACAACACACTAATTCACACCACAGTTGCACCACTTAAAGTCACTGAAATGTTCACACGTATAGCTGAATCCAGACTGACTCGGGAGCAACTACTGTTCACGCGAGACCCTTCTCCACGTCAGTCTTCTAGGGCCTCGCTGAGACTCACTCACAGACTAACTGAGACTGACTGTCCGGCCATCTCTCCGGCCTATTTATATCGCACACATTTCAATTGTTCGAGAAGGATCTCGATCGTTCCAGGAAAAGGGTCGGTCCCTCGACACAATGGCCACTCCATTGTGCGCAACCGCAGACAATAACAACAATAACGCAGCAAGACAAAAGCGTTCGAGAAGTTACGATTATTACTCATTGTTTAACAGCCTCGGCGTAACAATATTTTTAAGCACGAGGACCATCATACTTTTTGTTACGTTTTTGGTTTGTTGTGGAATTGGCTGGACCGATCTTGGTAAAACTCAGTAAGAAAATACATTCATGAGAAGGGAAATAGACAGTTTTTTTTGGGAAGATTAAGTTATGTTTTCACATAAAATATTAAAAAACAACCAATCTTGGTCTGCATATTCAAAAGTACAAGATTTGTAAATTAAATGAAGAGATTATGAAATATAGGTTTGAGGGAAGAAAACTTTTCTTAGGTTGGTATAAAAAGTTGCATTTTTGTAGCTGTGTTTTGGAATATATTTTCTTGTATCTTAAAAACTACTAAGTACATTACAGAATAAAGAACCGTATTCTCTAAGAGTCTAATGTTATGGATATTCCATAAAATTAGAATACAAATGAATATTGAACAGCTTATTATTTTGTCCATGTAGAACACGAAACACATTCGTAGGTGGATACTAAACACACCGTCATACATACCTTCTATTAACCTATTCCAGAGATATCCCGCTTCTAGTAATTATAACGTCAGTCAGCCACAGTCGCGTTAAAAGCATCATTAGCAGTTGTGCCAAACTTTGTATTGACAGGCATCGAGATTAAATCGAAACTAGAATTGGAAATTTCCTGGTAGAGAGTGCAGTAGAGATCGTCTATCTCCTTGACAAGTTTAATTACGATCCGTTTAGCCGTTTAGTCGTGTAAAAGTAAGAAGCAGAGTTACTTTCGCATTTATAATAGTATGGATACAAGATAGAAGAAGAAAATAAAGAACAAAAAAAATCTTAATAATAATTTATATTTTGAAATTAGGGGATGGAGCTGTGTCTGTTTCGGTCTTCAAGATACTACCCGGACGAAAGGTTCGACCCCATGCTGCGAAGCATTTCTTTTACCATGAACCCTATGAATTACTATTGTGAAGGTTACAAGCGAGTGAGTACTCATTTAAAATAGGGTTTTGCTACCCTCCCCTATTATGTCTCTTAAATATCATCACCATCATAGGACGTCCACTACGAAGGCATCCCCTATAGATTTATCCTCCGCTTGGAGGATAGATCCCTCTTGGATATGTCTGACCTTGATGGCTTGTCTAAGGAGCTCCTCATTTCTGTTCGATCTCATAGAGAAACACCAAGCATAGCACTCTCTAAAGCACGCTGAGCAACCTTGTGCCTTCTTAAGAGGTCCATAGTGAGAGACCACGTTTCATGCCATACGTCGTCACGGGTAACACACACTGATCAAAGATTAGATATATGTTTAGACTCTGAGGTATTTTCGACAAGAAGTCGTGAAAGTATGTATAAATATGTATTTAAGAACAAAAGATAGAAATAAAAGAAACGACACAGAGTTTTTTTTAAGATTTGATCAGTAAGATGATCCAAACAAGCTTGATCGTAAAGTGGAATACATTTAAAATGAGTTTGAGCAAAACAATTCATATCCGAATCATTTGAGAAATTGTATTGCTTTTATGTAGAGATGTGCTTTTTTAGAATAATAAGCAATATAGAATACCTAAAATGGCCACTTATACCCCCCACGGTTACTATAAAATTGCATTGTCATTGCACTAGACAGGTTGATGTGCAATTCGATAACAACAAAAGGGGCCGTGGAAAAAATTGACGTTCACCCCCTAAAATTTTCGAGAACAGTCTGTATATTTTTTTTGTATGTCGTTTTTGTTTGGTGTACAATAAATAGTAGGTATATAATGTGTGTGTGTGGACTGAGTGACCACATGGTTTTTTATAGTTTATATAACTCAAAGGTTTATTAAAGGTTGTACGTATTTGTAAAACGAATATTGAAAGATATGCTACATAATGTGTGGTCTCTCAGTTCTCACACCTGACCTTCCAAATCTGGGTAAGTGTATCGTTTACAGGCATATTTCGTCCCCAAATATTTAGTAAAACATGTTCCTATTTAATTATTTACTTTTCTATTGTAAACTTTTCCTTGTAAATTTATTTCTAAGTAGGTAGGTACGAGTATGTTATAGTAATCTAAGTAAACACGCGGGCTACTTTGCCGCGTCAAATTATAAGCGTTTAGCATTGCATAATGTAGATTCAATTTGGTTTAAGTTCAGTGCAGTAGTAATGTTAATTAGTTTATAATATACGGTAATGTACTGTGAATCTAATATCTAATAATAATTATTAATTAATGTAATAAAATAACAATAAGTCGATTAAGCGTGTGTCAGACCGCGCAGTGAACGGTTCCGTACGCAGTAACATGCAACTGATGAAACTCCGTCCATTTCTCTTTTTCCAAGGCGGTGTCCTAAGGTCTCTAAAATTCTTTATATTTTTCTCTCTTAAAAAGACTATCTTTTTAATTTTAAAATACAAAGTTAATTCATAAAGTGTCGTCATAAATAATTTATGAGTAATATCTTATATAAAAATAACTTATATGAATAATAAGTATCTTAATATGAATTATTATTTTTGTAATACTTACTTCCTTATTTATTTATCTACTAGCTTCTGCCAGCGGCTTCGCACGCGTGTTGTATCAGTATTAATTTTTGATTGAGATTGAGTAACAAACAAACGCATTTATAATATTAGTGTAATTTATGGTTAATAAGACTCGTATCTAAAGGAAACCTCGACCGTCTCGCTCGACCACTTTATTATATAACTTTCATAAATGTATCTGTACATCATGGTGAAACCATTGGAGGCAATTTTATTGAATTTCTTGCTATTTTAGTAATAAATAAATAAATAAATATTGCTGGACATTTCACACAGCGCTATCTAGCCCCAAACTAAGCGGAGCTTGTACTATGGGAACGAGATAACTGATAGAATACTTATATACTTTTTTTTTTGTAAATACATACTTATAATATATAGAAAAACAACCACACCCGGAACCAATATCTGTAGATCATGCAAACATTTGTTCCGCGGCGGGAATCGAACCCACTACCTCCTGAGTCTCAGCCTCCTCCTCCTGAGTATCAGAGTATAATAAATAATAATATCTTTGTTCATAAGTTATATTTACTGTATAGCCAAGAGTTCGTGGAGCTGGCTCGACATTGTACTGTTCATTACAATTGGCGTAGAGGTAAACTCTTGCACATTAAGCTTTACGCTAAGATCAAAACGTATGAATATTTTTCCCATCTCCTTTCCATCAACTTGCTTCCCACTGGAGCATCGGCTGACGACACCTTTGCCGGTTAAATATGACGAGCGCGCCCATAGTTGCAAAAAATGCAATTATAATAGAACAGAATTTAATTATAGATTTCAAAAGTTACATTTCTATTATTTAGGTAGGTATGACTGATGGTCGATGTGAGAACCCGAAGTGACACGCCGCCCTAGCTGCGTATGGTCCGAGGTGTTTCAATCCCAAGCTTCTCTATCATCTAAATAATCCGATATTTTATAGTAGGCTCTTTTATAAATTCTATTCTTTTATAAATTTATCTAATTGTTCATCTAATTAGGTAATTGAAAATGTACAATTCCTAGGTAGCACCGATGTGTAACAGGTTCACCTCTTTTGTTTATTTTTTGTCTACCGGTTATTAGGTAGGTAATTCATATAAAATATATAAGTCCGAATCATAGATCACACTAATATTATGAATGCGAAAGTTTGGATGTATAGTTGTGTATTTGTTACTCAATCACGTCGTAACGGCTGAATCGATTTCGATTTGGTATGCACGTAGCTTATAACCTGGATTAACACAGATTTGTGTTTAACCAGCCGAAGATAGGGGGTTTCAAAATTCCGTAATAATCTAAAGATTTCAAGTTTTGAGAAGGTAGTTTCCAGACTGAATAACTTTGTAATTCCTACCAGGTGAAGGAATTACGAACTTTAGAAATACCGCTTTAGACATATTGGTTGAAGACTTGAAGTTAAACTTTATCGGACATGACTACAAAAGACGAGACCGGACAAGTACGAGTAGGACTCGCGCACTTAGGGTTCCTAACCTACCTAGATTTATGATAATATAGTAGCACCGTCTAGTTACGTGAGCGATACACCAAGAAAACTTTAAAGGAAGATATCTAAAAGGCCGTTTTAGATAGAGACTTTGTTTTAATTTTCCTGTAATCTTTGCATATATAGGCTGTTTGATAATCTAGGCACAAAGGGGTAATAACCGCTTTCATTTTTGTGCGTATATTAAGAGAATAATAAATAAATTTGTGAAATGTTTACCATAGAAATGTAAAATTTATTTTGGCATGTAAAACTAACACTTTATTAAACTTATGTTGTGTTATTGCATAATACTTGCCATTTAACCACTGATACTGTATTGGTGCCATCTCGAGATATCTCTTGTTGTTCCTTTCTAACCCAAAACCCGTAGCCATTTCCGAAAGAGATATCAAATTGGCCTTTATTTTTGGATGTCGATTGCAAGAGTAGGCAGTAAGTTTAATATCGAATTAATCACCTAAACTTAGTCGATTTTTTTAGTATTTGATAAAATAACTAGTAGTTTTTTTTTCGAGAAGTATTTTTTTATGTTTTAAGAAACCGTCACTTGATTATCGTCCGTAATTACCAAACACCCTGTATATCTATCAATCATATTTATTTCAGATTTTTCGTTTTGCAAACTTCTGAGATAAGGGGGGAGGGGTATTTTTGCTGTCATTTTTCATGAAATCTCCATAACCATACAACATTAAAAAAATAAGAAAAGGTTTTGGAATGTGTACACTAAGCTCTGTTATGATTCCCTTTTTGATCTAGTAACTCTATTTTAACATTTGGACCCCAAAATATGAAAAAATATTTCTGATTATTTTACTTGCAATAGAGATGGGTCAATATTATTTATAACTATGTTAAATTTTAACTCGATAGCTTCCTGTAGTTGCTGAGATAATCAGCTGTGACAGACGGACGGACAAAGTCGAACCCGGAACCCTAATGATACTTATGTAGATACTCTCTGTAAGTTCGCCTTTAGCTTGGCTTTGTAGTCTGCAAATTTGCATAGTGTTTTGACGTGGACTCTTCTCCACATCAAAACTCTTGTACAAGTTACCAGTAGATAGGTATTTTTGTAAAATGAACTAGTATTATGATGCTTGAGAAGCGCTGGCAGTGTAGTTTGCTTAGCTGTTTTAAATAATCCAAGTATCTTTTGAAACTATCATGATTATGAACACTATCGGTATACTCAATAACTCACAAATCATGGTAAATATCCTTTTTATACAAATAATAATCCAAATAAATTCTGCATCTCGATTTCAACTTGCACAATAATTGCTCAAATTAAAACTGACCAACGCCCAAATCACTGACCAACTCTTGCTAGGTGACTTTCAACATAGAAGATAGGGGACAGCTAAGCAACGTTACACGCGGTCACTAGTTGGATAAGTGCGCCCTCCGAGGCACGGCAAGCACGAATGGCGGATGGTCCTAGCTAAAAAAGACGTTTTGCCATTTTGGAGGCATTCAGGCAGCCTAAAAACGTTGACACTATAGTTGGCCAGTAGCAAATACAAGTAAAAACTTACTTAAGCTAGAACCTGGTTTGTAAATGTCCAATAACCCGTCAGTTGGTCAGTGACTGTACTTCACTCCATCTGCTAGAGGACCTCCAAAAAGTAGTCATATCTGCTTGAAACTGGCTGTTTGTTTTTACGGGCTTCTGGTCCGTATAACAGTTAGAAAGTAAATGTCCTTCAGAACCGGCCATTTACTTAGCGTTTGAAATTTAGGCATATATACTGAAACGTATTTTTGTAACGCCGGACCAGACGAGTTGTTTCAGAACATACACACTACTGAGTCCCCAGTCTCAGACTTCAGAGTCAGTGTTTAGAACTGACTTTGTTAACTGACTAGCAACGAAGCAGTGACCGTCTTGACCACCAAGAATTCTCGGCGGCAGCCAATAGAACGAGCACAACTGCACGACAAGATGTACGAGCATGTATGAAGTTACCATCTTGTCGTGCAGTTGTGCTCGTTCTATTGGCTGCCGCCGAGAATTCTTGGTAGTCAAGACGGTCACTGCTTCGTTGCTAGGCAATTAGAACTCGATTTAGTGTTCAATTAAGCGTACTCACTGAATATTAATTAATAATAACTTAATTATTATGTAACGGTAATGAACCTATATTATATCTAAGCAACATAATGCAGTTATAATTATGAATCGCATGAGAAAGCATTTATGGTTTATGTAAAATCAGCTGTAGGTTTGATTTTGTGCTAAGCTAAGAAAGCTAAGTTTAAAAGTGCAGGCGTTTCTGATCAACAAGGGATTTTCGCTTAACCCTCACGTACCGACGTTATCTCAGCTTATTTAAACTTTAATTAATAGTTTATTTTTACTTAACATTTCGAGATTTGCGTTCCATTGGTGGATAAATTTGATTTCGTAATCACATGTGAGGATAAATTTGATTTCGTATAAAATGGCTGGTTATTCTTAGTTTATAATTTCAGCACGACGTGCCTCTTCGCGACGGGATGATGTGCACGGGCCCAGCCAGAGAGGAGGACGCTGTGTGTCCGTGCTTGGGGGTGCCCGGGGCTCCACTAGTAATAAACGCCCGCCTCGTGGGCCTGCTGTCTTGGGGCTTTGGTTGCGGCTACGGACACGACCTGCCTCTTGTCTACACCAGTATGCAGACGTTTTCTAGGTAAGATTTATCTTCATCACTATCGGCAGCCTTCTCTTCTTCTATGGTAAAAGTTGTTCATACATACTCTTTTGCAAACTCGTTGTTAATGATTATTCTGCGCCCGTATAGTTTTTGGGAGTAGCCTTACACTTTATAATATGTAATAAAGGAGCATACATTTTTTTTCTATATCACCCACTTATTGTGGGACTTTAGGTTGATTTTCATGATTAACAAGCTTCCGCCGCGGCTTCGCACGCGTGGTTAGTTAATAAGAAGTGGCCTATATCTCAATCTAGGTCATTATCTATCTATATATCAAATTTCATCGAATACGGTCCACCCGTTTAGTCGTGAAAACATAACAAGCAGACAGACAAAGAGACAGAGGGTCAAAGTTGCAAAGTTAACTCTCTTCCAAAAACTGAACCTTAAATATGATAAGTTTATTATTATTCCATAAGGACGTTTAACTAAGCGTTAAGAATATAGTACATAAGTTAGAATAGAACAGGGATAAATACCTGTTTTTATCAAACAAATACCTTTGTACGAACAGTAATGCAACCCTGAATATACCTACTAGTCATACATTTATCAGCACTTCGTCAGTACAAGTTGAAACAGGGCAGTTGATTTTTTTTTATCAAAAATAGTGTAGCAATCCGGCTACGGGTTTTGAAAAAAGCTGACCCAATATTTGTTTCAGCTGCACGATAACTAGTGAAACATGCTTCAGCGTAGTACCACGTAGTATGTTGGTTATTTTGATTGGATCCACGACTGTCGGCAAATTCAAACAAAATTTCAATCAACTAGTGGACTAGTTTCAGGAACCCCTTCAGGTCGAAATAACACTGTGGATATATTGGGATCCTACGTTTTGGCGAAAATTAACGTTTTTAGATAGATAGATAAAGCTTATAGCAAACAATATTATAACAACTATATTACGAAATACTAGTGGCGGTCTTATCGCTAAAAGCGATCTCTTTCAGACAACTTTTGGATAAATTAGATTTTACGGAAAAGTTTTTTTTTATACCACTAAGGTATCAAACAAGCATACGGCCCACCTGATGGTAAGCGGTTGCCGTAGCCTTTAACATTTTCAAAACGCCCTTTTTGAAGAACTCCATACTATAGTCCCTAGGGAAAACCTCGGCAGGGAGACCATTCCACAAGCGAAGTGTTCGCGGGAGGAAGTTCCTCTGGAACCTCACGGTACGCGACCAGATCGTCTACAAATACGATGATAAAACGTACCTGCAAGCATCATATCAAACAACTCCTCAGATCACAACCCATTATAATACAATATATTTACTAGTGGTTCTGTAAGAACAGTAGACCTCGCGCGTGAAGGCGGAGAGGACTGCGGACTTTGTACAATGTATGAGTTATCAAGAAGTAAGAATTGTGTTTTTACGAGTTTCATTGTATAGTTTTAGGTATATCGGTTTCGCATTGACTCTGAAACCCCTCACTAATTTTAAACCGCACTAGTTTGGTAACAGCAAAATCCACTAAATTGCAAGGTAATTACTATTGTTACGAGCTGAGGGTTCGGGATAAAATAATGGGAATCGATCTAACCAAAATAACACTTTTATTCAGCACTAAACGATGAATACACGATCTTGGTCACACGTAATCACAACACACTAATTCACACCACTGTTGCACCACTTAAAGTCACCGCAATTATCGCACGTATAGCTTAATCCAGACTGACTGACGAGCAACTACTGTTCACGCGAAACCCTTGTCCACGTCAGTCCTCCAGGGCCTCGCTGAGACTCACTCACTAACTGAGACTCAGACTGACTCGAGACTGACTCACTAACTAACTGAGACTGACTGTTCGGTTTTTTTTTTTTTTTTTTTTTTTTTCGAATGGACTAATCTCGCTGTTGGCCTCTGAGGCCGTGACAGCTTAACCGAACTTTTGGCGAGCGCAGATGGCGCTCAGCCCAGTAAGTTTTTTAGGCAACTAGCGCAAGGGCACCACTTAGGTACGAGCCTCGGCTTGGGCTGTTGCCGGGGTGGGGATAGGAGAGAAACGCCCGGGTACATGTCTGTACCTCGTATAGGCGGCGACTGAAGGGATTCGTCGACCTCGCCGGCGAGGTCGGTGAGTCTGTGAAGTGTTTGCTCTGTCTGAAATAGATGACTCTCCTTCCGCATTAGCGGAGGTGATTTCGTCATCCGGGTCTCCGAGAACGTGTCTCGGACGACGGAGGATTTTGTTGGCGGGCGAATCCAACGGGTAGACCGGAATGGTGTGCACCAAAGGGTTCGGATGATTCGAGCGAGCTTCATGAACCTGGCTATTGATTCTAATTTCATATCGCGATGTAGATCGTTATTGCGAAAATACCATGGCGAGCCTGAGGCTTTTCGCAAGAAGCGGTTTTGGATGACCTGAATGGCACCAACTTTAGGAGAGTGGGCAAATACTACAGAGGAGTATGTCATGATGGGGCGAATGCACGCTTTGTAAAGGGTCACCTTATTTTTAAGGGACATTTTACTTTTCGCGCCTAGTAGTGAGGACAGTCGTCCTAGGGTGAACTTTGCCTGATTGCACCTCTTAGTGATGTGCAACCTAAAGGAGAGACGCCTATCGAGGATGACACCCAAGTATTTGGCTGATGGGGCCCAGCGAATGGGCTTGCCAAATAAGGAGATCGGTTTGGGAGTGAGGTTTCTCCGTGAGAAGAACACTGCTGTGCTCTTCGACGGGTTTACCTCAATCCGCCACTTGCGGAACCAAGTGGCTAATGAATGAAGGGCAGCCTGCAGCCTTATACCCACCCGATCAGGATTCCGATTGGATGTGTACAAGGCCGTGTCGTCTGCGTATAGGGCTATTTCCACTTGAGGAGTGCGGGGGATATCGCTGGTGTACAGCGTGAACAGGAGGGGGCCGAGAACGGAGCCTTGAGGGACTCCCGCTCTGACTGGTCTAGGACTAGAGAGAGTGCCTTCCACGGTGTAGCGAAAGCTGCGCCCTTGCAGGTAGTCTCGTAAGATGAGCACGAGTCTATCTGGGACTCCGAATTTAAAAAGCTTGTAAATCAAGCCATTGTGCCAGACTTTGTCGAAAGCTTTCGCTGCATCGAGGAAGACGGCACCAGTATCTGCAGGCCAGGTACTTTGCCAATTGGAGAGGACATGCTCCGTTATGCGGAGCACCTGTTGTGGGCATGAGTGTTGGGCACGGAAGCCAAACTGCTCATCGGGAAGGAGTATGACTGTTCGGCCATCTCTCCGGCCTATTTATATCGCACACTTTTCGATTGTTCGAGAACGATGTCGATCCTTCCAGGAAAGGGTCGGTCCCTCAACACAATGGCCACTCCCCATTCTGCGAAACCACAAACAATAGCAACAATAACACAGCAAAACAAAAGCGTTCGAGACGGTTCGATTATTACTCATTGTTTAACAGCCTCGGCGTAACACTATTATTATTATTTGGAGCCTGTACTGTCCCACTGCAGGGCAAAGGCCTCTCTTCCCTCCTTCCACTCTACTCTATCATGCGCGTGTGTAGCCCATTCTTCCATATACGAGTCGAGTTCGTCTTTCCATCGGCGTCGCGGTCTGCCACGTGGTCGTTTTCTGTCTTTTGGGATCCACTCGATGGTGGATTTTGCCCATAACGTCTCCGACATGCGGCATACGTGTCCCGCCCAATCCCACTTTAACTTGCCTACTTGGTGCCCAACGTCCGCGATTTGTGTTTGGGAGCGCAGTTCACTGTTTCTAATGCGATCTGTTAATTTGACTCCTAGGATACTGCGCTCCATGGCGAGTTTGGACTTTTGTTGATCCGCCAAAGACCAGGTTTGAGCGCCATAGGCAAGGATGGGGAGAATGCACGCGTCTATGAGCTTGCGTTTAAGTGTGAGTGGAAGGTTACCCTTCATCATATTTTTCATAGCACAATAGCCCTTCCAGGCGTTTTCTGTGCGTCTTGTGACTTCAGCATCTTGCCTGCTCTGGAAGGATACTATTTGGCCTAAGTAACTCACTGACGTATGCAATTTCCCCACCACCTACCTCCAACCTGTGTTGTATGGTGTTCGTCATAAGTTTTTTCTTTGACATGTTCATGCTGAGCCCAACCTCGATGCTAGCGGTGTTCAGGTCGTTGAGCATGGTTCAAAGTTCTGCGGCGGAAGAAGAAAAGAGTACTATGTAGTTGGCTAAACGAAGGTTGGTTAGCCTTCTTTCGCTGACTACAATGCCCTTTTCACTCCAATTAGGTATAAACTTCTTAAAAACTTCTTCTAAAGTGGCTGTGAAGAGTTTTGGGGAAAGTGGGTCGCCTTGCTTAACTCCTCATTCGGCATGAAAAGATGGTCCTATTGAATCTATTTTAATGGATGCTGTACTATGGAGGTATATTTTCTGTAATAGCTGGATGTATGTTGTAGGGATTTCTTGGTTTCTAAGGGCTTCGAAAATGGCGGAATGGTTTAAACTGTCAAAGGCTTTAGAGCAGTCGACAAAGGCTAGATAAAGTGAAAGTTTATATTCAGTATACTTTTCTATAAGCTGATTTATTAAATGGAGATGGTCGGTTGTGGAGTGGCCACGGCGAAAACCTGCCTGTTCAGTGATGCCTATCCAGTTGTACCGATATCCTGTTCTCAATTACTTTAATATAAGTTTTATAAATATGGGATCTCAAGCTAATTGGGCGGTAATTGCCAATACCTGTTTTATCTTCTTTCTTATGGAGCAAAATGATGTTAGAGTGGCAAAAATGTTTAGGTAAAACAAAGGTGTTTAAAATTGAATTAAAAAAGTTAGTTAAATGTGGTAACAGAACAGGTAATTGCAAGGTAATTTTAGAAATAAATTTAAGGAGAGGAGCCTTAAATTTATAATTACTATCGTAAATTTGCTGAGTCAAGCGCATGTCTCATACGATAAATAATTTTATTTATCATAGGATTACTAATCAATGTATCAACATTTTTACGAAGTAGTTGATAAATAACGACATTATCTTTCTGTAAGTGTTAATTTTCAACAAAAGACTCGATCAGTTTATGAGAAATTTACGAAAAAGTCTCATAAAAGTATAATTAAAAAAAAAAATTAAATTTCGAAAAATGCCTTGGTAATCGAAAGAAAAACCCTGAAAAAATAAATACCGTTTTACATTGATTAGACATGTGCCCGACTCGGCAAGTTCCGATAAAAACCTTACAATTTTGGAAGCGTCTCCATAAAAGATAATTAAAAACTAATTTATCATTTTTACGGTCGTGTTTCCACTCTACAATAAAATGTAATTTTACTCGATTTTCCGTAGATATAAACTTTTCTATGGGCGGTCACGCCCGGTCACTTTTCTGAACGTATTGTCTTGGAGCTTATCTTTGTATCAAGTAACGTAGAGGTTCTCGCGATCGGCTAGACGCAAGTCGTTTTATACTTCATTTAGGTATGGTTCTTTTTACAATTAATCTTATGGTTTCAGCTGGATTTTACACAACGTCGTGAAGCTGGAAAAAATCAACAAAAATAACCTAACAGATATATTCCAAGCTACCAAAGCACATCTCGTCGCCGAATGGTTGATGCAAACTAGAGTGAGACCAGTGACTCTTAATATAAAAAAGGACAAGATCTTAGCCCCCCTAGAAATTGATAAAGAGTTGGCTACTCTATTAGGTACAGTTTACGACGTGAGGGACTTCATCAACGACGGGTCTTTCCACGAAGAAAAGAAAAACATGTACGCGACTCTACTTCATGCTAGAACAAACATAGAAAAGCTAAAGGCGATCAAATATAACCAAACGAGTGGTTTTGGTCACGCCTTTTTGTCGAATGATACCCTATTTTATTGATATATATTTATATTAAATATTATATATATATATATGTCGGCGCAAGACGATTAGAATTATGAATTATGAAAGCTTGTAAATTAAATCATTGAATATCAAATCAAATTACGAATTACGTTTCGGTTCTCAATGTAAGTTTCAGCTTTCTCCGTTGAAAGGAACGTAATTGTTTGTCGTTGTATTCAACGTTAATCAATTAAGTACTCATCATTGCTTTGAGATGATTTCTAGACCTGGAAATGAGTGCTAAATTAAAATCCTGATTTATAAAAGGTAAGCGATGGATCTCACGGGTGTTTGCATTAAGATAAACTTAAAGCAAACACTCGCTTGAAGCCTTGAACATCGCATTGATTTAAAAAAAAGATGCATTACCAACGGATGTTGATTGCTTAAATTTAAAACAAAATTAATCTGTAAGTTCTAAATACGTTTAAAAATTGATTCATTAATTTATAGACTCAATTAGTAACTGTAACAATTTATTTGAAGTTTTGTGAGTAATAGTTTCTTAAATTGACTTAGTACCGTACGACGCCAGTTTTATGATAAAGGGGCTCTGAAAAAAAAGCAACCTGGGCGACGGACGGACGACACTTTTGTTCGGGGGTGAGCCGTCGAGACAAGTGTCCTGTGAGTACCTACCACCTAATACTTTGTTTAAGAATTATCTGTTAAGTTAATTATTGTAAATATTAATAAAAGCTGTTTCATAATTTGCAATGAGTGTTTCTAATGGTGGAAATAGTGATGTCAGCTTGGCTGACGTCACTGTTCAAAAAAACCCTGTTGGTCAAGATATTCCGTTATCAGAAGTGGGATCCGAACCCTCTTCTGCTCGATCATCTGATTCAAACAAAGAAGATTTAAATGCTCCTATAAATGGCGTACCAACAGAGTTTTTCACACAGATGTTGCAAATGATGAAACACATGTCTGATCGTATCACGAAACAGCCTGAACCTAAGGTCAAAATTAATGACGTATTTTTACCGTCATATGATCCGGATGCTAATGTAGGAGTAAGAGAGTGGTGTCAGCATGTGACTACTGCCATGGAAACTTATAACTTGGCCGACTATGATGTTAGAATGAAAGCTGGAAGTTTGCTTAAGGGTCGTGCAAAGTTGTGGGTTGACAATTGGCTAGTAACAACCAACACGTGGCAGGAATTGCGCGATATTTTGATAACAACTTTTGATCCAGAGAATAGATATTCCCGTGATGTTTTTCGCTTTCGAGAACATGTCTATGATAACACAAAGGATATTGCGCAGTTTTTGTCACAGGCTTGGGTATTATGGCGACGTTTAACTAAGGATAAACTATCAAATGATGACGCAGTCGAGGCAGTGATCGGTTGTATTGGGGATGAAAGATTGAGAATTGAGTTATTAAATGCCAGGGCTACATCGGTACCAGAACTTATTTCGGTCGCATCATCCATACGACGCTTTAAGCGTCCTTATCCTGGTACCTCAAGCGTACAACAAGGGCCGAGTAAGCGGCCTCGGTTTTCTGATAAATCCTCACTATTTTGCCAAACCTGTAAAAAAATCTGGTCATGATTCACGCGAATGTCGTTACCGTGATAAAACCGAAAACCCTCAACCGCGTCAACAGGATAAAGCTGCATCTGAAAACGCTGGTAAACCAACGTGCACGTTCTGTTCAAGGGTAGGTCATACTTACGAGACGTGTTACAAGAGAGAGAGAGCTGTACTAACCAACGTAAATTGTTTAGGTTTACCAAAATTAAACTCTATGCCAGTGGTTGTCGGAGATTTAAAATTACTTGCAATATTCGATAGTGGAGCGGAATGTTCAGTGATACGTGAATCGGTTGCTGCAAAATTACCCGGAAAAAGAATACACGTGGTCAAATATTTAAAGGGGATTGGACAATTTACGGTGGTTTCTCTAACAACATTGACAACGGTATGTGTTATTGACAACATGCGAGTTGAACTTCAGTTCCACGTAGTCCCAGACTACGAGTTGTGTTCAGATATTCTGATAGGAATGAATCTTGTCGAAAACACAAACCTGAGTGTCATAGTAAACTCCCGGGGAGCAACATTGGTTCATCAGCCGGCGGTCTATCACATGCGATCACAAAGTGAAAAATTTGATAAGCTAGACTGCGATCTAACTAATGACGAGCAACTAAATGAATTAAAAATAATGTTAAACAAGTTTGATCATTTGTTTATATACGGCTACCCTCACACACGTGTCAACACGGGTGAGCTTGAAATACGGTTGAAAGATGATAGCAAATGTGTCGAACGTAGACCATACCGATTAAGTCCTGTTGAGCGCGAGAAGGTACGCGATATTGTTAGTGAGTTGCTCGAGCATAATATCATTCGCGAAAGTAAGTCGCCATTTTCCAGTCCAATAATATTGGTCAAAAAGAAAAATGGCAAGGATCGCATGTGCGTAGATTTCCGCGAACTAAATAGAAACACTCTCAGGGATCACTATCCGCTACCAATAATATCTGATCAGATAGATCAACTAGCTGGGGGCCTTTATTTCTCCACATTTGACATGGCAGCAGGGTTTCATCAAATTCCGATCGCAGAGGGCTCTATAGAAAAGACAGCGTTTGTGACTCCTGACGGATTGTATGAGTATGTAGCCATGCCATTTGGCCTTAGTAACGCGAGTTCAGTGTATCAGCGATGCATAAATAGGGCACTAGCTCATCTCCTGATCGATCAAGTCTGTCAAGTTTATGTTGATGATGTCTTGTCAAAATGTAGGGAATTCTCTGAGGGACTGTCTCATATTGAACGGATACTGATCTCTTTGCAGCAGGCAGGATTTTCGATCAACGTCGACAAAACTGCCTTCTTTAAACGCTCCATTGAGTATTTGGGTAATGTTATTTCGGACGGACAAGTTAGTCCAAGCCCAAGGAAAGTGGAGGCTTTAACGAAGGCACCGATTCCAAAGTCTGCCAAACAAGTAAGACAATTCAACGGCCTAGCCGGGTACTTCAGACGTTATATTCCCAATTTTTCGCGTGTTATGGTACCACTCTATGAACTAACTAAGAAAGATGCAAAATGGGAATGGAACGAAAGACACGATAAAGCCCGAAACAGTATTGTACAACACTTGTCTACTGCGCCTGCCCTTTCTCTATTTCAGGAAGACTCTCCAATTGAGCTCTACACTGACGCGAGCAGTCTCGGCTACGGAGCGGTACTTGTACAGACCATCGAGAACCGTCAGCATCCAGTCGCGTACATGAGCCAACGGACTACTGACGCCGAGAGCCGTTACCATTCGTATGAGCTCGAAACATTAGCGGTGGTAAGGGCCGTGAAACACTTTCGGCATTATCTCTACGGCCGAAAATTCAAGGTAATAACTGACTGTAACGCCTTGAAGGCATCCAAGCACAAAAAGGATTTACTTCCTCGAATCCATCGGTGGTGGGCCTTTCTCCAGAATTACGACTTCGAAGTAGAGTATAGAAAAGGTGAGCGATTGCAGCACGCTGATTTCTTTAGTAGAAATCCAACTAATGAGAGTTTGGTCAATATCATGACTAAAGATCTTGAATGGCTACAAATCGAACAGCGACGTGACGATGCTCTTCGCCCACTGATAGACAGCATGTCCAGTAACAGCCCAGCTGCAGACTACGTCCTGGAAGATGGTGTACTCAAGAAGACGACCACTGGTTCCGCACTCGGTACATGTAAACTTACTGTAGTACCCAAGTCATTCCAGTGGAGCCTGATAAACTCATTCCATACGGCGCTCCAACATCCAGGTTGGGAGAAAACTCTTCAAAAGTTGAGAGAAACATACTGGTTTGACAAAATGAACACAATCGTTAGAAGATTCGTCGATAACTGTATCGTCTGCAGAACCTCGAAGGGTCCGTCGGGACCTATTCAAGCGCAACTTCACCCTATTCAAAAACCCACCACGGCATTTCAAGTTATACACATGGATATCACGGGCAAGCTTGGTACACGAAACGCTGAAGGTCAAGATGAGTATGTTATTGTAATTATAGACGCATTCACAAAGTATATTCTACTTAACTACTCCAACGATAAAAGCCAAAGTAGCAGCCTCGCAGCACTGAAACGTGTGGTACACTTGTTTGGAACCCCAGTGCAAGTCGTTGTAGATGGAGGTCGAGAGTTTCTTGGTGAGTTTAAAGCCTACTGTGAGCGGTTTGGTATCAACATGCATTCAATAGCGCCAGGAGTAAGCCGAGCAAACGGACAAGTTGAGAGGGTCATGGCCACACTGAAAAACGCACTTACAATGATAAAGAATTATGACTCCGAAGATTGGCAGACAGCGTTAGAAGTTTTACAACTTGCGTTCAATTGCACTCCACACCGTGTAACGGGGGTCGCCCCACTTAGCCTCTTGACACGCCGGCAACAATGTGTACCGCCAGAGCTTCTAAGGCTGGTAAATATGGATGAAGATACTATTGATTTTGATTTGCTTGAACAGCGTGTGCATCAGAAAATGACTGCTGCGGCTGAATATGACAAACAACGATTTGATAAGAACAAATCAAAAATGCGTCCATTCCAAAGAGGAGACTATGTTCTTATTAAGAACAACCCTCGCAACCAAACGTCCCTGGACCTCAAGTACAGCGAACCGTACGAGATTCATAGAATACTAGACAACGATCGGTACATGGTAAAGCGTGTGACTGGCAGAGGGCGTCCACGTAAAGTTGCTCATGACCAACTACGTCGAGCTCCACAACCAGGTGACCAGGAAACCGTGTCGGCGGGCTTCGAAGAAGACACCCAGCTACAAACGTCGTCACAACCAAGCGTTTCATCCAATGAGTCGCTCCCGTCTACATCCCAAGCTGAGCCACTACCGTCTACATCACAAGCTACCCGCTTGTTGGGTGCCTCAACAAACTGGTTAGTGTTTTATTTTTAATGCAGAGACAAATCTTGTTGGTTAAACCAATCAAGTACTGAATAAGGCCATAATTTGATTTTAAATTATATTGGCTGTCTGTCTTGTCTGATATAGTGAAATAGACTAGATACCTAGAACTGATACCTAGACTGTATAAATCATTTATATTTCTGGTTTCCCATCCTGTTAGAAAATCATTTTCAGAGCCTCTGTGGACCACGGTCTTAAACTAAGGCCTAGGCTACAGCACCGTCCTTTCCAAATCCTTTAGAACCTCTGTGGACCACGGCGTACGTGACCGCTCAGCACCACAGCATCAATTACATGTGAGCTATCATAAAATTTGCAATTAATTTGCAATAATAATAAAAAAAAAAAAAACAGTTAATATGTTTTGGGCCACCTGTGGACCACGGCGTACAAGACCGCTTAGAACCACAGCCCTAATCAAACTCCATTTGTTTTTTTTTTTTTTAGAGCCTCTGGGGACCACGGTCAAAAATAAGACCTAGGCCTCAGCATCAACCTAGTTCCATGATCCTTTAGAGCCACTGTGGACCACGGCGTACAAGACCGCTCAGCGCCACAGCATCATCCCTGTCTACGAGAATCTTATCATGCAAGTATGCGTGGAGCATTTGCATTGACATAATGACTTAATGAGTTGTGTTAGCATGCGTGGAGCATCTACACTATAAATAATAAGCTTCGCTCACTTCCCGATATTCAGCAATACTCCATACACATATAATAAACAACTTACTTTAACGTGTCTAGCAAGATAGTGTCATGGCACGATATGGCTGATAACTTGGTTGCTTGAATCAGTCAACAATTAAAAATCTCCTTCTTGGACGATGTTTCGTTCCTGAAGTAATATTTACTACTCATAACTGAGTTATCAGCTAGCGTACCTGTGAATGGATACCTAGCTCAGAGAATATATGTTTCTATTTCAGAACCGCGACTGGTGCAGAGCACGCACCGTCTCGCAGAATGGCCGTGTCGGCGCAAGACGATTAGAATTATGAATTATGAAAGCTTGTAAATTAAATCATTGAATATCAAATCAAATTACGAATTACGTTTCGGTTCTCAATGTAAGTTTCAGCTTTCTCCGTTGAAAGGAACGTAATTGTTTGTCGTTGTATTCAACGTTAATCAATTAAGTACTCATCATTGCTTTGAGATGATTTCTAGACCTGGAAATGAGTGCTAAATTAAAATCCTGATTTATAAAAGGTAAGCGATGGATCTCACGGGTGTTTGCATTAAGATAAACTTAAAGCAAACACTCGCTTGAAGCCTTGAACATCGCATTGATTTAAAAAAAAGATGCATTACCAACGGATGTTGATTGCTTAAATTTAAAACAAAATTAATCTGTAAGTTCTAAATACGTTTAAAAATTGATTCATTAATTTATAGACTCAATTAGTAACTGTAACAATTTATTTGAAGTTTTGTGAGTAATAGTTTCTTAAATTGACTTAGTACCGTACGACGCCAGTTTTATGATAAAGGGGCTCTGAAAAAAAAGCAACCTGGGCGACGGACGGACGACACTTTTGTTCGGGGGTGAGCCGTCGAGACAAGTGTCCTGTGAGTACCTACCACCTAATACTTTGTTTAAGAATTATCTGTTAAGTTAATTATTGTAAATATTAATAAAAGCTGTTTCATAATTTGCAATGAGTGTTTCTAATGGTGGAAATAGTGATGTCAGCTTGGCTGACGTCACTGTTCAAAAAAACCCTGTTGGTCAAGATATTCCGTTATATATATATATAATATACTTATTATATATATATATATATATATATATATACTTATTATATATATATATATATATATATAATATACAGGGTTACAGGAAAAATCGTGCTAGATCCGTTAAGGGCGTGGAGTACCCATCATTTCTGACTTATTTCACTATGAAACACCCTACCCTAAACTTAACCCTTTTCGAGATATTCGACTTTTAATTTTTTTATTGAAAATTGCCGATTTTTAGGCTACTAAATTTATTTTTGTTTATTTTGTGTATCTTATTATTATTATTATTGCATTTTTACATGTGTAATAAGATGTTTTAGGACGTCTATGATTAAAATAGTGCATAAGTTAATTGAATAGACCGTAGTAGACAAGTGAAAGTTAAGAAATAAAAAAAAATATTAGAAAGTTTATTTTTCTCTAAGGGATATCTAAAAAAAATATTATGGCAATTGTTCGGCAGATGTTTTTTAAAATATTTATGTTTCATCAGCTATCTAACGAGGTATAATAATCTAGGGTTTTATTCAAATGCATTGAAAAAAATTTAGTTTTATAGGCGACAGTGGAGAAGAAAATTTATACTTAGCCCTAAAAAGTAAAATAAAATAATAGGTAAGCATGAAATGTCATTTATTAAAGATTTTCACACAACTTTTTCTTATTCTACAGTTCATGTTCAACATGGCCGCCTCTATTTCTGATACATTGTCGCATCCTTCTACGGAGACCAGTCTTTACTACTCCAGTGGTTAACGTGGTCCTCATTTTATTGGCTGCATCCACAATCCTTTCTCGTAAGTCTTCCACAGACGAAACTGGATTCGGCTCGCTGTACACAAGACTTTTCATGCACCCCCACACGTGAAAATCCATGGGGGTTAGGTCGTAGAAGACCCAGATTTTCTAAGAAATATCTTGTGGACGGATGAGTCCAAATTTGATAAAGATGGCATAACTAACTATCACAACGCCCATTACTGGGCCCCAAAAGAGCTAAGGAATCCCAATAAGAAAAGAGTGAAGGGGTCCCAACGAAGATTCAGCGTGAATGTGTGGATGGGCATTATCTCCAATCATTTGATTGGACCTTACTTTCTCCCGGATAATCTAAATGGGGAAAGCTACGAAAATTTCCTGAGAGCAGACTTAAGTGATTTGCTGGATGATCTGCCACTCAACCTGATCAGGGACATGTGGTTCCAACACGATGGCTGCCCTGCCCATTTCATGAGAAGTGTCAGAGACTGGCTGGACACAAATTATCCAAACAAATGGATAGGACGAGGTGGACCGTTGCCATGGCCAGCAAGAAGTCCGGACCTAACCCCCATGGATTTTCACGTGTGGGGGTGCATGAAAAGTCTTGTGTACAGCGAGCCGAATCCAGTTTCGTCTGTGGAAGACTTACGAGAAAGGATTGTGGATGCAGCCAATAAAATGAGGACCACGTTAACCACTGGAGTAGTAAAGACTGGTCTCCGTAGAAGGATGCGACAATGTATCAGAAATAGAGGCGGCCATGTTGAACATGAACTGTAGAATAAGAAAAAGTTGTGTGAAAATCTTTAATAAATGACATTTCATGCTTACCTATTATTTTATTTTACTTTTTAGGGCTAAGTATACATTTTCTTCTCCACTGTCGCCTATAAAACTAAATTTTTTTCAATGCATTTGAATAAAACCCTAGATTATTATACCTCGTTAGATAGCTGATGAAACGTAGATATTTTAAAAAACATCTGCCGAACAATTGCCATAATATTTTTTTTAGATATCCCTTAGAGAAAAATAAACTTTCTAATATTTTTTTTATTTCTTAACTTTCACTTGTCTACTACGGTCTATTCAATTAACTTATGCACTATTTTAATGATAGACGTCCTAAAGCATCTTATTACACATGTAAAAATGCAATAATAATAATAATAATAAGATACACAAAATAAACAAAAATAAATTTGTAGCCTAAAAATCGGCAATTTTCAATAAAAAAATTAAAAGTCGAATATCTCGAAAAGGGTATAGTTTAGGGTAGGGTGTTTCATAGTGAAATAAGTCAGAAATGATGGGTACTCCACGCCCTTAACGGATCTAGCACGATTTTTCCTGTAACCCTGTATTATATATTATATATATATATATATATATATATATATTATATATATTATGTATATATATACATATTACTGTATTATATACTGTATTATATATATTGTATGTTTATTATATTGATTTACTGATATTTGATGAAGAATCCGGTTCTGTTTGTCCCAAACGGCAGCAACATGTTGATGCTGATGGTACAGGATACTGTAGTGATAAAACTAACGAATAATTACGTAATTGTTGGTAAACCTCACAAACAACACATTTAAGTGTAGAGCTCTTTGTAAAAGGACGCGCCCGGGGAAGTTATAAAACCATACCTATTTCTGCCACCGAACATTGCTGTGTTCTGGTTTAAAGGGGGTGTATGCCGGTGAAATTACAGGCACATGTGACTGTATGCCTCATCGTTAGGCACGTTCCTATGATGCGTGACCTACGTAGCAATGTTTTGTTATGAGCGATGGTGGATGCTCCAAATGCCTGTGCCGTCTCAAAGTTGTATCTTTCAGATTTGATATTTTTAAGTAAGACTGATTATTATTCATTTAATTCAGATTTAAAATCCACATAAAAATTCTTAACCGCTAACATACAATATTTTATAGTCATAATCATCAAATAATTATACAAAAATTAAAAATTAATAACAAACATAATTGAATAATTTAAAAGCATGTCAATAGTTTCATAATTAAATATATTAAAATAATTACAAATAATATTCTAACTTAACTATTACCTAAAAGTATTTGCATCCATCTGGTAAGGATGGGGCAGTCCAAACGCGAAACAATCATTTTCAGGATGCCGTTGCTACTGCCGCGCGCACGCTTGAGTATGGACGCGACTTTCTTGCGCATGATCGCATGAAAACCGTCCGTATGCGCCTCTGCAAACATACCCGATGCGCTGCAAAAGCGAGGCAGCCGCATCAGCATCCTGAAGATATTATTATATTGGACTCGTAGAGCGCTGGCCACCCGGCGGTTGTGGTGAAGCCAGAGGCTACTCGAGTAAAAGGACTGGCAGAAAGCCTTAAAAAGAATGACTTTCACTTCCCTCGAGCAGCGAGCGAACCTATGAGCGATCATATTCCCCCGGACCGCCAGCGCCCTACGCTCCCTTTCAACGTCTGCGTCATCGTTCAGGCTTTGCGTTACAATGTGCCCTAGATATTTAAAATTACCAACTACTTGTAGAGCCGCACCATTCAACATAATAGGCGGAACATGACCTGGTCTATCTTTCCCACCCTTGAAAACAAGAACTACACTCTTTTTCGAGTTACATCTCAGTCCATGTTCAGCCGCATACACCTCACAAATTGTGACCAGTTTGCGAACTGATCCCACCGACGATCCCAGCAGTACCATGTCATCCGCGTAACTAATGTTGTTAACACAGACTCCATCCACAAAACAACCCTTATGAGTATTGCTAAGCTCACCGATGAGGTCGTTAACATATAAGTTGAACAACAGAGGATAGGTTATCCCGCCCTTAACGTTGATCTTTCTTATTTTTAATGCATTTTCGTTTTTATTGTAACTGTGTTTAGTTACACGTTTTGAACCTATAGGACCTGCGACTTCGTTTGCGTTATGTCAATAGGTACCTAGGTACTTTCAGTTTCTGATTGTCCGTTGGATTAGTCATCTTTCGCACGCAGCCCATTTTTAATTTAAACTATTTGGTTTCCTTGAATCTTCTAAAATACTTTTTTTGTTTACTCAACACTTTTTTGATAGAAGAGTACGTTTACGAAATAAAATGTATCCAAAATATTACATGTAGGTTATATTATGTGCTAATGTTTTGGTATATGTAGTTGCAAGAAGAATTATCAATCTTACTAGTTTACAAACACTGGCAAGCAATAAGGGGAGGTACAATGATATAAGAGGCACATAGATAGGTACACAATCATTATTTAATAATCGATTGAATGTATTTGATTGGTGTCCTCTCTAAAACTCTCCTATAAATGTTTGAAAGCATCCGTTGCGATCGCGCTGACTAATAATACATTCAATCTATTATTAAATAATGATTGTGTATCTATATGCCCCTTGCATCATTGTTACCCACCTCCCCCTAACTAGTGGAATTGATAATGTATTTATATACTTACCTATAGGGTAACTATCGAGGGCTATACAATGGAGTTAATAATTAACGAAGTTTTTTGACCAATGTTTATAGGAAACTTGCAATGTAATCAATTCATAAAGCACTTAACAGATACCACCTAATTTGCCCTGTATTTAATTATGCTAATTATCTAATTAACACAATTGCATATTACAGTTTGATATTATATTGCCGGGTTTGTAGGTTAACTAAAGAGCTTCTGGGGTTGTTGGTCATGGCCTTCGATCAACAACCACAATTGATTTTATTTTGTCTTCCCAAAAACCTTCAAACAAATACTGATTTTATTAAAATAGAATTTTCGACATTGACCCATTAACCTCAATTATTTTAAAATTTCTAATAAGCCCCGTCATATCCTATACCATGGAGCACAGTGAAAGGATGCCTTTGCTTTAACGCTTACAAATTCAAATTAATCATAATTAGTTTACGGCCTTTATGGACATCAGATATATCTAAAAACACCAGCTCTATCTTTTTTTTAAAAAACTTTATTGTACAAAAAATACAAATTACATGTACAAAAGGGGGGTGAGTGGGGTTAATAGCATTTTCTACCTGCCAACCTCAGAGGTAACAAAAAAAAAGGTAGCAAAAAATTTTAAAAGGGATACATATTTGAAATAAAACAGCTAGCTTTTATAAAACACGATATTTATTTGATTTAAATCCACTGGTACAATGTGTCTGCTAATAACAGAACAACCGATATTAAGTAAGTAGATTAACTTATACATCGGCTTAAAAATAACAGACGGAAATTAATAATGAAGTCTAGCGCATATCGTGCGTGGCGCATGTCGTGGCGGTTTTGTATAGTGTATTCAGAGCGAATACACTATACGATGCTGAGTTTCAAAGTGAACATTTTACTATGCAATGTAAGCCAGACGGATGTCATGAGAAGTTATTTCATAGGGATGTACCTGAATGCAAATGATCTCAACATATTTAACCGAATAAAACTATAATAACTACCCGATTAGTACAATTTCACAACTTTATTCAATACTATTTGATACATCAGACATCACTAGATATCGATGTGCACAAGGGTCGTTCATTTTGCATCAATTTCTTGTGCTAAAATATTAACCGAAAAGTTGTGAAACTATCGTATCTATACGATACGATACGTATCTATACTTAAAATAACAAAATAAAGCCATTAAAAAATCTGCACAAAAACATAATTTTATATACAATACAACTTAACAGAGACAAAACACAGTTTAAAACGACACATTTGTACACAGATTAAACACCTATTCTAATGATTATTACAAGAAACTCAATATACAAGAATTTCGCGAAATTATTTCGAAGTTAGAATTCAAACAAATTAGAGATGCGTTCTTTGACCACATAGCGACGTCTGCGTCGGTTGTTTCAGTTAAATGAATCGTCATTTCTGTATGAAACGCATCTTCCATATTGTTGAAATCTAAGTTGATGTTAGATTTTATGCAATTTTCGAATAACATGTTTTTAAAAGCTTTACTGCTTTCCTTCATTTCTGAATTCTTGGTTATGATGTCATCATATTGAACATTTCAAACGAACGTTGTTTACGTGAAATGTATTTCGCAAGTAAGTTTACATCACAACCAAACTTGTAAACAAGTTATCAGATCACACGTCGGGCTTTTACAGTCTTTTTCAATTCTATTCTAGTACAATTTTAGCAAATTTAAGCACCTTTTAAATATTTGCGAAACCATAATCAAATGAAATAATACAATATAATATAAAAATAATGTTTATAATGCAAATAAATAGCATTCTTCATTAAATTATTAAATCAGTTAATTTAGAGCCGAATATCTGATAAGCTGTTAATCTTTAATAAACATTTATACTAACTTACAACATTGAATAACTATTGGGACGCACGCAGACGGAGAGAGCGCAAACTACCCCCACCCGATCTTGCTTAGATGTATTAACCCTTAACACTCGAGAGGTGACTCTCACTCACCATGGGATGTGCTACCGCAACTCGAGAGGTGACTATCGCTCACCACTTGGTTTGCTGCGATAACTCGATTCGCGGGACTAACTGTTTTCGTTTACTTTCTTCGACGCGGGTTCTTACGCTTTTTCTATATAATTTTATGAACCGTAATCGGAAATGGAGATAAGATTTTCTTATCTGGGATTAGTAACATCCAAACAAACGAACCGCAACCGCAACCGTTCGAACCTGACAGTCGTGGCAGAGAGACTACTGAATTTAAAGTTTTTGATCCCTAAAAATATAGAACGTAATCCTGAATTAAGTTCAAGTGAAGATGATTTCGATTTCACGATGCTTGGCGAGGAAATTACGGCTCTACACAGAGAGCTTCAACATACAGAGAATAACAGCAGTAGTGACGATAGTGACGAAGTGAGAGGTGTCAGAAGGTGAAAGATCCACTAAAGAACAGAGAAGCGAACGGCCGCTTAATCACTTACGATATTTGAAGACATTAGTCAAGCAATTGACTGGAGATTTCCACCAGCCGCGCGACCGAGCCTCGACTTCAAGCGCCAAATCCGAAAACATCGGCCTAAATGGCAGGATGCATAGCATTCTAACAGGAGTTAGATGCGATTGCAAAGTCTGCTCCCGAAGAAATAAGCCCGGCAAAAGACACCAAACAACGTATTATTGTGACACTTGTCCCGACAAGCCGGGCGCATCTCGCCAGTTCTTATCTCAAATACCATACAATGCTAAATTATAAAGAGTAACCGTTTGACAAATTATCATCTTAAATATGTAAAGATACATTTAATATTAAAATATAAAAGTTTTATGTGATACTTTATGTGTGTAATCTTTTTAAGTTAGAGGTAAGAAATTCACCAAATACGCTACGAAACGCTCGAGTTGCTGGTGCGCCCCGCGAAAAAGGTCCCGAGTGCAAAGGGTTAATTCTGTGAGAACTTTAATGATTTCGAAAAGGCTAGACTGTATTTAATTGACCTATTTTAGGATGATGATCTTATTAATATGAATGTTGAAACGAGGGCCTATTCCAAACCGAAATAGATCCTTTATGGTCAACTGTTTGAATCTCTACATCACTGCACGGCTCTTATTGGAAAGTGTTAATCGAATTATGGATGTTGTGTACAGTGAATTGTATTATTTGAAATTCAGTGTGATTTCAACTATGTTGTCTCTATCTTGGAAACCACCCCATGCCTCTCCCCCTACGAATACAATTCTGCGTACGACCGAAACTATTGACAGGTGGTCAAGCATTGAATAACATTATGCGGAAAATAGCATTTAATGCAATAATTAATTGAAAATGACTAAATAAAAGGCAATGCAGATTCGACCTTACAGCTCCGACTTTATGTAGCAAAGTCAGTGAACTAGATCGTTTTGGTTATAAACGCACACATCCTGGTTGTCATTTGTTTGTTTTATATGGAAAAAGCAAAAGTGCGTATAAGTCTGCACCAGCCATAAACCTTACTTCTATAGTATAATATAATAAAGTCGCACGTGGAGCTATTTGATCTTTTAAATTGCGTTCTAGTGGCAAAGAATATTCCCCAGGGCGTTTGTTCGACCCACATCTCCACGAATTGCTTCGATTTCTAGACTTTTTGAAGTTTAACTTAAAGCAAGTTGCCTGTAAGTGAATCCACATAGTTGAGTATCTAATGGTGCTCCCACACAGCAGTTATATATCGTACCTTTATATAACACATTAACATTTTTTGTATATTTGTAAGAGATAAAATGTTATCAACGATAAAATTTCAAACAATAAATGTTATATAACGTGTGCAGGAGCATCTTAAGACTGATGATCTTACACAGAATTCAAATAATCAGGATGTTACCTAAATACAATTCTTAGACGTGAAAAAATTTACATTATATTATGAGTAAACATACATCAATGCTACATACGACGGATCCTTACTTAAATTAAAAGATATAACTAAGTTTAAATCCACTGCCAAAGGTCGTTATAAAATTAAGAAATAGGTACGTGAGAAAGTAATGGTGAGAATCACACCTTCGGTGCCTTTAGTCGCTAGCTGTGCTTGAATTACCTACGGTAAATTTAATCTAGGATTTCGTAAAATAAAATCTATTGCAGAATTAAACTTGAGAAAATCAAGGCAAATAAAAACAAAACTTTAAAGGAAATTAACCTTTGACGTGGGCTTACAGAAAATCGTTGAATCACACAATCATACAAAATGTATCAACACTTAACTGGAGTTTCAAGAGCTATCGAGTCGACTGTGAGCCTGCCCTTAATTTTTAATATTTCACCGAACTGACCAACGAAGGTCGTAGGCCCAAATATAACAATTTTGATGTGCAGCCTATTCGATTTGACGAGTGACTATTGCCGGGTACATGTTATCCTAAGCCACTTAATTTTGAACTTAAATCTTAGAGGATTATACATTTTAGTAACTCTTACTGCCCGTCCAAATTAATGATACATATCTTAGTTATTGGGTATCTTTGGTATGGTAAACTTAAAATATTTTGAAAAACAGCTTTTAAATTAAATAGCCATTCTATTGACGTCGTTAAACTCCATTTCGATATAAATTCTTATGGTTCATATACACTGGACTGCAGGCGCTACAAAACCTACTTGGCAAAACACAATGTTGATACTCCGGTTTCACAAAAATCATCTTCTATAGTGTCTTCGATTTTGTTTCATGCGATATAACGTGAGTTATTATTATGTGTCGATTCTATAATATAACTACGCAGGCACAGAAAAACGATTGTACTTTCTTTATCGTGTCAAACTGTGATATTATTTTTTAGTTTGACGTACCAAACAGTAGGTACTTTTTTAAGGCTGACAAATACCTTAGAAGAGGAATTGTGTAAAACCAAACAATATCAATTCCATCGTTTTGACATAACCCGACTTCGCTCATTATGTTAGGTTAGCAGTGCTTGTAGTAAAGTGTAGACGCACCGTTAGTAATTTAAGCGCAGCCATGTCGGCGGTACAGCTTCATCTCGCTAGTAGCGACGGCGATCCACTCATTGCGAGCACCGTCGAACCAGGTGAGACCGAGATTATACTTGCCGTTGATGTTTACGTGCTGGCAATGCGAGAACCACCAGCCACCCTCGTAGTTGCCGGCGCAGTGCGTGTTCGAAGTATCACGGTCGAGGTCGATGGCCGAGAATTCCATATGATTTTGATACTCGAAAGCATCGCTCGCGTTTCCGTTGAATCCGCTGACTTCAAGAACGTAGCCAGTGTCCGCGCTGCCAACGAAGAAGTGATCGTACTGAGCGTACCAGGAGGCGCCGTATATGTCGGTCATGTCAATGCGCATGGCGGTGCAGTTATCAGAGGTGAGCTGGTGCATTGTCTCGAGGCCAAGCCAGTACTCTGAGGCGGGGTTTCCAAAGCCAGCGGCGTACTCTGCAAACTTCCTGTTGAACTCTTCGGTACCATTGTAGCGTCGCTGAGCAAGTGTGGTTCCATTGTCGCACCAAGCGTCGAGCGGAGTGCGTCCGGGATGAATCAAGTAAAGACCGGCAGAGTCGGAGATGCTTGAGCAGTCCCGTGGAAGTTGGCTTACCAGGTCCTCGTATTCGCGCTCCACGGGCTGCAGTTCTTTAACTTCACCCATTAGTTCCGGGAGTGTTATTATGGTCTCAGTCAGATTGCCATCGTGTAGTTTTATATTAGCCTCACTCTGCAACAATACAATTTATTTATTAGCATACCGTATTTAATACCAATTTTGGAACTTCAAATAATTATGGGACAATTCGGAATAAAAATGAAATTACTCTTGTTAGAGTAAGTAAGGTAAGGTTTATTAACCTACTAACACTGAAGTGAAAGGAATGTTGTGTTAAAATCCTCAAAAGGGAGATTATGCTGAGTAAAAAATACATTTAAATATTATATTCTAATTTATTTGCTAGTGGAGGCATCGTCGTGTGCACAACACACAGCAAACTTTATTCTCAACTTCGAGTAAGTTACGCGACGCAATTTGACGAAGCCTAGTTTCGTCTTCTATCAATGTTAACATAGCTATTTTGGTGTCTTTTGTCATTCAAATTATGGGTCAGAGTTCAAATACCAATCATATTATTTTCATGTTATTTTAATGAATAGAAGTAAACTGTTTAAATAATAAAAGCTTTATTATTAGGCCTCGTGCCTCTACTCTACACAAATTGCAAGCGTAAGGACGAATGTCCCATTTTGGTTTAAAAGACTACAGTCTACGTGATATGGCAATGACTACGGACGAACAGACTAAACTATAGTATGCAAAGCATTCGATTGGAACTTTCATTCCATGACACTCTGTAGAGTAGTTGATTCAACACTCTTACCTTCTGGATATGGTCGTTCAGGCGGTAGTAGTGCTGCTTGGTACGGGTCTCCAGATCCACGATCGAGCTGGTGACCTTCTTCAACGCACTCCTATCGTCCTCGGCGCGGTCCAGCGCGTTGCTCACGCTTATGGCGATTGCTTTCACAGATTGCCGCAGGTTCTCTTGGTCTTCCTTCACATACGAAAAGTGGGCGTTCATCTAGTACAACGGAAAATAGGTTAGAAAAAAGTACAACATAAAGTAAAAATTAGTGAAATTGGTTCATCCGTACTAATTAATAAATTAAAATAAAATAAATTCACATATAAAATGAAGAACCAATTCTCAAGTAAGTTGTGTAAAATTACCTGTGCAGCACAAACATCGAGCTTAGAGATCTCCTTGCGGAACTCGGGGATGGTACTGTCGACCTTGTTTTCCAAAGATTCGACATCCTCGCGAAGCTCCAGGGTAGAAGCGTGGACTTTTTCGAAATCAGAGATCGCTAACGTATTATTATTTAGTCGATCGCTAAACACTTTAGCTTGGAGCTCCAGAAGATCGATTTTAGCTGTGACGAGATTGATGTTGGGTTCTTCCAGACGGTCTAGACGGCGGCTGTGGTCAAGCATCTGGGTTTGTATAGACTGCTGGTTAGTATCGATCTGCTCTTGCGCCTTGGCGAGGCGAGCAATCTGCGAGTGAATCATTTTGTTGTGGCGGTACTTGTGGTAGGGCCCAGGCTTGAGAGGTCCAGCGCCGGAGCGAGCGAGGTGAATATCTATGTCCGTGGACATGTCGGGTTCAGGGAACTGTTTTGCGTGTACCTAAAACAAACTCGACATTACAAAGGGCTTCATCTAACCAAAACAAAAACTATTGAGCGTGAAAATTATAATCTGATAAGGGCGGCCTTTTATCTAAGAAAATTTACACCAAATCTCGGAAAACCAAAGTTATCATACATTGACAAAAGTTGGCGTTGTAAAAGCGTGCGGTCCACAAAGGTTTGCAGAGGCAGACGCGGTATGTTTGTGTTTGAATAATGAATGAAAAGCGACGGTCGGAACCGGTGGCAACGGCGCGGCGGCGGAGCACAAGGTATTGTGTTGATAAGACCTGAATAATTTAACTCTTATTTTGTTTAGTGTCACGTAAAATAATAAGGGCTGGTATCAAGCCTTGCGTGATGTTCCAGTATTATACCTCAATGGCACACGTGTCTTTCCTACCCACTTCTTGATTATGCTATGCCGTAAACCAGTGCAAAATAGGATTATTAAGCGTTTTTACATGATTATTGAATAGTTTGGAAGCCGAGAACTGGCCATCGAAATAGGGGACGTCCACCAGCGAGATGGGTCGACGACATCCATAAGACCGTGGGTACGTGGTTCAGACTGGCGCAGGATCGGGAAGAGTGGCAGAAACAAGGAGAGGCCTATGCCCAGCAGTGGGTCGACACGGGCTGACAATGATGATGATGATGATTGAATAGTTTAAAATTGTAAAATTTTAATTGTTCACAAAAGACACAGTAAAAGCTACCGCAGTTATGTGGGTACGACTCACTAGTCAGTAGCAAGTGTCGATTTTAATGCAAGAACCTTAGGTTCTAGGTGCTAAGTTCGAATTTTACATGACTTCATTAGTAAAAAACCACATTACAATCCCAAAGCTTTGACGTTCCATCACATCATGCAACGAGTGCTGTGTGAACTTGCTGAATTAAATCATTTTGCAAGGATGCATTATTACTACAGCTTTTCTCTCCTTGGTTAACTAGTGGTTCGCCCCGAACTGAGATTTCGTGTAATCTTGGACTATTAAAATGGTGCCGCGAAATACATAACCAACTAACTTGACCTACAGTTTCATTCAAATTACAGGTAACGGGAGTTCATGTAGACTTGTTACTTTTTTAGGGGTAGAAATTGCAGTTATTCTGGATTTCAGACTTTTCCCTATATTTGTGTCACTAAAGCTACACGAATAGCAACTTTCAGCACTGTGGGGTCACTGGTGAACCCTGTGAATTTCTCCTAAGTTCAGTTTATATTATGGCTATATTATAACTCAAAAACTTCAAAGACTAAGCTAAAAATAAAAACGGTGTCGAAATGTACTCATGAAGACCTTTCGTTTGACGTCTCATTTGATCTAATAAACTCATTTTAATTTTTTTACCCCTCTTAAACCCCAATATCTCAATAACCCCCCAACATTTTAAGCTCATTTAATCAAACCAGAATCGTGGCATCACTACCTACCTATGTATCAAATTTCACGATGATCCGATCAACGCTTCGAAGGTTATCCTCGGTCATACATACAACAAACAAACATACATACAGCATACATAACGCAGCTTTGCCCAAGTTGATTTGGAAATCTCTCTTCGCTCAATCAATAAATGTTGTAAGAACCTCTATCTCTCAAAATCTCTCAAAGACAGATTGCAACGACTCAAAATCACGTAATAATTCCTGAACGCCCCAGGGAATATAATTTATAGCAATAACAATCGGTAAATTAATTTACCAACACTCAGAAGGATTTCACTTCGAAACTCAAGACTGCACTGCACAAAACTCTCACTTTCCATATGCTTTATCTCATCTGGGAATATTGTCAAATATGCAAAACCAGTGATGGATACGAAAACCGGAAACTAAACTGGATGAAGACTAACAGGAGGCAACCAATTCGTACCACCTAAACCAGTTTTAGGGCAATCAGTTATTTTCCATAGTTACCTATTTCGCAACGTTCGAATTTTGTATTTCAGCGTTTTATTAGAACGCTAAAATATTTGCATTTTTCACCTTAAATTATAGGAGTTTGGTCAATGGCACAAAAGATTTACTTTTTTTATAAATAAATATTGCTGGACACTTCACACAGCGCAATTACAATTTATTTTAGGGATCAATTAAATATATGGCCGTAAATCGCTGACACAAATAGAGAGTCTACCATCTGCTTAAAATTGTTCGCCAGCAATTAAAGAATATAGGTACTCTGCTAAACAGGTTTTGGCCAGGATCTTGGCACAAATCCATTAACATCTGTTTTACTCAAAAGTTTTTGTAGACGATTTTCACATATTGCCCCGTGTAGACAAAAGTTAGAAAATCGTAAATTCCTATGAGAGTCATCAAATCATAACAGAAACCTCATCGACCCAAAAAACGCTGGAAATTTCATTTTCTATATACAAAACGTGGTTAAACTTTTCAGAAATTTAAAAATAAATTATAATCAAATATAATTTATATGAATTAATTCATTTAGGATAACGACAACCTTATTTCCCATATAACGTTTTGGGCTACCTAATGCTTTTCAGATTTTTTTTAAATTCTACATGGTCATGGAACAAGCCTGTGGCCCACCTGATGTCAAGCGGTAACCATCGCCTATACATATAGGGAATTGCCTCGTAGGTCATGCACGTTATAAATGTGCCGTACGATGCACTGCCCTGCGTCCATCAACTTGAGGCATACAGGTGTAAAGTTTCATGTATCTGTAATTTCACCGGCAACCAAAATCAAATTTTTTTTATTCATTAATATCACAAGGATCACTTTGAAACGTCATTTTTACTTTCTGTTCCTTCACTACCAAGCCAGGAAAGAAAGGCAAGGAATAAGGCTGGTTGTTTTTTTTAATGATCCTTTTAGAATACATAATAATATTTTTATCATAATAAATGAAAATAAATTACGTCAAATTTGTAACGTTTTCGAACGAGTTAGAGCAATTTCAATCCCAAGCTTATCATCTAAGTAATCCGATATGTAGTGATCGTAGGCTTTTTCATAAAGATTTTTTATTTTTAAGCGTAGGTACACCTTCCCGATTATTTGATTAACGATTTACTATCTTTATGGTGTCTACAAGTAGCAACCATACCCTCCGAATCGAAACACAGCAATGCTACTTGGCCGCAGAAATATGTATAGTGGTAGTACTTCCCCCGGCGAACACTTTCACAAGGAATTCTACTACTCCTACTTCTTTTGATTACCTGAACAACCACAGCAATATGCTAAGCCGAGTGCCATTTCATTCCCAGATAAACCTTTTAAAAATTCCTTATACTTAGATATATTTGGAACTAGCTTCCGCCCGTGGCTTTACACGGGTGGTTTGTTAGTATAAATTTCATACACATACAAATATACCAAATTTAATTGAAATCCGTTTAGCCGTTATGACTTGAAAGCGTAACAACGTTTTGTCAATGTGTCATATTATCGAATTTTATTTACTCTTTTGTGTTGCGAATGCTAAAATATTTTCTGACTTTATAAAAAACATTGCAAAATGACAGACGCGATTCAACTCAATGTTCATTATTAGTTCTCGTATAGGATAATGGAAACAAGCGTCAATAAAGTATGCATCGCCCAGGTGTTTTGGTCCAAGTCGCTGGCTCCAGAGGCGTCATCCTGTTTTATCTTTTGCCACAGTTTATATAGCAATATCTGTACTTTGTAGCGAGCTGTGTGACTACTATTGCCACAATAAAATATTATACTCTGTTTGGGCCAAAAGTAGGTACTAACTCTAACTTTATTTTCATAATTTATTTTTTAACATAAACACTAATATTTCTGATCAATAAAGGTAGTTAAGCTTCTGAACGCAACTTCATCTTATTTCTAATAATGTCTTATCACCGTTATTTCACATATTAAAATTATCGCATAGATCAAGTAAGTAGATAAAGTCAACAATTAAAATTAACTTTGGTTAAGCGCGTGTCGGACATAAAGATAATTTTACGGTTGATTTTGGTATTTCATATGAGTATTACCATCCATCCAATTCCAGACGCAAGTTGGTCGACTTCTGCTCGTTAGCTAGTAGTCTATTCATATAAATATAAAAAATAAAATAAAAAAATATTAAAGGTGGCAACCCTGTGTGTGACAGCTGGACCAAACAAACCAACCAGCATAGGACAAGATCTTCTGTCCCTAAAATTGCGTGCCCGATTTTTACATCAATGACAAAATTTATTTACTGTCAGTAAGATAATGATTGCAAGTAAGTAGGTAGATCGAGAGGTACGTAACTTAAGCTTGCAATTTCTCTGCAATTACCCATACCTATATAGTTATTTCGTTATCATTATAATTCGTAGGACATCCATTACTGAACATAGGCCCCCTGAATATTTCCTACCGACCCGAGAATTTTAATAAAGAGTACCTACCAATTAAATGCCACGCTGATGTGATGCATACATTTTTAATTAATGGTCATCAATTTGTACCTTTGTACTCGCTTTATTGGGAACCATAATATATCCTTTGCCTACACTAGGGCGTTCAATAATCAGCATCAAAGTGAAATTAAACTGGCTCATGTCAGTTGCTCCTACTCTGCGCAAATGAAATTCGTACCCATTCATTTTATAATTATAGGACTAAACGACAAACAAGATGTTCATTCAGGATTTTGTAATATCACTAGTTTGTTTGCACGTCGTTCGTTTTAGAGCCTGTGTATGTATATTAATTAGTTATGTATTCAGTGAGCATGAAAATATCAAAATAACTATAAAAGTATTTTTTTTATATACCACCTGAAGGTGGAACCAGCCTACGGCCCACCTGATGTTAAGTGGTAACCATCGCATATAACAAAGTATTGCTTCATAAGTCATGCACCTTAGAAACGTGCCCTACGATGAACTGTCCTGGTCCATCAACTTGAGGCATTGTAACGAACTTTTATTTGAGGCCTGATTCTAGAAATTATTTTCTTGCTAATATTTTTAAGTAACATCTGATAACGATTAAGTAAGTACCTAATACACTTGAAAGGGGAATTGTGAACTTAATTCTTTAGTTTAGAATGATTAAAAATACAGAGTTGAGAATATAGTTTTTCTGTTCTCACTGAAAGGTCGAGATTTGTTTGTTCCTTATTTCTAAAACGAAAACACTTGAAACTTAGTTATTTGACAATGCTTTTAAAATTCTCAACGCAATAAATTAGTGTTTTTTATGATGTCAGTTAATAAATTTTAGCTAAAATGGGTTTGAAACAAGTGGGTGCCTCTCGTCTAGAAATTCTAACACTTAACTTGTTGTACGTCTGTGCTAACGTGGGAAAGACGGTGTGTCTTTCCCACGTTAGCACAGTTTTAACGAATTTCAAAATATGTAATACATATTTATTGGTTGTTTGTAGAAATAGAAGCGTGACCGTTTTAAACTAAATGTTACAGATTCGTGTCAGTCTTATTTTACTGAGCACAATATTTTAACAATTCCCTCACTGTATATCTTTGAAATGGCTATGTTTGTTAAAATGAACCTTCAGCTATTTTGTCGGCTGTCTGATGTCGTTGTCCGGAATCGTCGACATAAAAATAAAGTATGTGTCCGTAACTCTAAGACCGCCTTAATGCGCAAAAGCATCTTCTGTATGGCTCCGTTCATTTACAACAAGCTCCCGGAGTCACTGAGAGAGCTACCATGTTCAATGTTTCGGAAAAAGTTAAAAACTGTACTGTTAAATAAATCTTAGTACACTATAAATAAATATATACATGAAAAATAATTACTAAAATAATGCCAAATTTAATTTTATATTTTTATTAGTTCTATTTTATTTTATATAATTATTATAATTAATTTTATTTAGGTTATTATTAATATGATTTTGTAGACAATAATATTACATGCCTTGAAGGGCAGAAATGTATTGATTCTGTATACAAAGGAGGTATAGTTTAGTTATCATGCGGTAGCTTAGCTAGAGATCTATTGAATTCATTGTATTCTAGATTTATCTTGAGTATTCCTTTGAATTTAATAAATCTGTGTGAGAAATATGCCTGAAATCAATAGGATTTCAAACATATTGGGGTTTGGCGCCTATTAATCCATAGGCGCCTTTCCTTACCTTACCCCCCCCCCCCCTGCTTTGCAAGACTAGGAGTTTTCCCCATCTCTAAGTTCTCTCCTAGAACAAGACATTTCTAGCCATTCATCGAATGCAACATGTATGTGAGTAGGGGCTCCATAAAAAAGAAATCAAAATATCATAATTACTACTTAAACAAAACTAACATAAACCTTTTGTTTTCTTTTCAGCTATTTCGAGACTTTATTCCCGGGGCTTAGCTTTAAGATAATATTAAGAACAGTACTAATTTAAAATTATTAATCCATTGAAGTCTTGTCATAATCAAATCCATTTCATTCTAAATGATTATAAGCACTCTTGTTCGTGTTATTTTATTTGTATCGTTTATTAAAGCCAAATTATAACAGTATTACTATTTTATTTACTTCTCCAAATCATTTACACAACGTAGAATAAATTCGATTCTAGACCATCACACATAGGATGGGGAAATCACAGGTTTATAAAGATTCAAGATAGCTTTAGGCTGTAAGTTCAGGTACAGGTAGACTTATATTGATTATAAATAAATAAATATCGCTGGACATTTCACACAGCGCTATCTAGCCCCAAACTAAGCAGAGCTTGTACTATGGGAACCAGATAACTGATAGAATACTTATATACTTTTTTTTTGTAAATACATACCTATAATATATAGAAAAACACCCAGACACGGAGAAATATCTGTAGATCATGCAAACATTTGTTCCGCGGCGGGAATCGAACCCGCTACCTCCTGCGTCTCAGCCGGCTATACGCCCACTGCACCACGGAGGTCGTCGATTATAGATAGGTTAGGTTTTGCTACAGCATACAGGTGTAAAGCCTCATAGCTTGTATTTCACCGGCAACCATACCCTTCTAACCGAAATATAGCAATGCTACTTGGTGGCAGAAATAGGTATGGTGATAGTACTTCCCCGGACGAGCCCTTTCTCTAATTGTAGGTAGGGGATAAAAATAAATGTTCGATCTATATGACGCTTGAGCACATACTTCAGAAAACTTTATGTCGAGTTTGAATGACGAGTTTCTCTGATCAACAACTTGTACGAAAGTACGTCTGGTTTTAGTACGAACAAACGAGTGGTAGTTGTCAAAGTAGCTATTGTCTTGAGAAACTGGGAATGACATGTTTGCCGACGCCGATGAAAGGATTCTCAGGGAGCGTCGGACAGCGACATCCGTTTACATTATTCCAAAACAAATGAGAACTGCACTTGCCCTTCAATAACACAGAAGCTATAACCCGTTCTGAGGAGTGTCTTGGAACTCTAAACTAATGAGTCGGACTAGTTGCAATCAACTTGTTTTACAGTCTTTTATTAAAAAGAAATATATTTTTTTCTTTTAAAACTCAAAACCGCCTCCGAAATGTATACGAATAAAAACCGAGAGGCTTGCGACCTTTTGTCCGATGTCGAGCTTTGCATCTACTAGCTCATCATTGTAAATGAGCTTCTTGGCTTTCCTCTCATTTAAATCTAGTGCTTTGTTGACTTGACAATCATGGTAGAGCACCCGTAATTAGGCATAATAATACTAATGCTTTAGTTATTATTAACTGTGATACCGACGCAATTATAGGTTCAGATATCTAAGTATTTAATAATACCTGACGAGAAAATATTGTATTCCTTTTTAAGCTTATACACGTACGGACTAGTGTGAGATTTAGCATAGTTAAAGTTTATTTGGAGTAGCAGGGCGAATGGTAAAAGTAACCTAAAAAATCTACCACTGAACAACTATAATAGTACAGAATTGATTTGTTATCCAGCACCGGCTAAGCATAAGTGGACTGAAGTAAACCAAAGGCTGTACTGTTACCTAAATAACAGCGGTAAAGCCACGTAATTCAATAAACACGTTTAATTGTTAAAATAGGCAGGTCTTACCAACAACTGTTCCGGGGAAATGGAATGGATTGATTTTTTTTTTCTAGAAGTTTATTTGTATATATTATTATGTATTTTAGTAAGCGTTGATTGATTTCACATTCTTCACCGTATAATTGATTTTTACAGTTTAAATACCAATGTCAAACTAATAGCTGAAATAGTCAATATCCAAATTATTGTACGAGCGAAGCGAGATCTCCAAATTTACGGACGAATCGATCATACAACGACTGATTATTATACCAACAGAAATAGTGCAAATTAATTCAATTTAGTTCAAGTAGGGAGCTTAAAGGTGTAGCTTATTTAATACTTTGTTAGAACAAAACAATAGTTCAAAACTAGAACTTTCCTGCCCCAACGGCAGTCAGTTCTTCGAGATTTGTTCCCCGCCCACTGCCATTTAAGCTTGCTAATTTTATCGGCAACATAACATCAAGTAATGCCATAATACGTAATAATCAATAACATAAGTTCTCATGGCTACTATGGTAGCGAATAATAACAACAAAGATTATTTTCTTTTATACCAATACCAATCTATTTGTATTGAATTGCGAGTAAATACTAGCTAATCATTAATTAATGTGAAAATGTTAATTAACATTAAGTTTGCCTATGTATTATTAGTGCAATAAAGAATTGTCTAATACAATCTAATGTGAAACAATAGAATAAGGTTTTTTGTAGAAAAAATAGTTTTCCATAAGAAGCTTTTAAAAATTCATATTGGAAACCGCAAGTAGATTCAAATGATCCCTAATTAGCCTAATTAATATCCTATTAGCCTACTATTACCCATTCAGAAGGTCGGTTTTGTAGCACCCATCTCATCATGAGACCACCTCCATGGTACCACTTTATTACATTGTCACCGAAGTCACATGAAAGAAAGAAAGAACATATTCATGCACATAAGAACAGCAATACCTAACAAATGTGTGTCTCACAATTACCTATATCTAAACGACCTATGTCACAAAAAGGCCTCCAACTCAGCATTTGTTGTGCTTTTGGCACAACGCTGATCTTCCGATGGAACCATTTAAAAATTAAGATATCACGGATGACTGTCCGCACAGTACTACAATTACAAAAAATATGAATATATAGATAAATATAAGTTACCACAACAAAAAAAACAAAAATTTAGATGATTGGGGAGAACTAGGCGAGAATGTGTATTAATCAGTCCCACAGCTAAGCAAAGGCCAATCTGCTAAATAATCAGGCTGCCAGAAGAGAGGAAAAATATTATAAAGGAGTGGATAAAAATGGAAAAACTACAATATTTAAATATCGTTTTTGAGGATTTCGTGAGACTTTATACATATACGAGTACATACATACTTTATACTACTTTTTTTACATATATGTATGTTCCTTTCAGCTAAGTCGGTTAGGGGAAACTGGTTTCAGTTGCTAGACCTCAACAAACTAACTAACAAGCATTGCAATTTAACTAAATGCTTATAAAAAATAATAAGCACTGCATGTTAAATGTCAAAGCAAGTGAAATTTGATCGAACACTAATGAACTGGAAACTGATCATTCACGTTAATAATTAATTGGCCGATGGGTGGTTTAATATTTCATAAAGCTACACTCACACGGTGCCATGATTATCATCATCATCATAAAACACGGAAATGGTTTATCGAGTATAAAATAAAATATACAAGGTGAATAAAGAATACCACCTTTTTAGGGTTCCGTTATTGAACGATGGCTTATAGTTTCGGCATGTCTGTCTATCTGTCTGTCCGACCACTGCCGTTTTATATGTTATTCGTGTTGAAAGTTTAGTGATTCATAATAATTAATAAGTTACGAATAAAAAAACGCGCACAAAAAAAAATGAAGCGCGCCATGCTCGGCATCACACTGCTAGACCGAGTCCCCAATACCGAAATTCGCAAGCGGACTAAAGTTCAAGACGTTAGCAAGCGCATATTGGGACTCAAATGGAGTGGGGCAGGACATGTGGCCAGGCGCGGTGATGACAGGTCGAGCAGGGTACTGACTGAGTGGTGGCCCCGAGATGGAACCAGGAACGCAGGTCGTCTACCAGCAAGATGGGTCGACGACATTATAAAAATCGCAGGTCGTATGTGGGTTAGAACAGCGCAGGACAGAGGCGAATGGCGACAACGAAGAGAGGCCTATGCCCAGCAGTGGGATGAGAAGGGCTGACGATGATGATGATGAATAAAAAAACAACAAAAACTTGATTTTTACCTTCCCTTTATTTAAGTTGGGGGTTTTTTATGCGCATACATGTTTGGTATTTTTAAAACATAATAAGGGGTTGCATTAACACTTTTTCGAACAAAGGAGAGTCCTTTTACGAAACATAAAGGTTCAAAGTGGGCACAAAGAACCTTTTGAAGTTTCCTAGTAGCCAAACCGCTATACTTGTTTGTAAAACATTGTCATATAATACAGTACATATGTTATTATTATATCTAAAAAGATAAATATAAGAAGAATGTAGTGTCTGTGGTTAGGTTTGTAAACCGTCCATATAGTTTACTCCGGATAACACATATCATAAATGTAATCCATAATCCATAATAGTTTAAGGTAAGTATACCAAGTTTTATCAAAATCCATCCAGTAAATCCAGCGTGATGCGCGTACAAAAGGACAGACAGGGAGACAAAAATGAAAACAAATGACGTTTGTCAAAGAATAAAGTTTCAAAAAATATTTTATGTACAAATTTGGTCCAGTTTTATTATATGTTTAGGTAGACGATTAATTTACAGCCGGTAGGTTTACTACGAATTAGGAATTTACTAAGGAACCCTTCACTGTGCTTGTCCAACACGCGCTTAACCAAAATTGCAAGTATTTCGATATACAACATAGGTGTAGGTACCAAAGTAGTGGTACCCCAGTTCTTTATTTGCAATCGTAAGGATAATTTACAAACATCTTACTGTCAATTTCAAGTATACAGTGAAGTATAGCAATTTTTTCAATGTGAGCGCTGTGATCAAATTGCTCTCTTAGCTGAATTGCGAGCGGCTGCTCGCGTTGAGGCGAATACTTTCGGCGCGTTCGCGTCGCAGTGTATCGCTGTCCTAAAGGCGATGTCCTCGAATTACAATATCGGCGTTCAATTGAACGGTTCAAAGGAAGTACAGTTGAACAGGATTTCCACGCTTTTCGCGAGTTCGCTTAAACTGAATTCTCACTTTGTAATTATAACTTGTTGATTCAGCTGAATATGATTCCTAAGATTTTAATATCATTGTAAGTTACAAAAGGGTGCGATACCAATTTCGTCACAGGCCTCGACAGACATAAAGTTATTAAGATGTTTATTTAGCGCAGTTAGCTAAAGAAAATAATTATACAGCTTTCATCCGATCAAAGATTACGTTGCAGTTGAGTGCTAATACCGTTTGCTCTTTTAGAAATACCCGCTAAACATCCAAAAGTTTCAATCATAAGTAGTCGTTGTACGAGTATATATCCCCTGTATATGGATATATGGACCATATTACTTGTTGTTAGGGACATAAATTTATTATTTTGTAACTAAATACACAAATTACTACAAATTACTACAAGTTATTTAATTATTTAGGTTTCCAGTTATTTAGTCATTGTCTACGTATTTAATATAAATAGCAATATTTATAATTAGCGTAGGTATATGAAACGTCTCGCAGATGATACTGAAAACCAGCGCTACGGCAGCCATGCCTCTGCAGCAAATGCCGAGTGGTAGCCGATTTATAATACTTTTTCTCTTTGTATAACTACGTGCAAGTATGTCTCTATGACATAAATACATATTTTGTATTGAAGTATATTTATTTGGAGATTGATATAGTCGTGAGCTATATTTCTTATATTCAGCGTGATGCGCGTACAAAGGGACAAACAGACGGACAGACAAAAATTAAAAAAACATGTTGTTTTGGTCTCTATATGGGATAAGAAGTAAATGTCAATTAAACTTTCAATAAATATTGTATGTACAAATTAGTTTCAGTGCAGTTTATTATCATGTATATAGATGAATTTATATATCAAGAAATGTGCAAGCTTTAATGTTATTTTCTTATTAAATTATTGTTAATCTGATTCTAAACATTGGCTAAGTAACGCTTATTTATCTCAGATTTAATACAATTTTTTTTTAGATTTTTGAAACATAGAATTTATCTAGAATAGCATACATTTTTAACAAAAACCTGATAAAAGGGTTAGTTTCCGAGGCATCGGTAAATTATTAAGATTTTTAAAACTTGTTGATAGTTTACGAAATAATTGATATTATTATGGATTTCGTAGTAGAATATGTTACGCCATGTCCGCCTATCTGTCCACCCAGTTACAGCCGTTTTACTCGTAGACTATTAGAACTTGCGCAACGATGCTTAAACGTATTTAGTGGCTACATATGATTTAAGGAGTTGTCAAATCATACTAATACGTCAAAGCGAAACATGTTTATCCGCTAAATACGTTTAGGGATCGTTGCGCAAGCCGGCGTAGTGTTGTTAAGCTGAAATTTGCATGATGATACGTTTTAATGACGCCTAGTTAATTATAAAATAAAAACAAAAATAAGTAACTACCTATTTTTAAAAATATAACAGAACCAAAATTTCAAATAAAATAGAATTTTCCAAATCGGTTGATAAATGACGCGAATAATGAGTTCTAGGTAACAAACATAAAAAAAGACTAAAACAATACATCTGCAATTCAGTTGTATTTTTAATGAACCTCCTTCTTTTTTGGAGTCGGTTAAAAAACATTAGAAAACAGTTAAAATATTGTTAAGTTAAAGGAAAGATTTATCAGAACTGGATGAACGAAACAGGACTTCGTAACCAGTTACGGTGGAAGAAAAATTCATCTTTACACGATACTAGTTACTAAGCGAACACGTAGGTCATGGAAAGTGGTACCTACTTGCAGTCATAATTATTGATGTAACCGCATTTCATAATAGCGGTAAAACTAGAATACAAGGTGTCTCAGAACATCAAGTTATTGTGAAAGGTTAATTTAATATTAAAATGGAAAATTCAAAACTTTAAAATCCGCTTTAACTTTGAGCCTAAAGATTAATCATTTATGTACCTGCTAGACGTTTGACTGCGGTTTATATAAGTTTTTACTTAACTGTTAAATGATATCTATTATTTCTTCAATGATTATAGCAGAATATTAAGAAGAAATGGCAAAAAACAAAGAGTAGTTTTTAGAGTAGTAGAGTTTCTTGTGAAAGGGCTCGCTCGGGTAAGTACTACCATCATACCTATTTCTGCCGCCAAGCAGCATTGCTGTGCTTCGGTTTGAATGGTATAATTGCCAGTGAAATTACCGGCACATGAGGCTTTACACCTGAATGCTTCAAGTTGATGTACGCAGGGCAGTGCATCGTAGAGAACGTTTCCAAGGTGCGCGACCTACGAGGCAATAATTTGTTTAGGCTATGGTTGCCACTTAACATCAGGTGGGCCATATGCTTGAGCCAACTCCAAAGCGAAAAAAATACCATAAAACTGTTCCGATTTCTGTTACGCAAAAAGTACAATAAACAATAAAAAAAGAGTACAATAGCAACCGCGAAACCTGTTCAAAAAGATATGAATCAATGTTACTTGTATCACAGTGTGTGACAGGCATGAATATATATTTCAAAAATGGACAAAGCCGATTCGACGGCAGCTGTAACATTCGTTGGACAAATTTCACTTTTTCAAGCAAAATTCAAAACTTATTTCTTTTCAATTTTGTTGCAGTCTTATGGTCGGTTTTATACCCGTCGGTAACAGAGAGCTAATCGTTTCTCCTTTAAAAAATGTCATTCATTAGTTGGACACTTTTTCAAAGAGAAACGAGTTGTTATCGATTACTGACCTATTACGTTGAGTCCGACGATGCCCGATTATCCAGAAGATAACATACAATTTGCAATACGTAGTGGAGGTAATGACAGCCGACTAAATAACCTTGACATTTGAAAGAAATCTAGATTTACACGCTGATATACCTCTTGTTATTGATTTTTTTGCTTTGTTGTTTTGATATTGATCAATTTGATCAATGAATACTTAGAATAAGATATCTGCAGCACCAAAACGAAATTACTTCATAGTTATTAGTATATTATTATATTATAGTATTTATATAATTATATATCCATTAGAACTCCCTAAGACCATTTGAAGTTAACATGCGTAAGTCTTACAAAGTTCGAGATTAATTAGAATTCAAACATCTCAAACCATTGTAAAAAAAGGGTTTCGGCCCTTGAGCGTAACGGTCGCTTGCGGCGGTTATGGTCACAACCCGTGAACTAGCACCACCTGTTATTACCGCGCAGTCGGGTTATTAGCTATTATAAGATATTATGATCCTTACCCCTTTTTTCAATCACTACCTTAGCTTACAATAAATAAATATTGCTGGAAATTTCACAGAGCGCTATCTAGCCCGAACTTTAACATAAATAAAATATAATAAAATAAAATTAGTTGTTTGCGACACAGGTCAAATTCTCCTGTTTAGTCATTGATTATTTATGCGTGGTGAAAGTAGTTCCATTCGCTAGCTCTACGATGGGACTTACGGTTTTGTACATTAGTTCATCCTCATAATATCGGCCATAGGACATCCAGTGCTGAACATAGGCCTCCCCATACATTTCCAGAACAACTGATCTCTTGTGCGGCCTGCGCCCAACGGCTCCCAGTGGGGGGGGGGGGGGGGGCGTACTACGCTGCGCTTACCAGTGCGTGAACTCCACTCGAGAACCTCGAAGCATAGCTCGAAGAACTGACGGCCGTTGGGGCAGAACCAACGGCCGTGGTTTCCCTGGAACCCGTGGAACTAGCGAATGGACTACTGGGATTTTATCCTCCATTAGTTCCATGGACTGTTATATTAATTTTTACTTAATTAAATTAGTCGCATTAATTCCAAGGCACAGTTGAATGTCGCCTAGTATTTAGACATTAATTAATCATGTATTTCTTAAGAGTATGTATATATAAAATATTATTAACGGTAATTACTTAAATGATTATATCATTAGTTCAAAATTGACGTCAATACTCGTATTACTGTATTATTGTGTTATTGTATGTATTGACGACCTCCGTGGTGCAGTGGGCAAATAGCCGGCTAAGATGCAGGAGGTAGCGGGTTCGATCCCAGCCGCGAACAAATGTTTGCATGATCAACAGATATTTGTTCCAGGTCTGGTTGTTTCTCTGTATATGTATTATAAGTATGTATTTACAAAAAAATATTAGTTAAGTATTCTACAAGTTATCTGGTTCCCATAGTACAAGCTCTACTTAGTTTAGGGCTGGATAGCGCTTTGTGAAATGTCAAGCAATATATTTTTATACAAATTATGTATTTTCTTTGTTACCTATTTTCACATGTCTCCAATTAACGTCATAAAGTAAACATTAATATTTAACGGAGCAAATTATATACAAATTAACACAATCAGTTCAATTATTTCTGGTTTTAAACAATAAATAATTATTTTGACACATAAAACTGACTGAGTTATAACTATAAGGCTCGGACTAAATGGCATCCGGGTCTCCCCGATCCTGCGAATCCGGAGCATGTCCCGGTTGCTTCCAGGTAAAAATCTGAGTCGGATGGCATCGGATCGTGTGTAGTCAATGCAGGAAAAATTCAAATGTTTGGTTGTGCGACGGATCGGTCAGGGGCCGTTAAAAAACGGGTAAAAGTCCGGATGCCATATAGTCCGAGCCTAAGACTCAAGACTCATAAAAAGTATTCAAAATATTTCCTTAGGGTAAAGAAATATACAATTTAAATACTTGGTTAGTTAAAAATATGTTTACCATACGAATAAATAACCCTTTAAATCTGGAAGAAGTTTATAAAACTTGGAAATAAATTAAATCAATAAATACATCGAGATTACATAGCGTGCAATGCATTACAGTACATAAATATGTCATATTTCTGGATAGAGTTCCATGGCAGGATTTGTAACATTTAAAAGAGTACAGGCTGAAGTGCTCTCGGCTCCAAAGTAATATCCTATGTCGTTCATCGAAAACAGATGAGTATTTGCATATTATTCAAAAGAGACGCCTCGATTTTACTTCAATTTTCTTTTGATCACGAAAGATGCCAGCTTAAATATTGTATATGTTATAAATTCGTTGATACCAAAACCTGGCTAAGCCCGTGCCTGATCCCGCTACACTAGGATTTCATGTACCTCGGAAATTATTACTACCACATACCGTATAGCTTTTCAGTTTCAGACGCGAACTACTCTCATCCGCCCGTATTGTCAAACAAAATAGCAATCTCCAAAGACACGTACCTCCTTAGCGAGCTTGGCGAGGTCTGAGCGTTGCTGCTCCATCAAAGTTCTCGTTTCTTGCTTCTCGTACCTAAGACGCTCCACAGTGCTGTCCAGTTTATCAATGCGAGCCTCTTGGGTACGTCCCAAATTCATCAGGTCGGTGGTCTCTGGGATCACTCGCTTGATCTGAGAACAAAAGTTTGGTGTCGTAAGTTTTTTATGAGACAAAGAACGATGTTACATAATTAGTCTGCTCTATGATAAAAGTCTTTCACTAAGTCCCTTTGGGAAAAAAGACCTACTGAATATATTATTTATTTATTATTATAAAATAAATAATTAATAATTATTTATTACTTTATTTTGCACGGATCTAGTGTAAAATGCTGTCGTGGACTTGTTTATCGATTTGCTGAAATGGATACCATCATTCGAAAAAATATCAGCCTTGGCAAGTTGGATTTTATATTTAAATTGAAAATTTGCATAGTGCGCGCCCAAAAACTTAGTAGGTAGGTAATATCTTAATCACTAACATTTAAAAGTATTACGTAAAGTATAAACGTTACAAGATTATTCTGGTGTGCGGATGCCCAGGCTAGACTCTAAAATTACCGTTAAATTAATGTGTTTTAGTAATACTGGCTGTTTTTGTGGCATTGCCTTAAAAAAAAGCGCTGATGCGCGCTTCGCTTCGCATCGCATCGTTTTTTTTTAATAACTTGACAACATTAAAAATGCCAACTAGCAACGTAATAATCAATTTTACAAATTGTTAAATTTTTTTAACTGCTTTAAGAAGTGATTTAAGATTTATTCGTTTAAGAAAGTCCGAGTTTTATTTATTTCCTCGCAAATATGTTATAAAACGTCGTATAACATACGTGCGCTTTGATAATTACAGCCTCTGCTGTAATTTTTCGCACTTATATCATAATGTACTATTACATCCAGAGCGGTTATATTATACTTAAAGTATTGTAATAATTAAACTGAGGCATTTTACTCGTACAACCGAACTGTAAGATGGAGCTTCGAATTTTTGATTCTAGAATATGCCGGTTTTCTGAAGATGTTTTCCTTCACCATTTCTAAACACGTGTAAATGCGAACATAAATATTTCGAGTAGAATAATTCATTGGTCAGAATTATTCTACAACAAGTTAGGGTGGGTACATCCCGTTAGGCCACCACAGCTGTTTTCATAATTATACTAATAAATATATTTTATTTTGTTAACAATCCATGCGAAGCCGGAGCTGGTCAGTTTCCATACAATTAAATCTACACTATAAATGCCTGTCAACGTGACGAAAATATGGTACTAAGTTTGTAATTATTAATTAATTTGTGAAAAATATAATCATAGCTTTAATACTAGAAATAAAGATAAACTGGCTGTTGCCACTTGTAGAATCCATAAAATTAGTAAATCGTTTAAAGGGCAAGGTGTACGCTTTTATAACAAACTCCCAAGTTATGTACCAAAATTGACAATTAACAAATTTAAAAACGTAATTAAACAAAATCTGTATTAAAAAGCCTACTATAATATATCGGATTATTAGATGATAGAGAAGCTTGGGATTGAAATTGCTCCAACTCGTTCAAAATGTTACAATTTATACGTAATTTATTTACTTTATTGTTATGTGTTCTAAAAGGATCATTAAAAAAAACAACCAGCCTTGTTATTGCCTTTCTTTCCTGGCTTGGTCGCGAAGGAACGGGCAATAAAATAGACGTTTCAAAGGGATCCTTGTAATTTTAATGAATAAAAAGATTTTGAATTCATTTTTTGAGTTTTGTAAAAGCGTTTTTATTTACCTGGTTGTGTATGTTATGGAGCTGACGCAGAAGTCCGGAGCTGTTGATCTTTTTCCCCATCTCGCGTACTTCGCCGCGAAGTTCGTGCATGGAGTTGCGAGCCCATTCGAGGGTCAGCTTCTCGTTTCGGGCGTTTGTTGGTTCCTGGTAGGCCATTTGGATCTTCCTGTTGAACAAAAAGTTAAAATTTTAGCTATTCACGAACCAGACATCAACATTTCTATACTAGGTACTTAGCTAAAACGATCTCGCACATAATATCCTCTATCTAACAATAGTATTTTTCGAACTTTCGCAATCGCTATACAAATTGATTGATAATTATATTCCTGGATTTCAATCGCGAAGATGACCATATAGCGGTCTTCTCTCAGCAACATGGGATCCCGTGATTACTATGTGCATCGTGATAGTTCATCTCAGTGCGTAGAGTTGATACGGTTAGTGTCGTGTGTCGTAATATGAACATGGACATTTTTAATTCTGAAAACCAAGAGGGGGTATTTGCTGTCAACTGCTTTTACTACACGACGGTAGGTAGCACTGCGTACCCCAGTCTGCCCATGATCAGTATTGTTGCATCACAATCGAAACGGGATTATAAATAAAAAGCTAAAAATACGCGATATACATACACCTATATATACCCGCATAATAATAATCATTATCCTCTATAAAATAAAAGAAGTATTTTCATCAGTTTAGAAGCCAGGTTACTACGGACGAACAAACTGACTGACGCTTTAAGCTTATAATACCACCCCTCGTTTTGCGTGGGCAGTGAAAACGTGTTTAGGCTGATTTACTAAGCACAGTAACAGTTGCAGTCACAATGATGCCTGATGGTCATGTTGCGTATTCAACTTTAAACAATGGTTCGTCATCGTCAAGACAAGAAGACAAGTTGTCCATCTTCCTCATAAACCTTAACCTTATTAAGTGGTTATTCTTTTTGGGGTGACAAATGCATTTTTTTCTGAATTTCAGACTTTTGCCTATATTTGTGTCACTAAAGCTACACGAATAGCAACTTTCAGCACTGTGGGGTCACTGGTGAACCCTGTGAATTTCTCCAAAGTTCAGTTTATATTATGGCTAATAACTCAAAAACTTCAAAGACTAAGCTAAAAATAAAAACGGGGTCGAAATGTACTCATGAAGACCATTTGACGTCTCATTTGACCTAATAGTCTCATTTTAATTTTTTTACCCCTCTTGATCCCCAATATCTCAATAACCACCCAACATTTTAGCTCATTGAGTCACACCAAAATTGTGCCCATCACTACCTACCTATGTATCAAATTTCACGATAATCGGATCAACGCTTCGAAAGTTATTCTCGGACAAACAAACATACATACATACAACGCCGATTTGCCCAAGTTGATTTACAGATCTCGTTTCGCTCGATCAACAAATAAGATGTCTATTCTATAGCGTGTATTTGAAGTTAAAGTCATAAATCAATATCAACAAAAGTATGATTTTGGTTTCTTTCAGTGTGGTCTGGACTCAACCTTGTTGACTAAATGGAGACTGTATCCTGCCATTTATCAACGTTTATTCTATAGTTTATTTGTAGAAGGGTTTGTTTAGTTCGCAGGATGCAACGTTATGCAAGGCCGCGCGTGCATTGGCGTATCTCCATATTATGGGACCGCTACCGGCCACCCTTCCGGTCGTAATACCTAATTATACGGTACTGTGTGTCTAGAGCTTAAGAACGAAATGTATCACTCTCGTCTGAATATAAACAACGGTAGTATTGTAAAGTACCTATAGAGGTTACTCAATATACATTTATGAAAATCAACGTTGTGAAGTTTTTAGAATTTAAAGACTGATCGAAAATTACCAGTCTAATGGTAACTTCCTATTATCAAGATATTTAGGTATATATACATGTATATATTTCGGTTCGTAAATTTATTGTACTTCTTATTTCCCAAATATTTCTGGCTGGTAAACACCATTTAGGTTACTTATTTCCTTACGAAACATCGGTAAAGGCTTACTTTATCAGTAATATTGAAGGATATACCAACATTTCTCTTCAAATATTTGAGTAATACTGATAATGGTGATTTGGAAGTGGGTGCCGAAGTCAGGTGTATCGATATTGACCGATAAGCTGCATTTTTATGTGTATAGTTTTATACGAGTAGGTATACCAAACGCGTTTTCATAAATAAGTAAGGTTTTGCCACCCCTAAAAATTATAATAATAAAAAATCCTATCGACACAAAAATAAATATTGAAAAAAAATAGTTACTATAAGATTTTTAAAACCATCTCAAAAACTTACGCTAGACGGGACTTGAACCCGCAACCTTACTGTTGATACGGGGATGCACTGCCAATTAAATAATTTACCTGTAAGTTTTTGAGAATGGTTTATAAACCTTAGTATTTTCCGTAAGTGTTCGGATAACACCATAAAATACTAATAGGTATTAAGTTTAAAATCTAATAATTAAAAAAAAGAATCTCAGATAGCTATTAAAAAAAAAAGATTGTTTGAGTCGGTTCCGCAGCCCGGACCATCTGTTACGGAGCTAATCGCTAGTTTATCAGAATTATACGGATCTAACCATAAAGATGCGGCAGCCAATACGCTTAGATCCAGGCTGTCTAGTGCGCGGTTTACTTAAGGACTCTATCCTTTACTACTACTACTCGTTATCATCATAGCTTATTTCTCCAAGCAGAATATTAAAATATACATATTTAATATCCGTTGTGAAATCACACTAATATTATAAATGTGAAAGTTTAGATGTTTGTTTATTTATTTGTTTGTTTGTTACTCAATCATGTCGTAATGGCTGAATCGATTTCGATGTAATTTAGTATGTTCGTAGATTATAATCTGGATTACCGCATAGGCTACTTTTTATCCTATAAATCAGGTCCCATGGGATAAAAATGGGATTAGCTTCAGCTTACTTAATGTGTAGGTTACATTTAGTAGTGTAACAAGTATGAAGTCGCGGGCAACAGCTAGTAAATAATATTGCAAATTGTGTAGTAACGAGTAACGAAGTTGACTGAAACAAAACGAGGTTACGGTTCTACAGAACGGGGCCTTCAAAAAGGCCGTTTTATTTTTGTACATTGTCGCCAACGCGTGATTTAATTATTTGGTTCTACAAACGTCTATAGACGTATCTAACCGTTTACTAATATGTAGGCTGTATGCTTGTTTGCCTGCTTTGTGGTATAAAAACATTGATATAGAAATAGGAGCGGTCGTAATCGTCACTTGCTTCGTAGTTCTTATCAGATTAACTAAGTAAGCGACGATCTGCATGGTTACTACTCGGATGGGCGACCGCTAGTGGTATTTAAAATATATGAAAATTGCAGCATCCAATTTGTTTAAGACACCTATTAATGTAGTAGGTAGGTTAAGTGGAACTTATTCGCTTCCGTTTGCCTAAGAGTATTTTTACGGTAAATAACTCTCTTTTAGGGTTATCTGAGAAAGAAACGAAATCACATTGCGGGATTATAATAATAATGGAAATGTAATGTTCTACTCCCTAAATAATAATTTGTTATAATAGGATTATTTTGCTAAAGACTTTCATTTTGTCAAAACCCTGATGCACAATTTTTAAATCTTGGGGTTTGTTAATTTGTATGGCTTGATATCATGTATGTTCGATACAGATTATCGTATAATAAACCAATGCAGAAATAAACTGCCTACTTAAAGGTACAATGGCATTCCTCCAGTAGGATTGTGCCAATTGGTTCCAATTTTACGCATATAAACATGTTTTATGTTCTAAACATTCAGGAAACTTCAATTAGTTGAAAATGCTTTGCATAGCTATAGCGTTCACCGTTCGAAACTCATTCGTGCTTCACGTAGAGTTGTGGCATTCATTGAATCCTGAAGTTGGGTTAACAAAGCACTAATAATATCAGGCTTCTATAAAAAACACATACGACATCAAAGCCACAGCAGATGCTAAACTAATTCTACACTATTCTATGACATAGGTGCGTGCTGTTTCTCGAATTACCTAGAAAAAACCGAACACCTTTGATAGAAGCCCGAAAAAATCGTATTGTGTGCAAGACGGATCTCTATCCCAATACAAATTAGAGGCAATTTACCTTAGCGGCTACGAGCGAGCCATATGCTGCCGAATGGCCGCCGCTTGTCATTAGAAATAGCACCTGCCAAGCTTTTAGAGGTTGAATAATAATACTGCCCTTTAGGGCAAAGCTGGCGGCCCACTGGAGAAACGATTCTTAATTTAAATTCGGTAACGAGCTGCACTTTTTTATAATACCTCAGTCATATATATATAATATAATAATAGTCATAGTTATAATAATTCAGTCAATGCACATGTATAAAAATTTGTAATATATAAAACTAAAAAACTGAACAATAACTAAACTACTAGTACTTAAACTAAAAAATCAAATTTGAGCAAGTCCAGTGCGATTGACTTTACTTACCCTATCTAAAACAAGCTGAAACAAATTAAAGTTTTGGGTGGTGATCTAAAATTAATTATCCACAGATTTAGATTAGACTTTAATGTAACCTTTTTATCTATAAAACCAACTAATGATTCATAAAAAGGTATTCTGCGCGGGAGTTTTGTGGTTAAATAAAATTCATGGTCAAATTATTCAAATTATTTTTTGTTTAGAGGCTCACGCGCACCATTTGTGGAGCAGGATGTGGGCCCCGTGCACATACCTTCCGGTCTCGATATAAATAAACGTATTAAAGCCAGATGTCTACCCCTATCAGCTGATAAAAAATATACATAGACATCTAGTTCATCTACATTACAATTTAAAAAACATTAAGCCAAGTTTTGAAGGAGCTGTTGGTAGAACTTTCCAACCTTCTAAAGGCTTTGAAAAAGAACCTATATATTTTATAGGTTGTCTGGAAGAAATCACTTCTAAGCGATAAGACCGCCCATTGTACTTGTTGCTTTGTGAATTTTTATTTTTATGTTTGTTTCTTTTGTGGTGTGTAATAAAGTGTACTCATTCATTAATACATGAATGCAGAAATCTCAAATTGAATGACTGCATTTAATCTCGACCAGTTTGCAGGCAACTAGTTATATACTAATAATCTCAGAATAATCCATTGATTGGTAAAATATGTGAGTATGCCACCACGTCCCTCACCACCCACCAACAATGAGAAAAAAAAACAGGCCATGCAAACATTTTCCCGCAACGGAATTGAACCCATCGTGTGAATATGTTACACTAAAGTAAAAAAGTAGCCTATGTGTTAATCCAGGCTGTAATCTACGTAGGTGCATACCAAATTTCATCGAAATCGGTTCAGCCTTTACGTGTTTGAGTAACAAATAAACAAACATCCAAACTTTCGCATTTATAATATTAGTGAAATATACACACACACACACAGTAAATATTGCATTTTTGTAAATAAAACACTAAAGACGACCTACGTGGCGCAGTGGGCGAATAGCCAGCTGAGACGCAAGAGGTAGCGGGTTCGATTCCCGTCGTGGAACAAATGTTTGCATGATCTACAGATATTTGTTCCGGGTCTGGATGTTTTTCTGTATATTATAAGTATTTATTTATAAAAAAAAAGGATATAAGTATTCCATCAGTTATCTCAGTCCCATTGTACACATTCAGCTTAGTTTGGGGCTAGATAGCGCTGTGTAAAATTACCAGCAATATTTATTTAGTATTATTTATATATTTACAAGAAAACTGTTTGTAAACAATATAACAATAAAATAAAACTAAAAAGGCAATACAAATGGCGGCCTTATCGCCGATAGCTATCTCTTCCAGGCAACCTTCGGATAGAAAAAATAGTGAAGTTATAACGGAGTGCGGTGTTCTAGAGATTATAATTAATGAAGTCCTATTAATAATGTTTCATAAGTCAAATACATAAATAGTTATAAAATTAACTTTATACATATCTTTGTTTATAATATAATACTAAACTAACAAGTAAAATACATAATAAATTGATAAACTGATATTACTATAAAAAAATTAAAAAAATGCTAACTTACGTTACTAGTTGCTAACGTATAATATACATAGTTCAAAGAATATTTAGTTACATATTCGAAATATCGTAATAAATAAAAATAGCCTACGACTTAATAAAAATCGAGGAATAAAGTCCGTCAGCTGGTGAGGCTGCACTACAAGTTTGCAAACAGGTCCATATGATGCAAACCCATCAAGCACACACTGGACCACCTAGGAACATTGGAAAACCTACACTAATCCCACATCGTAAGCTTTAGATTTGAATGCAGCGATCCAGAAAAACAACCTGAGGGAACTCTATCTTGATGGCGCAGGTGCTACGAGCCAGCTTAATATTTTTACTAATTAGTCACTTTTTACTATTAATATAAATAAAAATCTACATTTTACCAACTAACTTTTTTTCTTATTACTTTTGATTTACTCAATACCTTTATTATTTTTATAGACCATATCTCATTATTGTCAAAGGGACTAGAGATTTCGCCCGATTTATCCCCTAAAATCCGTTCTTAGTGAGCGCCAGTGTCAAAAGTTTGACACTTTTTCAAGGAGAAACGAGGCTAAGGCCGGCTTGTACAACGAACCCTAAACGTATTTAGCAACAAAAAATGTTTAAATTAGACGTATTTGTGTGATATGACAACTCCTTAAATTATATTTAGCCACTAAATACGTTTAAGTATCGTTGCGCAACTCGCCCATAGTTGACTACCGACAGATATATAAACCCACCCTACGAATAGGTACGAGTATGTACATACCTGTCTGTACATGGCAAATTTCAAATTCGTACGTACACTTGCTAGTTTCAGAGATATAGTGCTGAAATCTATTTATCAAATTTCATCGACATCAAATCAGCCTTTACGACGTGTGATTGAGTAACAAACAAACATCCAAACTTTCGCATATATAATATTAGTGTGATGTTTTGCCCGGGGCCCGAGGTTTAATTTGTACCGTATCGTTTCGAGATTGAGTACAAAATTGGTGGACGTCATTCTTAAATCTTAAAGGGGCGGAGGGCTGGTATAATCGTGTCGATCAGATGCCCTGGTTCGCGATAAGAGTCTCTTGTTACCCCCGTCCATCGTAACAGCACTTCAGATTTAAGAATTTTATGTAGCGACACGACTTCAGAGACTTCAAAGCCGACGATAAAAGCTCGTCCTATGTAATGAATGAGCTGCAAATCTTTAACTACGCAGTTAGGAAGTTGTTAAAGGACTAAAACTCTTATCAGTTCACTACGTGATTCCACAGCGGCCATTAATTTCTAAATAATTATACTACCTATGATGGTATAACTAGTGCCCAAGTCAACTACAATTTGAATAATTTGAGGCGAGTGTCATAGGCATTTCGGTAGAGATTGTACGCGATGCCTCCCGCAACCCACGTTCGGCCCACCCTGTCCTGATTTAATGCATATTTGATATAGCGGTCTCTCGCGCTTTTGAGGGATCTAAATTGGTTCAAATATATATCAGGTAATCTTTATCAGATCTCTTGGTATAAATTATATCTGCGAGACTCGCACGATCATTTTTAATCAACCGAGTCTGGTGATTAATTCTAAAATTATGTATATGATAAACCAATATATACTTATAAAAATAAATAATAAAAATCCAGATATTTTAAAGGATTTTTTTTGCAGAAAAATAATAATTTGATGGTATTATGCTGACTCTCCTGAACATATGTATATAAGACAAGATAATCGGTTATAGCGTTTGTGGGGAGTATCACCATACAATAATATTTCATTTCAACACTGTCCGATGCCATTATTTTATAATTTTAATATATAATATTAGTAAAAACTGACCTTTTATAAGAAAATCTATTCTAAAGTTCGCAATGAGATCACCCACTCATACCAATGTATTTTTTACACTAAAGAACGCATTAATCGCATGGCTTTCCAAATATGTCGGTAGGTACTTGGCTAAATTGAGCAGCTAATTGTCGCTAGGTACGTAATCTTTAAAAAACTGAGAAGCAGTAGAAAGTGCAGTAGAAGAAGCAGCTTTCAGTCAAGTCAGTGTTTAAAAAATTTAGTAAAAGGATTAATTCGCTACTAGCTTTACAAACAACCGCAAAAAATTATAACACACATTCCGCCCGCCCAACTAAATTCTATCCAACTTTTGTTAAATATTCCAACTTAAGCATGGAATACAATTATTTTTAAATAATTAGCTGGCTAGCTTCGAGGCGGGACATTAGCGAAATTAGTTTTATTACTTACTTGAACTCCTCGAAATCGTCTTGAAGTTTCTTGATGTTATTTTCATATGAACTTTGTAGTTTTTCTAACTTTTCAGACAACGCTGCCATTTCGTATCTCAGTTTTTTGTTTACCGATTCCTTTGCGTCCGCGCGAATAACTAAAATTAACACAATTATAATACACTCCTTAAAATACCACATTTTGATTTTTCGATGGCGAAAGTAGAGTCCGAGTCGAGCGGTCGGCTCGTGTGCGCGCCTTGAGAGTGGGTTACGGAATGTTCGCGCGCTCTCCGGACTATCATTTATAAGTTAGGCAGGCAGGGTGCGTAGAGGCGCAGATGTCTTCAACAGTTGCCTGGCGCAGCACCAGCCTGTCGATGTTGAATACTTATCATCTTTACCAGGCATTCACATTCTGGCCAAATTAATAAACGCATAAATATATCTACCGACATTCGCAATAACATGCATTATCCAAAGTATGAGACGAAAAGAAATAAAATGAAGACTTTCTTTCAGAGTTTGGAAATTTTCTGATAAGTTTGTTTTCTGTCTAAAACGTAGGTAACAAGGTTTCTACATTCCTACTCATTTTTAACGGCTACGTAGTGTGGTTATTATTTTAATTGGTTTGTAGGTTGTAAATGTACAATATGTACATGCTTAGCTCAGTACGATTACTTTATAACTACAGGGGGTTTAATATGTGTGGATCGTTACCGTATATATAATTTTTACATAGTATAATGACTTAGTGGATTTGAGGGGTTACGTTTGGATCCCCGTATTGAGAGAGTATCATCTTCTTTTAAGTAAATAAATAATGCTGGATTCACACAGCGGTACTATCGAAACCAGATAACTGATAGAATACTTTTACAACATTTTTTCATAAATAAAAACCGGAGTATATATCTTTAGATCATGCAAACATTTGTTCCTCGGTGGAAATCGAACTCATGCGTCTCAGATGGCTATTCAACCACTGCGCCATGGATTTCGTTTAATTAATTGATCGAGCGAAGCGAGATCTCCAAATCAACTTGGCCAAATCAGCGTTGTATGTATGTATGTATCTATTGTATGTTTATTTGTACGAGGATAACTTTCGAAGTGTTGATCCGATCATAGTGAAATTTGATACAAAGGTAAGAGTGATGGCATAATTTTGGTGTGACTAAATGAGCTAAAAATGTAGGGGGGGGTTGTTGAAATATTGGGGGTTCAAGAGGGGTATAAAAATAAATATTAGATAAATATTATGAGACTATAAGGTCAAATGGGACGTCACATGAAAGGTCTTCATTAGTACATTTCAAGCCCGTTTTTATATTTAGTAAAGTCTCTGTAGTTTTTGAGTTACTAGCCATAATAAAAACTGATCTTTGACAAAATTCACAGGGTACACCAGTGATGCGGTCACACACAGCTGTAATTTGGTACGCGTGTAGCTTTAGTGACACAAATAAAGGCAAAAGTCTGAAATCCACTAATAACTGTAATGAAAATAACTGCAATTTCTACCCCAAAAAAGTAAAACCAATTAACATGAACTCTCGTTACCCGTAATTTGGAAGAAACTGTAGGTCAGGTTATATGGTTTTCTTTTCGTGGCAATAGTCAAAGATTAGAAATAATATTTATTTGTTTTTATGGGAGGCTCGCGAGATCTCAGTTCGGGGCGAACCACTAGTTAGGTTAAGTTAATTTAACTATGTTAAATAAAATAAAGTCGTAGAGCGCCCGTCATAGAAAAGGTTTTACAACGCTAGATAGAGAGTGTGCGTAGAACCCTGTAGACACTGCGTAGCACATAGGTTTTCTACGAAATTACCTAATGTCTAATACAAAACCGCCTCCATCCTGGAATTCCCTGTATCGTGTGTTTCAAAAACCTCTAATTCTTATTATGACTACTGTTAATGGTGTAGGACCTACACCAATAATTGCTAAATCTTTGTGTCTCATAACTGTACAACTGTTTGACCATTTTTCATGGTAACATTAATTTTCATTACAAGATTTTTGAATTCTTAAATTGCGCAAAAACTAGTTCATACTTAGTGCACTGGCAACTAGTTAAAAGTCATGCCTGTTATTATCAAAATGTGCAAATTTGTTCACCCCTTTACAGTTTGTCTTACATTCGCGTTTTTCTTTTTTCATATAATTTTATTTCGGGATTGTAGTAAGATTAATTTGTAATGTAGAACACAAAGTTCCATATGGAATTTGGGTCGTGGCGTGGCAAGAGAGCGTGATATCTATATATTTTTTTTACCGCTAACTGATACTTTTTGCCTATACGTGTTATATTTCTTGATCGAGTGAAGCGAGACCTCTAAATCAACTTGGGCGAATCAGCGTTGTATGTATGTATGTTTGTTTATCCGAGGATAACGATCCGATCATCGTGAAATTTGATACATAGGAAGGTAGTGATGGCACAACTTTGGTGTGAATAAATGAGCTAAAAATGTTGTTGCGATATTGGAGTTTAAGAAAGGTAAAAAAAAAAGAAAATGAGACTATTAGGTCAACTGTGACGTCAAATGAAAGGTCTTCATTAGTACATTTAGATTCCGTTTTTATTTTTAGTAAAATCCTTATAGTTTTTGAGTATTTAAGAGTAGAACCATAATAAAAACTGAACTTTGACAAATTCAACGGGTACACCAGTGACCCCATAGTGCTGTAATTTGGTATGCGTGTAGCTTAAGTGACACAAATATAGGCAAAAGTCGGAAATCCAGAATAACTGCAATTAGTACCCTAAAAAAATGTAACCATAGCACATGAACTCCCGTTACCTGTAATTTGAATGAAACTGTATATCAAATTATTGGTTATTTATTTCGTGGCACTATTTTGATAGTCAAAGATTACATATAATATTTTTTTGTTTTAATCGGTGACTCGCCAGATCTCAGTTCGGGGCGAACCACTACTTAATACAAGTTAATAATGATTTATTTTATTGTATTTTTAGAATGGTCTTTCTATAACTCTTAACTATATAAATTTGTCACACAACTCAAAGACATCCTCCATTTTAACGGGGATTCAGACGCTCATAGTAGCGTCGTGGGCTACCAAGACCGTTTATAGTATATGTAACAGGTATTTTGTGTATATTAAGTGTTTTTTTGTTTTAATTATTGTTTATTATTTTTTCTGATTTTCATTTATGTGTCTGTTCATTGTAATTAGTAGTAGTTATGTCTTCGATTATGCTTTTCTTTTCGTTTCCTTGCGAGTATATTTCTGTTTTTTTGTGCGCACATAAGTTACGTTTCAAGCCAGATTTAATTGTTATTCTAGTTAAGATTTATTTTTATTGCTTGTAATGTGTAATGTGTGCCTTATTAAATAAAATAAATAAAGTAAATATCTTCATTTTGATAGCTCACTCGACGGTAGGTTCTGATAAATTTTTGTTTCATAGGAAATATAAGCCGTAGCCAATTTCTTGAATTTTTTTATAGGTTGTTTATAGCTGTCAAGCCGTTTATAATAATAATAATAAAATAATAAAAACTTATATTTCAGACCAGACAGATCCATAATTTTTGTTAGTAACACAGAAAAATCTTACTTAAATAATATTGTTAGTAGGTACACAAAAAGACAAGATAATAAATAAATGCGGTATAATTGGAACATGAGCGCATCTACTGAGACACCAGGTATGTGATTGGCTTAAGCAAAGTCATCCAGCGCCTCATGATATATGAGCTCATGTTCCCGGCAACAAGGGTCAGGAAGCTGCTGGTGCCTCCATGCATGCGGCTAACCGTGTTTAGCCTACACGATGCGCTAAATGAACATGCATAAATACATACAACCCTCCTTCAACGCACCTGCGTAAAAAAAACTTATTTAAAATAACTTAAATCGAAAAAATTGAAATAGAATGTGTAAAGGACGATCAAAGACGGGGAAGGATCGAATCTAGATTTGAAATGTATTAGGTAGTTTATAAGATCGAATCAGATTCAAATGTTAACAGGTAGCTAAGATTGTAACAGTTTAAACTTGTAAAGGTCAAAAGAGTGAGATAGCTACATGTAAGTCCCCGTCTAACTTTGCTGGAAACTTCGATGTATTAGGAATTATATAAAACGATTTGTGAATGCGTGAATTACGATCCCCGCACCATGGCTAGGGCGAGGAGTAGATTTGTATAAAGATAGACCGTTTTCAAACAGAAATTTGTGATCATTCAAGAACGCGATTTATACCTTGTAAACTAGCAACTAAGAAGAAAAATAAATACAGTCCACTTTTGCACCGAGTCTATCAATGAAGCCTGGGTAGGACCTCTACAAGTTTTGGTCCTCCGACCCGGATAAGCCGTTCCTGAGACGACCGGACCAGTTGTTCCTGCGGAGCCGACAAGACCCGCTCCACTGGGTTTCAAGAAACAGTTACATCGTATAACCACTGAAGAAACGGCGCGGGCTTGAAGATCACCCAACGGTGCGACGAGCATCGTTGTCAAGACCGGCGCAAGGGCACGGGGTGCCTGAAGATCACCCAACGGTGCGACGTGCGACGTTGTCAAGACCGGCGCAAGGGCACGGGGTGCCTGAAGATAAGCCCGCGTCCGTTGAAGACAACCGAACGAGGACGTCACCCGAAGAGTGAAGACCCCCCACCCCCTCACGTGGCTGGTCCACGGCCCGTTTATTCCGGCCACCTAACGGTGCCAAACGGTCGGAATAGCGGGTAAACGCCTTAGGGCGGTTTTAGTGTTAGTGTTAGGGACCGCTAGGTAGGTAGGGGCATCAAGTGCTGAAGAAGATGACCACCAGGAGCCCACCAGTGACGAGGGGGAAGAAGACTGCACTTCGCGTCGACGAAGACTACCCCGCGTCCCCGTCCGAACCCGCGCTTCCGAATGCTCCCGTTGAGCCGCGACCCGCCGAAGCGGGACCCTCCTCCGCTCGCGTAGCGTCAGAGACGACCGCGCCCGCGCCCGCGACCGAGGTAGCATCGCGAGTGACCGCACACGCCGAGCCCGAACGCCGGCGTGCCCCGTCCGTCCGCTCGCAACGCTCCAGCGCCAGCGCGATAGCAAGGATACGGCAAATTGAATTTGAAGCTGAAGAACGACTTGCCGAGATTAAGAGGCAAGAGCTCCATATTCAAGCGGAACTTATAAGGAAGAGGTTGATTGCCGAAGTCGCTACAATACGGGAAGAAGATGAACAAGAAAGCATCCAGGGCACGGGTGCACGGAACGGGGCCCTAGACACAGAACACAGAATAGAGGACTGGCTCCAACGCCATCATAAACGGGGGGAGCCAGAACAACTGCGAGACAGATCACTCACGCCGGACCGAACGCGAGACAGAGGGATTGATCGGTTAACGGAAGCCATAGAGAAGATGGCTCAACGTAGACCACCTCCGAGACAGACGTACGACCTACCTGTATTCGGAGGTGCTGCGGGGGATTGGCTACCGTTCAAGGCAGCCATGAAGGAATCGACGACTATCCACAAGATCTCATCGGCTGAGAATCTAGCGAGGCTTAGAACATGCCTGAAAGGCGAAGCCCGTCAAGCAGTGTCGGCTTTGTTATACACTGCAACCGAACCGGCAGTTATAATGAAGACTTTGGAGCAGTGTTACGGTCGCCCAGAGATGATTATAGACAACGCGTTAGAAGAGATTAAGAACTACCGCGACTGGGCGCGACCGCAGGTGAATTAAACGCTTTCGCCATCAAACTACAGAACGTAGTAACCGCCATCTCTTGTATGGACCAACGCGGCTACCTGCAGAACCCGATGTTTGCGCGACAGGTAGCCGAGAAGTTGACACCGCACATCCGATCAAAATGGTGCGACTATGCGGAGGAATTTGGCAGCCGAAATGAACCAGAAATATTGACGCTGTCCCAGTTCCTGATGAGAGAGGCAGATCGCGCAATGCGATACGCGTATACAGCTACGCCTTCGCAGAGCACCTCAAAGGCCCGACCTACAGAGCAGCGACCCAGGGTGAACGAACGAAATCGTGGGTCGGTGTACGCTACACAGAACGCGGCATTGGAGGAGGAAGCCTCAACGAGACGGAACGCAGCAACGGACAAGAACGAGTGCCGTTGCTGCGGGGGCGACCATAGAACCGTCGAGTGTAGAAAGCTCACGGCGATGCCAGTAGACAAGAGATGGGAATGGGCCAAAGAGACAGGCATATGTTTTCGCTGTATGAGCAGCAAACATAGACGCTTTATGTGCAAGAGCAAGCGATGCGGAGTGGGTGAATGCACACGTCCGCATCACGCACTGTTACATGCGCCGAAAATAAGGAACGAGGGTGCCAGTGAGCAGGGCCAGACCGAAGAATCAGCCATCACTGCATCTGCGCATGTAACAGCAAGGAATGAAGTCCTACTGAAGGTGTGTCCAGTCGTGATTAAGGGCAGTAACGGCATGGAAATAAATACGTATGCGTTACTGGACGAAGGATCAACGATAACTCTGATCGATGAAGAGATCGCCGCGATGATCGGAACGGAAGGCCCGACAAAAGCCTTGAACATCGTGGGGGCTACGACTAGTCAGAGGGAACCCGAGAGCCGGGTAGTGGATATCGTGATCCGAGGACACAAGTCGGACGCACATCGGATCACAGCGCGCACTGTGAAGAACCTGACCTTAGGAAATCAACTCGTCAGTACCGATGTGTTAAAATACGCGCATTTGAAGAAACTCCGTCCAGAAGCCGTGTGCTATGCGTCAGCGAAGCCACGCATACTCATCGGGGCCGACAACTGGCATCTTATTGTGACGAGGAAGCTTCTGACAGGGAAGAGAAACCAGCCAGCTGCATCACTAACGCAGCTGGGATGGGTTATCCATGGATCAATCCCCAGGAGCACAATAGGACAGCAGGAGACGGTACTACACGTCCATACGTGCCAAGGTGTCCAGAACGGACATACTTTGAACGACCAAGACGAGGAATTAAGCAAGCTCGTGAAAGCACACTTTGAGATAGATGCTTTGGGCGTTTCAATTAAAAGAAAGCCAAACGCAAAGGATGAGCGGGCTCAAAGCATTTTCGACAGAACAGCGAGACGAGTGAACGGTCGTTTTGAACTGGGACTACCTTGGGCCAGCGATGAGGTGAAGATGCCGCCCAGCTACGACATGGCCATACGACGCTTACATGGGATCGAACGTAAGATGGACAGATCGCCGGAGTTTAGAAGTGCATACACCGCGCAAGTGGAGAAGCTGCTAGAAAAGGGATATGCAGAAAAAAGCGAGGAGGAACAGAGTCAGAACGAACGTCTCTGGTTTCTCCCTCACTTCGCGGTGACAAACCCCAACAAGCCGGGGAAGTTTAGAATGGTTTTCGATGCAGCCGCGCGCGCTAATGGAACATGTCTCAATGACGCGCTGCTGGACGGACCAGATCTACTACAGACATTACATGGCGTCTTGTTTCGCTTCAGAACGAAGCCGATCGCGGTCACTGCGGACATTCGGGACATGTTCCTGAGGGTGACCATAAGACAAGAGGACCGTACAGCCCAACACTTTCTATGGCGCGGCGGCAACCGAACAGATCCACCGCAGAAGTACATGATGAAGTCCATGATATTCGGAGCGAGAAGTTCTCCATTTCTGGCTCATAGCGTCAGGAACAGGAACGCGAAAGATCACGAGCGGACACACCCGCTAGCGTTTGACGCTATAACTCGGAACCACTACATGGACGACTGGGTGGACAGCTTTGAAACGGAAGAGATAGCCGCCAGAGCTATAGCACAAGTGCAAGAGGTGCATCAACAAGCGGGTTTTTAACTTGCAAGCTGGAGCGCAAACCGTGAAGGCTTACTGGATAGTATTACCCCGGAGAACCGAGCGCATGCACAAAAAGAGCTAGCGGCCAATGTATGTACATGTATATGGAAATCATAAGACTGAGCGGTAGGATCAACGCCGCTACAGTACCAGATCACCTGAAGGATCCACCCATTCTGGACGGAGCGCACCGCTTATCACATCTACTGATCAGGCGGGAACATGAGAAGAATAAGCACGCGGGCAGAGAACAGATCGTGAACAATCTGCGCCAGCGATTTTGGATACTGCGGTTGCGTCCGGCGGTCAGAACGGTTCTGAACGATTGTACGCTGTGTAAGATAAGGAGAGCGAACCCAAAGAAGCCAGTAAAGGGTGACTTGCCGAAGATTCGCCTAGAGATGAACACGAGGCCGTTCACTAACTGCGGCATCGATTGTTTCGGCCCTATGTGGGTAGCGATGGGGCGGCGCCGTGAGAAGCGATGGGGTATGCTCTTTACGTGTTTAGTAACGAGAGCTATACACGTGGAGCTTATAGCGAGTCTTAGCACCGACTCGGCTATTATGGCTATCAGGCGAATGGCTGCCCGACGGGGGACTCCTCGTACAATCGTGTCAGACAATGGAACGAACTTCCACGGATCGGAAGTGGAACTAAGAAAGGCGTACGAAGAATGGCTCCCAGGCCTAAAAGAGTACGCACTCAAACAGCGGATCGAGTGGCGGTACATCGACCCTGGTGCACCAAACCAGGGGGGAGCCTGGGAGCGAATGATAAAAACGGTGAAGAGAGCCCTAGCCATCACTTTAAATGAACGTGCCCCGCGAGAGGAGGTGTTGAATACGCTAATGACAGAAATCGAGCACACCGTGAACTCGCGGCCTTTAACGCATGTACCCGTGGACCCAGAGGAAAAGGAAGCTTTAACGCCGAACCACTTTTTATTGGGGACGGCAGTAGGTTTGCCATATGTGGGAGACTGCGACGTAGCCGACAGAAGGACGTGGCGCGCCGCACAAGCTCTGGCAAACTCCTTTTGGAAGCGCTGGATCGACGAGTACTTGCCTACGTTGGCGCCGCGAGGCGACGTCAGAAGACAGCAAGAGAACATCAAAGAAGGGGACGTCGTCATAATCGCGGACGGTTTGCTACCTCGGAACGTATGGCCGCGGGGCCAGATCGAGCGCGTGATTACGGGTCCGGACGGAGTAGTTCGGAGCGCTGAGGTGCGGACGCGGGGAGGCGTTTTCCGGAGGCCAGTGAGAAGGTTGATCGTCCTCCCGATTGAATAAGAAGGCTGCGAGGATCTGCGCCGGGGGGAGACTGTAAAGGACGATCAAAGACGGGGAAGGATCGAATCTAGATTTGAAATGTATTAGGTAGTTTATAAGATCGAATCAGATTCAAATGTTAACAGGTAGCTAAGATTGTAACAGTTTAAACTTGTAAAGGTCAAAAGAGTGAGATAGCTACATGTAAGTCCCCGTCTAACTTTGCTGGAAACTTCGATGTATTAGGAATTATATAAAACGATTTGTGAATGCGTGAATTACGATCCCCGCACCATGGCTAGGGCGAGGAGTAGATTTGTATAAAGATAGACCGTTTTCAAACAGAAATTTGTGATCATTCAAGAACGCGATTTATACCTTGTAAACTAGCAACTAAGAAGAAAAATAAATACAGTCCACTTTTGCACCGAGTCTATCAATGAAGCCTGGGTAGGACCTCTACAGAATGCCTAAACTGTGCTTCTAAATAGGGCAATCGTAAATGGCATCAATCAGAATACATAAAGTTTACTTTGTGGTACAGCATGCCAGCAGTAGCATAACTCGAATTATATGACTTGGGTTCCCCTACTCGGGTCACACAAGCCAGTCGTGTTTGAATTTTGCTCCGTAATTTTTATTTTTTTACTCGGTATAAAGTGAATATCTTTCGAAACAACAGTGCTCACTATCTTCAGAACGACGCTCTACATGGCTAGCGGACAACAGTTTTGTTGATTTAGTTGTTATTTAAACGCACAACTTGGAAACATTTATTTGACGATCTGTGAGTAAACTCAATTATTACCCACATTTGAAAAAAGTTTACTTTGTCTTTCTGCAAGAGCAATCAATATTCCAGTCACGGTTCTTCATAGGAACAGGCGCCTACTGCTTTTTTAATAGCAAACTGCATCTGCGTGCGTCCCTGTTTCGATCAGAACGCCCCATTCGTAGTCTCACAATATGCCTCTGAAGCGAACCCCTCCATCGACACCAGACCCTTCCTGCTCTTCAAAGGGTACTGTGAAAACGTCCTCTACCACGGAGTCTCCACTATACTCTGTGTTTACTCAAAGATCGAAAGAACTTGAAATCTTGTCGGACTCAGCATCAAAACGCGTTAAAAGAAAATTTGAAGGAATGGATACAAATGAAAAAAACACGATCATCGCCGAAATGCGCACACTCTTCAGTAACTTCACGGATGAGCAAGATAAGAAACTTGCTACTCTACAGACGTCTATTGAAAAATCCGTTCAAGACACTATCTCTGCGCTGAGCACGGATCTTGCGGAACTTGCAAAGTCTTTTGATTTCCTCTATGCGAAACACGAAGAAACGGTAAAAAATATAAGGAGACTTGAAACTGAGCGTGAAGATGACAAGGAATATATTCTTTCCTTGGAGCGATCAGTTGAATACCTTGAGCGCAAAGCGCGTAGCTCTTGCCTGGAAATACGAAATATGCCGAAAAGTGACGAGTCCAGCAACCTCATTGAGTCTAAGGCTCAGCTCCGGGATATAATTGTTAACCTGGGAAAAACTCTCAACACTGAAATCGATATAGCTGAGATAAAAGATGTCTTCAGGCTACAGTCCAAAAAGGACCTAGTGAAGCCTATCACTGTTGAATTCACCTCAGTCCTGAAAAAAGAGGCCGTTTTGAGCTCTATTAAAAAATTCAATAAGGACAGAAGAGGCAGTGACAAATTAAATACAAGTCATCTGCACCTAAAAGGGCCCGCCAAGCCGATATTCGTTTCGGAATCCCTCACATTTAGATCGAAGCAACTTTTTCGATTAGCACGTGAATTCAAAGCGTCACATGAATACCAGCACTGCTGGTCTGCGAACGGCGTTATCTACCTACGAAGGAAAGATGGCCTGCCACACATACGTATCAACAACGAATCGGACATCAAAAAACTTGAAAATCCTAAGTGACTGACAGTGGCTGCGTCGCTCTGCTATCATGTAAACTGGCTATTTTTATGTGCATGTCTAGGATATTATGTAATTTTATCTTCCAGTCTTAGTAATTTTAGGTATTTTATGGAACAACTTGTTGCACCACACACCACACCTTCCCACAATAGCCCACACAATAATCGTAATGGTAGTTGTATTTTATGGTACAAGGTAGATCGAGGTTTTTTGTGTTTACACATTTTAGACTTGCCTGACTACGTAGAGCGCTTTGCAGGTATCCTCGAAATATGCATTCCTAGTAGTAAATCATGCAGTGTAGCTTATCTTTTGGGTACTACATACACTTACAGTCTATGTAGTGAACTTTCAACTTTTGGTCCTGCTTGTAAATTCCGTTCATATAATGATTAACACAATTTCAGACATAGAGCGACAAATAGATGATTTAAGCGTGTCCACTTCATTTAAATGTATACCAGAAGACTGCAAAATTTTACTGACAGAACCCAAATCAAATAGCTTAAATATCCTAGTGCAAAACATCCGTAGCATTGCCCATAACATTGATGGTTTCTATACTTTGCTCAGTAGAATCATGGTAGAGCAGGATATTATTGTCCTTACAGAGTCATGGCTATCACGTGGTCAGGTGATTCCTAGAATTAATAGCTTTAGCTCTACTGTCTCTACCAAACTTTTTAACCAAAATGATGGATTGGTAATTTTCACAAAGACAGACCTTGACTGCAATATTCAGGAACCTGACTTCTCCGATGCAAACTGTATAATTATCACACTCAAGAAGGACATAGCAGTAATAGCCATTTACAGACCTCCTTCTTTTGACAAAATTGATAATTTCTTGCAATCATTAGATGTGGCCCTCAAATCTCTATCAGCTTTCAAGACTATAGCAATCGTGGGTGATATAAATATAGATATAAAACCTGACTCTAAAGACCGACATGCTCCTGACTACTTGAATCTCACAGCATCGTATGGACTCTTACCAGCACATAATCTAACAACTCGCTACTCCACTTGCCTCGATCATGCGATGCTTCTGTCTAGATTTTCAGCTAAGACCCTTGTGATCGAGAATAGTCTCACTGACCACTATACTCTTTTACTTTCACTTAATATAAAGAAAACTACGCTACGGTGCCCAAGCATTGGTCCGACTAAAATCGATTACCGTAACATTCATAATGAATTGAATATAGTTGATTTCCACTATATTTTAAACTGTACTGACTGCGATATGGCAGCGGAGATGTTGACAAGTAGAGTCTCTGGTATCATAAAATCTAACACTTCACTAGCAAAGTTACCTAAACGCAAAACTCCAATTAAACCCTGGATAACTCCGGGATTAATCCGCTGCATGAAAAATAGAGATAACTTGCACAAAAAATTGAGAAAATCACCTGATAATAAAACCATAAAGTTAACTTACACTAGATATCGTAACTTTTTAACTCGCTTATTACGGAAAGTAAAACTTCACTTTGAACGCTCGCAAATTCAGCAAGCTGATACTATCAAAAAGATGTGGCAAGTAATAAACAACATGACTAACTTAAAACCTCAGAAATCACGCTCCTCGGAACTTCTATCAGGTGAATTCAGTCCTCAGGATGCCGTAAATAATGCTAATTCCTATTTTGTTAGTGTTGGTGAAAATATAGCGAGTAGTATGAAATATGTTCTGCCAATACCCCAGTCTGATTTACAGCCGGACCACTCAATTCCAAATATACCTCCCTCCGGCTCGTTCTCGTTGCTAGAAACAGATCTCTCTGAAGTCATCATGATCATAAATTCCCTCAAGAATACTGTATCTGCTGGTTTCGATGGCATTTCGACACGTATACTCAAAGAGAATAAATTTATTCTGGCAGGACTGCTAACACATATATGCAACCTTGCCATTAACCAAGGACGTTTCCCTAAAGTGTTTAAAAAAGCAATTATAATCCCTGTTTACAAGAATGGATCAAAGGACGATATTAGTAACTATCGGCCTATTTCCATTCTTCCCACTTTCTCAAAAATACTGGAACGAATTCTTAATAAGAGATTAGTGTGCTACCTTGAGAAGCACGAGTTGATCTCTGCCAACCAGTATGGATTCCGTCAAAATAAATCTACGTCTGATGCAGTTTGTGACCTGACAGACTATATTGCTAGAAGCTTGGACTCTGGTGGCAAGTGCTTGGCGATCTTTCTTGATTTAGCCAAAGCATTTGACACTGTGTCAACTCCACATCTATTGCAAAGACTAGAGTTCATGGGAGTACGTGGACTACCTTTACAACTCTTCAGAGACTATCTCGCGGATAGAACACAGAGTGTAAAAATTAATGACTATATTAGTGCAGCTGTCTCAGTGTACCACGGAGTTCCACAGGGTAGTATTCTTGGTCCAACTCTCTTCCTTGCGTATATAAATGAACTTTGCAATCTGAAAATACCTAATGGGAATATTTTCACCTACGCTGATGACACGGCTCTGGTTTTTGGGGGTGATAGTTGGAAATCCGTCTTTGATAATGCTCAGGCTGGTATAAACGATACAATAAGCTGGCTAACAAAGAGTCTCCTTAAGTTAAACGCCTCCAAAACAAAGCTCATGACATTTTCTATTCGCAAAAATACCCAACCATCTAATAACTTCACTATTGTTGCACACACGAACACAACTGACCCCAAAGCATGTGCTCACAATTCATGTAATTGTGGTACATTAGAGAGAACTGCTTGTCTGCGCTATCTAGGCGTGACCCTAGACTCAAACTTATCCTTTGAACAACACATTTCATCACTAAGTAATAGAGTGCGAAAGTTGATTGCTGTATTCAAAAATATTCGTCACGTCACTGACAAAGGCACAATTCGAACCATCTATTTTTCTCTTTGCCAGAGTCTTATAATGTACTGTGTTGAAGCTTGGGGTGGCGCGGCTAAAACTACTTTGCTTTCACTTGAGCGGGCACAGCGTGCCGTGCTCAAAGTTAGTAACTTCTTACCATATAAATTCCCAACCTCGGCACTTTTTAAGGAAGCTAATGTGCTGTCCGTACGTCAACTATTCATACTCAGACTATTGATAAAACAGCACAAGATCCGCCCACTGCAACAGGATAAGAGGCGCACTGACAAAGTATTTGATAGCATCAGATTTAATACGAATTTCACTAATCGTTTTCCCTGTTTTTTAGGTGGGTATCTCTATAACAAGCTTTCTGTTGAGGATTGTCTATGTCATCTCAAGCCTTATGAATTTAAAAAGTGCCTAACACAAATTCTTTTAAGTTACTCGTACGATGAAACTGAGCACCTACTTAATGTTTTGAAGTAATCGTGTAATAAACCTAATAATTACCTACAATTATTGTAACAACTTACCCTCCCTCATGGATCATACAAACTCATACTTAGGCACCCACATAACACAACACTCAACAATCACACACACACACACACCCTCGCTCACACAAACATACCCACACACACTCATATCCACACTCGCACACACTCGGACCGTAACACCGACCTAAATCATGTTCCTATTATTGTAAAAATTTCAAACACTATACAGCACAATTGTATTTTAATTTATATTAATGTACTTCTAATTGCATATATACATATACACAATAATGATTGGTCTTATTTATATAAAATTAATGTATTGTTATTTTTTATTCCACTTGATATTAAGCAGGGGGAGCACAGCTGCCTATCATACAGGCTTTTCAGTCTAGTTTAGGCAACTGAGGCTCATACATAATTATTGTCACATAATAATCATCTTAATTTTTGTTACATGTACCTATCTAATAATTATGTATTGTATTTTTGTACTTGTACATTGTGTCAAAATAAAATTTTATTATTATTATTATTATAAAGAAGATTATAAAAAGAAGATATATTACTTCAAATAAAAAGAACAACTTGTGTTCATTGATATATAAAAATCGGTAATTTTCACGTAACGTTTTTAGTTTTCCATCACTAAACGATAACAGCTACTTATCTTCTCGTCAGTCAGGACAATTCTAACTCCTTTATGCCACCAGCCAAATAAATATACAGCCTTTTTAATCCCAGCTCAGAAGCTGTTATGCTGCCATATTATAAGTATTAATAATAATAGGTGTGTTAGTCACAAGGTATATATTTATATAAGAAATATAGTTTTTTTATTTATCAGTGCTAAGTTCAAATTTTCCACGATTTCTTGATGTTATGTATATATATTATATGATAGAGTTAAGTTTTAACATGTTGTACTTTTCTATTTTTGCCTGAAATAAGGATTGACTATTAATAATTTCTGGTTAAGTAACTCAAAACAAAATGCTGATGCGTTAGCAATGCGATAGGAAGCCTTTAAAGGCACTCCGATTTCTCACGCCTTGCGCCATGTGCTATTAAACATGTATTGGAAGGTATATTGTTACATATTCCTTGAAACTTGAAGCTGAGATTGTTCAAAAGTACGTAGTTTTTAAGTCAAAACGCACAAGCGATAATCGAATAGCAATTGGAATTTTGTAACTCAACTGTACTGAAAAACGAAACATATTCGATTTCTTATAAATCTTGAAAATTATTTTTGCTAAGTTTCAAGTTTACCAAGTAACCAAGTTAAGTTAAGTTACCAAGGACTACGGTTTTTAAAGTAAACTTAAACACCCCTTTTCACTTAGGTGATGAATTTCAAAATACCCTTCATTTTACACACACGTCGTCTACACTCTACTAAGATCTCCCTTTAGGTTTCACCATTTCACTCATTGACTACGGCAGCGCCGGCATGTTAAAAAGTATTCACCACTCTTCATTCCGATATTTGAATGCGAGATTTATCCTGTGAACATACTCGCAGATGTCACTCTTCGTTTTCTGTTAGTGTGCGTTTTTAATCAGTGGCCGCTTTGTTCCTTTGCAGTTCGACCTACATTACTCAAACGAGCCGCGGTAACTAGTTACTATAGTAGTTTCATACTCCATATGAGAACTGTTCCTATACCAAATAGCAATAATCCTCTCCATCCAAAGGTTGTCTGAAAGAGATCGCTTTGTTAAGCGATAAGACCGCCTATTATGCTTACATTTATTTGTTTTAGTTTTTATTTTATTGATCGAGCGAAGCGAGATCACCAAATCAACTTGGGCAAATCGGCATTGTATACATATATGTATGTATGTATGTTTGTCCGAGGATAACTTTCAAAGCGTGATCTGATCATCGTGAAATTTTATACATAGGTAAGAGTGATGGCACAATTTTGATGTGACTAAATCAGCTAAAAATGTGGGGGGGTTGTTGAGATATTGGAATTCAAGAGTGGTAAAAAAAATGAGACTATTAGTTCAAATGAGACGTCAAATGAAAGGTCTTCATTAGTATATTTCGACCCATTTTTTTATTTTTAGTAAAGACATTGTAGTTTTTGAGTTATTAGCCATAATAAAAACTAAAGTTTGACCAAATTCACAGGGTACACCAGTGATCTCACAGTGCTGTAATTTGGTATACGTGTAGCTTAAGTATCACAAATATAGGCAAAAGTCTGAAATACAGAAAAACTGCAATTTGTACCCAAAAAAAGAGTAACCAATTATCCTGAACTCCCGTTACCTGTAATTTGATTGAAACTGTAGGTCAAGTATGTTGGTTATATATTTCGCGGCACTATTTTACTAGTCAAAGATTAAGGCCGGCTTGCACAACAATCCCTAAACGTATTTAGCGACTAAACATGTTTAATTTTACGTGTTTGTATGATTTAACAATTCTTTAAATCATATTTAGCCACTAAATACGTTTAGGCATCGTTGCGCGAGTAGCTCTTAGAATATTTGTTTTGTGTTTTGGTGTTCGGTGTTTTGTTCGAGATCTCAGTTCGGGGTGAACCACTAGTATATGTTGTGTTTAGCTTGTAAGGTATAATAAAAAATTGTCATTCATTCATTCATTCAAATGTCTTCTTACTAAAAGGAATAACGTTTTCCTAATCCTACATACTAATTTATAAATTCAAAAATAACTCTGTCTCTCTGTGTCTGTTTGTAACGTTTTCACGACCAAACGGCAGGGCCGATTTCGATGAAATTTTGTATACAATTAGATTATAACCGGGTTATAACCGATAGATTATAACCGGAACCATAGACTAATTTTTACCTAACTGCAGATGTGGGTAATGTTTTTATTGAAAAACCACGCGTGCAAAGCTGCGGGCGGCTAGTTAACTATAATTTCATCTCTTAGGTTTAACTGTGTTTATTTATACGTTAATTAACTAAGCAAGCAAAAGCTATGCGTAGTTTTTCGAAATCAATGTTTTTGTGCCCTTTAACAAAAACATGGATTTCGAAAAAGTACTATGCGCAAATGTGTCATTGTTTCTGTATAATAAAGTTCGTGTTTGGAGATAATAAGCATGCCGTTTGATGCTTCGCAGGCTCAACACACTGGCGATCTGCCAGCGTGTTTGGGCGAGGCGATCAATGCATACGCTTCGAACACGCGGCGCGACGTTTTACTACAATACGTAATCTGAAGTAGCGGTGTGTAGCTCTTTACGGACATGGTTCCAGAACCACTCCCAGGAGTAGTTTCTCAAACTGATACAAAAGATCTTACCAGTAATATAAATGTCCCATTTGGGACTGGATCTCGGCAGGCTCTCCAACTCAACCATCTGAACACCGCGGCGCCGTGGATACATAACACAAGATGAGAGAGATAATATGTTTGTAGGTAAGTCAATCGAAAGCAATAAAATCTAAAGGTTATAATCGGATGACTTCGGCTCGTTCCCGCTCTTGGCATCACCAGGCTAGTGAACAAGACAGCCAGTAGGAGTTGGGTAAGAGTAGAGATGCAAATGGATCTGATTCATACTATCATAATGTGTCAGAACTAGTTGATACATACTAACCAGATCGTTCTGTGCTGCAATTACATCACATGTACTTCAGAGCCGGTGGTCCAAATGATATAAATGAAACGTTTCAGTGATTTAGATCTGAAGTCGGATACATATGATCCATTCTCAACCAAGAGTCATTTTAACCGCCTCTGTATTTAAGTATTTAAAAAAATGTATATGTATAAGCATTCTATCGGGTATCTGGTTCCCATAGTAAAAGCTTGTGAAAAGTCAGCATTTTTTTATTTATATTATACCATTTCTAAGTACGTAAATGCTTAAACTCGATATTATAGATATAAGGTTGTATTGGTAAAGTGAGTATTACTCAATTCCTAGTATTTTATGAGCAAAATTGTTTTTTTTTATCCTTACCTGTTAAAAATAAACATATTGAACATGTCTTTAAAATTGAGGGTTTCGGAAATAAAGCTGCACCATTTTTTGTGAAGGCAGATGTTTCCGTTTTCGAAAGTAGAAATGAGATTAGGCAACGTGCCAGCGGCGCACGCGCCTCCCAATACCTGCCTTCGGATTCGACAGCTGCAAGACACGTAGCACTTTACAATTTTGGTTAATTTTCAAGATTACTAGGTAAATCGTTTTCTGAATTTCTGATAAAAACATGAAACTTTTTAACAAATGTATAAAATATTTTTCGAAATCCGTTGATACATGACGAAGTTTAAAAAAAACTAACAACCGAATTGAGAATCTCCTCCTTTTTTTGAAACCTGTTAATAAATGTGTGTGAACGGCCACCGTCGGTCTAACAGCGGAAACGGTAGATGGTTTTCTAAACGGGGGCAACCTACCTTTAATAACAGAAAGAATATACACTTATTTACATGACTAAAATACAGAAAAAAACAGTTAAATCATCTGAAGACCGTTTCAAACGATCTATAGATATTTTACTTAGAAAACTTTCGGGATTAAAAAAAACAAATGAAAAATATTTTATTTCGCAACAAAAAGCACAGCTTATGACGAATCTAAGTAATATAAGTGAACTTAATGTTGAGAGGGCATAATAACTACATGGTTTAGTCGATGGTCTTCACACTAGGCAAAGCCTGTATCGTGAAGACCTTGAAATTCCTCTATTAATTGATTATGCAGTTGTTTACGGCTTTGACTACACGTATTTCTTTTTGAAATAGGTACCTACATATAAAAACAGTTCAAAATAAAAAATAAAAACTTGTATACTAATAATAATCTAAATTTATGATTCATAAATAAATATACAACGTATAATTAAAATATAATAAATACAGGGTGTTTGGTAATATACGGACGATATTCAAGTGACGGTTTCTCAAACCATAAAAAACTTCTCGAAAAAAAAACCTCACCAGCATCAAATGTTGTAACATATCAAGAGATAGTCTATTCCGAAGCTTATTTTTGATAATGGAATAAATGGAGAAAGCTCTTTCCACTGTTGCATTCGACAGCGGCATTGACAAAACAGCCAAGGCAAATTTAGAGATGGCAGCGAACCTTTTATTTCCTCCTGCATCTAAGTCGTCATTAACTTCGGCCCAAAATGATACGCTGGATGACGTATTTCTCCATTCTTTGTGGTGCAAATTTTGCCATTCGGATTCTGCTTCAGTCTTATTACCGTACACCTCCTCTCTTTGGAAAATTTGCAAAAAAGGTGTCAGAGCAGGGTTCACTTGCGAGGTGGCAATTTGTGGGGTCAGCAATGATACCGGCTTCAGTATATGAATGTGCTCAGGAGTTCTACTTTGCACCTCTGAGCACAAAGTGACCATAAAGTTTTTGCAGCGGCCACGAAGTTCGTTTGCTTCATTTTCATTTATTCCACGCAATAGGACCTCAGTGTCATGCCCAAGGTTAATAGCACTTGTATGCATTAAATATTGTTTGAAATCAAATGTTATTAAATCTTTGTCACTCACTTTCTCAAGTTGTGCGGGTACAACTAGTTTTTGTAGCAACTCCCTCAATAACAAATAAACATCCTCTAGTAATTTCACAGATTCTATATTTTCACTCTGAAATAACATGTTGAGATTGGTAATGGGTTTCAGTCGTTCTTTCAGAAAATTAAGATAGCATTTGAATACAGGACATTTCATTATATCATGTATTTTTTCGGCCATGTAACATTTATCTTCTCTCTTTGAGAGTAAGAACAAAAGTTTCAATTCTTCCCATTGATCAAGGATTGTAGTAATGGTGTGATATCGCGCTAACCAACGAGTTCCGCAGAAACCTGCAATTTTTTTTTGATTCCTACTATGATTCATTGCTTCGTATAGATCCCTATATGCATCCAGACGTTTGGAACTGTAGGCAAACCAGTTATGTGTTTCACGTATCAGAAACTCGAGTTGACGTGGTAGAGTTTCCGCAGCCTTTTCTGCACATAAGTGCAAGGAGTGACTTGTGCATTTTATCACGATCAGATCAGGTAACTTTTGCTTCAGAAGAGAGGCAAGGGAGTGATTTCTTCCTATCATAACATTAGTTCCATCTATTCCAATGCCAACTAACATGTCGACACGAAGTCCGTCTTCTTGCAGAGTGGAGCAAACTAAATTGTAAAGAGATGTAGCATCGCAATCTGTTACTTTGACTATTCTGTAAAAGGTTGTAATCAAATCATTCTTCTTCTTTGAAAAAAAGCGAATCATCATACATAACACCTTTGTGGTAGTTATGTCGGTAGTCTCATCTACAATCATGGAATAAGGAGAGTTTCCAATTTCTTCCAGTAGATCTTGAAACATACATGGACCCAGAATATTTTTTATTAACATAGTGCATTTAGTTCTATGCAGTTTTATATTATTTAATATTTCGGACTTGGGGTCAAGTCTGGGGAGCATTTCACCCAAATGGTCAACATTTGTAGTTGAAGAATGTTCGACAATGTATGCGGCTATCTTCAATTCGGCAATTTTTCTTTCATCTGGTATCAACTTTTTAAATGTGATTTGTTTACAAGATTTTGCTGTTTTACTAAAAGAAACAGCTTTTTCATGTTTTTTACTCTGAGCGTGATATAGTAGGCTCTTTTTATGCGGGACTAAGGATACATGACAATATCTGCAGTATGCACTATTTTCTCCAGCAGGATCCGGAGCAATCCAATCTAAAAAAAGAACAGGCTTAACATCAACAATCCCCATATATGGGTAAATGTCATTTATTTGGTAACACTGAGTAAGACCGAATGTGATTTGACAGAAGTCAGAAGGCCGCTCGTCCCTTTGTGCATGTACAGATCGACAACAATTATAAGTCTGAACACGAATGAATGAATGAACTAATGTAAAACATCATTTTTCACCAATCAAAAGAGCACATGGTTGCCGCGTATTCGTGCGAACCAATGAAAATGACGTTTCACATTAGTTAAATTTTTGGCTGCGTTCATGTTGTCGATCTGATGTGTCTAAGCGAGCCTAAGAACAAGTACTAAAGCACTTTGCTCTAAAAGTTAAAATATGCTCTAAAACTTGAAAAAGTAGTAGAACCATCACATAACACTATTTTAGATTTTATGAAACTGCCTGCACCTTCTTTAAGTTCTTGTTTTACATCGTATTTGCCTTACATACAATGCAGCACCATACTTATTGGAATTTGGAATCCGATACACTATTACTACCTAATTAACAGATGCTAATCAGAAATAATACGAAAATATGTTTGTTATAACATAAATAGCACTTACCTTTCAGTAAAGGGTCCGTTTCCCATTGCTGGCTATATTTTTGTTTATATTTAGCGGTTTCAGGAGGCATCTTTCCTAGATAAAACTTCTTTTGTCTCAAAACAAAACAACGCAAAACACTACGCCACGGGCACCGACGCGTGGAATGCAAAGAAAGATGGTGGCTCACAAGAATAAACTGGTTTCCTCCGCACGCGATACTCTACACATATCTCTCTTCCGCGTACACAAACCTTTGAGTGTAAAAGAGAAAAATAGATTAATGTCTATTGCTAGTGGAAGGGAACAGTACATCGAGACAACAGTATAATCCGCCAAGTATTAGTTGGCGCTGGAACGGGGGCGCCACATACGCTAATTCTATACTGTCATTCGTTCTCTTGTCAAGTTCTTCCTTACTCTATTGGCGGCGCTTACTACGCTGTGGATTAGTTCGTTTTCACGCCGAGCATCAACTTATACTTGACAGGGAACAAGGTGCGTTCGGAAACACGTATTCAATCAATTGCAAATTTGCATGCAAGGAGTTTTAAACATTCACTTAAAAAATCCCTATATATTTAATTTACCCTGAAAAATACCCTAAATAATTTTCTACCCTAAAAAATACCCTAAACGCGTAAAATTGCTCTAAATTTAGGGTAAAATACCCCAAGGTGTGGACACTGGTCTCCGGCGCGCCGCGTAGGCCGCCGGTGTTGCCAGATGTAAGTTTTAATTTTTGAGCGCCAAATAATGAAATTTAGTCGGGTATTTTTTTTTTGTTTTTTCTGTAATAGAATAGAATAGAATAGAATACTCTTTATTGCACACCAACAAAATTAAAATACAATAAAAATACACAAAAATTAAGGTAAGTACAATGGGCGGTCTTATCGTTAAAAGCGATCTCTTCCAGACAACCTTTGGATGGACAGGACAAAACAAAATCAAAAAGACGGCGGTGTAAATACGAGTATATTCATAAACTTACATAAACTACCTATACTTGCTAATAAACTAAATATATATACTTACAAATATAATAATATATACTTATGTATAAACTACAATAAAGGAGATAAACATAACGATAAACTAGCAGTGCGTAGACAAAGAAAGGAAATGGTTGTATACCTTAGCTTTGAAGATAGGAAGAGATTTAGATGATCTAATAGAGAAAGGTAAAGCGTTCCACAGCCGCACAGCTTGAACTGTAAAGGAGTCACCATAAAATTGAGAACTGTGGACAGGGGTTTGGAGACTTAGAGCTTCAGATGAGCGTAGATTTCGATCATGCGCCTGGTGCAAGAACACAAAACGCTCCTTTAGATAGGATGGTGAAGAAGGATTGAAAAGAATGTTAAAAAGAAGGGACAGAATATGTGCATTCCGGCGAAGACGGATAGGGAGCCACTTGAGTTTTGCGCGAAATTCTGAAACATGGTCATATTTGCGCAAGCCAAATACGAACCGAATACAAAGATTTTGAAGGCGCTCAAGTTTGCTCAGTTGGACTTCAGAAAGGTCGAGATAGCTGATGTCGGCGTAATCTAAAATAGGGAGTAGAAGGGATTGTGCAAGCGTAATTTTGGTGGCGGTTGGTAAAAAGTTGCGAAGTCTTCGCAACGAGGCTGAGGACGCAAACATTTTACATGATTAATATAATATATATATGTATATAATATAATATATATGATGATAGAATTACATGATTGTGACCAAATATCGATACTATATCACACCCTTAAAAATCCGACAGGGTTTTTGTTACATATTGTATATCGATGGGGAAAAGCTAAAATCCAGTATAATTGCAACTTCTACCCCTGATAAGAGTAACCAATTAACATGAACTCCCGTTAATTTTAATGAATCTGTAGGTCAATTTTGTTGGTTGTGCATTTTGTGGCACTATTTTATTAGTCAAAGATTATGAATAGGTACTCTATTTTTTTTGTTTTTTGTGAGACCCGCGACATCTCAGTTCGGGGCGAACCACTAGTAGCACTGTCTTTTTAGCATACAAAATCTAAAACACATTCTATTATTCATTATATCACACTGGTGCGTATAAACTCTATAATTTGAATATATTGACTCGAAAATTACTAGTAAATTCACACGCGCGTAAACCTAGATTATTAGATCAATCTAGGCTATAATTTCTGATTCAGCGGTGCTAACTTTAAGGTGAAAGAAACAAAAGATGCGAGTAGGCAACGAATGAAAGTCCAATTCATTAGCGATATGCCACATACCTTTGACCCAGCAATCTCCACGCACATACAGGGCAATGCCGCGTTCTAGCTTAAAAGCTCAGTCTAAGTACACTCTGCTGGCCCGCGGTAACACAACACAGTCCAGAACACAGATAACACTTGATGCAGGTTCAGTTCAGGGTTTTTAAGACGATGTGCGTCCGAGCGAAAGTATGGATAAAAAAAATGCTAAAACGCGTGCGCACGATCCAATGAAATAGGTGAGACTCACGCCGGCAATTATCAACAGTTCTAAAACGCTGACAGCGGCGAAAACTCGCGGAACATCACTCAACCAACGATATGGTAGCACTTATGTAATAAATTAAGACTATTAAATCAATGGCTCTCAATATGTAATAAAATATAAGAATTATAAATTATGAAGCGCAACCACACACTATTATTATAAATGTGAAATTTTGGATGTTTGTTTATTTGTTGGTTTGTTACACAAACTGAAAGTTTTTAGAAAATAAAAAACGGAAAGATGAAGAAGGCAGTTAATATTTTTATTCCTTTTCGAATTTCCTTTGTAAGCACCGTCGCATGCGATGGAACCATTGTCTGAAGCAGTGGGCTCACTCTTTAGGGATCTTTAGGGATATCTTCAGGGTTCATAAAACGAATTCCTCTTATCTTTTAAGTTTATCTTTTATTTTCTGAAATAAATAAAGTCACAAGGTGCCAGGTCGGGACTGTAAGTAGGATGACTTACTAACTCTACACCTTCGATAGACACAATATTTGATAGTCCGTCTGGCGGAGTGAGCTGGAGCGTTGTGGTGAAGAAGCATCCTGCTTCTTGGGTGCTGCTGTCTAACATTTTCCAAGACAACTGCTAAATAAAATTGGTAAGAAACAAAAATTAAATGATATATTGGCTTTACACAATATGGTCATTGAAGTAAATTTTCCAACACGTGTAACAATTAACTCATCAACTAACTCATCAACTGGACCACGTATCAGTAATATGCTGCGCGGGTCCGCAGCGGTGGCGCCAGTCTTCAGCCGGTGCAGTGACTAGGCTGTGAAAGCCGAGCTCATCTGCAAGCGCGTAGCGCCGCCGCCGCACACTCGACAGGCAGTACTCGCGTGCTAATGTGGCGTTTCAGGAGGCAATCATGAGTATTGACTGGGATGACATATTTGTTAATCATGCAATGTCTGTGGGGAATTTGGCGAGGTCTGTAATAAATATTATTATTGCAAGCAAATTCCATATCTGTTTCCCGTTTAGACGTAAGAATATTATAAAACAGTCGTGGGTCTCGAAAGATCTCTTAGATTTAAACAATCTTCTGTTCGAAACTATCCGACTAAAAGAGAAATACCCAAACACACAACTTGACGCATTTATTGAAGCAGTCACTTTTAGGTAGGTAGGTACAATACGAGAAAGCTGTAAGCTCTCAGAAATTCCGTCACTATGAAAAATTATTAAAAATAGCCCCAACTTACTTATGGCAACATGACGTGTCGTCAATACTGAAAGAGGTGCAAATACCTGCACTTCCGCGAGTTTTACACGTCGGTCGCTAAAGATCCCACGGGCATGAAGTTCGGATCCCGGAAGGTGGCCGCTAACGCTATGAACGCGAGGTTCGTGGGTGCAGCTGCTGCGTGCGGTGCGCCGCGCGTTCAGCTGCAACGGGTAAGCGTTGCTCTCAAAGCCGCGCGCCCTCAGCCAGACTGCTCCTTAAGAATAGTTATGTTCACTGCGTCTGAGGTGTTTTGCTTAGTAACATCACAAAACCCTCGCAAGCCTACTTTATCTACGATATCTCTATGGAGTTACTATCTAGTACCGCGGCATCGCTGTTGTCCTGTCTGGCATTGTTGTTCAACCGCTACATTGAGGTTGTAATGTATCCGGATATTCGTAAAGTAAGATTTCACCTCTGTTTAAGTGAAAGAGGACGCGAGAAAACATCGATGGCTAGAGGCTTGTCTCGATAATCCTCACTGTCGCAGATACTTGAGAACTGGTTATGTAGACGCCTGATCGAGTATTTAGCGGTGACGAGTGCGCTGTTACAATCCCAATAGGTACCTACGCTTATCGCTCCGGCCGCTGGACAACGTCGCTCACCCGTGAGGTCATCCGCCGTTGTCAGAGGAAACAGCAAGTCGCAGTCCTGTGCTGCGACCTGTCGAAAGCATTTGACGTCGCAGACCACAACGTTCTCTCTTACAAGCTGCAGCACTATGGCATCAATGGTTCAACGGCGCAATCGTTCTTGACATACCTTATGCGAGACCGATGCCAGATGGTAGTGGCCGACGGTGGTGAAACTAGGTCTGATGCCCTAGGGACGGTGATGGGTGTTGCCCAGGGGTCTTCGGTATCTAATAAGTATACTTTTCTCTCTTTTGCTGAATGACCTGCCAGAGAACGTGATAGTTAGTGATATTCTTTGTCCGAGGATAACTTTCGAAGCGTTTATCCGATAATTGTGAAATTTGGTGTGAATTTGACGTGACTGAATGAGCTAAAAATATGGAGGGGTTGTTGAGATATTGGGGTTCAAAAGAGGTAAAAAACAACCAAAATGAGACTATCTGGTCAAGTGGCACGTCTAATAAAAAGGTATTTGTAAGTACATTTATACCCTGTCTTTATTTTTAGTTTAAACCTTGTAGTTTTTAAGTTATAAGCCATGATAGGTATAAACTGAACTTTGACAAAATTCACAGGGTAGGTACACCAGTGACCCCACAGTGCTGAAATTTGGTGTGCGCGTAACTTTAGTGAAACAAATATAGGGAAAAGTCTGAAATCCAGAATAACTGCAATTTACATCTCAAAAAAAAACCAAAAACATGAACTCCCGTTACCTGTAATTTGAATGAAACTGTAGGTCAAGTAGGTTGGTTATTCATTTCGTGGCACTATTTTGATAGTCAAAGATTACAAATAATATTTTTTTGTTTTTATGGGAGACTCGCGAGATCTCAGTTCGGGGCGAACCACTAGTGTAGATAAAATTTACCGTTTACATTTGGATACATAGTTTTTGAGATAATTAAAAATAACAAAACGCTTGCGTGCCAAACCTCGCGTTAGAAGCTGCGGGCGGGTCAGTTATTAGGTTAAAATTTACATTGGTTATCTGTGGCTTTCTGTTTTTTACATTCACAGACTACTAGAATGTGTTTACATTCGATCATTCGTTCGATAGTCGTTTGATTCGTTAACACCATGTTTCAGATCAAGATTCAAGATTTTTTATTTAATTCTTTAGCTTTATTTGTTATAGAAGTAGGAATTGAAATAACTGAATCCTGTGTATATATTTCCAAGTAGGCATATCTTAGTCACCCTAGACACCTGTGTCAAAAGAAATTTTAAAAATGTGTTTTGCTATGTGCAGAATTTGCTTTACTGAAAATATTCGAATGTATGAGATCAAGAAGACTTCCTATCAAGATATCTTCGAGAAACACACTGGCAGGAAGGTATGTCCCTACTTAATACCACATAACCTAGGTATTTTTGTTACTTAGAGGTACTGAAAAAAAAACGTGATTAGTTTGTTGTTTTATCACACCAAAGGTATAAGGTAGGTACTTATATTAGGTATGTATTAATAAATTAAATTTCGAATTTTCTCTTATTTCTGTGAATTCTGTAAAAAAGTGAAAAATTTGATATTTTATTTTATCAATACATAATATAGGTAGGTTATTACATACCTTAATACTAAAAAATTGTTCTAAAATTATAGTAAAGTCGGTCCTAGTCAATAATGGTTGTGGTTTTTACATACCTACTGCTGCAACCAGTCGCTGTTTATGTCATCAATCGATTCGCGTATTTTTTTTCAAATTCTTTCAATATCTGTCATTTTACAAGCAAGCTATAACACAAAACAACAAACAAATATAACAATAGATGGAATTCTTCTTCTGCCAGTCAAGAGTTGAGGTTATTTGGCAACCACATAATCGATACAAATATGACCTGTTTAGACTCACCTCAATGTAATCATTGCTCTCAGATAGTTAAAAGTGGTTATAGGTAGTAAGACCTTTATGTTAAAACTAGTGCGAACATACAGTCAGACAGACAGGGTTGGGGACTTTATATTATGTATTGATAGACTTAGTCATACATTACGGGGACTGTAGGAACATCTTATCATCTTTTACTGCACTAACACCCTCAGTGAGTCTGGAAACTACGGTCAAGGAGATACAATAAGTACATCCTAATGCGTTACTTCAGTACAGTACAGATTTTATTCCTTTATACCTAAGAATTATGATTCACCATCGGAATCCGCTGCATAAAAACAACCCATCCACGTATAGTCCACCAACTGATTGCGGATCACAAAGAGAACAATTTGTAATTTAATTTGTATTTAAATATATTTTTTCGGTAATTTGGGTGGGTATGTCAGTTGTAATTGTGTTAGTATAAAATTATGTTTGGGTAAAGGTCTTTAAGTAAGCATCTAAATATTGTGTAGAGGCTCGAGTGTTTGTAAGCAAGACACACCTGTGCTTTACTGTGCTTTATGTAATGTTACTATGTACTGTTATTATGGAATTTTTTGTTAAATAAACAAATACAAATACATAAAAATCCTCCGAATCAGGACTCATCTACCATAGTTCCCTCGTGCTAAAGGACATTATTCTCAGTTAGATAGTCAAATGCAAATTTAGATCTACCGCTGCCTGTCAATACAACATCCAACAATCTATAATCTAATTCTAGGATAGGGGCAGAAAGCTCTACACTGATGTCCCGACTCCTTGAATTAACAGATTAGGCCTTAGGGTTGATGGCAGCAGTTTCCCAGGATCACCGTAGATGTTTTTGTAGTCCACTGTAGTATAATTAGGATATTATGTAATTCCAGCTTCCTGTTTCAATGTTTCAGCTTATAACAGGAAAAGGCAAACCTAACAAGGTGTGCTACCTTTGTAACTTGCAGTTGCAAAAGTTCAGCCGGTTTATTGAGATCTCACAGAGAGCAGAGAAATACCTATCAGAACTCAACTGCAGCAGAACTGAGGTACATATTTGAATATTAAATCAATGCCTCTCAATCGCCATAAGGTGATGTAATAAAATATAAGAATTATAAATTATGAAGCGCAACCATATGTAAATAACAAATCAATAGGAATTTTCTGCTTTGCCGCCAATTTTTTATTTATCATCTTGTTGAAAGGCAAACGCATTTATGGCAGCCACGTGAACGCAATTTGTACTAAGCAAAGAGACATACTTTGGTGCGCCAAGAATGATAAAAGAGATCCAATCAAAGAGTATATAGATATATATATATAGAGTACCCCAGCACACCGTTTCATACAACATTGCTGGAGCGTTGTAATGTTCCAAATTAAAAAAACGCTCCTGCAATGGATTAGATTTTTTTGTCCGTAAATTCGATACTTCACGTGTTCTTTTTTCGAAAATAATGTCAATATTTCCATGCATGTTTGAGAAAATACTTTTTTGTCTATCCGACGGCAAAAAGAGCACTGATGTGTAAGATTTCAAGAAGACGTGGGAAGAAAACAGCTCTGGCCGAGTTGGGGAAAAATCCCAAAGTCCCCCTTTTGTCCCCCATTCGCTCCCATCCACCTCGTATCTCGGAAAGTATAGGTCTTACAGCGTTGGTGCAAAAACTAATGTTGCAGAGGACATTTTTTTATATCCGGTTCCATGAAAAAAAAAATTGTCTTTCATACAAAAAAAAAAATTGTCCCATACAAAATATTTCTGTATGAATACCGTAAACCGTATATTTCGTTTACCGTAATTTTCATACTGTTTTTGTAGGGAGCCCACGGCTTGTGTGTACTATAAAATTACTGTAAATTTGCTTGATTCTATATAATGGTGGTGGAAGGCATGAGACAACTTTCATAGTTAAATTTGCAAAGTTCATCATCATCATTTTGGAACATTTTTGAAACGTCAATTTTTTTTTATTATACAACATCCTTTGTGATTTGGAACATCATTTTTTTTTAATTATGCCTCATCCACAATGATCACTTTTGGAACGTCAATTTTTTTTTTATTATGCAACATCCACTGTGATCATTTTGGAACATCAATTTTTTTAATTATGCCTCATCCACAATGATCACTTTTGGAATGTCATTTTTTTTTTACTATGCAAAATCCTTTGTGATCATTTTGGTAAATCAATTTTTTTTAAATTATGCCTCATCCACAATGATCATTTTGGAACGTCAATTTTTTTTTTATTATGCAAAATCCTTTGTGTTCATTTTGGAAAATCAATTTTTTTTAATTATGCCTCATCCACAATGATCACTTTTGGAACGTCAATTTTTTTTTTATTATGCAAAATCCTTTGTGATCATTTTGGAAAATCAATTTTTTTTAAATTATGCCTCATCCACAATGATAATTTTGGAAAGTCAATTTTTTTTTAATATGCAACATCCACTGTGATCATTTTGGAACGTCAATTTTTTTTATAATGTAACATCCACTATGATCATTTTGGAACATCATTTTATTTTAATTATGTCTCATCCACTATGATCATTTTGGAACGTCGAAATACTTTTTAATTGCTTCTTCTACTTGGATATCTTTTTTGATTGCTTCTTCCACTTCGATATCCTCTTTGAATGTTTCTTCCATTTTGATATCTTCTCAACAAAATTATGATTTTTCTTAAAAACTTTAATCGCTCGTATCGTCTTAACGAAAATAAATAGGTATAGTAAACTTTTACAAAATGGTAGTACAAATTTTGGGTAAAATCGTTTTTTCATTGTCATGACAGTCTTTTTACATGCTTCTCTCACTTCGATATCCTCTTTGATGGCTTCTTCCACTTCGATATACTTTTTAATTGCTTCTTCTACTTGGATATCTTTTTTGATTGCTTCTTGCACTTCGATATCCTCTCATCAAAATTATGATTTTCCTTAAAAAACTTCAATCGTTCGTATCTTTTAAACGGTAAGAGATAGACATAACAAACTTTTATAAAATGGTAGCACAAATTTTTGGTGGAATCGTTATTTTACGGTCATCATCGCCCTTGACATCATTTTGAATTCTTCTCTCACTTACTTTTCGTCTTCGAATGTTTCTTCCACTTTGATATCCTCTTTGATTGTTTCTATAACTTTGAAATCCTCTTTGATGGCATTTTTACTTCAATATACTTTTGAATTGTTTTTTCTATTTTTCTATTTTCTTCAATTACTTCTCTTACTTCAATATCGACTCTACAAAATTATGGGTTTTAATACAAATTTTAAATCGCTCGTATCTTCTAAACGGGAAGAGTTACCCCCAGCAAACTTTTACAAAATATTGGTACTAATTTTTGGTGGAATAGTCTTTTTTAATACCGTCATTGCCCTTGACATCCTTTTTGAATGCTTCTCTCACTTCGTCTTCCACTTTGAATGCTTTTTTCACCTCGATATCTTCTATTTTTGCTTCTTCCACTTTGATATCCTTTTTAATTGTTTTTTCTACTTATATATTTTCTTCAATTGCTTCTTTTACTTCAATATCCACTCTACAAAATTATGGGTTTTAATAGAAATCTTAAATCGCTCGTATCTTCTAAACGGGAAGAGTTACCCCTAGCAAACTTTTATAAAATATTGGTACTAATTTTTGGTGAAATAGTTTTTTTAATACCATCATTGCCCTTGACATCCTTTTTGAATGCTTCTCTCACTTCGTCTTCCTCTTTGAATGCTTCTTTCACCTCGATATCCTCTATTTTTGCTTCTTCCATTTCGATATTGTTTTGACTGCTTCTTACACATGGACATTCTCTTTGATAGCTTTTAACAGCTCGATATCATCTTATGCAACATCCACTGTGATCATTTTGGTACATCATTTTTTTAATTACGCCTCATCCACAATGATCACTTTGGAACGTCAATAATTTTTTTTAATTATGCAACATCCACTGTGATCATTTTGGTACATAATTTTTTTTAATTATGCCTCATCAACAATGATCACTTTGGAACGTCAATTTTTTTTTATTATGCATCATCCACAGTGATCATTTTGGAACATCATTTTTTTAATTATGCCTCATCCACAATGATCACTTTGGAACGTCAATTATTATTATTTTTTTTGTATTATGCAACATCCACTGTGATCATTTTGGTACATCATTTTTTAAAATTATGCCTCATCCACAATGATCACTTTGGAACGTCAATTTTTTTTTATTATGCAACATCCACTGTAATCATTTTGGTACATCATTTTTTTTAATTATGCCTCATCCACAATGATCACGTTGGAACGTCAATTTTTTTTTTATTATGTAACATACACTGTGATCATTTTGGTACATATTTTTTTTTAATTATGCCTCATCCACAATGATAATAATAATAACGTTTATTTTCCCATCACAAATAGGTTTTACAGAAGATATAAAAGTAGGCAAGTTATGTTACAGTAGGTAGGAAGGAAGTTAACTTATTGATTACATTTAGTAAGCCTAAATAAAAACCTGTTTCGTGAGGGACTGGTGCCTGAGATAGGTTGAGAAAACCTTTATTACAGGTCACCAGTGATCACTTTGGAACGTCAATTATTTTTTTTTATTATGCATCATCCACTGTGATCATTTTGGAACATCAGTTTTTTAATTACGCCTCATCCACAATGATCACTTTGGAACGTCATTTTTTTATTTTTATTATGCATCATCCACTGTGATCATTTTGGAACATCATTTTTTTTAAATTATGCCTCATCCACATGATCATTTTGGAACGTCAATTTTTTTTTTAGTATGCAACATCAACTGTGATCATTTTGGAAAATCATACAAATTTTTGGTGGAATCGTTATTTTACGGTCATCATCGCCCTTGCAATCATTTTAAATTCTTCTCTCACTTCCTTTTCGTTTTCGAATGTTTCTTCCACATTGATATCCTCTTTAATTGTTTCTATAACTTCGAAATCCTCTTTGATGGCATTTTTACTTCAATATACTTTTGAATTGTTTTTTCTATTTTTCTATTTTCTTCAATTACTTCTCTTACTTCAATATCGACTCTACAAAATTATGGGTTTTAATATAAATCTTAAATCGCTCGTATCTTCTAAACGGGAAGAGTTACCCCCAGCAAACTTTTACAAAATATTGGCACTAATTTTTGGTGGAATAGTTTTTTAATACCATCATTGCCCTTGAGATCCTTTTTGAATGCTTCTCTTACTTCGTCTTCCGCTTTGAATGCTTCTTTCACCTCGATATCCTCTATTTTTGCTTCTTCCACTTTGATATCCTTGTTAATTGCTTTTTCTACTTATATATTTTCTTTAATTGCTTCTTTTACTACAATTTCCACTCTACAAAATTATGGGTTTTAATACAAATCTTAAATCGCTCGTATCTTCTAAACGGGAAGAGTTACGCCTAGCAAACTTTTACAAAATATTGGTACAAATTTTTGGTGGAATAGTTTTTTTAATACCATCATTGCCCTTGACATCCGCTTTGAATGCTTCTCTTACTTCGTCTTCTACTTTGAATGCTTCTTTCACCTCGATATCCTCTATTTTTGCTTCTTCCACTTTGATATCCTTTTTAATTGCTTTTTCTACTTATATGTTTTCTTCAATTGCTTCTTTTACTTGAATTCCCACTCTACAAAATTATGGGTTTTAATACAAATCTTAAATTGCTCGTATCTTCTAAACGGGAACAGTTACGCCTAGCAAACTTTTACAAAATATTGGTACAAATTTTTGGTGGAATAGTTTTTTTTAATACCATCATTGCCCTTGACATCCGTTTTGAATGCTTCTCTTACTTCGTCTTCCACTTTAAATGCTTCTTTCGCCTCGATATCCTCTATTTTTCTTCTTCCACTTTGATATCCTTTTTAATTGCTTTATCTACTTATATATTTTCTTCAATTGCTTCTTTTACTTCAATTCCCACTCTACAAAATTATGGGTTTTAATACAAATCTTAAATCGCTCGTATCTTCTAAACGGGAACAGTTACGCCTAGCAAACTTTTACAAAATATTGGTACAAATTTTTGGTCGAATATTTTTTTTATTACCATCATTGATCTTGAAATCCGTTTTGAATGCTTCTTTCACCTCGATATCCTCTATTTTTGCTACTTCCACTTTGATATCCTTGTTAATTGCTTTTTCTACCTTTATATTTTCTTCAATTGCTTCTTTTACTACAATTTCCACTCTACAAAATTATGGGTTTTAATACAAATCTTAAATCGCTCGTATCTTCTAAACGGGAACAGTTACGCCTAGCAAACTTTTACAAAATATTGGTACAAATTTTTGGTGGAATAGTTTTTTTATTACCATCATTGCTCTTGACATCCTTTTTGAATGCTTCTCTCACTTGGTCTTCCTCCTTGAATGCTTCTTTCACCTCGATATCCTCTATTTTTGCTTCTTCCACTTTGATATCCTTTTTAATGTCTTTTTCTACTTATATGTCTTCTTCAATTGCTTCTTTTACTTCAATTTCCACTCCACAAAATTATGGGTTTTCATACAAAACTTAAATCGCTCGTATCTTTTAAACGGGAAGAGATAGCTCGAGGAAACTTTTACAAAATATTAGTATAAGTTTTTGGTGAAACCTTTTTTTATTTTTATCATTGTCCTCGACGTCTTTTACTCAATTTCAATTTCCTCTTTAATTGTTTCTGCTACTTCGATATCCTATTTGATTGCTTCTTTCACTTCAATATCCTCTTTGATTGCTTCTTCCACTTCGATATCATCTTTGTTGCTGCTTCCACTTGGATATCCTCTTTGATTTGATTGCTTCTTCCATTTCGATCGTCTTTGACTGCTTCTTACACATGGATATCCTCTTCGATAACTTTAAACAGCTCGATATCCTCTTTGATTGCTTCTTCCACTTTGATATCCTCTTTTATTGCTTCTACCAATTCGATATCATCTTCGATTTCCTTTTGATTGCTTCTTGCACTGCAATATTCTCTTTGATTGCGTCTTCATCTTCGATATCGTTTTTGATAGCATTTTCACTTCGATATCCTCTGTGATGAATTTTCCCACTTCGATTCCCTCTTTGATTGCTTCTTCCACTTCGATATCCTCTTTGATTGCTTCTTCCACTTCGATATCCTCTTTGATTGCTTCTTCCACTTCGATATCGTTTTTGACTGTTTCTTCCACTTCGATATCGTCTTTGATTGCTTTTTTTACTTCGTCATCCTCTTAGAATGCTCTTACCACCTCGGTATCCTCTTTGATTGCTTACTCAACTTTAATTTCCTCTTTGATTGTTTCTGCTGCTTCGATATCCTATTTGATTGCTTCTTTCACTTCAATATCCGCTTTAATTGCTGCTTCCACTTGGAAAACCTCTTTGATTTGATTGCTTCTTCCATTTCGATATCGTCTTTGACTGCTTCTTACACATGGATATCCTCTTTGATGGCTTTTAACAGCTCGATATCCTCTTTAATTACTTCTTCGACTAAAAGAAAAATACGCGAGCTGCGAGCAGCTCGCGCACAACGCAACCTCTAGTAATGTTCTATACGTGCATTGGTGTTAAAATGTTCTATTACCTAAACTAAAGCTTCAATACAGAAACCTTATTGCCACTGAGTAAATAGGAGGCGAAAACATGGAAATATGCCGATTTTGGAATATAGGCTCTTAATATTTTCAGATATCACAAGAGCTACCTATAATAAAGTACACAACTTATCCATCTCTCCAGTGAAGTGTACAATTGTAACGGAGACTTCTGAAGAAATTGAAATACCTGGAGAAAACAAAGATGATGTGGAAATGATAATTATTTCTGAGATAAATGATAATTATCATAATATCAAGGCTGATGTAAAGTTTGAATCGGTAAGAGATTTTTTAGAATTGTCTTGGTAGTTTCTAAGATTGCCCTCTACTAATATACAAACTTGAAAACAGCAAACTTTTATTCCTTTTCATATTAGTATAAATGGTTAACTATATCATCATACCAGCCATAGTTGAATCACTGCTGAGCACATAGGCCTCTCCCAGATTTGCAGATAATTAACTGATACAACAACGTTTAAAATCATCCCATGTTTTGAGAGGAAGGTTCAATAAATTATATATAGTGTTTATTGTTAACAAATAGATAGGTACAATGGAGCATAAATGCGAACATTAGACTTTTTATGGAGCGTAAGGATCCAAAAACAGCTGAATTTAAAAGAATCCTGAACGCAGCCCCCATATCAGCAAAAAGAGCTATTGTCACTACCAAAAATCAGCACATTGCGCAGATAGTGGACAAATTAGCTCGATATCCCTCGGGAAGTCGTGCTTTTTGATCGCTTGCAAAAGCTGCTGAGGGCAACTTCTGTCGATCCACACTGCCTGCCTTACTTAAGCCGGACGATTCCCTGGCTCACACCGCAAAGGAGAAAGCCGACCTTCTTGTTTCCCTTTTCGCATCAAACTCGACTCTCGATGATAAAAGTGCCTTACCGTCTACACTGCCATCGTGTGAAAGTCCCATGTCAGATGTACATTGTAAACATATCACAGAAAGCGGTACGTAAGGCTCTTATAACATTGGACACACGAAACTCGAGCTAGCCAGATGATATTCCTACAGTGGTTCTCAAGACTTTTGCTCCGGAACTGACCCCAGTGCTCACATATTTATTCTTCCTCTCTCTCACCACCGGCATAGTGCCTTCATCTTGGAAGATAGCCTTGGTCCACCCCATCCCAAAAAAGGGCGACCAAACGGATCCGGCAAATTATCGACCTATCGCTATCACTTAGCTTCTGTCTAAGGTAATGGAACGAGTGCTGAACATTCAACTTCTCAGGCATCTAGAAGAGCACCAGCTGATCAGTGACCGTCAATACGGTTTGGCCCATGGCAGATCAGCTGGTGATCTCCTAGTTTACCTTACCACCGATGGGCAGAAGCCATCCAAAGTCGCGGCGAAGCATTGGCGGTAAGTCTCGACATTGCCAAAGCATTTGATCGGGTCTGGCATAAAGCGCTCCTTTCCAAGCTCCCACCATATGGCCTACCCGCGGGGCTATGCAATTGGATTGCTGGCTTGTCTGACCGGAACATCAAGTTCGTCGTCGATGGAGCTTGTTTCGAGATCGTGGCCATTAATGCGGGCGTGCCTCAAGGGTCCGTGCTATCGCCAACACTATTCATTCTTTACATCAACGATTTACTTAAAATCTGTAACTTGCACTGCTACGCAGATGATAGTACTGGCGATGCTCGATATATGGGCCCTGCAGGTGTCTCTCGGGAGGCTTTGGAACAGGGACGCAATATAATTGTGTCTGAGGTTGAACGCTCATTGAAACGGGTCCCAGGATGGGGACGACTAAATTTAGTCCAATTTAACCCTAAAAAGACTCAAGTCTGTGCGTTCACCTCTAAAAAAACCCCCTTTTGACAGCTCCTTTATTCCAGGACGTTCGCCTCGGCATGGCCAACAACCTCTCAATCCTGGGCGTCGACATGTCTAGCGAAGTGCAGTTTAGGGGTCACTTGGAAAGCAAAGCTTCTCTTGCCTCCAAGAAACTTGGTGTACTAAACCGATCAAAGCGGTACTTCACGGCAGGGCAGCGTCTTGTGCTCTACAAAGCGCAAATCCGGCCCCACATGGAGTACTGTTCTCACATCTGGAACGGTGCACTAAAATACCAACTGCAGCCCCTAGACTCCTTGCAACGCAGAGCCGTTCGTATCGTTGATGACCCAGTAGTATCTAAGGATCTGGAGCCGTTGAGTCTGCGCCGTGACATCGAAGCGCTCAACGTTTTTTATAAAATATATTACGGCGAATGTTGTGAAGAGCTGTTCAATTTAATCCCTGCTTCCCACTTCTACCATCGAACCTCCCGCAACCGGCAACGAGCTCACCCACATATTGTAGATGCGTGGAAATCTCTCACGGTGCGTTTCACTCACTCCTTTCTTCCAAGCACCTGCAAGATGTGGAAATGACTTTCCTCCGGGGGGTTTTCCGGTGGGCTTCAAAATGAATGCCTTCAAGAGAGGTGTAAATAGGGTAATAAGTGCTAGGCAACGCGACTGCAGTACCACGAGTGTTGCAGGAGTTTATAGGCGGCGGTGACGACTTAACATCAGGAGGCCCGTCAGCTTGTGTGTCTATAAGTTTAAAAAAAAGGCACACATAATAACATTAACATTAGAAATAAGCATATGCATGCTTGCATGCATTATCATTAGATAATAGTACATGATAATACATATATCATAACTAATTTATAAATAGACCTTTGAGAGGAAGGCTGAAACTTTTTTGTAATGTTTGACAATCAACATTGCGATTCAAACCGGCTATGCAGTCAGTGCTTGGAGACACTTATCTATAAAGATTCAATCAATCAATCAATCATTTATTTTGAACATAATACACACAGGATAGCTTTATACGTAGATGAAACATTTAAAGTACGTCAGTGGGAAGATATTTAATAATTTATTTATTCTATTGTAGATAATGGGGCTCAAAAAATGGTAGTGCCGAAAGGCCAACACAGTACGGCAAGGTTGGACGATGCACGCTATGTTAGTACGACGGCTAGGTACTGCACTGGACTGGTAGGGGAGGTTGCGATGCTTACGAAGGATAACAGTCATCACAAACAGTTTCCGGACAGACAAAACTTCCGCAGTTGCATACAGCTCTTGGGTAGAATAGAGCCTAGGCTTATGGTGGATCACCTTAAGAACGGCACGTTGGGCTCTCTCTAGAGAAATGAGTGATGTCTTAGGTGCACCTCCCCAAGCAGAGATACAGTAAGACATGATGGATTGAGTGAGCGCAAAGTAAACTATTTTCAGGGTGTGTTGATCAGCACTTACTCTTAATTTTTTGAAAATATAAATTAGTTTTCTAATTCTGGATGTCAGCAATGTAATTTGGGATTTCCAGTTTAGCGTATCGTCAATAAGAACACCTAAATATTTCACAAACGCAGCTCGTCCTAGAGAAGAGCATTCACAGTCTAACTGCGGGTAGGAACAGCATGTGTGCACCTTGATACTGAAACTATCTGGTAGTTGCGACGATGAGTTTGCAGAGAACGTTAAATAATTTGTTTTTTTCACATTAAGTGTTAATAGATTGTGGGAAAGCCACGTTGTCACACAATTTAGTACATTTTCAGAGTGTTGCTTTACTTCATCCCAAGTTTCACCAGTCACTAACAGTGCAGTGTCATCGGCGTACGCGAGAATTTTGCAGTTACTGAGAGATAATTTGCACATTTCGTTCAGATAAATTAAAAACAGTATGAGATTGTATATGAGATTGTAACCATTACAAGAAGTTATATTCACGCATTGGGACTTTTCACATGATCGCATACTACAATACCCAGACCTGGAAATATTTGCAATATTCCTGATACCCAGGAGTCCTAGTGTAAGATCAGGACTCATCATCATCATAGGCCTCCTAGGCCTTGTTGCCTTTATTAGGTTATCCATCTAGTGGGGGATTGTCCAATGTGTGGTCTCCATTCAAGAACCTTTCTGCCCAAAAGAGTTCTTTAGCTATGTGCCCCGTCGACTGCCACTTTAGTTTGCTAATCCTCTAGGCTATGTCCTTGACTTTAGTGAGTCATCACCATCATCATCATATCAGCCAACGGACGTCCACTGCTGAATATAGGCCTCCTCTCCTGAGCGATCAATTTTGCCCGGCTTTCATCCAACGGCTCCCAGAAACCTTTATCAGGTTGTCTTTCCATCTAGTGGGGGGCCGTCCTACGCTGTTTATTGAGTGTCTGTTGAGAATTAATATTTTCAGATATCACAAGAGCAACCCTTTAAAAAAGTGCACAACTTATCAAGCACAATTGTAACGGAGAATACTATAGATCTTGTAGACATTGAAATACTTGGAGAAAACGAAGAAGATGATATGGAAATTAAAATGAAGTCTGAGAAAAATGATAATTATCATAATACCCATCTTGATGTAAAGATTGAATCGGTGGGCTTAGATTATGCGGAGAATCCGAATTATGAAGATATAGTAACCGAAGGTACCGAGCCGCTACCCTTTCTTTTTTTACCACTAATTGCCTATTTCACCCAATCCCAGTGTGATTGTGTAAGTGGTGACGTGTTTTTTATGTACCTATTTAAATAATGTGTAGCGGCTCGAGTGTCTCTAAGCATCGAGACAAACCTTTAAGGTTTTACAGTGCCTTATGATTACTAGTCGTATGTAGGTTTTTGTCAAATAAATAAATAAAACAAAAAGTAACTTAAATTGACGGTTAAAAATAATTCTCTCAATCTGTTTCCAGTGAAAACATATACGAAGGGCGTACAATGTATTCTCGGTATCGGGGTAATATACTAATGATGAGAGTAATTAAATTATCTCATTAGTTTATGACACTCATTGAGGGTATAAATACAAAACTTTGTTTAATTGTCGCCATTCGTATTCAAAATATCATTTCGGAAAGGCAACTACGATGACTGATACGACAATGTCGAAAAAAATCGAGCCTCGCGCTGTGATAAAATTCCTCACAAAACAAGGAAAGACTCAAAAAGTAATTCACGAAGAAATGATGGCTGTTTACCAAGATTCTGCCCCTTCATTATCTACAATTCAGAAGTGTTCAAGTGAATTTAAACGGGGTAGAGAGAGTATTGAAGACGAGTCGTCTTCAATACTCTCTCTACCCCGTTTACCACCGGCACGAGGGTCGTCTTAGACGACCCTCGTGCCGGTGGGCCGGTTAGTGCCGCTACTGAAGAAAACGTAAAAATTGTTGAGAAACTTGTCCTCGAAGATGCCCGTGTGAGAGTGAAAATATTAGCAGAAAGAACCAAGCTATCCGTGAGTACCATTCACACTATCCTTCATGAACATCTGAATTTGTCAAAGGTCAGTGGAAGATGGGTGCCTCGAATGCTCACAGCGCTTCAGAAACAAGTGCGAGTTGATTGTTGCAAAGAGTTTTTGGAGCTCTGAGATGAAAATCTGCAAAGTATTTATGATCGGATTGTTACTGGTGATGAAACGTGGGTTCATCACTATAATCCTGAGAGCAAGCAGGAGTCTATGCAGTGGCATAAAAAAGGAACAGCCTCACATAAGAAGTTCAAAGTCAGCCCATCCGCCGGAAAGCTCATGACCACAGTGTTTTGGGATTCCAAGGGAATCTTATTAATTGAGTACACAAAAAAAAGAGAGTATTACTGGCGCAACTTACGCTAACACTCTGCGCAATTTAAAGGAGGCAATAAAAGAAAAAAAACGGGGAAAATTGACCGCAGGTGTATTGTTCTGCATGACAATGCACCTGTTCACAAGGCGCGCATTGCCAATGCTGCTGTGCGGGGTTGCGGATTTGAAGAAATCAATCATCCACCCCACAGCCCGGACCTAGCCCCTAGTGATTACTTTCTGTTCCCAAATCTCAAAAAAGAACTTCGAGGCATGCATTTTTCCGACGATGAAGAGTTACAGGCAGCAATTAACGATCATTTTTCAGACCAGGAAGAAAAATATTTTTTGGAGGGAATTGAAAATTTATTTTCCAGGACAACTAAGTGTGTTCAGATCCTACATTGAAAAATAAATTTTATTCAGAATTTTCTGCTTATTCTTTCATGCCTATACCGAGAATACATTCGATTCCCTCGTATGTTTTATCCGATGGATAGCGTCACTCAGAGGTGGTGAAATAAGCACTAAGTGTAACTGTTTTCTTTACCGATTGTAACTGGTTACCGTTTCTGTTATCACACGGAAACATACTGTTACGCCGAGGCTGTTACACAATAAGTAATAGTTGAAATTTCTCGATGCCTCTCGGCTTATCTACTGTGTCACGGAATACGTAATACTTTGTATGGAATATACCTGCATGCTGCGTTTTTACCTGCAGTTGCGCAGAATGGGGAGTGGTCATTCTGTCGAAACACCGACCCTTTCCTGGAACGATCGAGATCGTTCGAGTGTTGTGAACTGTGCGCGATATAAATAGGCTGGAGAGATGGCTGGACAGTCAGTCAGGATTTGGCTATACGTGCGAACATTTCGGTGACTTTTAGTGGTGCAACAGTGGTGTGAATTAGTGTGTTGTGATTACGTGTGACTAAGTTCGTGTATTCATCGTTTTAGTGTTGAATAAAAGTGTTATTTTGGTTAGGTTGATTCTCATTATTTTATCCCGAACCCACAGCTCGTAACAATTTGGTGTCAGAAGTGGGATTAAATAATGGTTCTACCAAAGGATAACGTGGACGGTGTAAAGACGAGAGGTCAACGACAACAGGAAATAGGTGAAAGGCGGTTTGGAGATTCTCCGGTTCAAGAAGCTTGGCAGAGTCGTCAGCCGATGGAGATGGAATCAGCCGCCACCGAATCATTTGGAGCTTTATCATCATCATCCGTGGGCCAAGCTCCTGTGACAGGCGATCTTGCTTTTATTATAGCCATGCTTTGTCGTCAAGAAGAGCAGGCTCGGTTGCAGGAGGAGCAGCGTTGTCAGGATAAAGAAGAGCAGCGTCGTCAACAGAAAGAGCAGGCTTGGTTGCAGGAGGAACAGCGCCGTCAGGATAAAGAAGAGCAGCGTCGTCAACAGAAAGAGCAGCCAGTAAGCCAGAACTGCGGAGCGAGTGCTGGCTGGTATTGAGAAAGCCCTAAGAATTACGATCTCACAAGTTCATGATGGGAATAGCCTGACTATCAAAGGCCAAATTAATGGAACTTTGTAAGATGACTTTGGATACTGGTGTTAGTGGTCCGTACAGTGGTGAGTTCCCAACTGGCTAATCGATTTCTTGGTAAATTCAACAATAGCCATGAGCGAATTCAGCTCCTGACGGCAACCGGTCAGCACATATCCGTCCTGGGTGAAAAGTGGGTGCAGGTTATGCTGGGTTGGGTAAAAGACCTTTCCAGCAAAACGTCATCATTGCCGATATAGTTGATGACTGCATTCTGGGTTTAGATTTTTTACGAGAGCATCATTGTAGAATTGACATAAATCAAGGAGTTTTACAATGTGGAGAAGAGGAATTCTTTATGGAAGGTGGAACCAGGGGTAAGGTGTACTGTCTGAAGAAAATTGTTCTTCCGCCAAGATCAGAAACCATTGTACCAGTAAGCTTGCCACGAACTTCGGGAGGACAGAATCGATGTGTACTGGTGGAAAGATCGGACAATGGCTTTCCGTGGATTATGGGCATAATTATGGGGATAATGGGCACCTGCGAGGAAGTAGCCTGTTTGCGAAGATGTCAAGAAGTGTCTAGCTTTAGCGGCAATAAAGGGAATGGCAAATTCGATGTGTCGTCACTGTTGGAAGAATGCCGTAAAAGCTTTTCTAGGGAAGAAGTTGCTATGACTGAGAAAATGTTACATCGCTACGCCGATCTTTTCTCTTCAAATGATGCTGATATTGGAAAGACGACTGGTTAAGCACACGATAAATACTGGTAACGAGCTACCTATCCGTCAACGACCTAGGAGACTACCGGTTGCTCGAGAAAAGGAAGTAGAGACCATGGTTGAGGAATGATGAATGATGGGGTGATAGAACCTTCATTTAGTCCATGGTGCTCTCCTGTAGTTTTAGTCAAAAAGAAGGATGGGAGCCTGCGCTTTTGTGTAGATTATCGTCGACTTAATGCAGTTACGAAGAAGGACAGTTATCCACTACCAAGGATCGACGACACATTGGATATACTAACCGGGATGAAATGGTTTACAACTATAGACTTGAAGAGTGGCTACTGGCAAGTGGAAATAGACCCTAAGGACAAGGAAAAGACTGCGTTCTCTACGGGAAAGGGGCTGTGGTAATTCCGAGTCATGGCATTTAGACTATGCAATGCCCCTGCAACTTTTGAAAGATTGATGTAGCAAGTTCTTGTTGGGTTGATTGGTGACGCGTGTCTTGTTTACTTGGACGACATCATCATCGTTGGACATACGTTTAAAGACCACCTTCAAAATCTGGAACGTGTGCTGGCAAAAATTCGTGCCGCCAATCTGAAGTCAAGCCCGAGGAAATGTTCATTCTTCAGACAACAAGTAAGCTTTCTGGGTCACGTTGTTTCACAAGACGGGGTGCAATTTGATCCGGAGAAAATCAACGCTGTCAAAGATTGGCCGATTCCTAAAGATAAGACCGAAGTCAGAGCATTTTTGGGGTTGTGCGCCTACTACCGACGTTTTGTCAAGAACTTCGCGGATATTGCTTAGCCTCTGCACAGGCTAACTGAGAAGAAACGACTGTTCTGCTGGGATGCAGAATGCGAAACTGCTTTCCAGGAATTAAAGAACCGACTGGGTAAGACACCGATTCTTAGCTTTCCTGATACTGAGAACGAGTTCATTGTAGATACAGATGCAAGTAATATCGGTATTGGTGGTGTGCTATCTCAACGCAAAGGAGATCAGGAGGTGGTGATCGCTTACTTCAGTAAATCCTTATCCAAACCGGAAAGAAATTACTGTGTCACAAGAAGGGAGCTGCTGGATGTAGTAAAGACCTTACGCATTTCAACAAATACCTACTAGGTCGTAAATTTCAACTTCGAACTGACCATGCTGCATTGCAATGGCTCTTACGGTTCAAGAATCCTGAAGGACAGGTGGCAAGGTGGATTGAACAATTACAGGAGTTCAACTTCGACGTTGGGCATCGTAGTGGAAAATCTCACGGGAACGCGGATGCGCTATCATGAAGACCTTGCCCTGAGAACTGCAAACATTGTGCCAAATATGAGTCTAAGGAAGCAGAAGCTGTCAGGCTGTTAAGAACGGACCTAAGTGACGATTGAAAAGAAACTTTGCAGCAGGCACAACAGGACGACAAGGACCTTAAACCCATCATTGAAAGGATCACAGCGGGAGCCACTAAGCCTTTGTGGAGTGACATTGCTGCTACGAGTGCTACAACGAAAAGTTATTGGGCACAGTGGGACAGCCTGGTAAACCACGACGGTGTGCTTTGTCGTAAATGGGAAAACGCTCGTGGAGATCACTGTCATCTGCAAATGGTGGTTCCCAAAGCCAAGGTCCCTAACGTGCTACAACTCTACCATGAAGGCTGTTCAGGAGGCCATATGGGAGTAAAAAGGACACTGTTAAAAATAAGGGAGCTGTTTTACTGGATCCATTGTAGAGAAGATGTTGAAGACTGGTGCCGGAAATGCACTACTTGTGTGTGTCAGTGGAGCAGGAGAACACTATGGGGGTACCACAGGGTTCCTGCCTCTCGAACACATTGTTCAGCCTACTGCTCAACGACCTACCCGAGTCCGTGAGCGACGCGCAAGTCTACATGTACGCCGATGACGTGGCGGCCATTGTGACTGCGCCGTCAACACTTGAACTAGAGCTTAGGCTGAACAATGTAGTTCGAAGGCTCGAACATTGGTTTAAATCAAACGGTTTAGCCCTCAATAGTGAAAATACCTGCTTCATGACCTTTCGCCTAAATGGCAGAACATCGCCACCCTGAGAACACGCCAACAAAACTTTTAGGGTTTTACACTGACAGCGGACTCACTTGGGAGGCACATATAGAGGACCTCTGCTCCAAGTTAGGTCGTACCTGTTTTGCACTGAGACGGCTCGCTAACACCGCGTCTCGTAGCGTAGTACTGTCGTGTTACTTTGCGACCGTCCACAGCATTCTCACCTACGGTGTGGAACTGTGGGCGCGAGCCGCGGATGTCGAGCTGGTTTTCGTCATGCAAAAGCGGGCCGTGCACGCGATCGTCGGCGTGGATGACGATGTGTCGTGTAGAGACTTGTTTAAAGAGTGAATATCATGCCTCTTCCCTGTGAACTTATATATCAAGTAGCCCTTTTCACTCATATCAACATCGATGAGTTCCAGAGGAGAGGTGTGAACACCGGCTGCGCTCTGCGCAGTAACAGGATCGCTCACGTCCTCGTCACGCCCGCGCACAAGCTGTGCAAGTCGGAGAGGTCCGTATATATAATGGGTCCATCGGTCTACAACAGGCTGCAGGACACGATTAAAAAGGATGCAACTTCCACCATAATATTTAAAAATAGATTTAAAAAATGGGTCATAGAGAGTTCTTTTTACTCCGTAGACGAGTTCTACACATTGCCTGTTATTTAATTTTGATATCAATGAATTTAATATAAGTACAATTAATTATTTATGTTTCCATTAGATATATTTATTAATGCTCAATATTGAATTTATTACTTTTGTATTTGACTTGTAACTTGGCGTTATAATTAATAATTGTATTGTATTGCTGCGTTTTTACCTGCAGTTGCGCAGAATGGGGAGTGGTCATTCTGTCGAAACACCGACCCTTTCCTGGAACGATCGAGACGTTCGAGTGTTGTGAACTGTGCGCGATATAAATAGGCCGGAGAGATGGCTGGACAGTCAGTCTGGATTTGGCTATACGTGCGAACATTTCGGTGACTTTAAGTGGTGCAACAGTGGTGTGAATTAGTGTGTTGTGATTACATGTGACTAAGTTCGTGTATTCATCGTTTTAGTGTTGAATAAAAGTGTTATTTTGGTTAGATTGATTCTCATTATTTTATCCCAAACCTTCAGCTCGTAACAATACCTACAGGTCATATCATGTGAGGCCTATAAAATCAAACGTGGCAATCTCCACAAAATGTCAAAATTTAACTGTGAATGCAGGATTTTTTATTTGTGTTTTTTAATTCTAATGAAAATTCCTTAGCACAGCGAAGTCGGCAATGTCCCATAGAAATAAGCTGGTTTAGATAAGATTCCAATACAAACACGGCAATCTCCAACGTCTTGCGTTTCCAAGTTGGCATTCTCCAAGACAGCCAATCAGGGCACGTCTTAAGGACTCCATTTTAGTATTGTTTGTATGGTGATACGGACGGTCTTGTCGTGTTTTGTGTTGTGATTTTTGTAAGATTTGAAGTGTTTTTCGCTAGTTATCTATAAAATTAACATATGCAGATTAAATAATGGAGCACACAGCATCTCCCTGTACTACCAAATATACAAGAAAACGTAAGGCTGAGCCAGAAAAGTGGAAGAAAAATTTGGCAAAAATAGCCCGGTAAGTAGATAATGATTAAACCCTTTTGATACTTTGCCCTTCTCATTTCCATAATTACTTAACGGATTTGGCAGAAACTTGAAATACACATAGCTTATGATCTGGAATAACAGAAGTTACTTTTTATCTGTGTAGATGCCACGCTAGCGGCGCTGCGGGCGAATGCTAGATTTTTTTATTTAAACATGATCTTTGGTTTTATTTTTGATGTTAATTAATTTAATTTATTCTCAAACATGTTTCGTACTAAATTTTAACGGATTCTCATCTCATTTTGTTTCAGTTACTCTCCTCGGATCTTACCAACCAAACCAAAATGTAAACAATAAAAACGCATATCAGTGCGACACATTGACTTTGCGTGATTTGCAAGCTTTTTATGAATCTTATTATAAATATAAAAACAAGGAAACTCAAGATGCATTCTTGCTCAAGTGCTGCTATGCAGAACCCCCAAAAAAAAATACCAAAAAATAAAAAATACACTGAAAACAAAATTTCATACAAAATTTACTATCTAGGTACAGGAAATCAACGAAGGCCCGTGTACGGGTATGTCAAAAAGCCTTTCTGCAAATTCTGGGCATAACTAAACATAGAATTCAGTATGTTATGAGGAAGTTTTTAGAAACAGGTGCACCATTTGAGGAAAAAAGAGGAGGAAATCATAAATCGCACTTATTTATGCGTAATAAAGAAGCGATTATGACCTTTATCAACTTATTCGTGTAGATGAAGCACACTATTGTCGCGGAAAATCTCAAAGACATTACCTGGCAGCTGAAATAAGCATAAACAAACTGTTCAAACAATACAATTCCCAACAGACAGAAGAATGTTTAAAAGTTAAACGTGGATTTTTCAGAAGAGTTTTCAACAGAAACTATTCACTTGGATTTGGAAGTCCTAGAACAGATGTTTGTTCAACATGTCTTCACCTTAAGCCTTCACCTAGCCTGAAAGCAAACGCATTTTTTGCATTGGTGAAAAAGAAAAATCCAGATGTAAAAATTATCTATTGACTGTGAGAAAAACATGCCATTACCCAAGATACCCGACCAAAGCACTTATTACTCCCGCCAGATATATTTATATAACTGTACTGTAGTTGAAGGGAGCTCTAAGTCCCAGCTTACATCAAATAATGTTTTTGCATACTGCTGGACGGAAAATGAGTTTAACAAACGTGCAAATGATCTTCAATTGTATATCACAGACTTATGAACACTGACTTATTTGAAGTTCAAACAGTAAGATTAATAGCAGACAGATGCGGAGGGCAGAATAAGAATTCAATTATGCTAGCAATATGCTCCAAGTGGTTGGTAGAATCTGCACCTAGCAAAGTAAAAACTCTGGAACTTGTGTTCCCTGTTGTAGGACATTCTTTCATCCCTCCAGATCGAGTATTTGTCCAGATTGAAAAAGAAGTTCGAAAACGTGAAACTATAGTGCGGCCTGAAGAGTACTTAGAGATTATAAGCCAGCGGAGTACAGTTGTCAGATTGGGTAGTACTGAATGTCAAGTATATGACTTTAAAAGTGCTATGTCTTCTGTTCTAAAAGACGTTGGAACTTGGCACTTTCAATTTAAGAAATGCAAACGATTTTATATCGGGCGGTCGAAAACTGACGGAAACGTTATCATTAAAAGGGACGTAAATTACAGGGTCAGTGATGGGGTTTATAAGAAGGTTACACGAAAACATAAGCTGACCAAAGATATCAATCAAAATGTTATAGCTAAGTGCCTCATAAAAACGAACATAAACAAAATAAACGACGTCAAACAACTTTTAAAAACTCATTATAGTGACGCATGGGAACAAGTGGCGGGGCTGCTATTTTACAAATCAGTATTTGACCAAAATGTTGATGGGGTTGAAGATGATAACAGGCGTTCATCTGAAAACTTAGATATAAGGCTTAGAATATAAGACTTAAATTCTAAGACTTCTTCGAAAGTATATGTAGGTAGCTGACTTTGTTAGTTATAATAGTCTTAGTTTCTCATATTGTTTTAAGTTGGTTAAATTAAAATAATTTCTGACTTTACTTTGCATTTTTTTTTATTTTCTACTTTAAAGTATCAAAACTTGTCGTTTGGCAATGTTGTAGGTAAGTGCAGACAGGAAGCCATAACAAAGTAGGATTTCTCCAGAGGCAATCAGATCAAAAACGGCAATGTCCTTGTAAGCAAAACAAACACGGCAATCTCCAAACATTTTATTGCATTTACGAAATGTTTTTCAAGTAGGTAAATGTCCACAAATAATAATCAATTTACAACAGTAACAAATAATAACATTAATAGTACCTTCATTTATACGTTTTTTTTTATTACATTTTTCTAATTCCCCGAGAATTTGACGCAGTGGAGATTGCTAAGTTTGATTTTATATGCCTCATGTGCCTGTATAGTCTGAAAATTGCGGTAGCCCTGCTCACGGAAGATTTACGTACATCCTTCGATAGGAACTGCTCACGCAGGACAAAACAGATGAAGAGGGCAAGCATAGTGGAACTCTAAGTTAGGTAGACTAAAAGGGAAACACCAGGAAACTCTTCAATAGGGCTAAAATTACTCGCAATTGGGAGTCCTACACTAAAGCCTAAAGTTAATATGGATGATAACTAAACAAAACTACAAGTTTTGGTCTAATTAGTGGTTCGCCCCGAACTGAGATCTCGTGAGTCTCCCAAAACACTAAAAAAAATATTCTTAGGGCGACTCGCGCAACGATACCTAAACGTATTTAGTGGCTAAATATAATTTAAGGAGTTGTCAAATCATACAAATACGAAAAATTTAAACATGTTTAGTCGCTAAATACGTTTAGGGTACGTTGTGCAAGCCGGCCTTAATCTTTACTAATAAAATAAAGCCACGAAATGAGGAACCAAATAACTTGACCTACAGTTTCATTCGAATTACAGTTAACGGGAGTTCATGGAAATTGGTTACTCTTTTTTGGAGTAGAAATTGCAGTTATTCTGGGTTTCAGACTTTTACCTATATTTGTGTCACTAAAGCTACACGCATACCATATTTCAGCACTGTGGTGGTGTACCCTGTGAATTTTGTCAAAGTTCAGTTTTTATTATGGCTAATAACTTGAAACCTGCAAGGGTTAAACTAAAATAAAAACGGGCTCAAAATGTACCACAAAGACCTAATATTAGACATGCCATTTGATCGCCCCCTCTTGAACGCCAAGATCTTAACAACCCCTTCACATATTTAGCTTATTTAGTCACATCAAAATTGTGCCATCACTACCTGCCTATATACCAAAATGTTTCACGATGATCGGATAAACGCTTCGAAAGTTATCCTCGGACAAACATACATACATACAACGCAGATTTGCCCAAGTTGATTTAGAGATCTCGCTTCGCTCGATCAAAAATATGAATTTACTATTTATATTGTAACGAGTACTTTGTATATCCAGTTTTTTTTGGTTGGTTGCGTAGTTTAACGATGAAGTTTGTAAAACCAAAACGTCTTATCAATAATACCATAATACAACCATACTTACAGCTAAATAAAAAAAAGGAATGTGTGATTTTATGAAACCACGGTAAAAGTGAAACTTTGTTTCACATTATATACATTTTTCCTCGTTGGCACAAATTAATAGTCTATACACTACACAGTCAGCTAATGCGAACTATAGGCGCCGCCATATTGGCCTCGGCTGCTTTGACGAGCGCCTTTCACTTTATCCCTACTCCACGGTCGACCGTCACGCGACATGCAACACAGACGAAAAAGTTTGAGACGATGTAATAAAAGTTTCACTTTAATAATTTAAATTATTGTTTTTGCAGATACCCCATTTACGTTGCGGTATGATGAAGACAGTGATGATGATGTGAAAGACATCACCATACATGAGATGATTTTGGAGGATACAACCAAACATCTCTCAGAACCTAGGACAGATCTCTTAGAACCTGAGACAGATGTCTTAGAACCAAGGACAGATCTCTTAGAACCTGAGACAGATATCTTAGAACCAAGGACAGATGTCTTAGAACCACGGACAGATCTCTTAGAACCAAGGGCAGATCTCTTAGAACCAAGGGCAGATCACTTAAAATATACTAAAGAAAATCATTCAAGCATTACCCAGAAGTACTTGCTACCAATAGTAAGCGTGACCTTAGAAAGAATACCAGATAAAATAATAAGCCTAAGAACTGCTAAGAACGGAAGGAAGAAAAAAGAAAAAGTGATATCTAATTACAATTGCGAACAGTGCTACTTCAGATCTCGCTACAAACATGTTCTTCAGAGGCATATGCATGTCCACGACAAAACTAGAGAGTTTTCTTGCCAGACTTGCTCATACCGCTTCCGTACCCTAAGCTCACTTATCAGTCATAGTTACAAGGTACACAAGACTCATATCAAATGTAAAATTTGCAAAACAGAATTTACCAAACAGCTGTATCTTAAACGTCATATGATGAAAGTACATGATGCCCAAACTCACCCGTGTGACATCTGCGATAAGAAGTACAAACATCGGAGAGCTTACTTAGTTCACATGAGAACGCACACCGGAGAGAAACCATTCGGTTGTAAATGATGTCATAAAAAATTCAACGACAAGAGTAATTGTCGGAAACATATGAAAAGTCATACACAAGGTCCCTACTAGGGGTGATCCAAAAATAGTGATAATCAGTTATTTCTAGTGCACACAAAAATACAAAAAAATATCAGTCACTTGCTCAGTTACCCACTAGTTCAGGAAAAAAAATCATATAAATAGGCCACGATTCCCGGGGGCTACATTCATTTGAATACGGACTGTCAAGGAGTGAACATAAAAATGGAAAAACACGAAATCAGAGCTGTCATTAAATACCTCTGCTTGAAAAAAATGTGTACCAAAGACATACACAGCGACTTAGTGGAAACATTAAGGGACTCTTCTCCTCCATATTCCACAGTTGCACGCTAGGCTAAGGAGTTTAAGCTGGGAAGAACATCGACAGAAGACGAACACCGCGAAGGACGCCCATCGACGTCCCTCACTGAAGAAAATGTGAAAAAAGTTGAAGAAGTTGTATTGGAAGATCGAAGAGTGACTATCAGGCATGTAGCTGAGGTCACAGGGATCTCATATGGCAGCATTCAAAGAATCCTTGCGAACGAATTGCATATGAGAAAGGTCTCCGCGCGTTGGGTACCGAAAATGTTAAACGACGAGCAAAAGAAGAAACGAGTCGACATGTCAAGAGCAAATCTCGAAAAGTTTCAGGCAGACAAAGATATTTTTTTGTCACGTTTTGTGACCATGGACGAGACCTGGATCCACCATTTTGATCCTGAAACAAAACAACAATCGATGACATGGAAACGATCCGATGAACCGACGCCGAAGAAATTCAAAGTGTCAAGCTCAGCAGGGAAGGTTATGGCGTCTGTTTTTTGGGACGCTAAAGGAATAATCATGGTGGACTACTTGGAAAAGAGGGCCACTATTACAGGCTCCTACTATGCAGAACAAATAAGAAGATTGCGGGAGGCTATTAAGGAGAAAAGGCGAGGCAAACTGCGGGCTGGAGTGCTGTTCCATCAAGACAACGCACCGGTTCTCAAAGCTGCAATTGCCATGGCTGCCATTCGGAAGCGGGTTTCGAGCTGGTGGAACACCCCCCCTATTCACCAGATCTAGCCCCCAGTGACTTCTATTTCTTTCCACGACTCAAGGAACACCTCCGAGGCAAGAAATTTGACGATGATAGCGACGTGATGGCCGCGGTTGAGGACTTTTTTGAGAGTCAAGATAAAGATTTTTTTTTCTAAGGGAATTTTAGGTTTAGAAAAGAGATGGACTAAATGTATAGACTTGCTAGGAGACTATGTTGAGAAATACATTTATTGAAGTTATACCTACTTCTTTTGGCGCGATGGAGAAAAATGATGAGAGTGAATTTTTACGATGCGCGCGCACACCGACACCTAAATTTAACAGCATGAAGTTAGTTCTAGGTGGTATGAAAATTGATAACTATGTTCAAGTTGTATATTCTAGTATTTTTATATGTAGAACACGTGTTTCGTAAGGGTACAATTAAACAGTGTGAATAAATAAATATTATTTTGGTGTTTTTATTAAATCAATTTCATATACGACGGTGATACTAATAATTTATATTTATTAGTATATCTATATACATTGAATATTAGTGATAAAACTGATTTGAATAAACTGTTTTGAGTGCATTTATAGATTTGAGGTTAATTGTCGGTATGTATAATTTATTTACATCGTTAATTAAAAATTATTACATTATTTCCATACGCCAAAGAAGTATAACTTCTAACGCGTGTACATAAGTACACACACTCTTTTTTGAAGTTATACTTCTTTTGGCGCGATGGAGAAAAATGATGAGAGTGAATTTTTACGATGCGCGCGCACACCGACACCTAAATTTAACAGCATGAAGTTAGTTCTAGGTGGTGTGAAAATTGATAACTATGTTCAAGTTGTATATTCTAGTATTTTTATATGTAGAACACGTGTTTCGTAAGGGTACAATTAAACAGTGTGAATAAATAAATATTATTTTGGTGTTTTTATTAAATCAATTTCATATACGACGGTGATACTAATAATTTATTATTTATTAGTATATCTATATATATTGAACATTAGTGATAAAACTGATTTGAATAAACTGTTTTGAGTGCATTTATAGATTTGAGGTTAATTGTCGGTATGTATAATTTATTTACATCGTTAATTAAAAATTATTACATTATTTCCATACGCCAAAGAAGTATAACTTCTAACGCGTGTACATAAGTACACACACTGTTTTTTGAAGTTATACTTCTTTTGGTGCGATGGAGAAAAATTATGAGAGTGAATTTTTACGATGCGCGCGCACACCGACACCTAAATTTAACAGCATGAAGTTAGTTCTAGGTGGTATGAAAATTGATAACTATGTTCAAGTTGTATATTCTAGTATTTTTATATGTAGAACACGTGTTTCGTAAGGGTACAATTAAACAGTGTGAATAAATAAATATTATTAATAAAATTGGTGTTTTTATTAAATCAATTTCATATACGACGGTGATACTAATAATTTATTTAAATAAAATCTTTTTGATTAATTTTAATATTTATCGTTAATCACTACTGCATTTTGGTTATTTTTTTTCCATACGCCAAAGAAGTATAACTTCTAACGCGTGTACATAAGTACACACACTCTTTTTTTTTTTTTTTTTTCTTTGTGTTTATTATTGATTATCATTACTTTTGGATCACCCCTCGTATGTTTTTTTTATGTGTGATACAATGTTTGATGTGGATAGTGAGCTTAGGGAGCATGTGAGTGAGCATATTATTGTTACGAGCTGAGGGTTCGGGATAAAGTAATGGGAATCGATCCAACCAAAATAACACTTTTTTTTTAACTAGCCTACATTTTCCCACTGCTGGGCAAGGGCCACCCTCAACTCCTTCCACCTATCACGATCCTTGGCAGATTCCCACCATTCCTTCTCGAATCCATTGATGTCGTCACGCCAACGCTTTCGCGGCCGACCCCGACGTCGCTGTCCATCTTCCGGTACCCAATCTGTTACAATGTGGGCCCATTTCTCCGGAAGGATTCGACTCACGTGCCCGGCCCAATCCCACTTGAGCTTCGCGGTTTTGGCTCCCACATCGGCAATGCCAGTCAATGAACGAAGCGTGGTATTCCTCACCCGATCGGCTCTCCGGAATCCTAGAACGCTGCGTTCCATTGCCCTTTGGCAAATCTTGAGCTTGGACTTGAGCTCAAGTCACGTGAGGATAGGCAGGATACACATGTCGATGAGTTTGCGCTTCAGATTCATAGGAAGGTCACCCTTCATGTGCGCCTTCATGGACCAGTAGCTCTTCCAGGCGTTTTTGATGCGGCGATCGATTTCCTTATCATGCCTGTTTTCGAAGCTTGCTAACTGGCCCAAGTAGATGTATTCATCGACATATAGTATTTCCTGCCCATCTACCTCGACCCTACGTTTCGTGGCATTGGTCATTATTTGCGTCTTCGACCGATTCATTTGCAGTCCAACCTCAAGACTTGCCGCGCTCAGTTCTTGGAGCATTTCTTGTAAGTCATGTGCTGTTTGGGCAAAAAGTACAATGTCATCCGCAAAACGCAAGTTAGTTAGGTGCTTGCCACCGATGTTTATGTCCCTTGTTGCCCAAGATAATGTTGTGAACACCTCCTCGAGGGTGCTTGTAAACAGAATGGGAGATAGTGGATCACCCTGCTTGACTCCTTTCTGTATGTGAAATGCTGGACCAGTGGACTGGAGTTTTATATTGGCTGTGCTTTGGCGGTAAATAATTTTAATAAGATCAATGTATGTTTTGTGAATTTGCTGGTTTTCTAGTGATTTGAATATTGCTGAGTGCTGAAGGCTATCAAAAGCCTTTGTAACGCCTTATACAAATGCGAGATCAGGCTTATTGGTCTATAGTTGCCTATATTTGTTTTATCCCCCTTTTTGTGTAGGAGGACAATGTTCGAGTGACACATTTGTTTTGGTATTTGGCCAGTTTGCAAAATGGTATTGAACAGGTTGGTGATATGCGGAAGTAGGGTGGGCGTGCCGATTTTCAATGCCTCGGATGTTACTCCATCTTCTCCCGGACTTCTGTCATATTTCATCGTTTTTAAAACATTATTACCTGTTATAAATGGTATGCTATCAGGTTTACTATAGTCTACATTTTCGGTTGTCTTAGTGTTGTCGGAGTATAGTTTTTTGTAGAAATCTGTACACACTTCCATAATTTTATCGCGGCTGTTGTGTTTGATTTTGTTTGGATCCTGAAGACAGTTAATCCAATGTTTACTTCTGAAAATTCCTTGTTTAGCGGTTCTTAATGAGGTATGTTTCTCAATTGCTGTTTGAATTAAGTATAAGATTAATAATCTAATATCCTTTCTAATACTGCGTTTTACTTTTCTGTCAAATTTATTATACTCTTCAGTGGCTATTTTCATTTTCTCTCGTTGAGAAATAAGTTCCCTGGTGTCTTTTGAGAGTTTTACTTTATTTTTAACAGTGTTTTTGATAGTCTTGCTGCCTAACTCTATTCCTTTTATTATCGTTTTGTATTGATCATTAACGTCTTCTATTTCATTTATTCCCAATATAGAAAATTGGTTTGAGAGTGCAACGTTGAAGTTTTCTGAATTTTGAATAAGGATTTGTTTTGAATGTTGTCTAATTTTATTTCTAAATAATTTGTTTTGGTGGATTTTGAAGTTAAACTTAATTTTTGCGCGGACAGGTCGGTGATCAGAACTATATTTTATTTTATTGATTACGTTGACATCTTTAACTATATGTAAATCCGAAGTAAGTACAAAATCTATCTCGTTACGCGTGTTTCCACCAGGAGATACCCATGTACACCTTCTTTGTGGTTTTTTCTCATAGAAACTATTAGCAACGCTCATATTCTGTCCTAAAGCAAATTGGATCAGTCTTATACCTCGCTCATTGCGGTCTCCTAAGCCAAATTGGCCGAGTATGGCGTCGCTATCTGTTGCTTGTCTTATTCCTAGTTTTGTATTGAAGTCACCGAGGACAATATTCCATGTACCTCGGTTTTCTTCACAGGCTATGTTAACTAAGTCATAGAAAGATTCGAGATCTTCGATCGAGTGTGCAGAAGTTGGTGCATAGACTTGAACAACTGTCAATGTAGTTTTGGGTTTTAACACTTTTATTCAACACTAAAACGATGAATACACGAACTTGGTCACACGTATCACAACTAGAGATGTACAAAATGGTTTAAAAAAAGCATTTAAATAAAAAATGCAAAATACTTTTCAGATTTACTATTTCAAATGCAAAATACCAAATAGTTTTGCGTTTTGCATTTCAAATGCTAAATGCAAAATAGGTATTTTCAAAATACTTTTTCAAAATAAAATACCTTTTTACCAAATTTCAGATATTTTTATTTATTTTAGGTATTTATCATGAGAAATAGAGACACAATGCCGAGCCGAACAAAAACGTCTAATAACATGGCACCTTATGCATGACATTTTGGTCATATTTATCAGTACGCGTATCAATAAATTCTGTTATGTTATTAATAATAATAATACTCACTTAAAATAATGTAAAAAAACTAGACTAACGAAAAGAGAGCCATGGCTCCATTTTGTGAATTGTGTGGCCATTTATTTCGGTTGATTGTGTATCTAGTTCTTATTTTATTATTATTACACGTTTCTTTTATGAATAACAACTGGACTGGTATTGTTAAAAAGTGAAAAAAAATAAACATCAATTTTTATTTATTACGTTTTTTAACAATACCAGTTGTTCGAATACATCATCACTCATTTTTCTTCTGTGAGGTCTCATAATCATCCCACCGTACGAAAAAAGTCTTTCTACTGGTGCTGAATTGTGTTGTATTTTAAAAATACTTTTTTTATTGTAGGATAAGCGTTTAGCATCTCCAGACTTGTGCACTCATCCTTTAAATATTGTAGGGTTTCCAGGTCTATTGTAGTATTGGCACTACCACCCTAAATATGATATGATTTAAGAAGTTTGTTGTTGCGTGCAGACTTCCCTTCAATGTTTTTGAACATATCTTGCAAACAGCACTTATATTGCTTTCATGATCAGCCTCCTTCTTCACGTCTTTAAAACAGTGCCTTAATATAAATGGTAGATTAGGGTTATCCCTGAAATAAAATCAAACACGAATTAGTTATTGAATCTAATACTATAGCCACTATTCATTAGCTTTACTGGTTTGACAATCATTATTTTGTTGGTGAATGGTGACACGTTGATACAAAACACAACTGAAAATACAATACTTTACCTTTCAACTAAAAATGAAAGATGACTTTGTATGTTGTTACTTGTACAAATGTACAGTAGATATTAACACCAACTAAACTATTATAATTTGTAAAGTTTAAAATCAATTTAAGTTAGTCGACGTTTTTTGTTTTTAGTATGTATTTTATTTGTTTGTACTATTTACCTATTTTATTTGTATCTCAGTAAGTACTTACATTTTTTTTTTGCTATCCATACCATCAAATCAAATCAGTAACCACTTCACCAGCCCCAGCAAACAATAAATCCGTGAATTCAAATCGTCGGCGTCAGCGGCGTTGCGTTTCATAGCCATAGATAATGTTCGTCGTTTTCTTTTGACATTGACACTAGTGACTAGTCAGACATAAGGCGCGCACTCTGACCAAAGAAGAAAAAAGGGCGCGCATGGCTATCAGGCACCTCTATCGGTCAAATTCAGCAATACGAGTACAAGCGTCATTCGTTCATTTCATTTTGTTTGACTGGTGATGTTGGCTAGAGTGCTCGCAAGATAACTCTGCGCGCGGCCGAAATCGGAACTATTCGTATGCCGCCATCTTGTCGTTTATGTCAGGTGTCAAGAGTGAGTGTGTGTTCCGTGTTTTTATTCGTTTTCAAAGTAAATAATCGCCATCGCTATGCCGAAAGTGATTAAGAGTGCTGGCAGGGATATGATTTTGAAGGTCAAACGTGCTTGTGAAGAAGAACGAGACAATAACGGGCCTATAGTACCGTTTTCCAAAGTTAGAGCCCGCGTTGCATATTTGACAGGTAATTTTAGGGTTGCCTGCCATAATAATAAAACTCCCTGAATTTCCTAGATTCGTTATTCGTTTGTAGTTTGGTCGTGTCATCAACAGTGATCGGAATTAGGCGGGCAGAAATATCTACTCTTACCTAACAGAGTTGTAGTTGTAGTAAGGAAGTCTCCTCTTCTGTTCTTGAACTGTAGGTATTTTAGACCGCCTAATTACGATCACTGATCATCAATACTAAACATCATGTAATTTTTGTATTTTGTTTTAGGCGTTTCCGAACGCACCGTCACCCAAATTACTCAAGAGGGTAATGTAGCATCAACTTCATCTTCAAAAATTGTGACTCCGGGAAAAACCAGGAATCGGAAGAAAAAAATTGATGAATTAGACGATTTTGATAAGTGCGCTATAAGGCATACAATTCAATCGTTTTACGTCGTGAAGAAGGAGATTCCTACCATAAATAAACTTTGGTTGGCATTGAAAGCAGATATTGATTTTAAATTTAGCAGAACATCTTTGAGGAGTATTTTAAAGACTATGGGCTAAAAATACAAAAAGTGCCAGTCTAAAAGAAAAGTATTAATAGAACGCAGCGATATTGCAGCTTGGAGAGCGAAGTATATTCAGAGGCTGCGCAAGAATCGTCGGGAGGAAAATCGACCCGTAATTTATCTTGACGAAACGTATATACATGCTTCGTACCACCTACAAAAATGTTGGCAATCGGAGGAAGAGCCTGGTATTTTTGCTTCTGATAGCGTCGGTGCAAGATGGATTATAGCCCATGCTGGAGGTAAAAGTGGGTTTGTTGAAAACGGACTGCTACTATTCAAGTCCAAATCCAAGTCGAGTGACTATCATGACGATATGAATTCTGCGAACTTCATGCGGTGGATGAATGAAAAAATTGTGCCGAATCTACCATCAAATAGTATTGTAGTGATGGATAATGCGTCATACCACTGCACACAGATAAACAAAGCGCCTACAATTGGCAATAGAAAAGCAGACCTCCAAGAGTGGCTTACGAAAAATGGCATTGAATTCGACGATTGTTGGACAAAAGCGCAATTATACGTTTTAATCAAACGACACAAAGGGGACCCTCAGTATGAAATAGAAGAGATGCTAAATGAATATGGACATGAGGTTTTGCGATTACCGCCTTACCATTGCGATTTAAATCCAATCGAAAAGATTTGGGCAACTGTGAAGAGGCGCATTGCTGAGAAAAATGTCGCTCAAGCTCCTAGCGAAATATCTACAATTACTGAGGCGGCGTTTAGAACAGTCACGGCAGAAGAATGGCTGAATGTTTGTATTCATGTTGAAAAAATAGAAGACAAATATTTCGAATCAGACAGGCTAATGGATATGGAAATAGAAAAGTTTATAATTAATGTTACAGGCGACACATCAGACTCTTCTGATGAAGATTCTATAATTGATTCGGATGAAGATGTTCAAATGGAAGGCATAAACCCTCTGCAGGACCATTCCTATACAAAATTTACTGATACAACTAGGTATTCAATAAAAGACTTGCAAGGTTCCCATGGCCTTTTAATTTCCTTTAACTTTATTTACATAGTTTGCTTTTTGATTTACTTTATAATATTAGATAAAATGCCATCGGGAATAAATTAGTAAGAACATCAATTAAGCCTAAGCTAGAATACATAAATTATGATTATGAATCAAATTTTAGTACGTATCGAAAGATATTTTTTGATTAAATTAAGGAAAACAAAAAATAGTTTAGCTGGCAACATTAAGTACGCCATCAATCGCGCGCAGACTTATCTTGCGGGCACTCTAAACTTAATCACAAAGTATTTTGCATTTTGAAATAAATATTAAAAATGCAAAATACATCTCGAAATGTATTTCAAATAAAATACAAAATGCTTTTTACTAAAAGGCATTTAAATGCAAAATACAAAATAGGTGTTTTGTATTTGCATTTTAAATAGAAGTATTTCAAATAAATCGCATCTCTGATCACAACACACTAATTCACACCACTGGTGCACCACTTAAAGTCACCGAAATGTTCGCACGTATAGCTTAATCCAGACTGACTCGCGAGCAACTACTGTTCACGCGAGACCCTTCTCCACGTCAGTCCTCCAGGGCCTCGCTGAGACTCACTCACTAACTGACTGACTGTCCGGCCATCTCTCCGGCCTATTTATATCGCACACATTTCGATTGTTCGAGAACGATGTCGATCCTTCCAGGAAAGGGTCGGTGTTTCGGCAGAACGACCCATCCCCATTGTGCGCAACCGCAGACAATAAAACAATAGCACAGCAAGACAAGCGTTTGAGAAGTTTCGATAATTACTCATTGTTTAACAGCCTCGGCGTAACACTGCCCCCTCCTAAAACATGCTCGTCCCGAGCATTCTTAGCCCCATATCGCGGCAGCCGATCAACATGAACAATTTTAGGCGCACCTCGCGCTGAAGATGTAGCAACTAGAGGAGCCACATTGCCGTCTCCAATACTTCAGAATACCTAGAGTCCCTTTCTCATCAGCGATCCCAATTTCTGCCGCCGAAACACGGCTCTCATGATTTCTATCTGTTCTTTCACTTCCTGGAATTCCTTTCCAGATGAACCGAACAATTCCCTCATCAATCGAGCCCGCTCTTCTTGCCAACGTCGCTGATCTTCCTGTTGACGACGCTGCTCTTCTTTATCCTGACGTCGCTGTTCCTCTTGCAACCGAGTCTGCTCCACCTGTTCACGTCGCTGTTCCTTCTGCAACCGAGCCTGCTCTTCCTGCTGACGACGCTTCTCTTCTTAATGCTGACAGCGTTGTTCCTACTGCAACCGAGCCGGCTCTTCCTGTTGACGACGCTTCTCTTCTTTATGCTGACGGCATTCTTCCTCCTGCAACCGAGCCTGCTCTTCTTGCTGACGACGCTGCTCTTCCTTATCCTGACGTCGCTGTTCTTCCTGCCAACGTTGCTGTTCTTCTTGACGACAAAGCATTGCCATAATAGCAGCAATATCGCCTGTCACAGGAGCTTGCCCCACGGATGATGATGATGATGATGGTGCTCCAAATGATTCGGTGGCGGCGGATTCCATCTCCATCGGTTGACGACTCTGCCGAGCTTCTTGAACCAGAGACTCCCCAAACCGCCTTTCATCCATTTCCTGTTGTCGTTGACCTCTCGTCCTGACACCGTCCACGTTACCCTTTGGTAGAACCGGCATTATTTTATCCCACTTCTGACACCAAATTGTTACGAGCTGAGGGTTCGGGATAAAATAATGGGAATCGATCTAACCAAAATAACACTGTTATTCAGCACTAAACGATGAATACACGAACTTGGTCACACGTAATCACAACACACCAATTCACACCACTGTTGCACCACTTAAAGTCACCGAAATGATCGCACGTATAGCTTAATCCAGACTGACTCGCGAGCAACTACTGTTCACGCGAGACCCTTCTCCACGTCAGTCCTGCTGGGCCTCGCTGAGACTCACTCACTCACTGACTTAGACTGACTCTCCGGCCATCTCTCCGGCCTATTTATATCGCACACATTTCGGCGTGCTGGCGGGGACATACCGGCGGTGGACAGCAGTGCGTACGGGCTAGGCGCGGTGCTGGCGCACGTGTATCCGGACGGCAGCGAGCGTCCGGTCAGTTGTGTGTCCCGGACACTCAACTCGGCTGAAAACAATTACAGCCAACTCGATAAAGAAGCGCTTGCAATTTTCTTTGGTATAACGAAACACCACCAATACCTATACGGCCGGCGCTTTATTTTACGCACAAACCACCAGCCGCTCAGTTATATTTTCGGGGAAAAGGGCGGAATTCCGCAAACGGCAGCCAGTTGCCTGCAAAGATGGGCAGCTCGTTTGGCTGCGTACGATTTTTCGACCACATTTGTCAGGTCGACTGATAACGGCCCAGCCGATGCATTATCTCGCCTGCCACTGCCGCACGAGCGGCGGCTCACAGAACCGGTTAGCTATGTTGACTTGCTCCGCGAAACGATGCCGGTTAGTTTTAAGGAGATCGGGGTGGAAAACGATAAAGATAAGGTTTTAAGTAAAATTAAAGGTTATGTCATGTTCGGTTGGCCGTCTGTGTCGAGTTGTGACGAAGAGAAACCGTATTGGGCGCGTAAAGATGAGATTCTACTCGAGTTAGGTTGTTTGATTTTTAAGTATAGACTTATAATACCCCCACCTTTGCAAAATAGGGTTTTAACGGAAATTCACGAGGGGCATCTAGGGGTAAACAAAATGAAAAATTTATCGCGAGGTTACGTATCCTGGCCCAGCCTGGACCAAGATATCGAGAAGGTATGTCGGTCGAGTGAGGCGGGACGCGCCGCCGCGCGCGGCCCTGCACCCGTGGGAGTTCCCGTTGAAGCCCTGGCAGCGCATCCACGCTGACTTTGCAGAGTGTGGAGGGAAGAAATACATCATTTTAGTTGATGCTTTCTCAATATGGATCGAAGCTATTGCAATGAATCGAACGGATGCTGAATCCACCATTTCAGTGCTGCGATCCGTATTCGCCAGGTTCGGTCTGCCGACACAACTGGTCACGGATAACGGCCCACCGTTTCTATCAATAGATTTTAAGGATTACTGTACAAAAAACTGTATTAAGCACGTTTCGTCGGCACCGTATAGGCCTCAGATAACGGTGCAGCGGAAAATGCCGTTAAAACAATTAAAAAAATTATCAAACGGGCGATTCATGAGGGTGAAAATGTGTCTCAAGCTTTGTGTACATTTTTATTTCAATACAGAAACGTGGAGCATGCGACGACGAACGTCCCGCCGGCCGTGGCGTTGCTGGGCCGCCGCCTGCGCGGCCGCCTGGACGCGCTGCGGCCGGACGTGGCGGCCGTTGTGCGCACCGCTCAGCAACGTCAAGTAGATAATAAAGGAGGCCAGGACCGAGACATCGGGGTCGGCGATTCTGTGCTCGTCCGCGGTTACTCTAATAAAGGGCAGAAATGGGTTGCAGGGAACGTCATACAAAAAACGGGACCGGTATCATATAAAGTAAAGGTGGGAGATGGCGTTCAATGGCGTAGGCACCAAGATCAAGTGATACCCTTGAATCCGAATCGTAAAAGTAGGTATTCCCTTTCGCGCCCTAATTTGAATCGGTCTCAAGATCCCGCTAATGCGATAAGGCCGAATAGCGATGCCGACGAAACGTTCGAAGATGCAGCGGAGGAGGTGTCTGAAGCAGATAGTCCTAATCGCCAGGCGGCAGCTCCCGCGCTGGCGCCTGCGAGGCCGGCGGGCGCCGCGCTCTCCGACGCCTCCACCGCCGGACGCTTCGGCTCGCGCTGTGCGAGCTTACTACCGAGGAATAAAATAATGTGTCTAGCTATCTAGTGTGTAAGTAAGAGCATAAGAAGCGAATAGGTTAGTCGTGTTAGCTTAATTTTAAGGTGATGGGTATTGTTACGAGTAGGTTAGTTATTGGTGTATTATTTATAATAGACAATAGACAATAGACAATAGACAATAATTTATTTGCTAAATAGCACACATAATACATTTACAAAACATGATTTAAAATGTAACAGATGAAAACATGTAAGACATAAACAAACAATAGGTGTAATAAATAATTAATTTTAAATATGAGGTAGGTATGTTGTGTGCTATAGCAGCAAAAGGGCCTCGACTCAGCATTATGTCAACTGGGTTAGTAGTTGACGCTGTTATTCTGCCTAGACCGCTTAATCACCCACCAGACCCTGTGAGAGCAAAATTATAATTGTGTGATGTCAATGATGAAATATGTGATGTCAATGATGAAATTATGTGATGTGTATGATAAATAAAAATATAATAATGCCAGGTGAATTAATTATAAAAATTACATACTTACCTAAATAAATTACAAAAAAAAAGTATTAAAATAAAAATTAAATAATTAGAATTGGATTAGAATAATAAAAATAATGAAAAAATAGCCTAAAACTAGCAGGTAAAGGGGGCGTTCGTACCAGGCAACCCAGTTTTCTGCCTATCTATCACCACTCGTTTGAAATGTTTTTTAAACGTGTATTTGGATTTCAAAAGTCGTAGTGGTGGTGGAAGATTGTTCCAACACTTGGTTGCAAGGTATCGGAAGCTGCCCCTAAACGCTACTGTCTTGAACTTGCTGTAGTGCAGCAGTTTTTTCGTTGGTCTTGAGCTATACTTGCTCTGCGACCCGTCGAGTTTTGAATAGAGATACTTTGGAAACCCTGACGTCATTACGCTGTGGACTAAGACAGCCATATGCAGATCCCTTCGCGAAGCCATATTTAATGTGGACGACTTATTTAAGTAGGGTGTGATGTGTGTTCGCGGCGGGATATCAAAACAGAATCTACAGCATGCGTTCTGAATTCGTTGCACAAGACGTGCTGTTTTAGCCATCAGACGGGGGCCATATACCAGGTCTCCATAGTTAAGTTTTGATAAAATGAGTGCATCACAGACTTTAATACGGATTTCCTCTTTAAGATAATTTCTAACTTTGTAGAGAAGTTTTAACCTAAAGAAACAGGACTTGATTAGGTTCATTACGTGACTTTCGAAGCGGAGTTGGCTATCAAATAGTATACCGAGGTTTCTAGCCTCATGGACCCGCTCTACCCCATGACCAAGTATATTAACGTCAAGAGAGTGCGTAGAAATATCAGCTATTTGACGCTTTGAACCCAGTACCATAAACTTGGATTTTGAGGGATTCAATACAAGGGCATTATTATTTGACCATGCAGCTATACTTCCAAGATCATTGTTTAGCTTCTCTAATTCATCCGGAACTTCTTTAGAGCGCATGGGTAAGTACAACTGTACGTCATCAGCATATAGATGAAACTTGCAGTGCTTAATGCCCCAGCAGAGGTCAGCACTGTAGATTATAAAAAGTAATGGTCCCAAGATTGATCCCTGTGGCACGCCACGGTTTACTTCAGCTACCGGGGATTTAAGATGCGAGCCATTCTCCCGATTGATCTGTACAAACTGAGATCGGTTACTCAAGTAACTGTTAAACCATTTAATGGAAGCTGTGTCAACCCCATAATAAGCCAGCTTTGAGAGCAGCAGTGATATATTTATTGAATCGAACGCACGAGAGAAGTCAAGTAACACAAGCACCGTACCGAGTCCCTGGTCTTGCGCGGCAAGGATGTTGTCAGCGACATCCAACAAGGCCGTCGTGGTTCCCCTGCCCTTACGAAACCCCGATTGAACGTCAGGTAGGATATTATTCCGTTCGACATATCTACTAAGTTGATTGTAGACAACTTTTTCAATGACCTTAGACAACACTGGTAGAATACTTATTGGCCTTAGATCCTTAATGTCGGCTGGATTAGCAACTTTAGGTATCGGGTTCACTAAGGCTATTTTCCATTGGTTTGGGAAAGTAGATGTCAAGAGCGACCTATTAATGATGGCGGTTATTAGAGGTAAGGTAAGCGGCAGAGTGAGCAATACCATGTCCATGGACAGACCGTCTATACCTCTTGCGTTTGTTTTGATTGCCAAGAGGATTTTAGCAACTTCTTCTTCGTCAACTGGTTGTAAGGAAAATATAATGTTATCGTTAAATCTATTAAATTCAAAAAATGTTAGCTTAGAAATCGGGATGGAATTTACACCAGAAACGTTTAAAAAATGTTTATTGATGTCATCAGGGTTGTCGTAACTGTCAGGTAGACAATTATCACTTTTTGTGCTGGGCAATACATCCTTCTTAATATTTTTCCAGAGTTGTTTCTCATTTCTTAATTCTGAGTTGATTCGGTAGTCATAATAGGCACGAGTTTCATTATAAATACTCTGAGTGACTAATGATTTTAGCTCCTTATAATAGCGCTTATGACTCTCTAATTTTGTGCAACGGTATCGATCGTGGGCTTGATTACGACAAGTCATCATCACTTTCACAGTATCTGTTATCCAGGGCGCAGGCTTACCTATGATTTTAACTGTCTTAAAGGGTGCATGTTTATCAAATAAACCTGTGATAACACTAGTAAAATTGACCACCATTTCATTTACAGATGTCGCTTCTGTGACTTTGTTCCAGTTTACACCTGACAGATCATCATTAAAGTTTTTAAGACTTATGTCTTTGAGAGGCCTGTATGTTATCGACTTTGGGGGGACGATTTCCTTTTTTATGTTGAGTGTCGCGGAGACAAAGGCATGCCCCAGAGAGGCGGTGATATTAGAAACTGTAATGTTACGAACCCTGCAGTCAGTACAAATAAGATCAATTAAGGTCTCACTGGTATCGGTAAAATGGGTTGGCGACACGACTACTTGGGACAGCCCCGTATATGTTAAGAACTGGTTAAATTTATTTGTCATAATATTATTTGGCTCCAGTACATTGATATTAAAGTCTCCCATAATAACTATACCACCGAAGCTGGAGAAATGAGCAACCGATGCAGTGAGTGCGTCGATGAAAACATCTATATTGATCCATTCGGGGCGGTAAGCTGTGCCGATTACTATACTTAATCCATTTATCCTGACTGACAACCACATTTGTTCTATTTCCGCATGTGGATGGATAATAGTACGCGCACAGATACCTCGTTTTATGTAAAATCCTACACCTCCTCCTTTACCGCGCTTCATGTGAAGCGGGCGCGGGGTGTTACGGAATTTATAACCGGGAATGATCGGCGCACGCGCTTCTTCATCTCTCTTTATCCACGTCTCATTGATTGCTACAATATCATATTTAGAGTTACTCATGGCAAAAATTAAGTCATTGTGACCCGTACCTAATGATCTTGCATTGAAAAGTCCCAACGTACAGAATTTCGTTTTAGAACCCATTTTCAATTATTGTTACTTTGTGATTAAAAATCAAGAAAGTAAGGCATGGTATGGGGGGGTGAATGTCACAGATAAGAGAGGTGGTGCCGGTGGTGGCACGGACTCGCCATAATATCATTTCAACAAAGGTAAATACGGAAATAGGATTATAATTAAATGTCAACAGCCACGTTATAATAAATTGTAACGTATCTTGTATACTAAAATGTAAAATAATGTTTATAATAATTTGTAAAATTGATTGTATACTAATATAATATAAAATAAATGTCAGAACAATGTGTAAAATAATTTGTAAAATTGATTGTAAGATATGAGGTATAAATAATTGCAGTTTATGTCGAATAGTCAGGAATAAAATAAATGTTTGAACAATGTGTAAAGAGATTTGTAAAATAGATTGTAAAATACGTGATTTTATTAATAATAGAATAAGTTGATTAAACAGGAATAAAAATAATGTCAAAATAATTGTAAATACTATTAAAATAAAATGTCCCAGGTAGATAAAAATTTGTAAAGTTGATTTTGCTATAGCATCACAACATACACACACCTTTTGGTAAACTACCGTTACAGTAAGAAAAAAACTATTTAAAAACATCACAGAGCACTTTAGAAAAACACAATAAAAATTCCAGAATAATACCATCATCATAAACATGCTAAATCTTATAACAAACAGGCAAAGAGACATAACATCAACAAGCTTTACAGGAGGCTTATAAAAAACTAAGTGCCCTCGACAATGTTGCCGATTTTCCATTCTAGGAGCCGACCGCGGCGGCCCCAAAAACCCGCACAAGGTCGGCCTCCGAGCGCAGCCGGTGACGCGGAGAGTCCTCGCTTTGGTGCTGACGAGCGTATACCCGCCCGTCCTTTGACCAGACAAACCTCCATTTCAAACGGGCTCCCATCTCTCGGGCCCTCATAAAGAGCTGCCTGTTCTCCCGTGTCAGACGCTCGTTGACGTAGAAACGGCGCGGCTCGCCGGTCAGCCCGGCATCAGCGGTAGTAACGCCGCGGCGTACCCGTGCGGCCCGCAGTAGGTCGTCACGCAGAGCGCGGCGCACAAGTCGCACGGCGATAGGCCGCGCACTCGCACGTCCTGTCGTCTCGTCGCGCGCCACGCCTACTCGATCGGCACTCACGACGTCAGACTCACTCACCGACACCCCCAGCTTACGCGCAAGAGTTAGCACAACGTGGACGATGGCTTCTCCTTTAGCTTCCGGGACTCCAACAATATCAACGTCGTTTGACAGGGATAGCTGCTCTGATTGGCGAATTTGATCTTCGAGTCGTTGTACGCTCTCTCGGAGGTGGCCATTTTCCTTTTTTAGGGCGTTTATAGTGTTGGTCTTCTCACTAAGTGCCGTTTTTAGGCTTTCGAGCTGCGCATCGATCGACGTCAACGAGCCCCGAAATCCACCTAAGATTTCATTCATGGACTGCAGCTGCTCCTTAACTATTTGACCCACAGATTCAGTTATAGCCTTTTTGATTTCGGCATTGATAAGTGACCGTAGATTTTCAGTGGTCAGGTTGCACTCTTTATCTGACTCGATCTGTGGTGGACTTGATTTCGGCTTCCGTCTGGTAATATTACTGGCGCCGCTGTCATCTTCACACACTTGCAGGGACTGCTGGGTAGCTGAGCGAACGGGGGTGTTCGAATTATCGCCCTTGCGTTCTTTATTGCGACATGCCTGACATTTCCATTGGTCCTTCAGGTTCTGCTTGATCGCATTGTAAGCACGCTGCGTTACATTGCCACATTCCAGATCGTAGTGGTTACAGCAAAAAGAACATTTAAGGAATTCCTTTCCAGGTATTGACTTAAGACAGCCGGCGCAGGTCACCTTTTTATACTCCATTATCCCTTTACAACCGGATACATTCACAAAAAAATGTTGACATTAAGTTCACTAGCAGATTTTAGTTGAGGGTAACACGCACAATGAATTTCACTTTTTAACGTTTAATTTTTGAGTTGTTTCACTTATTCAGCACAAATTAAAGTATTTATGTATTTCACTTTACACGAATCGATAGATCGTGTTATTACGCGTATTTCAGTATAAGTTCCACTTCGAAAAACTGACTTTTTACCAATATTTTGAATAAAATTGGAAGAGCAAAATCGTACGTGTCTTCGTCTCACAAGGTCCAACGACCGACCGTTTATGTTAGTGTGCTATTTGAAAGGGGAAAAATGTAGGGTTGACTTCTCAGTATAATGTGGGTAAGCGCCTTTATTTTAATAAACCAGTCAGTTCCTCGGTCTTTCATTCGTATGTTCCAGACTTGACACCCCATTTTTATCCAATGGGACCTGATTTATGGGATAAAAAGTAGCATAGGTATGTGTTAATCCAGGTTATAGTCTAGGTACATACTAAATTACTTTTAAATCGGTGCAGCCGTTACGACGTGATTGAGTAACAAACAAACAAATAAACACACATCCTTACCATTTCAAATTTCAAACTACGTCCCTAATGAGGCCGTGTTCTAAAGGTGCATAACCTCAACGCTACACTGAATGGCATTGCCGAGTGCGCAATGCGGTTGAGCGAACGAACGGCTACCTCAAGGGAAGTCTTCGGTGTTCGGGTATAGACAGAACACTGCATTATTCGCCCGAAAAAGCATCGCTCATCATTTATGCCGGGTGCATCATCTATAATCTGATGATACATTTTGGGTATGTACAAGTACTGAGACCAATTCACATAGTCATGTATAACTTTTTCCTATTATTTATCATTATTTTATAGGGTGGAGAGAACCGAGGAAACGGCTGATAATGACAACGGAAATGATGAAAGCGATTCACAGACTCCTCGTCAATTACTCAGGCTGAGTCAAGCCAGACGTACAGAACATTATTTTAATTGATTATTTTTTATTTTATTAAATTGAATGTTTTACATTACTTACTATTAGACAACTCCAACATTGATAACAGTGACCGAGACCGACCGATTATATAAGCCGCTGCGCAGACCGCGCACGTTCATACTTGTTGGGAGTTGTTCAAGACTTTGTGCTGGGCGGACGTGTTTTTTCGTGTTTTCGTGTATACGTAATAACGGTTTTGTTTAAATTAAAATCAAACCCATGTTAATTTGTTCGTAATATTTGTCAAAATAAATCAGTTAATGTTATAGAAAGTTTATTGTTAAAAAATAGTTTTATCTTTTACTTCTAAAATTACATTATATTATTTAGTTCCTCTCTCAATCTATTACTGCGGCGCAATTCTACCAATATTTCCTGAAAAAATGTAGATATAATTAGTATAATAATATGTGAATATTTAATGAATCATTAGTACATCTGCAGTGCGCTGAGGTCCATCTACCGAGGGTGCTATCTTTGCTTTTTAACCTTTGTCTGAGTCATTCATATCTACCTCACAACCTAATGCACACAACAGTGGTTCCCATAGTGAAGAATAAAACTGGCGATGTTTCGGACATGTCCAACTACAGGCCTATATCGCTGGCTACTATTGTGGCTAGGGTGCTGGACAGCTTGCTTGATCGACACCTACGCGTACACGTTCAACTGAATGATGCTCAATTTGGGTTTCGTTCAGGCTTATCAACAGAGAGTGCTATTTTATGTCTCAAGCAAGCTGTTAAGTACTATACAGCTAGAAAAACACCAGTGTACGCCTGTTATTTGGACCTTTCCAAGGCATTCGACCTAGTGTCATATAATTCACTGTGGGAGAAGCTGGCGCTTGAGTCGGACTTGCCAAGAGAGTTGACGTCCCTATTTCGCTACTGGTAACAGTCACCAAACCAACAGAGTGAAGTGGGCGGACTCCTACTCGGATATGTACAGGTTGGAGTGCGGGGTGAGGCAGGGGGGTGTCTCTTCTCCGGGTCTTTTCAATCTGTACATGAACAGTTTAATTGAGGAGCTCTGTGGCACCAAAGTTGGCTGTCACATAGATGGGGTCTGTATAAATAACATTAGCTACGCCGACGATATGGTGTTACTGAGCCCTTCGATCGGAGCCCTACGTAGGCTGCTAAAAATTTGTGAGTCCTATGCGGAGGCCCATGGGCTCAGATATAATGCTAGGAAGAGTGAGTTTATGGTGTTTAGGGCTGGCCCCAAAAGTTATCAAAATGTGCCACCTATCAATCTAGACGGAACTACTCTCCAGCGTGTTACTAGATTCAAGTATCTGGGCCACTGGGTCACCGAGGACCTAGAGGACAATGATGACATAGAGAGAGAGCGCAGGGCGTTGGCCGTCCGATGTAATATGGTGGCTCGCAGGTTTGCTCGCAGTTCCAGGGAGGTAAAGGTGACGCTTTTTAAAGCCTACTGTCAGTCACTTTACACCTGCAGCCTGTGCGTAGCCTATACGCAAAGGGCGTACAACGCGCTGCGCGTACAGTATAACAATGGGTTCAGAGTGCTGATGGGGTTGCCACGTTTCTGCAGTGCATCAGGTATGTTCAGTGAGGCGCACACGGATGGCTTCCACTCCATTATAAGAAAGCGGTGTGCGTCGCTCTTGAAACGCCTGCGTGGTAGCCCCAACATCATTCTGAGCACATTTGCGGACAGGTGGGACTCTTATAAGGGACGTTGCCCCAGTCACTGATAGTCCCTCGTGTCCGCTAACGTGTATGTACATATGTATGTGTGTTTTTAATTATAATTCAATTTTACGGTATAATTTTATTTTTATTTAATTTTATTTGATTTAATTTAATTTTGTTTGATTTAATTTGATTTTATTTAATTTATTTTGTGTTGATTTTGTTTAATTTGATTTTAGTAATTTAATTTTAATTTTATTTATGAGTCAATGGCTTGAAATAAACAATTTTTATTTTATTTTTTTATTTTATTTTATTAGTAAGTTGGTAGGTACAGCCTTGGTATAGCATAGCCTCTGTAAGACGAAGGCCAACATTTTGAGGTACTGAGTCATAGTAAGTTGGTAAATACTAGACTTCTGCCCGCGGCTTCGCACGCGTAATTTCGATTCATATCATTGAAACTTTCTTCTTCTGTTTCACTCCGTTAGAGGAAAATTTCCAAAAATCCCTTCTCCGCGATTTGGGCTCTGTGTTGATGTCAGCCAGCAACCGATCATTTAATATTTAGATATAGTATGCAGTAGGTAAGTATGTAACTTAAACTTTGTTTCTTGGTTTTGGGATTAGACATTTTACTAGATATCACTTTTTAATTACATATAATAATTATCATACTTTCTTACCCTTAATAACATATTGTTCTCGTTCTGAGCTTTAATAAAACTATCCGGCGGGTTGGCTTTCCGTACCCTGGATTTTCTCGCAGTAGGTGGACCTCAAACAACCGCACGTGTAGGCAACGACTGTGCACGATTTTCTGATACAGCTGCGGATACAGCTTCTGGTACTATATTCTAAGATAAAATGCATTCCTATAATATCAGCTTCCTATCGCAACTGATTAGTATAGCAATCCAAATAGGAAATGCTATCAGCCTGCTAGGAACTTCTTTTATTATGTTTTTGTTAAAGATATTGTATTCATATTTATGTAAAAGAACAATAGTTTTACTCTTCAAGAAAGTCAAATATGCTTACGCCAATAGGAGATTTGTCGGGGCCAAATCCTGCGGCCATCTCCACCCCAATAGTGCTTAGCACTAGAGCTGCGTTCTCCGACAGCTCGGGGACCTCTAAAGAGTTTCCCGTGGCATTAATTGCTCGCGTTGTTGCGCCACCCGCGCCTTCCTCTTCTGATCCCGCCAGCACTGGAAATAACTGTTACGCCGAGGCTGTTAAACAATGAGTAATTATCGAACCTTCTCGAACGCTTTTGTCTTGCTGTGTTATTGCTGCTATTGTTTGTGGTTTCGCAGAATGGGGAGTGGCCATTGTGTCAAGGGACCGACCCTTTCCTGGAAGGATCGACATCGTTCTCGAACAATCGAAATGTGTGCGATATAAATAGGCCGGAGAGATGGCCGGACAGTTAGTCGGAGTTAGTCTGAGTGAGTTGCAGCGAGGCCCTGGAGGACTGACGTGGAGAAGGGTCTCGCGTGAACAGTAGTTGCTCGCGAGTCTGTCTGGATTAAGCTATACGTGCGATCATTTCGGTGACTTTAAGTGGTGCACCAGTGGTGTGAATTAGTGTGTTGTGATTACGTGTGACCAAGTTCGTGTATTCATCGTTTAGTGCTGAATAAAAGTGTTATTTTGGTCAAACCGATTCCCATTATTTTATCCCGAACCCTCAGCTCGTAACATAACCATTACTTATAATGTACCTACCTAATAACAACATAAAATATTTCAATACTTAAGTTTTATTTGTTTGTTCATAAACTTACTACTTTCCACTGCTCCACCGACCTGTCGGGGCCTAGCTCGTCTAGTGCCGCTTTCAGCGTTTGCCACTGGCGCTCCATAGCCGCAGCACCTTGCGGCGTTTTGAAGTCACCAGCAGCAAACGCCGGATCTTGCGCCATATATTGGCACTGGCACAAGTACTGTATTTGAGCTTTATTGCTCCTGCTCCTACAAAATAATTTTGTAAAAAACTCATCTTAGTACCTAGATAAAAACTATTGAAAGGTCGCAAATAAACTCAAAAGTCGTAAATATACTTACAATTTCTTCTGTTGAACTGACATTATGAATTTTCTCCGCGGTTGTTGTTATTTCCGTAAAACAAACACAAAATAAAGGCTTTCAACAAACACTGAACTGACATTACAGACGTTTCAGGGAAACTTTAGCATAGAGAATAATATACTTTAATGGAGTTTCTATATCCTTGTCGTTTTCCATAGGAAAAAAGAGAAATAAATCCCATTCGTTCATGCACTCGTTCAAACGCAGTGTGAATAGCGGGGCTTTATATCATAGACACGCACAAAAGTCAGTGTTCCCATTATTAAATAAAATTTGACATTTTGTCTCGAGAGACTGTGAGATATTTCTCTGTCTTTCCACGTAGTATGTTACCGCTAACGAGTAAATCTCGAAATCGACAAATTTTTCTCATCTCGTCTCGATTTTATCTCGTGCCTGCCATGTTAGCTATGCTGATCGTGAATTGTTTTCATTTTAAAAATTGCGTGACTACAATAAAATGGATTTAATTCGGGAAATTATTCGTTGCATGATTTTTTACGATTTTAAGTGTAACTTGACAGCCAGCAGAGTGTCGTTCAGCTTCAATCTGCTTTTGGCGAAGGAGCACCATGCAAGGCGACTATTTATAGCTGATTTGTAGAATTCAAATGCGGTCGTATCAATCTCCATTCGTGAAAGTCGCCCGTGCACCACTGTAAACAACAAAAACATTGATGCTGTGCGCTGTATGATCGAAACAGACAGGCATGTGACCTACTATGAGATCCGGACATCTTTAGACATAGGCATGAGTCAAATACAGTCAATCCTATACAAACATTTAGGTGTGAGAAAGCTGTGTTCTCGATGGATCCCACACGATTTGACTGATGCTCAAAAAACGGACCGCATCACTTGGTGCCATGCTATGCTTGCCAGATACAACAAAGGGGCTTCCAATTTGGTGTGTGAAACACGGATTTATAGCTATGATCCCAAAACGAAGCAGCAATCGAGCGTATGGGTCTTTCGAGATGAGCCGAAACCAACCAAAGTGTTGCGCGTGAAAAGTGCCTCGAAGCGGATGATTGCTTTTTTTTTAATAAAACTGGGCATGTGGCTACTGTTGCTTTAGAAACTGTCGTACCGTGAATAGTGAATGGTACACGACCATTTGTTTACCGGAATTTATTGACAAACTCCGTGAAAATAACGGTAAACTCCGTATCATCTTGCACCACGACAATGCAAGTTCCCACACGGCCAGACAGACAAATGAGTTTTTGAAGGCGAAAAACGTACAACTTATGAGTCATCCAGCAAACAGTCCTGACCTGGCACCGTGTGACTTTTTTCTGTTCCCAAAAATCAAGAACCAATTACGCGATCAACGGTTTTCATCACCAGAAGAGGCTGTCGAAGAGTATGAAAAATATGTATTAAATTCAATTTTGACCATGAATAGTATATTTTTATTATTGATTCCTGAAACTTTTAGTGTGCCCCTCGTATAGAGATATAATCGACACAGGCTAACCCTAACTTGAATAGGTTAGGTTCAAAATAGGTATCAGAACCTCCTACCCATGAAATCATACTATTTTATAAATTATCATGATTTATTCAAATTTATTTTAATATATCATAAAATATAGTGTTATTATAAATACTGGGTATAAGGAGTTCCATACTACATCTTACGGAATCCAAGCCAACCTCACCGGCTCGTGGTATACCCTGCCGACTAGCAAACGAGGCTCTGGCGCTTCATCCACCAACCCGCGATTAGACCAGCGTGGTCGATAACGGTCCAAACCCCTTCCTATCATGATGCACAACACAAGAAACTGTCCCCAAGTGCCCGGCGACACTGGGGGTGAGGCTCATGACAGTAGGCCAAGAGCCCCCAGGGTCAGGGGCAAGTTGAATCTCCGGGCGAGAGCCTTAAACTGTCAGACAACTATCGCACGCAATACGGACTCCGATAAATTAAATATTCTAACATACAATGTATGTACACTAAGAACTGAAGAAAACTAATTGAACTGGAAAATGCTCGACGCATTGAAAATGCCTGGAGAAGATACTGGTCGATGAAACAATGAATGAAAGGCGAACTACCACTCTGCCTTAAACGCAAACTCATGGACATGTGCGTTCTCCCCATCCTCACCTATGGTGCACAGACTTGGTCTTTGACTGTTCAACAAAGGTCCAAACTCGAGGTATGTCAGCGGGCTATGGAGCGCAGTATTTTAGGTGTCCGGATATCAGACCGAATACGGAACTCCGTACTACGCTCGCAAACAAAGATTATGGATGTCACAAAAAAATCAGCACAGCTCAAGTGGGAGCCCAATCCCACTTGAGCTGTGCTGATTTTTTCGGCCACGTCTGCCGCATGCCCGAAGATCTATGGGTAAAGATCACAACTGATTGGGTCCCTAACGCAACACGCCCACGCGGCAGACCACCACGGAGATGGCGTGACGACTTAGATGTGCACTTACCAGACTGGCCCACTACAGCAAGGGACAGAAAAAACTGGAAAGGGGGAAGGGAGGCCTTTGCCCTGCAGTGGGACAACACAGGTTAAAAATAAAAAAAATATATATAAATACTGGATTTATCACGTACCGTTTTATCGGTATTACGACAATGTTTCGATCCAATTCGTGAACCTTCATCATCTCCGCACTTCGTCTCACCTCGCACGCTGTGCAAGATAAAATGATTTAAATGATTGAAATAAATCACGAAAGTTTTCTAAGTAAAGTATTATAGTATTCTTCGTACTCTATTATTTTTCTATACCTAGCATAGTAAAATTGACTGAAATATACCTAATACGATATTATATTATAGTAACAGTGGCACCCTAGTACATACACCCTAAAAACATCACCCTCCTTATGCGCAGTCGGCAAAAAATGTATTTTTCTCTATTCGTTCATACAGAGATTATGCTAACCCGGCTAGTGAAATGGCTGCAGTACCTACTGATAGCGATATTTTTGATTGATTGTCCCTATTCCATAGTGTTTACTTTGCCCAACTTTATTAGTAGGGGTGAATACTCTATGGTCGAAAGTACTACGTCAAGCTTTTACCGCGAGAATGTGTTATACTAATGTAATGAGAAAAGCATAAATAAGTGTATAATAGGATCCCGTTTAACACCACCTACTCTACCTAGGTAGTAAGGTAGGTAGTGGTCAGGCAGGCGCAGTGTATCGACGAGACAGGTGATGCGTCCCACTGTTCGTTTTTGGCGAATCAGAGGCGAGCAGGTGCGTGCGCGCAGGTGTCTCCGTGATCTCAGCCGATATCGATATACAGGTTGTTGTTGATAAATTATCCTGCTTTTTGATTGAGCGATGCGAGATCATAATCTACTTGGACTAGTCGGCGTTAGTACTATAAGGTTAGCTTTCAAATCGTTGCTTTTGATCTGATGTTTACGTTTCGTAAGTAGTAAGTACCTACTACCATTTGGTAATACTAACATACCTACTTTGGTTATGGATATAAATGGTAAATTTTGTGGGGATAATAAATAAAAAGGTAAATGCGCGATAAATACCTATGTACCCGTTTAATATTAGTAATTATGGGTATAAAAATGCATAATTAACAGATAATTTAGTCGTTGAGAAATTCAAATCCTAAACGTAGGTAAATAATTGGTCAAGTACGTGGCGGACCACCCATAGGGAAGAGTTCCGTTGTCTGTGGCGTGCTGTATCTTAGTAATTTTTAAATAGTTACCTACTTGCGAAGTTAATTTTGCAGTTCATTTTGGTCATACTGTAGGTATGAATGAACCCTGGTGTTAAAATTGTTTGCAAACCCAACTACCAGATATTACCTATATTACTTACTCGTATATTGGTCGACTGCTGCTCTACAAACATTTGATAATTCTTTTTTACAACCAAACTGGTTTGGCAGCCAGGGGGTAGGAGGAGGATTTTATCTATAGAACGGGCTCTTGTATCCATTATACTCGTAACTAACTAACTGTGTTGTATTCAAATTTATCGTAGAGAGTTTGGCATTTTTAATATTATTATTTTTTATGTTAGAATTTGGCGCCTCCATGAAGCAGAATGTACCTACCTAAGTGAATCTTATTTTATAATTGACATACGAACTCTTGTACATGCATTCATGCGAATAAATTATTATGATCAAAACGAGTTTAAGACCGATTCAACGACCTGACATGATTGTGTGGTGTGCGTGACCTAAAAAACTATTCTATCAGTCATCGGTTTCCATAGTGCAAGCTTTGCATATTTTGAGGCTAGATCGCACTGTGTGAAATGTCCAACTAAAAATAAAAAATAAAAAGATTTAAGAGGTGCTTAGTCTGGCCACTAAGACATGAGTGATTTTAAGAGGTTAAGTTTGCGAGATCACTAAACGTAAAGCCGCGTCCATCCAACTTCCGAGCTTCCCGAACCGGGTGGCCACACAGTCGTCGGTATTGAGAGCGAACTCCCATCATAACCATGGCAGACGAACAGATAGGTGGGTCCGGCCGCACTTTCATTAATCAGCGCTGTAATACTTAAAAATAATATAGCTAGTTTGAGAACTTCCTCAACCCCCTTTGATTCAGACCGCCACCGCTCGGTACCGCGGAAAATCCCTATCGACGGATGGACGGAAGGTTTGACGATAATATGGACGCGCGCGACATTAAAAATCAATAAAGTTGCGTGGACGACGTTGCGCGGGCGCCTGCCACTCCATTTTCGCTTTTTCCTTCAATGATAGGTAGGTACCTCATAAGATTGAGAATCCCGCCCGTGCCATTTAATTGTGTTTTGTGATGGCGCCCTACTCAAAAGATAAACATACTGTAACTAAAGTGAAACAGTGCACTACGCTCTGCAGCCGAATTGCGGCAGATGCGACGACATATGCAATGCACGTCCGCTGACCCTCCCCTACTATAATGTGATCATGCCCTTCTATTAAAACAAACTGTCCTATTCATTTGATTCAAAACATACCGAGCGGTGAGGCGGGTGACGAGACGAATATGTGATCGGCTTCACACATGTTCGCAACATTTGCACTTTACCATCCTATGTCGGTTTTCAAAGTAAACAAAGTGCAAACTCCCTTTGAAAACCTACAATGCATGGCAAAGTGCACATTTTTATTCTTTGCGCACAGGTGTGGCGCTGGCTTAACAACTGAAGGAGATAATTAATTAATTATAGCGCCTGGTAGCATAACAGTTGCATGACAAATAGTTGGGTCATAAAGATCTCAAAGTACCTGTGGCAAATCGGACAGGTCTGTACTGCCTGGGCAACTCAACGTCAGGCGCTGGTGGCAATAGTAGGTCAGAATCTCTCACTGCCGAGCATAGTCGAGGTTAAGCCTGGGATGCCGTAGCCACCTTCTGTGAGGAGGTGATGACACAGAAGGAGGCTTCGGAAACATATACGAGAAGAGGACCCTTTCACTGAGCCGCGCCGCAGTAGATGGGCCGGGAGAAGCCGAATCTACTCGAAGGGCCAGCAGGGCTCAGGTGCGGGGTGCTCCGACTCTGCATTGCACAGGCCTCGTACGCCGGGAAATGTAATTCCTCTCCCTCCCAGGGAGGGCAGGTCCCTCCCTGGAAGGCGGACATCACCTACATGGCCGCGGTGGAATACAACCCTCGGTGTGACCCCGTGGCCCGTGACCCTGTCAAGTGCTATAGCAGCATCGATTCACTCAGACAGTATAACAGATGGCGTTGCTCTGTCATACGCTGATTTATCAAAGGAAAGAAAAGGAAGTCAAAATCAATAATTTCCCAAAGAAACTGAAATAATATATATATCATTTGCTGGTGAAGTAAGATTGTTGTAGACATACCTATTTTGATATTGTGTCTGAGATTTTGGCCTACAAACTATATTTTTTTCCGGTGTAACTCCAGACAGCTTGATTATTTTTATTTTAGCGCCGTATCTACTACTTACGCTAGTTGGAAACCATCTAATAAACTAGTTTATTTTAAAACCAAAATTATTAGCCCTCGGTGGGTAGGTAGGTAGGTAGGTACCTACATTTATTGTCACCATTAAAAATTAAAAACAAAAGGAAAAATAAACTCATAAATGTGAAGAATTGACGGCCTTATAGCTAAAAGCGATAAATCATATACAAGCAACCTATAAATGTATTAGTGTAAGTATTTTATCAGTCCACAATCCTCATGGGCCGAGTAAACATGCGATAAGAATATTTTTATAATCAGTTCGTCTCTTGAATGCAAAAAGATAAAATAGTAACTCGATCTACCCACCAGGTGTGTAGTTACGAGTATCACCAACAGATTCAATGCCACATGCGTGTATTATAATGAACCAGCTGCCGCCCGCGGCTTACCTCGCGTGGTTTCTCAATAAAAAATATTATCCTCGTTCTGCACAGTCGGGTAAAAACTAGCCTATGACCTAATTCCGGTCATTCTTATTAATACTAGTGGTTCGCCCGAAACTGAGATCTCTCCAGTCTCCGATAAAATAAAGAAAATATTATTTGTAATCTTTGACTATCAAAATAGTGCCACGAAATGCAAAACCAGCTAACTTGAGCTACAGTTTCATTCAAATTATAGGTAAATTACAAAAGAATTGCGCCATTACTACCTACTTAAATACCAAATTTCACGATGATTGGATCAACGATTTGAAAGTTATCCTCGGACAAACAAAAATACATACATAGAACGCCAATTTGCCCAAGTTGATTTGGAGATTTCGTGTCGCTCGATCAATTATAGAAAGCTACCTATCTGTCCCTCTGTCTCTCTAAGCTGTCTATCTATCTGTTACGTTTTCACGACTTAACGGCTGGACCTATTTCGATGAAATTTGTTATGCTTATAGAGAGATTATGACCGGGATGACCAAATTTCATCGAAATCGTTCCAGAAGTTTTGTCGTCAAAACGTAACAAACAGAGAGACAGATACTTTCGAATTTATAATATTAGTATGTTGCTTGAGCGCGTGTTGGATCACGCATGAAGAGTTCCGTCGTCAGCTGGATGATATTAATTTAATTGTAAAGTTGGTTTAGGCACTTTTTGTCATATCGTATGAAACTGCTAAGTTATGTCTATATCACAGCTATAGACATAATTTCGACTACTGCTCGTAAATTAAGTAGTTAAGCCTAATTGTGTAGTTTTGACAATTTTTTTACGTTTTCAGTAAGTATTAGGTATGTGCTAGGTACTATTTTGATTACGTTTATGGTAGGTAGGTATACCCACTAGAATATCGGTTTTGTTAACAAGGGAGGATAAGACTATTACAAAAATGGCCACTTTAAACCTTCAATGTATCGAACGAAAATGTTCATGAAACCTCGTAGGTAAGTGGTGTTTTTAAAAGCCTATCCAACGATACACCACACGAAGGGGTGCACGAGTAGATTTAAAAAAAAACTTAAATTTGTATAGGTACATGTCAAATTTCATCGTTACGAGTAAGACGGCTGTAGCTACGGACAAGCAGACAGATATACATACGGACGACCATGGCCAAACTATTAGGGTTCAGAGTTGGATTTCGGAACCCTACAAACTGGGTTTGCATTCAGTTAATAAAACTGTAGAGTAATAATACCTACAGAGTGAGTTGGGAATGTTGGAATAGGTATGTTAACGCGGAGGGGAATTTTAATCCGCATGAAGTTGAATCATTGCACATTTTTTCAGGTCTAACACTAATCGATAAAAAAATAGATTTTGTAAGCACTTGGCACGCCTTTGAATTACCTGGTTTTATACGGGCTTTATGGCACTTATCATAAACGCGCAAAAAGTTTGTCTTCGGATTGATGTGTACATAAATAAAAGGCAGTTAGACTAAATTTAAATTTAAAAAAACCTTATGTATTTTGAACAGTAACGCGGCGATAATATCGGGCGAGCAACCTAAGAAGGCGAACAGAGCGACCAGCGAAAATTTAAGGGTTTTGAACGCTAACTAAAGCAATGTAAGCAAGACTATCGAATAATTAAAAGTATTTTGAACGCTAACGAGAGCGCGAAACCGAAGCAAGACTATCGGTGAGTGAAGCGAACCGCGAAAAATGTTTTATTTTGAACGCAGTGGCCGTTAGGGTGATAAGTGGCAACCAGCAAAATTTAATGCAATTGCACCACCCCCTGATGCTTGGACCCGGGGCGCGGGGCCATTCCGTCACAGGCACTATAACATCAAACGGCGTTCAAAAGTTCATAACGCGTAGTGATATTAATGTATGTACGAGTAAAGAAAATGTTATTTCGTCGACGAATTTAATGATGGCGCTAATTGCGCCTAAACTTTGTTCGTTCGGTTGGCGGGCTCATTTCGACAGTCGCCTTTTTTTCGTGGTACACTGCCTGGTAGCACAGTTAGAAGTGCGTCCTCGTATCAAGAAGACCTTCTTGATACGAGGACGCATTTCTAACTGCGGGTTCAAGTCCCGTCTAGGTTTGAAATTATTGTAAAGTTTTAAAAATCTTGGAATTTTCCGTATGTGTTTGGATAACACTATAAAATAAAAATACTATGTATAAATAAGCAACGCGACATCTCTTGTCAATGTACTAAACTGCAACGTTTGGCATTGAGCAGATCAATAAAAACTGTATAAGTTTTCCTGTAGATGGAGCTAACGGCGCTTTAGTCGTAATTTGAATTATTTCACTAATTTTGACCCTGACGTGAATTGCCTGGTAGCAGTTGGAAGTGCATCCTCGTATCAAGAGGAAGGTTGCGGGTTCAAGTCCCGTCTAGGTTTGAAATTTTTGTGATGATTTTAAAAATATTGAAATCAAATAAAATAATATATAAAAAAAATTAAATTAAATGATGTAAAATAAATAACATTAAATGAAATCAAATTATTTAAAAATTACAGCACACACAGAGGCATACACATTACATACATACACGTAGGTACGCGGACACGATGGACTACCAGTGATGGGGGCAACGTCCCTTCTAAGGGGGTTGTATGGAGGCATAGTATCCGCAATATTTTATAACACAGGTAATACTGAAGATGAAAGAAAAATTATCAAAGCTGAGTACATACTCTATTAGTTTACGACCTAATGCTCGTAAACTATTACAGTCGACCAACTTTATGTCTGGACTGTAGTAGCTGGGTTCGTAAATGCCTAATACTACTTAGTTCATTTAATATTCATACCTATGAAATTACCAAAATAAACTACAAAATTAACTTTGTTTTATTTTAATGAATACGATATATGTAACTGTACTGGCTACGGAACTCTTGACTATGCGTTCGGATCACGCATAGTCAAGAGTTCCGTAGCCACGCGCTTGTCTAATTATTATGTTTGTGCATTCGTGCAAAACAGACATCGCAAATTACTGGAAATTTTAAAAGTATCTGTTGACCAATTCTCCTGCTACGTATAGTTTGTCTAGCGTTCGATGTGAGAATGCAACGTGAGACGATTAAAATCCCAAGGAATAAATAAATAAATATTGCTGGACATTTCACACAGCGCTATCTAGCCCCAAACTAAGCAGAGCTTGTACTATGGGAATCAGATAACTGATAGAATACTTATATACGTTTTTTTTGTAAATACATACTTATAATATATATAAAAACACCCAGACACGGAACAAATATCTGTAGATCATGCAAACATTTGTTCCGCGGCGGGAATCGAACCCGCTACCTCCTGCGTCTCAGCCGGCTACACGCCCACTGCGCCACGGAGGCAGTCATGAAAGAATGAAAGGATTATATGTTTACTTACACGTACCTATTACGTTGCATTCTCACTTCGACCGCTAGTCCAACTCCACACACAGCAGTAGAATCTTTTCTTATCAATAAATACATCACGTCTTCCCAAGAACTTGCGATGCCTGTCTCGTTAGATGTGTCCAAAAAGTTCTTTAAATAGTCAAACGTCGAAAAGATACCTATCGCTTACGCGATCTAGTATTCGTTCGTACTGAAATACGCACACTTGTATGGGTAACTGCTTAACACCCACATCGCCATCTCTTGAGTGGAGTTAGTTTTACCAGATTTTCAAACGGTGTCAACTATCACAATACCTACTATAAAATTGCGCAAACGTTGTCTTTTGCATTTACACAATTTTAAAAATATTTTTTTGTCACTTGCATCGAAGAATACTACTTAATGCTTGAATGAAGTGTAATGCCATCTATTGGTAACTTTTGGTGTCTAGCGACATCTGACGACTAATCGTGTTAACTGATGGCGCTAGTTGGTGTAACCGAATATTAGTTTAAACAAATCTCAATATATGTCATCATCACAGATAACAATCTGTTATTGACTTTTTTCGTTCTTGTAAAAACTAAGAAACCAACAACAGGTCTCAGTTAAAAAAACTCAAATAATGGGCATAAGAGATATAATTTTAACATCTATGATTTACGTTAAAAAGTAGTGATAGGAGCGCCATCTAAAGCCTCTGTAAGCCAAGCAATAAAGACCGAGCGAATAGGCCGCTAGCTAGTCGAGTTTTGTTGTATAGTCAAAGTAAAAAATCTTTTATTCATTAAAATCACAAGCATCACTTTGAAACGTCAATTGTACTGCCTGTTCCTTCGCGACCAAGCCAGGAAAGAAAGGCAAAAACAAGGCTGTTTGTTTTTATTATTCATTCTTTTAGAATACATATTGAGGTGAGGCATCAGTACTAGTATAGTAGTTCCGACGTCACCTGGATGCCCGCTAATAACAATTAATATAATAACTGAGCACTTCAGAGCACGATAAATGCCCATTGTCGTAAATAAAACGATTTATACTTACGGATAAATAATAAAACTGAGTCCTCTAACACATATAACTTTATTTATCCTTTAAATACATTGGGACGGTGGCTTTATCACAACAAAATTATATGAAAGAGATCAATTACCATGAGCGAAGCCAGGAATGGGCTATGGAGGTAAAAGCAATGGCACGCAGACTGTTTGAGTATATTCTTTATGCTTGAAATGTTCTTGAAATTGATATTTTTTTTGCCCTTTTTGAAACGAACTAATAAGATTAAGTGGGGGTTACCCACTACTGCCTCACTATGGCTACGCCCATGTCAGTTACTAATATTACATTATAACATTAACAAACTCGTATTGAATAATTAATTGTATCTACGAATTTAATAGTTAATTGTTTTTAGTACAGTTAATATTTAGCTTAACTTGCCAAAATATACACAAAATGTGCATAATAGTAGTAAAAACTATATTATATATATATAATATAAATATATTATAATAAATATACATAAGTATTAAATTCTGTGATAAACCTATTAGTAAAAACAAAAAGAAATATTAGTGGTGAATACGGCTTAAAACTAGTTATGTCATGAACAATCAGTTTTTACTTATGTTTACAGGACGGAATACTTAATATTTAATGCAAGTACAGGAATGTAAAATAAATAGTTGATAATACTAAGAACTATTTATTATATTAGAAAATTACAATGCTCTGCACAAATGTAATTTGTATTGTTTTATTTACATATTTCTATTGCTAATTGACATCTATAATAAATTTGTGACGTTCGTATGTCAAAATTACAAAAATACTTTATAAGCATATTATTCGGTGGTCAGGAGTAATGTGTTGAAAATCATTGAAGTAAAAAGACGGTGAATTTGGTAATGGTCAACCAATTTTGAGGAAGGGCTCTGTCCGTTATTCAGACCAAATATCTCTGTTGTGGCATTATTTGTGATCTTGTTTATGACAATTTACGTTAAAATGTAACAATGAACGTTCTTATCAAAGTTGTGTATTTTGTTGTAGAATAGTAAAAAATTACTTTCGACTCTTGTGTATGTGTCAGTGTTAAATTGACATTTAGTTGAGAGTTAAAAAAGTTGAATTGAAATTTATTTTAGTGTGTGCCTAATAATGTTTACTTCTGTTCTGTTTGTTTTCTGTGAGCAACGGCAAGTGCGAATTGGTTTTACGTTTTTAATGCTAGCTGGGGTATGGAACACTACCATCGTCTGTTTTTCCCGGTACTTATATAATCCAAGTCTCTTTAAGATAAGAGTGAATAGGTCTCTTTCAGATCTTCGTGTTTCATCTTAAATCTCATTATCGCTTACGTTGGTAAGGCAAGGAAAATCTATTGAAAAATAAGTAGGATCGTACGCTGTCTTAAATATATAAACACGAACATCTTGTACCTACATTGTAACCCAGATCCACAAACAATCATGATTTATGATTAACTAGCTGACCCGGCGAACTTCGTACCGCCTTGACATGCATATGACGCGGGCTGCCAATGAACGTCGCCGGTACAATTGCCAATCGACCATCATTATGTGCATCTATGTATGAAAAAGTGTATTTTCTTCATAATTTCTTCTTGGGTGAATGTTTCCAATATGTTATTCTGCTATACGGGGCGGAGACAAATCCAACAAATCGAAGATCATAATCGGTCCAGCCGTTCTTGAGTTATAAATGGTCTTTGTTTTATATATCGCACCTTTAGAATTATACAGACCCAATACGAAATTTTGATATTTTGACTTTCCGCCACAGAACGACCTAAAATGATCATCTGCATCGACTTTAATTAAAACAGTAACCTATTTATGAGTAGAAAAGGACAAACACATATTTCGGTCATTATCGCTCCGCCCCTGTTCCCCTCGCCCTCTCGTGTTTAGAGTGACGCAATCTGTAATGTGCCACACGTCATAAGTGAAAGTCGCTAAGTGTTTGTTTTTATGGAGACCTCATCCGGATTCAGTCTTTACATTACTGAAAAATAAGGTATGTACACGTTACTTTTTTTGATAAAGTAAAAACCTATTTTGTAATAAGTCCATGTTATAGCAAAAATGTTAATTGTGTACAAGACTTATTATTGTTTAAGTCCATCTATAACTGAAAATATATTACAATTAAAGACTCAATCATCCTTTGGTCGTTATAATTATAAAATACTGTGCATTATAAAAACTTATTCGTGATTACGGCTTTCTTGTAATAAAAGTTATAGTTTTTAAAAAGTCCTATTTATCGAAATGCCTATCTGGTAATGAAATTGTTTTGTTTCCTCTATTGAATGTGACAATTATTGTAGTTCATATTTTTTTACATTTTAGGTGAAACAAATCAAAACATGAAGAGAAGAGTAGATTATATTTTAGAAAAAGTCAATTTGAACAGTAAAAACCAGGTAAAGATACTTTTGTTCGTATTATTATTCTTGTTTTTACCAAAACAGTAATTATTTTATACAATAACCTTCTTAATACCCTTATATCTAGGCACATGCTAATAATATTATGACGGAAACATCACAAAATTACCAAGATAACTGTGTTCGTATGGTATGTACCTTGGTAATATATTTGAAACAAATTGGTGTTAAATTGTTGGATATCAAAAATTTAAATATTATATTTTCAGACTGACACAAACAAAGAAAATAATATTCTACCATTTAATTCATCTTGTGAGGAGTATCCAGATAAATGATCATTCAACCAGATGGACCAAATTGTTGCAGAGGTAAATACACACATCAATAATGTCAATAGATATTATTTTATTGTATTAACATCAGAACTTAAAACTATTCGCGGTATAAAAAAAGTTTGGATTTACGTGGGTAAAATCGTAAAGAACAGCTGCTAGTATTAGGTAGTTACCAAAAAGTTTCCTCAAGGTAGATGTTGTGTGTACTTTGACTTTTATATTGACATAATTTAATCCAATATTTATTTGTTAAAAAATTACCTTCAGGTCATCCCCGAAACAAATAATAAATCGTTAACGGATAGCCCTTCCGTAATAGAAAACTCTCCAAACCGATCCATTCCATACTTTGACCCAAAGGATCTTTGTGTAGCTGACACCAACAAGGTGGGTTTTCAATTGACAATTTAAATATTATGTTGTTCATTTCTTCTTCTATTTAAATGAAATAATATTATTTCCAGCTATAAAAGAAAACGCAAATCCAGGAATTTACTATAGTTTTAGAACCAGAGTTGAACAATTCTGAACAGTCACATGTACCTACTAATGAAAAAGAATACCCACCGTCAAAAAAGTCATATCGTGATTCGTCAACATCATCTGACAGTACTACTTCTTCTTCAAGTAGATCTTCATCATCATCGTCGTCGTGTTCTGATGCTCACACCAATTTTGACAATAATACATCAAATACCCATTTATCCATAGATGGCCTTCCACATCCAACTTGACGGGTCAAGTTACACGCAAAAATACAAAGAATTACCATCAGTCACCCATTCATTCAAATGAAAGTGATGCAGACTTAAGTGACATAGATCCAACTTATACTCTTGATAGCTCTCGGTCTAGAGGAACTACTCGTTTATCCAGCAGCAGTTCTTCGTCTTCAGCCAACACTGCCCTCGAATTGACTAAAACTTCCGAGACAACTAGAAAATCAAGAAAACGCATACGAAATCCATTAAACTAGAAGCAAAATGTTGCAAAAATCTTAAGAAACACTGGAAAGGCTTATGTTTCATGTACCACTAAAAAGGAAGTATCTAAACCTAGACTACCAAATAATGCATTTTATTTCACAATAAATAACACCCGAATTCGGGTATGTAAGACTTTCTTCATTAATACTCTGGGAATATGCGATCGTCAGATCAGAACAGTAAAAAAGAAGACTGACCCACAAGGATACTTAAATACCGATATAAGAAGTAAGCACGTGTCAAGACAGCCTATAGATCCAGCACTCATTGAGAATATTAAACAACACATACACTCAATTCCAAGAATAGAGTCTCATTATTTGAGAGCAGCAACTTCCAGAGAATACATCAGTGGGGATAGAACAATAACTGACATCTGGAAAGATTTTGATAAAATTCAAAAACAAGAAGGTAAACCTTCTTGTGACTATTGGGTCTACTATGAAATTTTGACAAAACAATTTAATATTAGAAAAAAAATATGAGAAAGAAGTTAAAAAAAACAAAAAAGCTGGACCAATTTATGCACCAAATCAATATGTAACTCTGATTAAAAATGCACGTAAGAATGGGAAACCTTTTACCGTTAAAGAGTTAACACACGAGTTTTTTACTAATTTAAAGGCACTTCAAGAACTATGGGGATATAATTTCAATGAAGATGATGATAAAAACAATAAATAATAATAATAATAAATAAATACATATTACTGGACATTTGACACAGCGCTATCTAGCCCCAAACTAAGCAGAGCTTGTACTATGGGAACCAGATAACTGATAAAATACTTACATATATATATATTTTTTTTAAATGTTATTTTGAATGACGTAAAAGTTTTGCAGTTTAATAAAGCCGAACCATTTTCTTCTCTTATAAAACTTCGTACAGTCAAAGTGAGTTAAAAAAGGTTAACATAAGGAACAAACGTAAGAAAATGATGAGTCCAGAAGAAATAACTGTGACCAAAGCATTTTCACAAAGACTAGAATTAAGTGAACGTAAGAAAAAAGACTTGCGCGATCTCATTAATAAAAACCTAATTCCTAGTTATTACGCAGATTTTTATAACTCTATACTGTAATTTTTTGTTATTATGAAAGTTTTAAGTATTAAGTTCCAAACAAGTTCCTTAATGATTGTGATAAGCTATACTTAATTATTAGGCAATTTATATCAAAGATTTAAGTTTTGTTATGCAAAGTTTATAGGTAAATTATTTACCATGGTTGTGATGATTGATAATAATAATAAAAGTAGATTTTTATGCTAAAACTCTTTGTAAGTTTAATTTTTAATAAAACATTTTTATTTCTTATGTTGTTTTTTATGTATCGAATATAAAATTACCCTAAATAATTTAACTATTATAGTGTCTTATTTGTGAATGTAACACATCTTACAATCAAAACTCAGAAATATAGAGACCTAAAACATAAAAGGTCTTTTTAAAAAATCCAATTTCATTAAAATAAAAACCTAAAATGCACCATGATTTAAAAATGTTTTAAATATTATAGTTTTATTTATTTAATTTCATTTATTTATTTAAAATGATCTAGGTAAATAACTAAAGTTTGATATAAAAATAACAATTTCATAATATTTTCAAAATTCAGTCGAATATCTTTTGTTTTCTACAAGATTGATAGACTTGTGAATCTTTATGCCACGCTTACCAAAAATTTGCGTTTCCTTGTTGAGTCTCTATAATTCTAAGGGTGCGATATGTACATAGATTGTAGGTGGCAGGCGTGGCAGGTCTAAGGTCGAGCGTAAGCTCTATCGCCAGGCATGTTGTCCGTTGGTGGGGCTGGCTGGCGCGGAGGTGGTGGAGTCGTTCGCCAGCGAGTCTTCTGTGTCGTCTTCATCCTTCGACTCTGTAACTGCGTGTCGGCAGAACGAGCAATGACCCTTACTCACTACTTGGATCTCGTAGTCTTCTAGGTAGAACAACTGTGGAGAACAATATAGTATAATGTTTATTTCAGGCAACAATGAGCACATACACAATATGATTACAAGGCCTATATACATATGTACATAAAACAATAAACTTAAAAATTAACACTTTGATATATTTGAGGGATTGTGTATCGTAGCCGCTTCCCTGTAGATGTATTATTTTAGGTAAGAAACCTACATACAAACATACTGTCATGCTTGAAGGTAGGAAAACTTTCGTTATTTATTTCAATCATTAATGTCCATACTAATATATAAATACAATAATTGTACAACATATAAATAAAAAAATACAAAACATACAATGTACAATGTATACGTACAATGTGCGGTCTTATCGCTTGGTTGGAGATATTTTGTTATAACTAAAATTTTGGTCGGGGGTATACATTTGTGTCTAAACTATGGATGGAAAAAAAACTGTGTATCATGTGGAAGGATATAGGATAGTTGTTTTTTGATAAAACTAAGATTATTGCTATAAAATATTGAAAATCAAGGCTAAAATACTAAATCTGATGTACCCATTATCGAATTAAATTAATCTTTATTTTTAGCTTTCACTGTTGCAGGGTAAAGTTTAGCTGGAGATTATAAGGGAGGGATGAAATTCGAGTAGCATTCTTACATTATGGCAATTTGGACAGGCGGTAGCTGGTAGCTCAGGTAGCATGTTACGGTACAGGAGTGGGGGAAGTGGGGGGTGATCTACCACCACTACACAAGCAGGGTTCAGCTGTAGGAGGGCGCTGCGACTGCAGATCACTACGCTACTTTCATCCTCCTGTACAACAAACAGAAAAAAAGTTATTTTTATTAAGTTGAACACACCAAAACACACTTATTATACACAAAAAAAAATAAGAGAGCTAGGAGGGACTAGAGCAGCAAGAGATGTATATTCTGCATACTTTCATTCAATAATGAGTTACGGTGTGATGTTTTGGGGTGCTGCAGCAGAATCAAAAAGGGTTGTTGTCTTGCAAAAACGCTCGGTTAGGTATATTTTAGGGCTTAAATATAGAGACTCCTATAGAGATAGGTTCAGAGAGCTGAACATCATGACTATGATTGGCGAGTATATATACCAGAATATGGTATACATACGCGAAAATCTGACGCATATGACATCCAAATTCGAATCCCATGGCTATAATACTAGAAATAAGGAAAATATTGTGGTCTCTCGTTGTAGACTGGCCAAAACATTAAATAGCTTTATGTTTACTATATCTATAAAATTGTATAATAAAATTCCCATTGACATTAGAAATAAATCTGACATTGAATTTTTTAATTGTATAAAAACATTTATTGCATAAAGTTATTATAGTATTGACGAGGCTTTGTCCGATAAACACATTTTTTTGTGTTGAATGACCATAGTTGTGTAGTTGGTACTAAGTAGTAATTACTTAAACAATTTATTATACCTATGTATGAAACAATAATGATTTTAACTTTAATTGTAGTAATTTTAACCTGTATCTAAGAAATAATTGTTTTAACTTTTAAATAAACTCTGACATATCTAAGTGCATGTAAAATGTGTAAAGAGGAAATAAATGACTATGACTACAGTCATTAATAAGTAATTATATACTTAGTATAATAAGTATGAATATAAAAAATATACATAATGAATCTAGCCTCAAACTAAGCTATCTATAGCGCTATGTGAACTGTCCAACAATATTATTAATTTATCAGTAACCATATCCTTCAAATCGAACCACAGCAATGGTGCTTGGCAGCAGAAATAGGCATGGTGGAAGTAATTCCCCGGAGCGCTATCCAAACTAACAGAGCTTGTACTATGGGAACCAGATAACTGATAGAATACTTATATACATTTTATTTTATAAATACATACTTATAATATATAGAAAAACATCCAGATCGGAACAAATATAAGTAGATTATGCAAACAACCACGGCGGGAATCGAACCCGCTACCTCCTGCGTCTTAGCCGGCTATTCGGGCACTGTGCCACGGAGGTCGTCAAATGATTAAGTATCGAGATGTTGAATCACCTCATCAACTTTATCCAGAAACGGATCTACATAGTCGACGTCGTGGTCTATCCGCAGCACTTCGGCACCGCACGAGGCCGCCTCCGCCTCCGCCTCCACCAGCGGCATCCGACTGATCAGCTCCAATGCTTCTTCGTGCGAGATCCCCTCCGATGCCACGAATTGGACGAGTGGTAGTACCTCTGTAAAGATAAACCTACCGTTGTAAGGTGGTTCGATTCCAGTACAAACAATCAGTGCACATTCACTAGACAATTGAACAGTAGAAATGTCAAAACATATGCGTATCAAATCGTCGCGAAATCAAGAAAACTACTGTTTATTATGCATACGCCCATAATAACCTACCATATTTCATTATCTTATGGGGAACAGTACAAATGCATCAGTACAATGCAAAAGAAACTTATCCGAATATTAGCTAACATAGAACAAACAGATAGTTGCAAACACCATTTTCAAAAACATAATATACCATATATTTATATTATGGAAATGTGTAAATTTGATACAATCATTTCTACACAACACGGAAAGAAATGCATACGACACGCTCATTGCGATACAAAAACAAGCTTAAGATACCTACCAGGGATGTTGCGAATATTCGCATCGCCATCGATTTGGACATCTGTATCTGCATCCGCAATAATTGATGCGGATATTGATGCAGAAGCAGATGCAGCGCAGTCACGACAAGAATGAAATAATGTGGGGCTTGCGAGTGGCGCGCGCCGTGGGGCGTGCTGATTGACCAATAGAAGCGAACATTTCGGTGACAAGATTCGACGCATTTCTAATTGTTTTTCATTTTTATCTCGTAAATAAATCCTAACGTGTTTACTCGCGCTTACCGTATAGACATTTCACTTTTTGAGTGTTTTTGGGAATATACAGTTATATGTTAAGCAAGTTTTCTACTATTAATAGTTTATATTTTTGGTTTATCTCTGCGCTAAAACGAAGTTTCTTAAAAGCAATTTTTAGATCCGCACCCGCGGAGGCATCCATAGATCTGAGCTTTCAAAATTCGCATCCACATCGGAGGATGTCAAAAAATCTACACCTCTGATGCCTACTTCCCGACTCAAGGCACACATATCAACTCTGAAAGTGATCGTCACCGTATGAGCTCGAGCCGATACGGTGAATACTGATTCTGAAGATAGTAATTCTTTGTATGAAACTCCCTAATGCAACGCAAACTAATCGGAATCGTAACGTAATCGCCTCGCTTCGGGACAAGCTCACAACCGCGGTGCGGTGAAACTGGAGCCGTCTAGCCGTCTAGCCGTCAACCAGCGGCCGGCGAGCCTAGAGCGCGCCGTCGCCTAACCGTAGCCAAGGACCTACTGATCCGCTTTCATTACGTGCTTACGTTAGGTTGACGCCTGGTTGACGACGAGGCGAACGGTGATACGGTGCTGATCCCTGTACATATCTGACACTATAGATATATTTTGGTATTCTACTACCACAATCTTTTTTCGATGACCGCCGTTGCTATGACGACGCCTTTGAAAATTTGGTGACTTATGTCAGGAACAACAATCATAATTGTTGAATAATGGTATGGCTCCATAATAGTTTTTGTTATAAATGAGTAGAATATGGCCCTGGAACCAGCTTAAGAGGCAAGCGTACCGTGTGTAGCCAGCGAGTGCGCGAAGGCGTGTCCGCAGTGCACGCAGCGCGCGGCCGGCAGCGGCGGCGCGTGGCGTCTGCAGCGCCAGCACAGCGGCGCCACGTCCTCGTCGCGAGGGCCCGACTCGCCGCCGTCACTGCCGCGCGTCTTTATCACCAGCAGCTCAACGCTTTCCTTAAACATTCACAATAATATTATACATTCTAAAGTACCTCTAAATAAATTCTAATTCTAATTCTAGAGTAGATCTGCACTGACGTCCCGCATACTCATTCACTCAAATTGTAAGGACACAATGAACCACTTGGTTACATCAATAACACTTAAATAATTACATATGCTTTATCTACCCAGTAGCTCATTGCACAATCATTTTGGAGGTGCTCGAAACAGACAAGTATTTCATAATAGACATCTAAACACTGATTAATAAGTACTTAAAATTACAGCTGCTGTAGATGGGCATTGTCAAAGAATTTGTTATACACCTAATTTAAATTTTAAGTTGCTATGTTTGTCAATAGGTAACAATTATAAATATTGAATTGAATTAGTCAATAATTACATATTAAGGAACGTCAAGAAATACGAACTATAGATGATTAAATGACAGATCGTAGCTGCTGTACAATACAACGGCATTGTCCAGGAACTAATATTGGTTAATTTACTCATAAACTAATGTCAAGATAATCTATCTTTAAATTGCTTTGTCATGAAAATGTAATTGCATCAGGAGATGTTAAAATATATGAGTAACAGAAAATGAGTTTTATAATGTCTAAATCGTAGCTGCTGTAAAAGGGCATTGTCATCTTGCCTAATGTTATTAATAATACGGGATACTGAGGTACAAGTTAAAGGTAGAAAGTAGTAAATCTATAGATGCATACAAGACTTGACAGCGATGAGGAGCTACGCGACCCGCGCCGCTCAGAGCTACGATCGGTCTGTGAACCTTCAAAGACTTACTTGAAATTTTTGAGGTATCTGAAATCCTAAGATTTTGTGAAGCATTTGCTTCGCCAGGTTGCAAGCGCCCAGTGCTTTCGCCTGTTTCGCCAAGCACAGGTAAATACAGCTAATAACGTAGTTAAGGAAATAATTACAATAAAATCGATATTTCATATCGAATTTGATTTGTTTTCCGGATATGTAGACACTGTTGTATGTATTATGGTTTTTTATTGTTAATTATATAATTATAATTTAAAAAGATCTAACGTAAACAATCGCACAAGGAACTCTGCTCCTTTAAAAATACCGGTTAAGTGCGAGTAAAACTACCGCGCCGAACGTTCCGTACATAACAAGACTGATCTAAATTTAGCACCATTTTGTTATTGAGCTTTTTTTAATAAGAATTTCTTTTTTATTCAACCTGGAGATGGAGCAGTCATATGGTCCACCTGATGTTAAGTGGTAACCATCGGCTATAACAAATGATTGCCTCGTAGCTCACGCACCTTAGAAACGTGCTCTACGATGCACTGCCCTGCGTCCATCAACTTGAGGCATACACGTATAAAGCCTCATGTGCCTGTAATTTCACCGGCAACCATACCATTCAAACCGAAACACAGCAATGCTGTTTGGCGGCAGAAATGGGTATGATGGTAGTACTTTTTGTAAATACTTACTTATAATATTTAGAGAAACAACCAGACCCGGTACAAATATCTGTAGATCATGGAAACATTTGTTCCGCGGTGGGAATCGAACCCGCAACCTCCTGCGTCTCAGACTGCTATTCGCCCACTGCCCAACAAAAGACGTCAAAACTGCCATAGGATGCATCCGGTCTGAACGTATTCGAGGCAAAATTTAAAAACTTGTTTGTAGAAAAAGCTTATTATAGTTCGAAGGAATATTAACAAGACATGAATCTTGTATAATAATAATTATAACTAGCTCAGTAATTTTGACATTGTTATTACAATTAAAATGGCACATACTAATTAAACTCGACATTGCGCATGCGTAAAACGCTGAATATGGCTGCACTTATACTATGTAGGTATTTGTATTTGAAAATGGTAAAAATAGAGCCGTTATGGTGCGACTTCGTCTGTCCATCCGTCAGTCCGTAAAATAAAATAAAGTGTCTAACAGGAATGTTGCGAATATTCGCCTCCGCATCGATTTGGATATTGATGCAGAAGCAGATGCAGCGCAGTCACGACAAGAATGAAATAATGTGGGGCTTGCGAGTGGCGCGCGCCGTGGGACGTGCTGATTGACCAATAGAAGCAAACATTTCGGTGACAAGATTCGACGCATTTCTAATTGTTTATCATTTTTATCTCGTAAATAAATCATAACGTGTTTACTTGTTCTTATCGTATAAACTGTAGTTTTTGAATGTTATTTAGAACATACAGTGAGTATTGTATGTTAAGCGAGTTTTCTACGGTTAATAGTTTATATTTTTGTTTTATTTCTGCGCTTGAACGAAGTTTCTTAAAAAAAATCTTAAGATCCGCACCCGCATCTGCATCCGCGGATGAGAGCTTTCAAAAATTTTGCATCGGCATCCGCGAATGTCAAAAAATCTGCATCTGCTACATCCCTGGTGTCTATATATATTAGGTTTATAGAAATGAACCTTAAAATAATATTTTTAAAAGTAGCAGAATTCTTTGTGAAAGGGCTCGCTCAGGAAAAATCAGTCAGTTATTTGGTTCTCATAATATAAGCTTTGCTTAGTTTGGGGCACGATGGCACTGCGTGAATTGTCCACCATTATTTATTTAATCATCTAATATACATATTTTGCGCAGGAACCGTACTACGGTAGATATATTGTGTAAAAGGATACAACATAGAGAGTCCGGGCGGCGGATCTCCATCGAGCAGCATGGTGACGTACCGCGCGGCGTTGAGCAGCGCGTCGGGCTGCAGCAGGGAGAAGGGCTCGTGCACGCAGCGATGCACCGACTCGTACGCGTGGTAGATGCGCGCGAGCCGCTCGTGCCGTCGGTAACGACGCACGCTTTCATCGCGCTCGCTGCGCTCACAGATAACCACACTAGTTCACATGCCTCACGTCATACAATGAAACTGGACCGAGTTAGCGGCCTATTTTAATTGTCGTGCAGGTGCGCTACATGACGTTCCTAACACTATCGTAAACCAGCTTTGATTTACGGTAGTGCGCGTCGATGGTGATCTAGCTATTAATGATCGAGCGAAGCGAGATCTCTAAATCAACCTGGGCAAATCAGCGTTGTATGTATGTATGTTTGTTTGTCCGAGGATAACTTTCGAAGCGTAGATCCAACCATCGTGAAATTTTATACATAGGTACATAGTGATAGCACAATTTTGGTGTGACTAAATAAGTTCAAAATGTTAGGGGGTTGTTGAGATACTGAGATTCAAGAGGGGTAAAAAAAATGGAAATGAAACTATTATGTCAAGTGAGACGTCAAATAAAGTAAATTAGTACATTTCGACCCCGTTTTTATTTTTAGTAAACTTTTTGTAGTTTTTGAGTTATTGGCCATAATAAAACCTAAACTTTGACAAAATTCACAGGGTACACCAGTGACTCCACAGTGCTGTAATTTGGTATGCATATAGCTTAATTATCACAAATATAGGCAAAAGTCTGAAATTTAGAATAACTGCAATTTGTACCCCAAAAAAGATTAACCAATTAACATGAACTCTCGTTACCTGTAATTTGGTGTAGCTTTAGTGACACAAATATAGACAAACGTCTGAAATCCAGAATAACTGCAATTTATACCCCAAAAAAGACTAACCAGCTCCCGTTACCTGTAATTTGAATGAAACCGTAGCTCAAGTTACCTGGTTATTTATTTCGTGGCATTATTCGGATAGTCGAATATTTCAGAATAAGTAATATTTTTTTTGTTTTTATGTTAGACTCGCGAGATCTCAGTTCGGGACGAACGACTAGTATAGTTTTTCAAGTATATTTGTATGAATATCCACTTTTTGCCCGCCGCCTTAAGTAAGTCAGCGCCCCCCCCCCCCCCCCCCCCCCCCCAGCGATTGTCTACCAAATTGCAATATTTCTTTTTGATTTGTAACCGTACGGTAATTGCTTACTTGTCTCTAGCCAAAGCACAGGAATCCAAGCATTGCGAAGCCAGAAGATAGTGCAGATAGCCCGCATCAGCGAATCTTTCTTCGCAAACAGCGTTCCCGACGAGTATGGAAAACACTCGCATAGCCGTCGACGTCTCGCCTGCCATGTGATACGCTGAAATGATAATATTGCCGTCTATTGGTGATCTGAATCGATGGGTCTATCCGTTAATCGTCTGCAAGGATCTTTAGATAGCTCGACAGTTTTAACATACTCGTACATTGATTAAACAATGTTTGAAGTTTTCAATAACTATGTAAGTATTCTGTTAGGGGGTCAATTCGCGTAATAAAATTTTAAAAACATAACCGTAGTTGACACAAACGGGATTGGATAGTGAATTGAATATTTTTTGTATTTGCTCCAGTAATATTATAATCATCACGTGAATACCGTTTATGATATTAAACATATCGAGACTAGGATTGGATTCAAGCTGAATTTGAGTATTACAAGTTACGTGAATTGGCCTTCAGTTATCTGGTTCCCTAATTACAAAATTGGCTTAATTTCGGGGTATATAGCCGTGTGAAATGGGTGTACACTTTCCGAAACAAATGGTATTGCTTACCTTTCTGTGCTTCAACGAAGTTATTTTCGTGCGCCATCCGGTGCGCGTACGGCAGGTACACTTCGCGTTTGCATTCGGGATGTTCCTTCGCGAGTTGAAAGGCGTGCGACCACTCGTTAGCGGCGACCGCTAGCTGACCCACTTTGCTATACAAGGGGCAAGACCAACATACATATTTATGGAGAACACTCGGGGAGGCCTATTATGAAAAGCAAGACGATCAAAAAACCGGCGTCTAATATGAAAATTATTGTTTTTTATATACATCTAAACAATTTTATGCTAGTACTAAGTAGAAATAAGATGTAATGTATCTTTAAGATTGTTAATAAAGGCTATTATTTATATACAAGGGACGTATGCGATCAATTGCACCCCGAGATATTTTTGCGTACAATTGAGTGAAAGCGAGCGAGGACGCTAATGAGTCGAGAGTGCTATTGATCGCTTACACCAGAGTATAACAGTTTATTGCTAAAAACAAACTTTGCACAACCGATATCTATACAACATGTGCTGATTGGAACATAGGCTACTTTTAACCCAACTGCGCAGAAAGAGGGTAATGTTTTAATTAACAAACCACGCGTGCAAAGCCGCAGGCGTGGCTAGTTTATTTATAGAGTGAATAGTCCAATACCAATAGTCTCCTAGCCGTTGATAGACGTCTGCAGCCGTCGCGTGCTCGCCCACTGACAGCAGCGCCTCGGCGACATGACGCAGCGACTCGCTCGAGCCCTTGTCTAGCTTGCGAGCCAGCTCTATCAACCTGAAACATTACCATTTACCAAATAAATTCATTACAATGTTTGAAACGTTAATGTTACTGACTGTTTCTTGTGACCAAGCCAGGAAAAAAAGACTTTTTAATGATACTTTTAGAATACATAACTATAAAGAAAATAATTACTACGTCTAAATTGTAACATTTTTGACCGAGTTGGAGCGATTTCAATCCCAAGCTTCTCTATCATCTAAATAATCCGATATAGTAGGTTTTTTTAAAAAAGGTTTTGTTTAATTACGTTTTAAAATTTGTTAATTGTCATTGTTATATATATATATAAATATAAATGTACTTGAAACTTTGTTATAAAAGCGTTATATACTTTGCCCTTTAAACGATTTACTAATTTTATGAAGTCTACAGGTGGCTACGAATATTTATTTTTGGTATTAAAATTTTGTTTATCGCCATTTTACTTAAACAAACTTTTAACATTCGATTATACACATTTCGACGATTACTCTAACCCGATTCTGGAGCTTCAATCAGGGCTTTTCAATCCAATAAAAAAATGCTAGTTCTAATTAGCGCAATAGATGGCGCTGTCTGAAGATAAGCCGCCAAAAATATGGCTAATATGCCAAAATCTCAATGAAACACTATCAATATCAATACAAAATTTGTCTAAAACAATCGCACTAAACAAACTTAAGATAAACAAACACAAATTATATTCTTTTATTTCAAGACGCTAGGAAAATAATGTTGACACGGCATTTGACGTTGACCATTCACTTTGCTTTGATAATCAACTTATGACAGAGCAACGCCATCTGTTATCATGGCTATAAAACCCCTCATTGGGTGGGCTTAAAACTAAATTCGACTAAGGCGATTAAATGGTGAGTATCTAGGCCGATTTACTTATATCTTGATATAGATCTTGTAATCCCAAAAAGGATAAACAACTGTTTAACGCATGTTTAAAATATTCGTTATCAATTGTTGCATAGAATATTTTGAAACATTATATTTAATTGAATGTTTCGATTGATCTACAGATATTTGTTCCGAGTGTGGATGTTTTTCTATATATTATAAGTAAATATTTAGAATTGTATCAGTTGTCTGGTTCCCATATCCGGTGTGAAATGTCCAGCGTTATTGATTGATTGTACTGACATGTCCCTCCTGCCGGTGTCCGCCATGAGCTGCGCAGCTCGGCGCACATCGCCGGCCGCGAGGTACATCTCGGCGGCGGCGCGCGGCTCGTTCATGTGCCGCGCCCACTCCGCACGGCGCCGCGCCAGCGCCGTCAGACCTTCGCCTTCACCGACGTACTCCTGCAAACATGAACGCTCTTCAACCCCTGCCCCGGCTCCAAGTAGACAGCCTCGAGACGCGGAGCCTTTCACCCGAAACCAGAGCGGCCTCCTGCGCCATTCCACGAAGGTGGAGGACGCGCTTGAATATGTGAAGAAGAAGGCTAATCTACAGTTAACACTCGAACACTTTGAATCGCGACACAATTATTTCAAATCTTTTCTGTCGCGAGTTCCAACTGCATATCTTTCGACCTTTACAAGGGAAGAGTTTTGGCCGAAAAGTGTGTTGTTTCGTCGTTTTCGCGGGCGACTACACGACACAACGCAAGTGCGTCACACGTCGCAGACTGCACGCAAATAATTTGAAGTATGTGTATGTTAGTCACTAAGGTATATATTTATATGGGCCGTAGATTATGTTTTAACATATTGTACTTTTTTATTGTTGCCTGAAATAAAGATTTATTATTATTATAAAAATAAACTTATACTTTTTTAAGTCCAGGAATGATCAAGCCAGGACACACACACAGACGCGACGCGCGAGGCACGGATCGACTACATTCTACTATATAGGTGACAGCGTTCTTCTTCTTCTTATCCCGTCGATGCTTTCTTAAACTTGTAGTACATGGTTACACCCGAGTATAACACACAACATTTCATCACGAATACGAGAAAATTCAGTCTTCATAACCGTTTGTTGCTAAATAGTACATTATTGCAAAGGCCGTGAAATGAGTTTGAAGGCCGAGCCGTAGACGAGGACTTCACTAATACGAGACAAGCAATTGCCATTTCCGCCGAGGCATATATAGTGCTTTTCTCAAAAGAATGCAGGGAAATAAAACATACTTTTTATATTTTACATTTAATTTAACCAGTGGTTCGCCCCGAACTGAGATCTCGCGAATCTCACAAAATAAGTATTATTCTTACGGCGATTTGCACAACGATGCCTAAACGTATTTAGTGGCTAAATATGATTTAAGGAGTTGTCAAATCATACAAATACGTCAAATTAAAAGATGTTTAGTCGCTAAATACGTTTAGTAATCTTTTTGCATGCCGGCCTTAATGTTAACTAATAAATATAGTGCCACAAAACGCTATCCAACAACAGTTTCATTCAAATTAGAGGTATCGGGGGTTCTTGTTATTTGGTTATTGTTTTTTGGGGTAGAAATTGCAGTTATTCTGGATTTCAGACTTTTGTCTATATTTGTATCACTAAAGCTACACCAATACCAAATTTCAGCATTGTGAGGTCATTGGTGTAGGTACCCTGTGAATTTGGTCAAAGTTTTGTTCTTATTATGGCTCAAATTATGTCTATATAACTCAAAGACTACAAAGATTAAACTAAAAATAAAAGCGGGGTTCAAATATCCTAATAAAGAACTTTCATTTGACGTCCTATTTGACCTAATAGCCTCATTTTAATTTTTGTTTTACCCCTC